>CM042017.1:64214691-65419691 GCA_023525715.1 Cichorium intybus | reverse complement strand
CTTCTAAGTGTATTTTTTAAATATATATTTCTTTGTGTATGCTTATTATCTGCATTTGGTATAGTATTAAATGTTGATCTTCTTTACTTGTAGTTACGAAGCCCATATACTATCATTACTGTCATGAGGCGGAGTCAATGTCTTCGAAGGCATAAACAATGGTTAGTATTTATTAACTTAATCCACATGGAAATAGAGGTAATATTTTTATTTTAATGTGGTTAGTATCTCATTTTGTGTGGGTATTTTACACAGGGAAGTGCAAGACAATAAGGGTTTCTACTTTCAATTAAAGTTTTATTTCACAATTAGGCTTACAAACAAAAAAAGCATTAGGCTTATAATAGTAAATGGATGGTATTACTATAGATATCTGTTGAGGTTTGTGGGTGTTACTGTTCTGTTTAACAATCTTATTTCCATATGAATTCTAAAGTGTTAAGCGTTGTATTTTTGCACACCAAAAAAAAAAAAAAAAAAACTTGACACCATATTAATGCTTTTTACTTCACAACTACTGTGATAGAGTTTCATTGGTGGGCGGTTGATGATAGTGGTCAGTGGTGTGGACTACTGGGTTTCTGGTGAGTGAAAGTAAGTAATAAGATATTATTACCAAAATGACATTGATGTGTTTAATCTAATTTGGGTTTTTGCAAGGTTGGATGCCTATGACCAACTTTTCTAATTAATTTGTATGTGTTTCCATGCCAATGTGATAAATAGAGTATTACTTTTAATTGTTTTGTTTCAAATGGATAGCTTTGTTATAAAATTGATCTTTGTCTATTTATGTCGCTAATTTACGATCTCTTTAAATGAAGTAGAATATAACATGCGTGTAAACATATGACACCCCTAATAAGTTAATATTTTAGAATCGATTTAATGCACATGTTTCTTTCTCAATATACTATAATAATTTGTGTTCCCGTATAATATAACATGCATTTAAACTATGTATATAGTCTTCAGTTTAAAATTGATCCAAACGAAAAATCTAACCAATAACTATATCAATTTTAAACAAAAATGAAACAAAGAAAAATGAACCATATGAAAAATCCAAAAAAATTGATCATAGTGAAAAAACAAATGATATTGATTTAAAAAAACAAATAATCAACCTCTACGGTTTTTAGTTCGTTTTAGCGAAACATCAAACCGAATTGCAAGATGCTCACCGTTAACAATTTGTGTCCCGCCCGAGCAAATCTGAAACCCAAAACCTAACTCGTAGTTGCCGAAACGAAACAATATGCCACCGTCGCATTGCGCGGGTATGCAGCTAGTATATATATATATATATATATATATATATATATATATATATATATATATATATATATATATATATATATATATATATATATAGAGTGAGGACTTATTGTTGTTGTTATCATTTGTTAATCAAATTTTGATTTATAAACCGTTATCTCAATAATACTTGCTTGTCGACTTCCAAAGAAAACAAGTTTCAAATTATAAATATTTCAAACTCACAATTTTCTTTAATAAAACTAGATTACTCACCAACTCTCGTAGTTGACCTGTTTTTACCCATGATGCAGATTTGAAGAATGAAGTTGATGAAAAGTAGGGTATACCTTAGAAACCCACATGACTATTTAAATTTGATGTAATAAATGTTGTTTGTATTTGAATTTGTATTTGTATGTTGTGGATCTTGTTTGCCTACTTAGTACTTAATTGAATCTAATCATATTATAAGATAGTTGTCATGAGACTTTGAACAATATATCACGCCTTGATCGATTCCGCCAAGGATCGGGGTGTGACAGATTGGTATCAGAGCCCTTGATTATAGGGAATTAGGTTAATTGCCTTGACCTAGTCTATAGCCTCTAGGGTCCTCTCGTATGCTAGTTTATAAAATGCATACACAACTGCATGCAATTCGCACTTAGAAAATCCTAGGAATACCTTTGTGTGCTAATTGCTCCCTTATGTGCTTACGTATTATTCCCGACACTTATATGTGTGCATACACTTGTGAATTTTCTCCTCTTTCTCTTAAAATCACACACATACTCAAATGGTTTCAAAATAAAAATTTATATACATATATATTCCTTAGAGCTCATAGGAAATTAAAAGTCATCCACTCTAGTTGGGTAGGATCAAAGTAATGGACGCGTAGTAACTGGAAGGGGGAGATGCCGGTAGCCTGAAAGTCCTGACTAGGTAAGCATTCGTATACATCCCAATCAACCGAGGGACCAGTGTGCTTACCTGGGGACCAAAGGCGAGAGTTCCCAAACCTATAGGCCAAAGCGCGTTATTCACATTACTTTTGAGCCATCAAAATACCCGACCTTATCAAACGTATCCGAAAGGATACACTCCAAAATGGCCAACTCATTGGACTATTAAGTTCCCTAATGGGCCTAGAAGTGGGAAAAACATGTGAAAACTTAGTAGTGTGGGGGCCCACGCAATTGCTACATGCTTCACATTTAGTACCCATGGAAAGCCCAAAAGGTGCCCAACACTCCTAACCATGGCCCAAAAAGTGTTTTACAATCATTTTACCCAACAATGTCTACAAACTTAATTTACAAATAACTCACAAGTCCATATGCGTATTTCTCATAGATGGCATTACGACCCCCTCTGTAACCATTGTAACTATCACCATATGTCCACCAGCCTGTGTCGCCTTTGTACGACTTGTGGTCGCTATGGCCACTCGGTGGACACATGCCGTGCACCAAAAAACTCAGCGACCATTCGCTCTACCCTCAAATCAGCAAACACAAACCCGGTATCCAACTGCAACATGCTTCAACTGTGGTGACCTCACCCATTTCAGAAACACGTGTCCTAGGCTTGTCAATATCATTAACACTCAAGCCCAGGAAAATCCAACAATGCAGGTTCCAGCTCCCAAAGGCCGAGCATTTGTCATTACCGCAACCCAAGCACAGACCGGTAACAAGGTCGTAAATTATACGTTTCTCATACATGACTGCTACGCGTCAGTACTTTTTGATTCAGGTGCCGATAACAGTTTTGTGTCTTTGGAATTTGAACCCATACTTCACACACCTCGCACGATTCTTGATGAACACTTTACCGTAGAAGTCGCCAATGGAAAATACATTTCACTCAATGCAGTCATCCAAGATTGCACTTTCGATTTTTGTGGTCATAAAGTTTCCGTCAATTTAGTTCCTATGGAACTTGGTAGCTTCGACATCATCGTGGGAATAGATTGGCTATCCCAAAACCATGCTGAAATAGTATGTTACGAGAAGTTTATTCGTATTCCTCTTGCCGACGGTCAAAGTCTTCGCATTTATGGCGAGACTCGTTCAAAAAAGCTTAGTCTTATGTCATGTACTCAAGCTCGATCATATCTACGTAAAGAATACATGGCTTTCTTAGCCCATGTGGTGGAAACAAAGGTCAAAGAAAAGAATATTGAAGATATTCCGATTGTACGAGACTTTCCTGACATCTTTCCCGATGACGTATATGGACTCCCTCTAGTACGTGAGCTAGAGTTCCGCATCGATCTCGTTCCTGAGGCTGCTCCCATTGCCAAGTCTCCATATCGGTTGGCTCCAACCGAGATGCAAGAATTGACAAGTCAGCTCCAAGAATTAACCGATAAGGGATTTATCCGCCCTAGTACTTCACCTTGGGGAGCCCCCGTTCTTTTCATCAAAAAGAAAGATGGTTCGTTTCGTATGTGTATCGATTATCGGGAGTTAAATAAATTGACCATCAAGAACCGATATTCGTTACCTCGGATCGACGACCTTTTTGATCAGCTTCAAGGGGCTTCATGCTTCTCAAAAATCGACCTCCGCTCGGGTTATCACCAACTTCGAGTACGGGAAGAAGACATCCCTAAAACCGTTTTCCGAACCCACTATGGTCATTACGAGTTCACCGTTATGCCTTTCGGCCTAACGAATGCCCCTGCCGCATTCATGGACTTGATGAATCGGGTATTTAAACCTTATCTCGACCGTTTTGTTATCGTCTTTATTGATGACATCCTCATTTACTCCAAGACAAAAGCAGACCATGAAAGACACCTTCGCCTAACTCTCCAAACATTGCAAGGAAATCAGCTCTATGCCAAATTTTCGAAATGCGAGTTTTGGTTAAATGAGGTACAATTCCTCGGTCATATTGTAAGTGACAATGGTATTTTAGTCGATCCCGCAAAAGTTAAAGCAGTCAAGAATTGGAAAGCCCCACGTACCCCCAAGGAAATTCGGTCATTCCTCGGTTTAGCCGGCTATTACCGGCGTTTCCATTCAAATTTCTCAAAGATCGCTTTACCGCTTACTTTTCTCACTTGCAAGGGTACGCCATTTGATTGGGGACCCAAGCAGGAAGACGCTTTCCAAACCCTTAAACAAAGATTGTGTGACGCTCCAATTCTTACACTCCTTGAAGGATCTGAAGATTTCGTGGTATACTACGATGCCTCCAATCTCGGTCTAGGTTGTGTTTTGATGCAAAGGGGAAAGGTTATAGCTTACGCATCGCGACAACTCAAAATCCATGAAAGGAATTATACGACTCATGATTTGGACCTCGGGGCCGTGGTTTTCGCTCTTAAAATTTGGAGGCATTACCTTTACGGCACTAAATGCGTAATTTTCACCGACCACAAGAGCTTGCAGCGTATTCTTAATCAAAAGGAACTCAATATGAGACCAACACGATGGGTCGAACTCCTAAATGATTACGAGTGTGAAATACGCTATCATCCGGGCAAGGCAAACGTGGTAGCCGACGCGTTAAGCCGAAAAGAACATGCCAAAGCATTTCATCTAATATGTTCTCCTATCTTGTCCAATCTCAGCGACCGAATTCGAGGAGCCCAACACTCGGCAATTATCGAAAATGACATGCCCACGGGAATTGATGGGGAGTTGGAAAGTAAATTTGACGGCATTTTCTATTATCAAGATCGCATCTGGATCCTAGATCGCGACAATCTTCGTACCTTCCTGATGGAAGAAATCCATAAAACTCGATATTCCATTCATCCTGGCGCTGACAAGATGTATCATGGCCTGAGAACCAATTATTGGTGGTTGGGAATGAAAAAGGATATTGCTTTATTCGTGGCCTAATGTCTTACATGTTCCAAGATCAAAGCAGAACATCAACGACCCTCTGGACTATTGGTCCAACCGGTAATCCCCGAGTGGATATGGGAAGCGATCGCCATGGATTTCGTAACCAAACTTCCCCGTACCACCAAGGGACACGACAGCATTTGGGTAATCATTGATCGTTTAACCAAATCCGCTCATTTCCTTCCCATCCGTGAACATTTCAAGGTCGAACAACTTGCTCAGATTTACATCGACGAGATAGTTAGTCGGCATGGCATCCCTCTCAGCATCATTTCAGATCGTGATGGGAGATTTCTCTCTCGGTTTTGGCAATCACTTCAAGCAGCCATGGGAACCCGCCTCGATCTCAGTACCGCCTATCATCCTCAAACCGATGGTCAATCTGAGAGGACAATTTAAACACTCGAAGATATGTTGAGGGCGTGTGTCTTAGATTTCGAAGGAAACTGGGACTCTCATTTACCGTTGGTGGAATTCTCCTATAATAACAGTTATCATTCTAGCATCAAGATGCCACCATTTGAGGCATTGTATGGCCGTAAATGCCGATCTCCTATTTGCCGGCATGAAATTGGCGAGTCCCACGTGATTCGCGCAACAGTGGATTCTCCAATCATTGGTCCTGAGCTTATCCAGGAAACAACCGACAAAATCACTCAGATTCGCAATAACCTTCTCGCAGCTCGTAGCCGAGAAAATAGTTACGCCGACAAGCGACGCAAACCGCTTGAATTTACCGTGGGTGACATGGTCATGTTAAAAGTGTCCCCATGGAAAGGTGTGCTTCGATTTGGACGCAAGGGTAAATTAGCACCATACTATGTAGGCCCGTTCAAAATCCTGAAAAGGATCGGACCAGTAGCCTACGAGTTGGATCTACCAATAGAGCTTAATAAAGTTTACCCAGTATTTCATATAGCCAACCTCAAGAAGTGTTTAGCAGACGAGAACCTTCATGTTCCTCTCGAGGATATCCAAATCGACGAGATAATACAATTTATCGAGAAACCCTTGGAAATTGCCGACCTAAAGGAAAAGCAACTCAAAAGAAGTCGCATTCCCATGGTCAAGGTCAGGTGGCAGTCAGCACGTGGACCCGAGTATACATGGGAGCGTGAGGATCAAATGCGTACCAAATACCCGCAACTTTTCTCTTAAGGTACTCTCTTCTTAAATTTCGGGACGAAATTTCCTAAAGTAGGGGAGACTGTGGCATCCGCCTAAAATGGATTCGGGTCAACCCAACCCAATTGGAAATTTAATAAACCCTACTCAAGATTACTTGACGCTAATAGGATCAAAACTCATACACTACAATATAAATTGACGTTAATAGCAATATAGCATAGTATAACGTTATAACTATAATCAAATTAAATTATGATACCATATTAAAATTAAATCAAAGTATGATGCTCTAATTAAATTAAAAGAATCAAACTTGAATGCTATAATTAAACTTCAAATCAAAGTAGATTGTTATAATCAAATAATAACCTATCTTTTATAAAACTCTATTTTTATAAACTCTACATTAAATTTTATAAAACTCTTATATTAATTAATATATTATATAAAAGATACTTGTGTTAGTGGAAAATTATGAAGACCACCAAAAACAAAAGGTTATTCCCATTGTCTCCCACTCACACCTCCCATCATCTTTCTTTTCATTTTTCTCCCAACACATTATTCTCATCACCACTCAAACCATATCTATTCTTCCTCTCACTCTCAATCTCGAAATTCCTCCTAGAAATCTTCATTTTTCAGCCAAGAACACTCCAATATACTCAAATCTCCATCCCTCATGAAGCATTCATCAAGGTATGTTGTTAAAAGTTCCAAATTCATACATGAAACAAATTAAATCCACCAAACTATCTAAAACTCATTTTATGCATAAACCTGATTTTTCTTAGAATCCCATAAATAAAATAAGAAGTTCTGTAAATTTTCAGAAAATAACTTATTTTTATTGAATTACTATAATTATTGCAATATAATAAGGCAATAATTCACATAAAATACCTTTTTAGTCAATAAATTCTGGGGAAATTCTAGGATGACCCATACACTGAGTAAAGTGGATTTATGAAGTTTCATGTATTTATATTACTGTTTTATACTTATTTTGTATTTTATTTTGTTGTAGATAAATAAATATAAAAATATAGTTATGTATGTTAAAAACTAGATTTTATATATTTCGCACCTTATTAACATTTTAAAGACTCCATGACAAAATTTACAAATTTTAGTAAGAAGGTTTGCTTATTTTTCCTGATTTAATGATTATTTAATGGTTTAAATTGATAATAAATAGCTACACATGTCCAAATTTTAGAGTAATTACTATTTTATGAAATAATGATTTTTTGATAATTTCAGAATGTTTCATTACTGTTTAGTATTTAAAACCATTTTCCTAAGTATCTAAGCATGTAAAAATGCATTTTTAATGATTATTTCATATAAATAATTGTTTATAATATATAAAATCTGTAAATACTTATAATTTGACAAGTTATTATTTTAATAAGAAATTATTAAAATCTTGCCTAAAGTGAAAATATAAATTAATTAAGCAAAGTAATTAATTCAATTTAAAATTCATCTAACCTATGAATACATTAATATTCAAAACAAAATTAGATTATTGTTAATTCATCTAATATAAGAATATGTGTCTAATTATTTTTATTAATACTCCATTCCCGTTTAGTAGTTCCTAAACCAAAACTATTAATTATAATAGGTTCCACGTCGTTTTGACCCGAGTCGTCTATCGTACAACACGCGTATTCCGTTTGGACTAATGTGAGTAATCTACCCCATATTTTATAATTTTCAATACTTTTGGGGTGTATCAAGTGGTTTTAATATGTTCCAACTTTATTTTATTATTTTTTCACCATTGAGACATTGTTGGGACATTTATACGTGAATCATTATTTGTATAATTATTGTTTGTTTACGCTACATGTACTTGTAGTGCATTACCAATTTTAGTCTAATCTTCATGACCATGCCCGTATTCTTGAGGTACGTTATGGACAATAATAGCGCTATTGGATTGACCACCCCGCCTTGGGACGCTAAGGTGATTGATTGCACGTGGTTGAGTGTGTATGATGATTAGATGCTCCATCCTATATATATATATATATATATATATATATATATATATATATATATATATATATATATATATAGGGTGAGGACTTATTGTTGTTGTTATCATTTGTTAATCAATTTTTGATTTATAAACCATTATCTCAATAATACTTGCTTGTCAACTTCCAAAGAAAACAAGTTTCAAATTATAAATATTTCAAACTCACAATTTTCTTTAATAAAACTAGATTACTCACCAACTCTCGTAGTTGACCTGTTTTTACCCATGATGCAGATTTGAAGAATGAAGTTGATGAAAAGTAGGGTATACCTTAGAAACCCACAAGACTAT
This sequence comes from Cichorium intybus, assembly GCA_023525715.1. Classification (NCBI taxonomy): domain Eukaryota; kingdom Viridiplantae; phylum Streptophyta; class Magnoliopsida; order Asterales; family Asteraceae; genus Cichorium; species Cichorium intybus. The sequence continues at coordinate 65,411,096 of CM042017.1, read as the reverse complement.
TTAAATTTGATGTAATAAATGTTGTTTGTATTTGAATTTTTATTTGTATGTTGTGGATCTTGTTTGCCTACTTAGTACTTAATTTAATCTAATCATATTATAACATAGTTGTCATGAGACTTTGAACAATATATCACGCCTTGATCGATTCCGCCAAGGATCGGGGTGTGACAACAGCGACACTCCCACCGGCTTTGACACGGTTATGGACTATTCACAAAATCCAGTACTTCTGGCACATTTTGGGAATTCAAACCTTCTAACATCTTTAATGGAAGTCTTTCAGTCCTTTCTCAAAATCCAATCCTTTGGCATATTTTTGAGAATCTGAATATCCTTTCTTGCGAGATGCCCGTGGGGTAATCCCGGGCTCATGTACCTTTGTACTGGGACACTCTTTGTGAGTCCCTATTAGTGTGCCGGTGATCCACACGCGCTCCACTAACGATTCACAATGTGCCATGCAGTTTCCTTTCGGATTTCATCTTCTATTGAGTGTGCTATTCCCGGAATCAATTACTTGACTATGAGTATCGTCTCACTAAACCAGATGTTCTGAAGGTATGTGTCTGTCCATGTTGCTTTCTTTTGATGATTCAGTTACTCCCACTGGTTCTTAGACCAGGTGTAAAATCAATTTCACATAGACTGTGTCTCGCCCTAAGGTTCTTTTGTTTGGCAGCAACCGGGCTCACCAATGCTTCCAATTAGTCGGATTGTAAATCCGTACCAACTATAGCGTTTAACCACCAATCGGTATGTCACCCCGATCATAACTACTTATGATGGTGATCAATACTACTCGTCAAGAGAAGATTATGTCAGTTATAAAGCAGAAACCTGATTTCTGCTCCAAGCCTAGTGATGACTAAATGTTCTTTCATTGGCTAATACTGAACTCATTCAGGACTGTCCCAACTCCCACTGCTTCCTTAGACCATGAGTTCTTTCTAAAAGAGCTCTTCTTTTACAGTTATGGTGGGATAGCCAATGAAATGAAAATGCTGATCATGTTCAGGCTAATGATGAGGTTCGGATAAACACTACAAGACCCTGGACTTTCAATGTACAAGTGGGATAATCCCAGCTTTACATATCAGACAGTTCCTGCAAGACCTACTTAGTCTTGGATGGGGTCGGAATATGGTTTATATGGACTGACTGGTATAGTATTCAACTTATTGGAAACTAATTGGCAATGTATCTTATACATCGAGGATCCAACTGTTTCGACCAATGCTCCATTATTTTCCCTAAAACACATTATAACTATTAATGCTCTTGGAAGAGAATGAACTGTGAAACATTTTTCTCAGTTTATGTTATCGCTCAGGCTCTGTGGAACTTGTACTTCCTTTGAAGTCCTTGAACTGTTCAAGGTTTCAATTCAATCGCTTATCCCGATAAGCGAAGTCATATTCGTCATACCAAATGATAAATGAAGTACAAACAATTGTGTTCTATATCAAGATTCGAGCAATACACACCAACAGGTGTGTCTGTTGCTCTTAATCTCAATGTCTTTTACATATCTATGTAAACTTATGACTTTGTTAACGTTGTTCAATACTTGCAATCTTCAGTTGACTCTAAGTCAACTGATTCCAAAATCCTATCCTCTGGATCTTTGGGTGATTAATTTCTTGCCACATGTGCTTTATAAAGATTTAATCATCATCTGACTCTAAGTCAGATGATTCCAAAGTCCTGTCCAACTGGACCTTTGGTTGATTCATTTCTTGACACATTAAGAACTCAATTCATCAAGTGACTTTAAGTCAAATGATTCCAAAGTCCTGTCCAACTAGACTTTTGGTTGAATTGATTCTTATAACATTTGTATTAACAATCATAAATGACACAATTCTTGAATCCAAACACTTTGGATGTATCAACATTCAAGTTATTACTAATCATACATTCAACACATTCATATAACATTTCAAGGACAATTTCAGACAACAAGTGTTAAAAGAAAATTAACAATTTTATTAAAAAAATCCTTGAACAATGCAATATATGATAGACAATGTCAAAACGCATCTAGAGACTAATAACAATATTTTAATATCTATCTAAACTTCAAAACTGCACGAGCTGGAGATCCAATCCAAATGTGCTCCTATGCACCAGAGTCCCATGCCTTATTGATTCCCTGCATACAAACCAAAATGTGACTATCACATTATGTATCAAGAAATCTTGGAACAGGAGTTTTGAGGTTTTTAGATATACCTGAGCTTTCAAAATATTTGGAGCGTCTTCCAATTTTTCCTTGACTGTATCTGATTTAGTGGATTCCCAGTTTGAGACGTGTCTAGACGATCTCGACCGTTTCTTGTTACGTCTCTTCACTGGACTTAAGCCAGAAGTAGCTGAGCCATTGAGCTATGCCTGTCCAAGAGTGACTCGTATAAAGACAACAATGAACGCATTTCCATGAAGGCCCTTTTCTGGTCTTCCTTTCTATACGTCTGAATGAACAGATCGTTTTCACTAGTCAGCAAAGCGAGTAGAATGTTAACACTCATCTCCTGACTTATAGAATAACCAAATTAATACAATTCGCCTATGTACGCTTCAATCTGAAGAACATGTGAATTGATGTTACTTCCGTCTTTTAGCTTGTACTCTGCAAGTCTTTTGAAGATCCTAGCTTGTTCCTCTTCAACTGGTTGTTGGAACCTTTCCTCAACCAGTTGCATTAACTCATATGGACCCAAGGATTCAAAATCCTTGCGGAACTCGGGGTCAATGGTCAATAGCATGAGGTCACAAATCTTTTCGGATTCATCAACTAAGAAGTTATGCTTATCATAAGAACCTTTTATGATGACTTGTTCCGGTGGGACCGGGATCGGATACTCGGTGAGATGTAGCTTGCCAGCAATGACGAGAACCAGTCTCCAATTGCGAAGCTATTCCTTACAGTTAAGGCCAGTCAGCCTTTCCATATTTGGCAGGTGCATTATGAGGCTCTCAGAAATGGGTGAAGGAGGAGAAGGAGGAGAATTGACACTTGACATCTATAAAAGAAACATAATTTATTAGTTTAATTGGTCCTTTTAAATAATTACCCAATTTATTATTTATTAAGGCTAGGACCCAAAATACCTCAACTATGGTGTGAAGAGGGATGCCGTAATCACAACATAATGGTCATTAAGGTAGATAAACACTTATCAATTTCATCTTATGAAATTCCTAAATCTGTTGAGATTCATTGAACTTTTCAATGGCATGTTTAATCTCGGATGTGCTCCACTGTTTGTGACTGGGATGCCAAGGATCACAAACTGGATGTGAATAACCATGCAAATTAGCTTGGTACTCTCAGGTTAATTATCATCTCTAATTGATGTGCCGGTAAACCACACACGCTCCATCAACAATGATAACACCCGGGAAACCCATTGCAACTATTTATGAACCCCTATTGGTGTGCCGGTAAACCACACATGCTCCACCAATGTTTCATAAATTGCAATGTGCAATTTCATGGATTAGCACCAATTCACATTTTTCCTAAAGTAACTAGATTTGGGTTTTATTAAGCTGTTCCAGTACTTTGAATAATATCATTATACTTTTAATGAGATTAAGTTAGTCCTATCAAACCCGTTCGGCTAACGACCCTCCACTGATCAGGCAAGCGGTGGGTAAGAGTGGACACCCATTAGACTGCCATTTTATAGGCAGTCTCCTTATACCCAGTTTATAGATCAGCTTCGTGAATGAGGCCTACTATTAATTTGACTAACCATTAAATCTTATACATATAATATTAACTTTTAATTATAATATATATAAGATGAATTTTAAACCTTTTAAAATGTCTCTGGTTTATCTTTTAATTTATTGGAATTTAAACTATTAAATTTAAAATTAAATTAAACCTTTAAATTGTCTTTTAATTAAACAATTAATTAAATTTAGATATTTTAGACTTTTAAAATATTCCTAGATTTATCCTTTAATTTTTCGAAATTTAAGGCTATTAAATTTAAATTAAATTAAATCTTTAATTATCTTTTAATTAAACAATTAATTAAATTAATTAAATTTAGATAGGTATTACAAATTAATCAAATTAATTTAAACCTATCTTAAACCCCCTAAAAATCGAAAAAAAAAATAATGGGTTTAAGGTTATCCAATTATTAAATAATCAAAGTTACCAAAAGTAGAATACCTTCTAAAACCCTATGCAATTTTCGATTTTAATAAAAGGGAGGGGCTAGGGTTTTCAAAACCCTAACCTTAAATCGATTTCATATATATTAGGGTTTACAAGCTTTAAACCCTAATTTTTAGGAAAACAATTATAGCAATTCAACAAAAAAAAAACAACCAAAAAGCTCTGATACCACTGAAGGGTTTTATGCAAATCTATGAACTAAAACCCTAAGTACACACGCAACCTATGAGGATCTATGTTTTCTACTATTGAACATATAAATATTTCCTAAAAGGCCACAAGAAAAATTACTAAAGAATAAAATCAGAAAACTAACCTTTTAGTTGTTTCTTGCAAGCTAAGCAACGCAAGTGCCTTGCCTCAAATGAAGTCACACCCAAAACTAGGGTTTTCGAAAGTTCCAGAGATAGGGAAGAGTAGAAATAGTTGTGGCTTTTATGGTGCCTAGAGGTCTCTATTTATAGTTTCCAAGTGGCCACCAGATAAGTCTTTAGAGATAAACCTTTTTGAATTCAAATAAGATAAACATTTATCTATCAATTCAAATCTATTTATCCTAACATATAATAATCGAAATTATGGATAATCGCTCCATAATTTCGTTGGCCACTTAAACTACTATAATTGTCACTTACTCAACTATTAAATAATTACAATTTAGCCCCTGCACCTTTAATTAATCAAATTAATCACCAAATTAATTCCAATTAATTCCAGATTAATTTATAATTAATTAATATAGTTTCTAATTAATATATTATCACCATAATATATTAATAAACTATTTATATTATTTCTATTGATTTATTAATCACATAATAAATCAATCTTTCTCTCTCCTGGATTTTCTACTAAACCTCTAGCCATGAGGGCAACCCAAATGGACTACGCTACTATTAATTAAATAAATACTAATTATTAGTCATAGCTTAGACACCTAATCCATATATATATATATATATATATATATATATATATATATATATATATATATATATATATATATATATATATATATATATATATATATATATATATATATATATATATATATATATACATACTATCTGCGTACCCGCGCAATGCAGCGGACATCGAGTAATTTCCTTTCGGCTATTTAATTTCGGGAACATGTCATATTAAAAAAGAATATGCAATGTATATGCAAATATCATTTAAAATGCGACATTTGTATCATTTTACGTGAATTTGATGCGTTCATAATAGATATTTTTAGCAAACACTTCAAAATAGTATCGACATTGTGTCCCAATCTTAGTGGGATACACGTACAATGCGACGGTTGTTGAAAAGGGGGAGGGGGGGGGGGGGGGCATAAATAGCTTTCTTTCAACGATTAGTTCTTTTTAGCAACCGTTAATAGTTTCTCTTTGAAACATGTTATATTGCAAATAACTTATAATGAATTTAGAAAATTTCATTTACCATAAAAGTGGCTTACATGATATTATATAAGCGATGCTGCAGCCAACAAATAGTTTTCTTTGTGCAATTAATTTTCTTTTCGGAACATATTTTTGGTTTAAAATACGTTGCTATTTTAAGTTAAAAATAAAAGTATGTTATTATTTTCTTGTTCAAACCCGCTTACGTTGTTGTTTTGAGTTAAAAGCAAGAGAATATTGTTTTTTGTTAAAATTTAAAGTGCAATGCAGCACGCGGGGAACTTGAGAGACCGTGAATGTAACATAAATTATCAAAATATAACCTTTAACGATTAAATTTCCAATCAAATATCAAGTTAGGTAATACAACAGTGGTGCTGGCGAAAAGCAAGATGAGCATTTCTGTTTCATATCAGATTCGTTTATTAGATCTATTTACAATATAAATCAAATGGCTTATATAGCATACACAACTGATACAAACAGTATCTATAAAAATTACGTTATGTCTATTTATTATTTGAAAATAATAATATTTTAATAATCATTAAAAGTTAGGCATACGTTTGAATTGAGATATTATTATATTTTTAAAGATAATATTATAACAACTATTTATAATAACTTTTTAAGATAATATTATAATGATCAATTAACTTTACAATATCAACTTAAATAAATATATTAGTATAAATTGTATCATATATTTACACGCCTTTTTTGTCTATAATATATATATATATTTTAATTTTATGTTTCTAAAGACTAAAATTAAAACAAATACATGATAGACATATAAAATGGAAATAAGAAACTAAAACGTTATTTAAAAATAAGAAACATTAAATGAGAGATACTAAAGGACAAAATAAAATAAGAAATGCATTAAATACAGTAGCGAATCAATATTTAAACAATGCTTTATAACATGGTATGTAGTAAAATTAAAGAAATATCAAAGCGTAGTTTAAAATATTAGTAAAAGTAAAAAGGGCAAAAGAGTAATCTGATTTGTTTTGAGGTCATCTCTATCTTTTACTTGTTCTAAAAAATTCCTAAACTAAATTAGATTAACCGGAAAAAAAAATGTTTGATAAACATTTATTATTAAAAACAAAACTTGGCAAGTTCCATCACACTTTGTCAGTTTAATTATAGAGCTGAAATGAACTGATTGAATGATGCACGATGCCTAATTTAAACAATATAGAATAAAATAAAATGTTTTAAAGAAAAAGAAATTTATAAAATTAAATAATCTTAACAAATCTTACCTACTATTACCCTAGTAAAAAGTGATTTTGCTTCACTCAAAACCCATAGTTGTATCGTGTCATCACAATAGCTATAGAGAATAGTTTTCACTTTTATTTTTTTATCTTATAGAACACTCTACATGTCATCATGTTTTCTATCATGTTTTCTGACTAAAGTCAAATGCATTTGCCGTCCATTTTACCGTTATCATATAGATTCTAATATTTAATTTTCTTTTATAGACGGTAGAGTTTTGAAATGAAAAAGAGTGGGTTAGGTTTCTGTTTTAAGAAGTAGAGGAAATGGAAAGTCAGTAATGAATAGTTGTTCCATTATTTTACTCGAGCCCCGAGGTACTTCAAATATTTTCAAAAACAGATTTTAAGCTTATTTTGAGCGCTTAATTTACCCAGCATTACCTATTTGTACTTTCTTAATTTTTTTTATGCATTAATATGTATATGTTAATTTAATCTATTAGAAGTGGTAACACGATACAGCTGCGGGTGTTGATTGAACCTACCGCTGCCAACTTTTTCCACCCACATATAACTACGAATAATAAACTTTCACTGAATTTTTTGTTGATTTCCAGCCTCCATCTAGAAGCCCTCCATCTAGAAGCCATCCTTATTGAATAAGGTGGCAAACTTTGATCTTTCCTTCTAATATTCAATATGTTCATATACTATAGATTTAGTGGCTAGTTTAGCTATAAATAGAGGGTTAAGTTTCAGTTCTTAGACATCCCAAAACACACCACAAACACATAGAGTTGGAGAGAAACACTTAGAGTGTAAGTGTTAGAGAAAGGGTTGGTTTTTTGTAATAGTCTAGTGTGAGAGTTGCTCCTCCTATTGTAATTCTGTTCTAGTGTTAAATAGAAGAGTTTTCCAATCCTAACAAGTGGTATCAGAGCCTCGTTTCGGTACCGATCGTTTTTTGGTCGAAATTTTTTTTTTCTCAAAATCGATTTCCGGGCACACCATTGTAAAGTACTCGTTCCCACGATTCCGAAAATATTTTTTTCGGAATTTTTCGACCACCGGAAGGCCTCCAAAAGTCCGGTCAAAGGTTTGCCGGAATAGTAGCCGGAAAAACCAGTTCGCCGGAAAACTCGCCGGAGAAGACGACACTGTAGCGACACTGTAGCAACACTGTAGCAAGTTTCAGAAAACTGCATTTTGGCCCCCTAAAATTCCAGAAAGTTGCAAACAGGTCCCTCTAATTCTATAAAATCCGTTTTGGTCCCAGTTTTTCCTGAAAGTTACAATTTTGGTCCTTATACTTCTGAAAAGTTTCAGAAAGGTCCCTATGTTTCAAAACCTTCCAGTTTGGTCCCTGTAATTCCACAAATTACAGATTGCCCCTATACTTCTTAAACATTTCAAATTGGCCCATAAATTTTTCAGAAGTTCATTTTAGTCTGAAAAAAAATATATCCCACCTATTTCGACCCTTTCGGAAATAACCGTGATCTCGGTTTTGCCTAATTCCGTCCCAAAATTTCACAAAACGCAAACTACGAAGTCTTTCTCATGGAATCTACAAGTTCGGATATAATGGTCCGACTTACGCCCACAAATTATAATATGTGGAAGCCGAGGATGGAAGATTTGTTGAATCTAAAGGATCTAGCAGAACCTTTAGAAACCAAGGGCGTAAAACCTGAAAATACAACAGTCGACGTCTGGACGAGAATGAATAAGAAAACTGTGGCACAAATTCGACAATGGATTGACCACTGTGTTTTTCATCATGTTTCTCAAGAAACAGATGCATACAAACTCTGGGAAAAGCTTGAAAGTATGTATCAAGCAAAGACTGCACGCAACAAAACCCTACTAATGAGGCGCCTGGTAAACCACAAGTTACGAAGTGGTACATCCATAGCCGAGCACACGAGTCAGTTCCAAGATCTCGTAAATCAGCTCAGTTCTGCCGAATGGGTTCTCAAAGATGAGGAGCAAGCAATATTGTTGCTAAGTTCTCTACCTGATCATTGGGAAACACTTGTTGTTACTCTCAGCAATTCTGCCCCCGGTGGCAAAGTGACAATGGAGATGGTCACGGACGCTCTCATGAACGAGGAAGCCAGAAGAAAAGAAGCTGGTACAGACCAGTCATTTGCCCTCGTAACAGAAAACAAAGAAAGAGGCGGAGGTAGAACTGGTGGCAGAGGAAGAGGTCAAGGTAGAGGCAGACGTGGTCAAAGTAGAGGAAGATCTCAAGTTAGAGGAAGATCAAAAGAAAGGGGAAAGTCTTCAAGTACATGGTTTGATGGCCACTGCAATTACTGCAATCATTATGGCCACAAAAGGAGCGATTGTCGAAAGTTCCTACGAGAACAGGCTGAAACAAGTACTAGTTCAAGCAAGGAGGATGGTGAGACCATGGTCAACATTTCACAAGACATTGCCCTTGTTGCATGCGAGGAGGATGCATGCCTACACGTAGGCGCTCGTGATGATGAGTGGGTGATTGATACCGCTGCATCATATCATTCCACTCCGGACCGGGATTTATTTGCAACATATAAATCCGTAAACCATGGTACCGTGAGGATGGGAAACACCAGTTCCTCTAACATTGTTGGTATCGGTGATGTACATATAAAGACCAATGTAGGGTGTACATTGGTGTTGAAAGATGTTCGACATGTTCCGGAGCTAAGAATGAATCTTATCTCAATTGGAGCTCTTGACCTTCAGGGATATGACAACCACTTCGGAAATGGCAACTGGAAGTTGTTAAAAGGCATTATGGTCATTGCAAGGGGAAAGCTTTGTGGTACTATTTATAAGTCATATGCAAAGTTGATTCAACCAAGTCTCAATGCAGTAGAAGAAGAGACATCACCAAATCTGTGGCATAGAAGACTAGGCCACATGACTGTGAAAGGGTTAACAACTCTTGAAAAGAAGAAGTCCATTTCCATGGAAAAAGATGTTGCCCTGGATCCTTGTGAATACTGCTTATTTGGGAAACAACATAGAGTTTCCTTTAGCTCCACAAGAAATAAGCGCTCTGAGTTGTTGAGCCTTGTCCACTCCGACGTATGTGGACCCTTTGAAGTAGAATCCCTTGGTGAAAACAAGTATTTTATAACATTCATCGACGATGCATCACGAAAAGTATGGGTTTATTGTCTCAGGTCGAAGGATCAAGTATTTGATCATTTTAAAGCTTTTCATGTAATGGTGGAAAGATAAACTGGCAAGAAGTTGAAATGTCTCAGATCAGATAATGGAGGTGAGTACTATTCTCGTGAGTTCTCCACATATTGCAAAAAATATGGTATCAGGCATGAAAAGACTGTCCCACGTACCCCACAACATAACGGTGTAGCAGAACGAATGAATCGTACCATTGTTGAGAAGGTCCGATGTATGATCAGTGCGGCTAAACTACCAAAGCCATTATGGGGTGAAGCTGTATTGACAGCTTGTTACCTTATAAATAGGTCACCTTCAGTTCCATTGAATTTTGAAGTTCCAGAAAAGATATGGACAGGTAAAGACATAACATATTCTCAGTTGAGAGTATTTGGGTGCAAGGCGTTTGCACATGTGTCAAGTCAATTGCGGAAGAAGTTGGACCTCAAATCCACTCCATGCATCTTTATTGGATATGGAGATGAAGAGTTCGGGTACAGGCTATGGGACCTAGAACTAAAGAAGGTTATTCGAAGCAGAGATGTTGTTTTCTATGAAGACCAGTATTATGATTTCAAGGCATCGATTAACGAGCAACAAAGCTTCAAAGTTCCTGAAATGATATCTGAAACAAAAGATGATATTCCGACCGATGAACAGAATAATGAAGTTGATGATGCAGATCAAGGAGGTGTTGAGCAGGGGGAGCTTCCACCTCTTGATAATTTAGAGTCATTGCCAGATGTTTCTAATGAAGAAACTCAAGTTCGACGATCTGATCGAGTTCGTGTTCCTTCCTCAAGATACCCAACTTCGAACTACATCCTTCTTACCAGCAAGGGGGAGCCAGAGAGCTTTCAGGAAGCTCAATCTCATATGAACAAAGCCAATTGGCAGAAGGACATGGAAGACGAAATAAATTCTTTGCACAAAAATCAAACATATGAGTTGGTGAAACTTCCCAAAGGAAAGAAAGCCTTGAAAAACAAGTGGGTTTTCAAGTTGAAGAAAGATGGAAAAGGAAACATTGTGAAGTATAAGGCGAGACTCGTTGTCAAAGGATTCCAACAGAAGGAGGGAATTGACTTTGATGAGATTTTTTCGCCGGTTGTGAAGATGATGTCTATTCGAGTTGTACTCGGATTGGTTGCCAGTCTAGATCTTGAACTTGAGCAGATGGATGTAAAAACAGCTTTTCTCCATGGTGATTTAGATGAAGAAATATTCATGGAGCAACCCGATGGGTTTAACATCCCAAAGAAAGAGCATCTCGTCTGCAAGCTGAAGAAGAGCCTTTATGGTCTTAAACAAGCCCCAAGACAGTGGTACAAGAAGTTTGACTCGTTCATGGAAAGTCATGAGTACAAAAGAACTGTTGCAGACCACTGCGTGTACTTGAAGAAGTTTCCAGATGGGAAATTTGTCATCCTTTTGCTCTATGTGGATGATATGCTAATAGTGGGTCAAGATGCAACCATGATCAACAACTTGAAGAAGGATTTGTCTAAGTTCTTTGATATGAAAGACCTAGGCCCAGCTCAACAAATATTGGGCATGAAAATTATCCGTGATAGAGAATCAAGAAAATTATTCTTGTCACAGGAGGAGTATGTTGAACGTGTGATCAAAAGGTTCAACATGGAAAATGCCAAGCCTGTTGGCACTCCGTTGGCAAATCACTTCAAGTTAAGTAAGAAAAATTCTCCTTCTTCTGATAAAGAGAAAGAAGAGATGAAGAAAGTCCCTTATTCCTCAGCCGTAGGAAGTCTTATGTGTGCGATGGTGTGTACAAGGCCAGATATTGCTCATGCTGTTGGTGTCGTGAGTAGATATCTAGCAAATCCAGGAAAGCAACATTGGGAAGCAGTCAAGTGGATACTGCGATACCTGAAGGGTACTTCAAAATTATGTTTATGCTACGGGGGAGCAAAGCCAATCTTGAAAGGTTATACAGATGCCGATATGGCAGGAGATATTGATAATAGGAAATCTACATCAAGTTATGTTTTCACTTTGGCAGGGGGAGCTATCTCTTGGCAATCCAAGTTACAAAAGTGTGTAGCACTGTCAACAACAGAAGCCGAGTACATTGCTGCCGTTGAAGCTGGGAAGGAACTTATATGGTTAAAACGGTTTCTTCAAGAAATGGGGTTTCCCCAAGCAGAATACATCATCCATTGTGACAGTCAGAGTGCTATGGACCTGAGCAAGAATTCGATGTACCATTCCCGCACTAAACATATCGATATCCGTTATCATTGGCTTAGAGAAGCAATCGAGAGAGGAGAATTGAAGTTGTCAAAGATCAACACAAATGACAATCCTGCAGACATGTTGACCAAGGTGGTGACACAAGACAAACACAAACTATGTGCTGACATAGTTGGGTTATGGATTGTTCAACAGAGGCTGGAGGGGGAGATTTGTTGATTTCCAGCCTCCATCTAGAAGCCCTCCATCTAGAAGCCATCCTTATTGAATAAGGTGGCAAACTTTGATCTTTCCTTCTAATATTCAATATGTTCATATACTATAGATTTAGTGGCTAGTTTAGCTATAAATAGAGGGTTAAGTTTCAGTTCTTAGACATCCCAAAACACACCACAAACACATAGAGTTAGAGAGAAACACTTAGAGTGTAAGTGTTAGAGAAAGGGTTGGTTTTTTGTAATAGTCGAGTGTGAGAGTTGCTCCTCCTATTGTAATTCTGTTCTAGTGTTAAATAGAAGAGTTTTCCAATCCTAACATTTTTCCACCCATTACAAGCATTTTTATTTATAACAAATGCCTACTATTATTTACCAGGCACAAAAATTTGTGATTTGAAAGGTCGATAGCATATTTAGTAAACACCAAAGCCTGAGTGAATGATCTTGCCAACTAAAGGGGCACTCAAGCCACAAAAGTTTAACAGATTTTAGGCTAAATAGACCACCGGGTATCAAAATTGTCTTCAATACTTTTGGTGAGGAGCTAGGGGTAAAATTATCCAATAATGAGAATGTTTCAAATAAATCTGATATGAGTACTATTGCATGCATATGTACTTATAAGAATCTAGAAAAAACATAAACCGAAAACATATGAACAAAACTGGAGATTTTAGCCCTACGACTTTTAAAACAATTTTGAAATACATAGATCTTTAAAAGATAACATACACTGATACAAAGATAGGTATTTGATTTTTTTTGCTCAGGAAATATACAAATAGAATATATCTCATGGTAAGTTTGGTCAATGTCCAGAAACATGGAATATAGGATAGAAATATAAAGCAAAGGTTATAATTAATATACAAGAAAACTGAAAAGAAAAATCTTACACAAAAGAAAATTAAATATTAGAATCTAGGGGTGTGCATGGGTCGGTTTGGGTCGGTTTCGACCTAAAACCCGAACCCAAACCGATCGGTTCGGTGTCTCGGTTTTTGGGTTTTTAATGGGTCGGTTTCGGGTTTGGAACGGAAACTCTTAGTTATGTTTCATTAGTTCTAGAATTCATTATATAGATATTAAGGAAGGGGAATGTTATATGCAAGTGATGTAGCTTATATCCTGGTCGATGTAGGCTTACTGTAAAAACAATATGCAACTGCAAAGGCACAGATTCGAACTCAGGACCTCAGGCTTAAGGGTTAAGCGCCTTAGCCATCTGGCCAACTCATTTTTTATACTTTGCTTGCAAAGAATAAATATATAACTAATGTATACGGAATATATATTTTAATGATTTCACAAAATCGGTTCGGTTCGGTTTTGATTCGGTTTTAACATTCCTAAAAACCGAAACCGAACCCAATTTTTCGGTTTTTAAAAAATACAAACCCAAACCCTCGGTTTTGTTTTGGTTTCGGTTTTTCGGTTTCGGTTTTGTCGGTTTTTTTTCGGTTTTTTGGTTTTCGGTTTCGGTTTTGCTCACCCCTATTAGAATCTATATGATAATGGTACAATGGACAGCAAATGCATTTGACTTTAGTCAGAAGACATGATGGCATGCAGGTGCTTTATAAGAGTCGAGTGGACAAATAACAAAAATAAAAAGATATACGATTTCTATTCCAGTTCACAATGATAAAAAATTATAGAAAGTGTAGTAATGGCCCGTTCTATGGTTTTTATAGAGAAATGGTGCAGTAATTATATTTACAGGGCCATACCTTATCCATGAATGGAATGCCGAGAGCAAGATTTTTCATTGCTTGGGGGTCGTCGTTTACTACCTCAAATTTGAGTGACACCACCTGATTAGAGCATCATTCAATTTGTTTAATTGCTTCAGTTTTTATATAAGCTTTATTTACACTGAAACTGTTTAGTTTATTTAGTCATTAATAAGTTGGTTTCTAGAAAAACTTATTCAGAATATAAACCAAATGAAAATAAAGATACGCATATAACACCCCACTTTAACTGCATTCTTAGGTTCATCCCCAGTTGGAATCCTTGATTCTACCAATAGTTTTGTCAACACTGAGCTTGTGCTTACAATAAAATCAACCTTTATTTCAGTTTGTTTCTTTTTCATTTTTGCCTTTTTGCATCCATCTAGCAAGAGTGCTATGTTGCATATCTTCCAGGAATTCTAGAAAACATTTAAAGTAGATTGTATAAAATTAAAATAAAAACCAACCACATCAATAGGAGATATGCAATTGTACAAAACCTTAACCCACTATATTAGTTATGGTTTGTTTGCTAAGAATGACATTACACCCTCCATTCAACTTTCCCTTCTACTACTCGTAGTCAAAATTGAATGAGTCAACTGGTAGAAGGCTAACCACGGGATGATGAAGATCTTGCTCTTTTGACAGTTCTCAGAGGTGATAAAGTCAAAGTCATAGATGGTATATCTGCAGTCCTCCTTGGGTAAATTAAAAACTCTTCATAGCTTTCAGAAGCTCAAAATCTCTACTAAAATTTTCAATCTACAATTGGAATATAGAATCAAGAACCGAAAATCTCTGCTAAAATTTTCAATCTGCAATTGGAATATAGAATCAGGAACTGAAAATCTCAAGTATATTAATGTGTTTGACATAAATTTTCACTATCATTGTTGTCGGTGCTAAGTAAAAATTAAAAGAGTAAAAATTAAATTATACCTGGAGAGTGGTTGAAGGCGACATTGTGTGGTTCTGGTAATGACATCCATGGTGGTGGGTGGTAGAAGGACCACTGCCATCACTATCATTTAATATACCACTATCACTGTGATTCAATAATCATTCAAGGTATCTTCAAAACAAATTCAAAGTTCAAAATGAAAAATGAAAAAAAAATAGATTTAAAGTTCAGTTTTTGAAATAAAGATACCTCGGAGGTTGTTTAAGAAGGGGGCCTAAACATCATAACATTTCTTCAAATCTAAGATTCGATATCAACAGAGCTTCAAATCAACTTCACCGATGGTTAAGGGTGGGGGGAGTAGATCCCTCCCATCCCACTGAACCCACGCGCCACATCAGCTTTTCTCTCTCCTCTCACTTCCATTTTCCTCATCTTTCACCAATCTTTTACCAATCTTTCACCCATGGAACCGGTACCCACTGAACCCACAATGCCACATCAGATTCTTAATATTAAATTAAATAAATAATACCCAAAATAATAATTTAATTATATATATATATATATATATATATATATATATATATATATATATATATATATATATATATATATATATATATATATATATATATATATATATACTCATACATACGTTTGTATGTATATATATGTTTTTTTTTTGTTTGTGTGTATATATGTGTGGGTTCATTGGGTTCACCAAGCCACAACACATCCTCCCATTCCCATCTTTCGCGAACCCGCATAGGGCGGGGCAGTGGTACCAATGGTACCGGCGGTACCGGCGGTACCGCATCCTATTGCTCCTCCACTTGCTCGTCCTCTTGCTCGTCCTCTTGCGCGTCCTCTTGCTCCTCCACTTGCTCGTCCTCTTGCTCTTCCTCGTTATCCGAGGGTGGAATGGTTTCATCACTGGACTCTATTTGGGTACGGAAATGAGAAGTGTCCGAGACGTAGCATTGTTGGAATTGGTTGGGGTATTGTGGAAACTGAGTTTGATATTGTTGGAATTGGTTGGGGTATTGTGAAAAGTTTTGTTGGAATTGGTTGGGGTATTGTGTGTAACTGTAAATGTGTGGGGATGGGGATGAGGTTGGGGGAACTTCACGGCTCCTGCTTTGTGAGGAACCGCGACGTTTGGATTTACCACGATTTGAATCCATTTTATAAAAAAAGAGTTTTTTATAAAATAGAGGGCAAAGGGTTTTTGAGAGAAAATGAGAGTAAGAAAGAAGGGTGAAGGTGTGATTTGTGAAGGAGTGGAGATGTGGTATTTATAGGGATGGGGGGAAGGTAATTATTGAGGGATTAAAAATTTTTTTTTTTATAAAAGTGGATGGGTTCATCGGGTTCACCATCATCCCACACCACCCACCATTGCCGAACCCGCTCAACCCGAAGGAGGAGGGGCAGCGGTACTGGAGGTACCGGCGGTACCGGCCGTACCGCCCCATCCCATTCCTATCTATCGTCGAGCCCGAGCATTACTCCGTCCCCCCTAATAGCATGATTTCACTAATTTCAAATCTAAGATTCGATATCAACAAAGCTTCAAATCAGCTTGGGGTGCCACATTAACTAAGGGTTAGGAACGTCTAGAACAACAAATCTGTAACAGCTAGAACAAATTAGATTTACAAATCAGAATAACAAGAATTATATTCTTTCCTAATCAAACAACTCTTTCCTTTTTTTTTCAATTACTCTTCCCTAAAAAGCGAGTTCTAAATTACATAAAACATAATCCAAGATTAACACTATGTGTGCTACAAAAATTACTCTATTTATTAAATACCGTAATTTTGCAAATCTTTGGTACGTTTTTTTTTCGGGTCATGTAACGCGGGTTAGGGTTGAGTGGATCCAATCATGTGGATCCGTTTTGGTTGCTGATCCCCACCGCTTACTTCCTTCCTCTTCATTCTCACGCATCCTCCCATTATCCCCTCCCACCGCCTTCTTCCCTGCGTTACACTACCAGCCACCAGGTTTTTAAGGGGTATCTCCGCTTCCCCTCTTACGCGACACCACCTCGATCACTACCCAGACAGCGGGAAGTCTATAATTTGCTCCTCTGAAACTCCATTTCGCTGCTTCGTGCCCGTCGGCTCGCGATTTTAGGTTTCCAATTTTGGGTTGTACAAAAGCTATCCATCGATGCACCTTCTCCATCTTCCGCTTCATGTTTGATTCACCATCCCGTTTTGTATACGTGCGAATCAAAATCCCCTTCCCGTTTTCTTCTTAATTTCTATAAAGAATGGCTAACGCGTTTTTTTTTCAATAAGGGGCGGGAAGAAGTCAGCCTCCTTGACCTGAGTGTAGAATGAATCTGGCAATTTGATTTCTACCCTTTCTCTAAAACCCTAAATTAAGCGTGCAACAACACTTAGCAACATCGTAAAAATCGTCCGCCTATGTCATTATCGTCCGCCACATCATCGTCGCCTCTCTACCGGTGCACCACCAGACCATCACTATGAAGAGAAACACCTTCTTCATCAGATGGACGAATGATAAGGGTTCGTATACGTTTTGTTTATTCTAATTTTGAATAATTTCTCTGATATTTCGCGTTCCCCTTTGTGGATTTGATAGTTGTTCGTTACATGTAAATTCAATTTCCTTTTATAAGTAATTTCATGTCTCAATGGGTAAAAACATAGTACAATTCTATTATGGGTATAAAATTATGAGTATATTAATGTGTAAAAGCTGCAGGTACCTTATTTGTTGGTAACGAGAGGTCCCCGAATGCAGTCGGGATCTTCATAGCTGCATCATGTTCCCTTTCCTTGTCAGCATGTCACGATGACGTGAGCTTAATATTACCATGATCTGATACTTGCTTTTGTTCATCAACTTCTTGAGCCAAATTTTTAACATTTTCCTCTTCTGATTATGGCCTTTCTATAGTTGCTGATTGCGAGGTTAGCCTCTTCGGTTTATGCTTCCCGAATACCCCAATCTCAGCACAATGTACAAGTAAACACACATGGGTTGTGATTTTTTTTGTCAACTATACACGCCTTTGCTGTGTTTTGACAGGTTTCTGAGATGAAGAGCCGCTTGGGAAAATTGAGCAATCTCCTTTTTACCATCTTGGACCATCATAGTATTTCCAGGCAAGTCTGCTATATATTGAAGGTATTATATATTTTGTTTGCATCTGGGCACCACAAACACATCACTATTATTAACATATTCGTGAAACTTTGATATTAGGGGTTTTTTCAGACATCAAACGCGTTTATAAGATAACATATAAAATAGAAAAATCCTTCATGTTGGTAAAATTTTAAAGCCTTAACTATTTACTTGCCTTTGACCGTCTTTACATGAAAACGTTGTATATGATTTAAATTATGCAAGTGTAGGATACTTATATTATGAAAAAAGGTTGCCAACTTAAGTTGAGCCTATCGTATAAGTTAGGCCCATCATGTACCGGTTAGTCGTGGAACATTAAAGGTATACCACATGTTATGAACGCAGAATAATTTTTTAAGAATTTCAAACCCATTTAGCTTACATCATGATGCCATTTTTATATAATATTATAGGATTTTTTTATTTTTTAATAATCATGGTACTGAGTATAAGTGTTCATAATGGTACTTATGCCTTCATAAGTTTTTTCAATTTTGTCTGTGTTTTTTAGGTCTATCCGGCCACTGGTGGTTTTGGTGGGGGTGTACGGCTGACACTGAAGTAATGTTGAGACCTTGAAAGGAAGAATCATGGAACAAATATTGAATCAGCCATGGCTTATTGAAGTTTTATATTTCTTTTTAGACTGAGTTGTAAGTTAATTTTTCTCACAGGGTCTTTCTTCTTTCTTGGTATTACAGAGGTAATGAGTTAAATGGCTTGGGTCAAAGTCCCAACCCAAGTAAAACCTAGCACATTAGAGCTGCTTAAACCCTCCAGTGACGCCATAACCAGCCAGCCAAGAAGCCAAAAAAGAAAACACTTATCCTGGTAAGAAAAATCTTAAACTTCACCTGATTTGGGTTTGGATTAAAAAATTTTCTCCTAAAGTTGTTTACTGAATTTTATATATTATACAATCTTCACTAATCCTTCAAATATACACCCCAATTCTCTCTGAAAGTACTACAATCCATCACCATTCGCAGCGCAGCTGTTGATCACCACACTCGTCCGTCTCCTCCACCAGTTCGCCAAGGTATTGCAGAGGTCAGTTGTTGATTGTTGACCTTATCGATATCCGATACCAATTTATCGAACCCGCATGATCCATTTTTGCTCAGTTCGTCGAAGGAAGAAGAAGGTTTCTGTATTGGACCGATTATAACGAATTATCGAAGGCTGTTGGTTCTATCTCCTCCGGTTTATTGGTAATTCTGCATCTCTATTTTTTCTATCGATGATGATTCTATTTTTTTGCATCACCAATTTTGTTTGCATATCCATCTCCTCCAGTGGATGAGTTCTTTTTTTTATGTATCTCCTCCAGTCGATCAATAGTTTTAACCTAACGTGGTAACTAAGGAAAATAAAATAGGATATGAGTAACAGGAACAGAAGACAACGACATAAATCAAGCAAATCCATCAGTTGATAAAGGTTAGTGTCGATAATCAATTTTTACAACTGTAAGATGCGTAAATTACCTTATATGCCTCTGCGTTTGCTCAAGATGTAAGAACCCGCGAAAAAGTCAAAAAGGGTAAAACCGTCTTTTGCCATGTTCAATGATTATTATGTGTAGTAATATGTGTTAATATAATGAGAAATAAAAGTTTATGACAAATTTGAAGTTTTGTCGCGTGAATAGTAAAATTTGACCAAAAAGGGCAAATTGGTCATTTGACATGAAAATGACCAAAAATGTTAAGAAAATGTTAAGTTGGAAGTAATGAAGCATAAATGGAAAAGTTAAGACCTTTGGACCATTTTTGAAGAGAAATTGGTAACCAAAGGACTTAAATGTAAAGTTGTTATATAAATAGATATATATATTATCTATTAGTTATTATGCCTATCATTTGAAGGATTAAGAAAACTTCTATAGGGAGTTCCAGAGAGCACGGGAGACAGCAAGAAAGATCAAAGAAGAGGAAGAATTTCAAGGGAATTGCCAAGAATCAAAAACTTCAACTTTGGAATTAGTGATTCCATAGTTAAAAGAGGTAAGAATTCCTTGTTTTAACCTAGTTTTTGGGTATGTTCTTCATTTGGTCTTTGGATGGAATTGGAACTGCAATTGCAGTTATAAATCATGTGGGTTAAGTAACTAATGCTTCCAATAAGCCATTAGTTAAGAACTTAACTAAAAAACATGGAAGTAGGTTGTTATAATTGAGAATTTTCAAGTTTGGTCAAGAACTTCAATTCTTGTATATGATGGATTCAATCGATTTTAATAGCTTAAAACCTATTATTAGTCAAGGGTTTTAGTCCTAGAACAAACCCCATACGATTAAGGACTGAAAGAAGGGCTTAATGGGTGAAAACTGCGTGCTACAGTGCACAAATCGCGACTGAACAGGCCACTGCCCAGGCGCCAGGCACAATGCACCTAGGACCAAGGCGGGGTGCGCCCAGGCGCAGTGCGCCCCTAGCCAGGCGCAGTGCGCCTCCTGACAGGGACCAAAAATGTTAAAATTTTCAATTATTCCAAACGCTAGAAACCATAGCTAGACATGTTCGATTGACCTGAAATTTTAGCCATAACCCTAACATGGTATAAGAACATGTCGGGAATGGTCAAATCCGTAATTCGACCTTGCGGAAAAGTCACTGTAGCGGCAGTGGCGAAAAGTACTATTCACGTTAAAACTTGATTTTTGAATTTGAGCTAGACTTGTCCAATGGACTCCAAATTTGAAACACAAGTCTAACATGGTCTAAGATTTCATGGAAAAGATTCGGAACTGAAATACGACCCCTCGGGGGTACTGTAGCGATATACGCGTATTTCAGAGAAAAACCGTAAAATGAGTTTATAAATGGTTATATATTTATTATAACCTAGAGCTATGTTATATGAGACCTTAGCCTTATAGAATTAATTATATTGAGTATTTATATATATACTATTTGTATAGGTGGTGCTTCAAACGTTGTTGAGCACGGGAAGGGAAAAGTCGTACGTGAAGTTTAGTAAACCGTAATAGAATCAAGGTGAGTTCTATGAGGATTTCTATAGTACATAGCAAAATGTTATTTTCAGAAAAGTATGATTTCCAATGTTTATGAATACTAAAGTTTGGAAAATAGTTTTGAATGAAGCTCTATACAAGGGCTTAGTATTTTAAACAGATTTTTAAAGTATGTTTTGTAAGTATTTTTGTAAGAAGTTCCTTATGGGAACTAAGATGTCGAAAGCAGTTTTTGAAAGTATTTTTAGTAAAGAGTCATAAAATGTTTGAGTAAGAATAGTTTACAAATTGTGTCCCACTTTGACCAATTTGAGATGAAATGAAGTAAGAATTAAAGAAGTATGAGCCAGTTGTCTGGACTAGGATCACCCACATAATCGGGAGATCAGAAGACACTACTGGGATGGTACCTCCTGTCGCGAAGTAGTTGTCTAGCTTAGTATACCCTTGTGCTTGAATTTGTTCCAAGTCACAAAGGGGAGACAGAATGAGCAAACCGAGTGGGCAGATCTGTTCTGTCCCGCGAGGGGAGCTAGTTGAATGAATTAATTAACTTAATTCATAAGTTTCAGTTGGTCACGAGAAAATGAGAAAGAAAGCAGTTTTATAAAAGAAAGTCTTTTTAAAGTTTGAAAGTAAAGAAGAAAAAGTTATTTTGAGATTTATGAAATAAATCAGTTTTTAGCAATGTACTTTTGATATTTCAAGTTTTGAATAGAAAAGTTTTGGGTCTAAACCCATATTACTCACGAGACTTTACGTCTCACGTATACTATGTTTTTTGAAATGCTATGTACTTAGGTGAAGGGAGCGAGAGTTGCAGTTGGGACCGTTATTGTACACTATAAGTTTAAATTATGGTTATCTGTATTGAGTCTGTAATACCCCTCAAGATTTAAATTTGTAGAATAAATTAAAAAATTTAAGTGGCTATTTTATAGTCACGCGTTGTAAATTATGTTTGAAAACTGTATTTGTATTTTAAATATGGTTTGAGAAAAGGGGTGTTACAGTTTTGGTATCAGAACCATAGTTTAAGCGAATTAGGTTAGAATACCATCCTAGGCTTAAACTAGCAAGAGTAGTAGTAAGTTGCCTTAGTAATATAGGAGGCATAGAGTGAGTATGACTGTTATAAAAGTGCAGTCAAGATAAGGAGATAACATGCTACCGCTTACGAAATACTATATAGAATTGCGTTTTAAACCGAAAATTTGTTCATTTATATAGTAATGGAAGGCAGACGACAAGCTGACAGGGGTGAGGGCAGTCACACTTCCTCAAGAGGAAGTGAACCACATGTTCTGCGAAACGATGAGGCTGAGCCAAACCCACCACCACCACAACCTGTCACTATGGAGGCAATTCAGTTGCTAATCGATAACTTACGAACTGAGTTGAGACAAGATGTACACAACATAATCGATAGCAGAATGGGTGAACCTAGTGCCCAATCATCACAAGAAGTCTCCAAGAAGACAACTGAGGAAGCAACTAGTGGAGGTAACAAGAAGGAAGAAAAGGGCTGCTCTTTTAAGTCCTTTATGGCTTGCAAACCGCCTGAATACCATGGCAGTTTTGAGCCTAAAGTGACAATGCGATGGGTCCGAGAGATTGAACAAGTGATACAAGCGAGCAAATGTGCAGAAAAAGACCAAGTCACTTTTGCTTCTCGGCAACTGAAGGATGATGCTTTGGTGTGGTGGAACACCAAATATGAAAGTTTGGGAAAGGATGTGGTATATGGTTGGTCATGGGCAGAGTTTGTCACGTGTCTCAAAGATAAATTCTGTCCCACGCGAGATTTGGAGAAATTGAATGAAGATTTCTTAACAATAAAGAAAGGAGATTTGACAGTGGATGAGTATATGAAGAAGTTTTGCGATATGTTACCTTTTGTGGGGGAGTCTTACCCCAGTGAGCGGTCCCGGATCAACCGCTATGTCCGGGGTTTGCCATGGAACTATGAGCTCGAAGTGAAGAAAGCCGAAATGCTAGATGGGGCGATCAATGCTGCCCGAACTGTGGAAGATGTTGGAAAACGAAGGAAGGAAGAAGGACATGGTTTTAGTGACAAAAGAAAGGCAGTTAGTAGTATCAGTGGAAATATAAAGAAGAAAGGGAAAATGAGTTCAAGTTAGAGCCGACAGGGAAGTGTAAAGAAGTGCGAGAAATGTGGGAAAGAACACGGTGGCGAGTGCCGAGCGGGATCAAATTCCTGCTTTAATTGTGGTGGATTCGGTCACAAAGCGAAAGATTGCAAAGCCAAGAAAGCCAGCGAAGTGGAGTGTTTTTCATGCCATCAGATGGGGCACTATAGTTTCAACTGCCCAAGTAAGGGAGGAGAAACCATGGTGTCAACAGCACAGAAGAAAACAGAACCCCAGAAAGTGAAGACCAGAGCTTTTTAGATTACCAGGGAAGAAGCGAGGGAGACTCACGATGTGGTCTCAAGTATCCTACTAATCAACTTGACACCTGCATATGTCTTGTTTGATTCCGGGTCTACATATTCATTTGTGTCCCATGGATTTGTAGCTAGATTAAATGTCCCATTAGAATTGTTAGATCTAGTTTTTGAAGTAGAAGTGGCGGATGGGAAATTTGTTGAATTTCAGCACATGTATCGAGACTGTGAACTCGACATCAACGGCAAGAAGTTTCGACTTAATCTCCTTCCTATTGGAATTAAGTCCTTTGATGTAATAATTAGGATGGATTGGCTTGGTGCAAATGATGCGAAGATAGCTTGTGGACAGAAGAGGGTGTCTGTTAAAACCCTAGGGGCAAAAGTGTACGTATATGGAGAAAGAAGAACGCATGTGCCAAGTATCATTAGTGTGGCTAAAGCTCGAAGATGTATCAGGAAAGGGTGTGTATCTTTCCTGGCCTATGTAATGACTGAAGATAAAGTGAAACAGACGTACAAAGACATAGAAGTGGTAAAAGAGTTTCCAGAAGTTTTTCCAGATGAATTGCCAGGCTTGCCACCAGAAAGGCAGGTTGAATTCCGAATAGATCTTGTTCTAGGAGCTTCCCCAATAGCACGAGCGCCGTACCGGCTAGCACCAACAGAGATGAGAGAATTAATGTCCCAGTTGCAGGAGTTATTAGATAAAGGTTTCATCAGGCCTAGTTCTTCTCCGTGGGGTGCTCCAGTTCTGTTTGTGAAGAAGAAGGATGGATCAATGCGGATGTGCATTGATTATAGAGAATTGAACACGATTACCATAAAGAACCGTTACCCGTTGCCCAGAATAGACGATTTGTTCGACGAGTTGCAAGGGGCAGATTATTTCTCAAAAATTGATTTGAGATCTGGGTATCATCAAGTCAGAGTAAAGGAAAGTGATGTAGAGAAGACGGCGTTCCGTATACGATACGGGCATTACGAGTTCTTAGTAATGCCATTTGGTCTTACGAATGCACCAGCGATCTTTATGGACCTAATGAATCGGGTCTGTAAACCATTCCTAGACCGGTTTGTTATAGTGTTCATAGATGACATTCTGATCTACTCAAAGAATAAAGAAGAGCATGCAAGTCATCTGCGGTTAGTACTCGAGACGTTGAAGCGAGAACAGCTATATGCAAAGTTCTCTAAGTGCGAGTTTTGGATGATAGAGGTGCAGTTCCTTGGACACGTTGTTTCTATCCAAGGTATAAAAGTTGATCCAGCGAAAGTTGAAGCAGTGATGAAATGGGAGCCACCTAAGACGCCAACAGAAGTTAGAAGTTTTCTCGGTCTGGCCGGGTACTACAGGAGATTTATTCAAGATTTCTCCCGTATAGCAGTGCCACTTACACGACTAACCCGGAAGGAAGAGAAATTTAGTTGGCAAGAAGAACAAGAAAGAGCTTTCGCTACCTTGAAAGAGAAGCTATGTAATGCGCCTGTCCTTACATTGCCAGATGGGACGGAAGACTTTGAAGTGTACAGCGATGCCTCGCATCGGGGGCTTGGCTGTGTGTTGATGCAAAGAGGGAAGGTTATAGCATATGCTTCCAGACAGCTGAAAGATCCAGAGAAAAAGTACACAACTCATGATTTAGAGCTTGCAGCGATCGTGTTTGCCTTGAAGATTTGGAGACATTACTTGTATGGTACAAAGTGCAAGCTGTTCACTGATCACAAGAGTTTACAGTATGTGTTCACTCAAAAATAGTTGAACATGAGACAGAGTAGATGGCTAGAGTTGATCAGTGATTATGATTGCGAAATTGTGTACCATCCGGGTAAAGCGAATGTAGTAACAGATGCACTAAGTAGAAAAGTTCCTGAGAAAAGAATCAAGGCAAGATCAATGCGAATAGAGCTGGTGTCCAGCATTATAGAACAAATTAAAGCAGCTCAGCAAAAAGTTGAAGAAAGTGGGGATTTGAAAGATGAAAAGCTAGGAAAAGACACTCAGTTTGAAACCAATAGTCAAGGCTTGAAGACCTTCAGAAACCGCATATGGGTACCAAAGACAGGAGGATTGAGGAAGCTAATTTTAGAAGAATCGCATAAGTCAAAGTATTCCATACATCCAGGGAGTACCAAGACTTATCAAGACCTGAAAAGACATTATTGGTGGCCTGGAATGAACAAAAGAATAGCCAAGTACATCTCCAAGTGTGTCATTTGTGCACAAGTGAAGGCGGAACATCAGGTCCCGCATGGGGATGCTCAGTCATTGCACATTCCAGCCGGAAAGTGGGAAGATGTAACCATGGACTTGATTGTCGGGTTACCGAGGACAAGAAGAGGTCATGATAGTATATGGGTCATAGTGGACCGGTTGACCAAGAGTGCACTGTTTCTAGCCATAAAAGAAACTACTCCATTGGAGCAGTTAGCCCAGTTGTATGTAGATGAAGTATTTAGAAGATATGGTGCACCGTTGTCATTCGTGTCGGACACAGACCCTAGATTTACCTCTAACTTCTGGAGAGCATTGCAAGATAAAATGGAGACAAGAATTCAGTTAAGTACAGCGTATCATCCTCAAACGGATGGTCAGAGTGAACGAACGATCCAGACATTGGAAGACATGCTACGGTCATGCGTGATGGATTTTGGAGGTAGTTGGGATGAACACCTGCCATTAGTGGAGTTTGCATACAACAATAGCTACCATTCTAGCATTAAAATGCCACCTTTTGAGGCATTGTATGGTAGAAAATGTAGAACTCCTCTATGCTGGTCAGAAGCGGGTAAGACTAAGCTTACAGAGCCAGAGATTGTTAGAGTGACAAATGAGAAGATCGGAATAATTCAAGCCAACATGAAAGCAGCACAAGATCGGCAAAGGAGTTACTCAAATCTAAAGAAGAGACATTATGACTTGCAAGAAGGAGATTTGGTAATGATAAAAGTGTCGCCATGGAAAGGAGTGGTTAGATTTGGCAAGAGAGGGAAGCTGAGTCCAAGGTACATTGGACCTTTTAGAATCCTGAAGAAAGTTGGGTTACAAGCATTCAAGCTGGAGTTACCACCCGAACTTAGTGGAATACATGATACTTTTCATGTATGCTACTTGAAGAAGTACTTTGGTAAAGAAGAGCTAGTAATACCGTATACGGATTTGAGAGTGGAGACCCCCAGCAAAATGATTGAAGAACATGAAGCGATTTTAGAGATGCAGACCAAAAAGCTAAGGAATAAAGAGATTGACCTTGTACTAGTCAAGTGGAAGCATCCTTTAGGGTCAAACTTGACTTGGGAAACGTTAGAAGAAATGAAGAGAAGATATCTGAATTTCACGGATTACGAAAAGATTCCGAGGACGGAATCCGCTTAAGAAGGGGTGACTGTAAGAACCCGCGAAAAAGTCAAAAAGGGTAAAACCATCTTTTGCCATGTTGAATGATTATTATGTGTAATAATATGTGTTAATATAATGAGAAATAAAAGTTTATGACAAATTTGAAGTTTTGTCGCGTGAATAGTAAAATTTGACCAAAAAGGGCAAATTGGTCATTTGACATGAAAATGACCAAAAATGTTAAGAAAATGTTAAGTTGGAAGTAATGAAGCATAAATGGAAAAGTTAAGACCTTTGGACCATTTTTGAAGAGAAATTGGTAACCAAAGGACTTAAATGTAAAGTTTTTATATAAATAGATATATATATATTATCTATTAGTTATTATGCCTATCATTTGAAGGATTAAGAAAACTTCTCCAGAGAGTTCCAGAGAGCACGGGAGACAGCAAGAAAGATCAAAGAAGAGGAAGAATTTCAAGGGAATTGCCAAGAATCAAAAACTTCAACTTTGGAATTAGTGATTCCATAGTTAAAAGAGGTAAGAATTCCTTGTTTTAACCTAGTTTTTGGGTATGTTCTTCATTTGGTCTTTGGATGGAATTGGAACTGCAATTGCAGTTATAAATCATGTGGGTTAAGTAACTAATGCTTCCAATAACCATTAGTTAAGAACTTAACTCAAAAACATGGAAGTAGGTTGTTATAATTGAGAATTTTCAAGTTTGGTCAAGAACTTCAATTCTTGTATATGATGGATTCAATCGATTTTAATAGCTTAAAACCTGTTATTAGTCAAGGGTTTTAGTCCTAGAACAAACCCCATACGATTAAGGACTGAAAGAAGGGCTTAATGGGTGAAAACTGCGTGCTACAGTGCACAAATCGCGACTGAACAGGCCACTGCCCAGGCGCCAGGCACAGTGCACCCAGGACCAGGGCGGGGTGCGCCCAGGCGCAGTGCGCCCCTAGCCAGGCGCAGTGCGCCTCCTGACAGGGACCAAAAATGTTAAAATTTTCAATTATTCCAAATGCTCGAAACCATAGCTAGACATGTCCGATTGACCTGAAATTTTAGCCATAACCCTAACATGGTATAAGAACATGTTGGGAATGGTCTAATCCGTAATTCGACCTTGCGGAAAAGTCACTGTAGCGGCAGTGGCGAAAAGTACTATTCACGTTAAAACTTGATTTTTGAATTTGAGCTAGACTTGTCCAATGGACTCCAAATTTGAAACACAAGTCTAACATGGTCTAAGATTTCATGGAAAAGAGTCGGAACTGAAATACGACCCCTCGGGGGTACTGTAGCGATATACGCGTATTTCGGAGAAAAACCGTAAAATGAGTTTATAAATGGTTATATATTTATTATAACCTAGAGCTATTTTATATGAGACCTTAGCCTTATAGAATTAATTATATTGAGTATTTATATATACTATTTGTATAGGTGGTGCTTCAAACGTTGTTGAGCACGGGAAGGGAAAAGCCGTACGTGAAGTTTAGTAAACCGTAATAGAATCAAGGTGAGTTCTATGAGGATTTCTATAGTACATAGCAAAATGTTATTTTCAAAAAAGTATGATTTCCAATGTTTATGAATACTAAAGTTTGGAAAATAGTTTTGAATGAAGCTCTATACAAGGGCTTAGTATTTTAAACAGATTTTTAAAGTATGTTTTGTAAGTATTTTTGTAAGAAGTTCCTTATGGGAACTAAGATGTCGAAAGCAGTTTTTGAAAGTATTTTTAGTAAAGAGTCATAAAATGTTTGAGTAAGAATAGTTTACAAATTGTGTCCCACTTTGACCAATTTGAGATGAAATGAAGTAAGAATTAAAGAAGTATGAGCCAGTTGTCTGGACTAGGATCACCCACATAATCGGGAGATCAGAAGACACTACTGGGATGGTACCTCCCGTCGCGAAGTAGTTGTCTAGCTTAGTATACCCTTGTGCTTGAATTTGTTCCAAGTCACAAAGGGGAGACAGAATGAGCAAACCGAGTGGGCAGATCTGTTCTGTCCCGCGAGGGGAGCTAGTTGAATGAATTAATTAACTTAATTCCTAAGTTTCAGTTGGTCACGAGAAAATGAGAAAGAAAGCAGTTTTATAAAAGAAAGTCTTTTTAAAGTTTGAAATTAAAGAAGAAAAAGTTATTTTGAGATTTATGAAATAAATCAGTTTTTAGCAATGTACTTTTGATATTTCAAGTTTTAAATAGAAAAGTTTTGGGTCTAAACCCATATTACTCACGAGACTTTATGTCTCACGTATACTATGTTTTTTGAAATGCTATGTACTTAGGTGAAGGGAGCGAGAGTTGCAGTTGGGACCGTTATTGTACACTGTAAGTTTAAATTATGGTTATCTGTATTGAGTCTGTAATACCCCTCAAGATTTAAATTTGTAGAATAAAATAAAAAATTTAAGTGGCTATTTTATAGTCACGCGTTGTAAATTATGTTTGAAAACTGTATTTGTATTTTAAATATGGTTTGAGAAAAGGGGTGTTACACAAGATATGAGATAATTTGACAATTTATAATGTTCTATGTTGTTAAAAGTTGAATGCTTTTATCGTTTCTTTGGATAATTGATATGTGAAGTCGACTTTTAAACTTAATACTTTCAATCTGTTGCAATTTGGATACAGTTTCAATGAGTATTTACTTAAAGTTTGGATCCAAGGAAACAAAACAACAGAGGTGAAGCTTTATAGGTGAGATATGTTTAGTATTTTTGGGTAATTGTAAAATAGTTTTAGCCTCATGCTTTCTCATAGAAACTAGCCAATTAGCATTTCTGTTGATAAGTCATGCATTTTGATATGTCTGTAACATATTTTGTGAAATTGACAGGGATTTTTGTCAGTTGGTCAAGTAGATACAAAGGGTAAAGCTAGAAAGTTACCAATTAAACCAGATATTAGGAAAGCTTTATGCTTTCTTGGTGGTTCAACTCTCATGATTTCTCATCTTAAAAAGAATCTTTTTACAAGTTTTTTCGCTTTTAAAGTCACACGAAAAGTCAACGACTGCCTCCGTTGGTCAAATTCAACATCCTGGAGTTGAAAATCTAAAAACAGGTTGCCAACATCTTGTCTGTATGGATAGTCTTCAATGTATGACTACAAAAAACAATGTAGAAGACATCAAAATTAGTACTAATTATGATGCTAGACTTTGTTCATGTTCTTCATCTGGTGCAAAAAAGAGGACTTGGGAATCCTCTCATACTTCACTGAAGTCAAAAAAAGTCAAACGGGGTCATATGATTTCTTGTCAATCTGAAAATGGTTGTGTTTCAAGAGGTAATAAAACAACAAATAAGGAAAATTGCTATAAAATCATGTTCATGAACATTGCGGATTATGCTAAAAAGTCAAATCTCACAAAGGTCAAATATTCTGGTTTATTTCTTTAATTGTATCTTTATTTGTTTCTTTAATGTCTGTAAAAATAACAGATAATTATGGACCTTGGTGGCTCTGTTACATCTGATGGAAGAGTAAGCACACATGTAATCACCGGAAAAGTTAGAAAAACTTTGAATTTTTGTACAACTCTTTGCTCAGGGTGCGTTTTGCTTTTATAATAGATTTTTGGTGCCTAATTATTATTTATTACTTACAAGGTTTAATTTGGAAGTCTAATCATTTACACAGAGCTTGGGTGATATCTCCTACTTGGCTAAAAGAAAGCTTCAGAGAAGGCAGATTCGTTGGTGAGTTACGAGGCTTTTAGTACATTATAGAAGGGTAAAATCGTCATTTTTTTAGTTTAACAGATGGGTTGTCAAATTCACTGTCCAGGGGACCAATTTTGATATGAGACCCTCCAATAAAGACCAAAATTACAAAAAGATTCTTTTTTAGAACCTAACCAGAAAAAGATCCAAAACATGAGGACCAAATTTGTAATTTAGTCTAAATTTATTCTAAAATGTACAGATGAAATGGATTACATTGTCAAGGATGATGAATATGAGGTGAAGTACAGGATCAATTTAAATAATACAGTAGTAAAAGCAAGAGCAAATCCTATAGGTTTGCTTAAAGGATCTTTTTTTTATTACAAATTAGTATCACTTTTATTTAATATGTTAAAATCTTAAAATATTTTGTTATGTAGCCCCAATTAAAGATTGGCGTGGAACTGTGGATAGCTCTAGTGGTCTTTGTAATCTATTCTTTTGACAGGTGTCTGTGTGTGCACACATACATATATAATGGGTCATGCTGATCAAATTCTACTTTCAAAAGGTTAGAGTACTTTCAAAAGGTTAGAGAGTATTTGTAACACCCCAATTTCACCCAAAAGTTTTTTTTTAAATACTTTACAATACAAAACATGAAATTAAACATACGGGGTATTACTCTTCTGTATAATTACCACAATTTAAGCAGCATATATTTTTGCACAACGAAAGCTACCGTCCCACATTAAACTCTTCTAATTCCTTGTTTGATCACCTGAGTACATAGCATTTTAAACAAAACATACGTGAGACATACGTCTCGTGAGTAATACGAGTTTTAGACCCAAAACATTTTCCATATTTCAAAACATTCCAAATTTAAAATATTCAATTTCCTATGAGCGCACCCATAGGTATTCCTTATTATTCATGAGCACATTCCTACGAGCGCACTCGTAGGTTTTATACGAGACGCACCCGTATAACTCCTTCCTCAACAGCATGAAACGGATTCATCCATCGAGGTTAGACAACTACTTCGCGACGGGAGGTACCATCTCAGTAGTGTCTTTTGACCACCCCTACCGCAGCAGGCCGTGATCTTTATCCGGATACTTCTTAACTCATTAACATGGCTCAATAACTTTATTAATTCTCTGTCTTTCTCATTTATCATTTCTGTATACTTTGTACTTACTATTTTGTAGTATCATTTACAGTTTCACAAAAACCATTTCCAGTTCCATAAAACCATTTTCATTTTCATTAAACCATTTCAATTTCCAAAAAATCATTTTGACTCACAAATCATTTTATAAAATTCATTTCTTTGTATAAAATCCATTTTGCTATGTACTCAAAAATCCACACATTACTCACCTTAGCTAGTTAGAGAAGTCTAACTAGGATTACTCCACTCGATTGCCCCTTCCATTCCACAAATTTACTCCTTAATTACCTAAGGAGTTCATTAAGATTTTATTAAAACATTTAATTCTTAACAACATGTAAAGACCACTTAATCCCCTTAAATATACTTACTTTTTTATGTTTTCAAACTATATTAAACATATACGAAAGGTTAGGGGGTCAAACTACTTAAATCGGGTCATAACGGGAGTGAATTGCATGAATTCGGGTCACACGGGTCGTGTAGGAATAACACGGGGTCGTGTAAAGCTTTTAAGATGTCCAAGATACTGCCTCATTTCACACGGGGTCGTGCCAGATTCACACGGGTCGTGTAGAATCCTGCAGTCCCATTTTCAGCTTCCAATTTTTCACTAAAAATCATGTATCGGACTCGTTTTAACTCCAAACTTCACCAAATTTTAACCATAGGTTCTATTGACCCTCTATTATGTGAAGGAAATGTTTTCACTTCTATTAAGTCCTTTTAAGTCCATGACTTAATGATTAAGACCATAGGATGGCACAAGAGCTCTAAGGAAGCTCATATGCACATCGACTCGAATTTTAAAGTCTAGTTTTGTCCATTTTATATCCATACATTTATATAACTAATGGGTGACTTAATTTAGGGTTTTACAACCCAAAACATATCTCAAATCATTACCAAGCTCATAACTTCACTCACTAACTCCTATGGGTTTCATCTATGGAATCACCAATTCCATTCCACTCGGCAAAATTCCAGTTTTTATTCAAACTTCCATTTTATTAATTGGAATTCTTAGGAAACCACTTCCACTGGTTTATTCATACATAAACATCATTTATGACTCATTACATGACTAAAACCATCATCTTAAACATGATTTTAAATCCATGGAATCATTTGATTCCAAGTTTTTCCCAAAAACCTCCATTTTTAACATTTTTATATAAAAACTGATTTTACTCAAATTTATCAACTAGGAATGATTTATTACTTCTATTATGATATATTAGACTTATCAAGAACCATTAAACCAACTTGTTCTTACAAACCCATTAGTTAGGGTTCTTGAGCTCAAATTCCCATTTCTTGATTTTTAACACATTGAATGATTAAACTAGGTTTATATGATGATTAAGACACAAATTAAGGCTAGGAATCATAGGATAATCCTCCTCTAGCCACTGAAATTTCGAAGCTACAGTAACACATCTATGGGAAATGGGTTAAACAACCCTAGAAACAAGTTTACTAACCTTAGAAGGCTTGGATTTCTTCAATTCCAAGTTAGTTTCTTCCAATTCTTCAAATAACTCAAGACCCGATCATCCTAGCTCTCTCTCTAGCACTCTCACGATTTCTCTGGAGATTTCCTCAACTTCTGAGCATTAAGGAGATATTTTCTCCTTTTTATACCTCCTAACTTTGCTTAATTGACAGTTTAGTCCCTTAAGTTCTATTTTGTCCCAAAATGGCACAAGACTCATTTTAGATCATTATAAGTTTTATTTTCTTTCACTCTTGCCCCACAATTATATTTTCTTTACATAGAAGTCATTTGTGTGCCAAATGACCATTTTGCCCTATTTACAAAATTATACTATTAAGACATCGTTGAAACCCAGACTTCACATAAGTTTATTTTATAACTTTTACCACTATTTTCGGGTTCTTACAATTACCCCCCCTTAAGAGGATTCCGTCCCCGGAATCTTCTCGTAGTTTACATAGTATGAATATCTTTTCTTTATTTATACTTTTTATCTTTGAGGAAATGACCTTTTATTCCCTCAACTTTTTAATTTCTTGTTTAAGATACGAAACTTTCAAGATAAATTCTTAGAACTTTGTAGTTTTAGGAGTTATCCCTCTTCTAGACTTCCTCCTTGTAATAGGTATATTCTTGCATCCGAATATCTTTTTTAAGAATTTACATCTATATACTTAACCAAAATACCTTTTTAGTCATTTTACCATCTTTTCCTTATAATATCTAAAATATTTATAACAACATATATAATATTTTTATTAAGTGACCAAGATACCCTTTGAGTCATTCTATCTATTTCCTCAATCTTTATCGTCGCTCACTCATACTTTATATTCTATGTTTTAATTCTATTCTTTTTTTACTTCATTTCATTCATACACAATCTCTTTATTTTACATAGTAAATTTTTTTTTTTTACTTTCATCCGTCAAATTCTTATGTTACAAAATAGTTTCATACTTCCATGCATTTATCAAAAATAGCAATATACTTTATAATCCTTCTCATACCTTTATTAAAAACCCGTGAGATTATACTCATCATGTGCTTTATTTATGAAACTTTTCCAAATACAATAAAACATAATTCGTATTTATGCAAAATTCATAGAATACACTAAATCGTTTTTTTTTTCAAAATTCTGTCCCTTAACGGACATTTTACTTAAGCTAGTTTTTTTTTCATATTTCAATCCTACTCATAATACTTACATATAAAAACCATGAAGTTGCATTTTCCTTACTTACTTTTACTATTTCCCTTTTTCTTTAGGTTTTACAACTGTATACCGTTTATACTTTTGGTAGTTTGTATATAATTGCTTAAGTCTATCGTTTTTTTTATAACACCTCCACATCCTTTTCATTCTTTACTTATAATATTACTTATTTATTCTCAATCTTCTCTTTTTTTTCATTCCTCTACTCACTCTTTCTTACGTAAATGATTTACTAGTACTCATTCCTTATAGAAGTTTTACAACTTATTATCTTTTACATATTTCATTCTTTAATTCTTTTAAACTACAAAATTATTCTTTATCACTCCTAACGACTTTCGCTTCCTTATCATTTATAAGGAATGAATTTCCTTCCTTTCTTTATACTTTACATTCTCATATTCCCATTTGTGACAGAATGTGTCGAAACAGTGTACCTTACACGAAAATATGCATATCTCACTCTAGAAGAATCAAAACGGCATACCGCGTTTTGTTTGAGAAACTAGACATCAGTAGATTTCTTTCTATGTATGGTACAAAATTTTTGACCTTGTAGATTGTTCAGTATTACTGTTGAAATTGACTTGAAATTCTGTCAAATTTCATTATTTCTACTTTTACTACTTTTATCATGAGGTCATAAATTTCGTATAACTTATCACTAATTTTCATATATCCACAAAATGTTATTACCTTTATCATTTAGTATCTTTCATTCTATAACGCTATTTCACTTATTTCCAGTAAATTATATGCATTGTTTTCATTAATACATGTCTTATATCATTCTGTACATATACTACTTTCACATCTCAACATTTATTAGTGACTCAATTGTCACTTTCATTCTTAATTCATACTTTATGAAATATCGAGCTCACATACTTCTTATACCTTTTTATATAATCATTTCATTTTTCTCTCTTCAACTTTCATATGGTACTCTTATGAGTACATTCCTCATCTTTTCGGGTACTCCGAGTACCATTCACATACTACCGTCCCGCGTTTTAAATTCTTTCTTGCACTTCTCATTCTTTCATGTTATTGCTTAGTTTAGCACTTCATGTCTTGTTTATCTTTTACCAAAACCTTTCAATTACTTACCATGAATTCTCTTTTTTTTAAGTCACGTATTCTTTTTATACTTATTGTGGTCTTCACTAATATCGTTCTGATTATTTATTCAGAATACACTTTAATTTACCATTCATACTTTACTTCTAACTACTATATTTTATTCCTATAGATTTTTCTCCCTTTACACCCTTTCAACTTGTTTAGCCTGACAACTATACTAATCATTTCATAGTACTAATTTAGATACCAACCGTGACTCATCCACCTCCTTATAGGAATATAGATATCGTTGGTCTTTAATTAGCTTTTACTTACTAGCTTATTATATCCACTTTTAGTTTCTCTGAAATTACCATTTCCATCATTCTTTCTCGTTTACCGGGAAAGAATTTAACCAACACATCCTTATTAATACTTATTTCTCGTACTTAATTCTTTTATTACTTTCACATGTAATTTAGGTTTTACCTTTTTATCATTTACGACTCTATACTTATTATGGCTAATGCCAAAAACTTTTGTCTTTTTTACTACCCACATACACCATTTTATCATTTGATTAGAAGAACTTACATTACCAATTCAAGCATTTACATCCTTTCCTCTTTGTACTCTTTTAACATGCATTATTTTCGTATTCATATAGTATGACCATTCTTTCATAGACGTTAAATCCTTGTATCCCACTCTTTTTTTTTCTTATACATTTTCTAGGCTTTAAGCCCAAATTTATTTCATCGTATCTTTTACCATCTTTTTCTATGTGTTATAAGGCTATATGTCCATCATATTACATTATTCTTTCATTTACACCTCATTTCTTTATACTCTTTACTTCTACATATATTAAAGCTATAAACTTATTCATTCCTTTACAGTATTATATATATCGTATTCCACGTCATACTGTCTTCTTATGTGTTTTATGATGAAACACTGATACCATATTTCATAAGTACTGGCCATGCACTGACCGTTTTTCACAATCATTAATACTTTTACCCGTTATATTCATTCACATTCGGAGGTAGCAACTTCATATCCGTTTATTATAGTCCTTATTTTCATTCTTTTATCTTATCTTTGATTCTTGCCTAATACTTACTTAGGCATTCACTCTTATTCCAGACTCCTTATTGATTATGAACTTTAGTCATGTTTCTTACATGCTTTCGGTTTTTTTTCCAATTCATGTTCTTGTAATCACATTATGATAATGCAAAGTACTTAGGATATCATAATCCTTAACAGTATTCCATTTTTCATTTCTTTCTCATTCGGGTATCTTACTTTATCATATTACTCATTATAGCACTATACTTATGACTTAGCTATTTGCTCCAACCATTAGATGTCTTTTCTTGTCACATTTCCTTCGAGTTTGGAAGTCACGACTTCCCATTTCTTAATTTTCTTTTTATTCTTTATCTAATATTTGGTTAAGTATTTTACTTTCATTTTATACTAACATATTTGATCATAACTTTTAGTACACATACTTTAATTCCATGGTTGTTCTTGGGAAACATATTATGCTATGTAACACCCGACTTATTAACTAAAAACACCCCAAAAAAAATTTTCATTTTTGAAAACAAATATTATACAAACAAAACACACGTAGGGGTATTAGTTAATACAATACGAGTACAAGAGGATCACGAAGTACAATATATCATATTATACATCTCTAAGCCGGGCTGTCACTTCAGTCACTAAGTCCTCAGTCACGGACTTTATCTTTTCCCTTCGCGGGATCACGCTCACCTGCAGGGACATATCACATAAACTGTGAGCTATAAAGCCCAGTGAGTAATCAAATCAAATACTACATGTATAAGAATAAAATTCTCTATACAAAGTCAATTATGTAATATCACACAATACGAAATCAAATATGGCTCACGGGAAAATCCCGCTGTTGCCTAGACTCACGGCTGGTTCCGGTCTTGTCTATATAAGTTTAAATATGGCTCACGGGAAAATCCCGCTGTTGCCTAGACTCACGGCTGGTTCCGGTCTTGTCTATATATTTTTATTGACTCACGGCTGGTTCCGGTCTTGTCAATAAATATTTGACTCACAGCTCCGTTCTTGTCTATTAAAGACTCACGGCTTATCTGGTATTGTCATATCAAATCACATATCTGTCATTTTTCGTCCCCAAAATTATTTTCAATCCGCAGCTGCTCAACAATCATATATCACATCATATACGAGTGAGATTACTCACCTGAAGGTTTGCTACAACTAGCGTTTAGCGGTTCTTGCCTTTCGATGTGTTTCGCGAAATCTTGTCTCGTACCTATAATTCCATTTATTTCAAAATGATTATAGGTTAATAACCATTACAATTTACTCTAATACAATAGAGTTCAATAATATATAATGCCTAGTTAATAAACTTTCCGTTTATTAACTTTATATAAATTTTACTATTCACCGAGGCATTCGGGTCGGTCTACAGTGCCCCCGAGGGGTCGAAAACTCGATATGAAAATTTTCCCAAACTATTTAGACCATAATGAGCCTATGGTCCAAATTTGAGCTAAAACGGATAAGCCAAGCAAAAGTTAGCGTTTTTGAGCCCCTGCCTGGCCTCTGCTCGGAGGCGCACCCCGCCCAAGGGAGGGCGCACTGCGCCTGGGTGCACCCCGCCTGGCTTTGGGGCGCACTGCGCCTAGCTGCAGTGCAGGTTCCCTGGCCAGTCGCGATTTATGCACTGTAGCTTGCAGATTTGGTCCATTAAGTGCTTATTTCCGTTCTTAATCGCTTGGGGTTTGTTCCTAGGCTAAAACCTTACATATTAACAAGGTTTTTAACCATCAAAACACCCTAATTCAAACATATGAAAGATTAGGGTTCTTAATTCTAACAACCCCAATTCTTCAATTTCACCAAAAATGACAACCTACTTCCATTTTCTTTGGTTAAGTCCTTGTTATAATAACTTAATGGAAGTATCTAACCATCTTAACCAACCAAACACAATTGCAATTGCAGTTTTTGAGTTCTACAAAACCCTCAAGAACAAACAATCAAAAGCTTGGAATATTTACCTCAAAGCTTCCAATACTACCCTTGTAGATACTATAATCAAACTTGCAAGTTCCAAACCTTCAAGAACTTCAATCTTCTGCAGAAAATCAGCCAAGAAATTTGCTCCCGTGAGTGCCAAAAATCTGCACAAGTCCTCACTTTTATACCTCCAATATTTGCAATTTGGTCCCTAAAGTTGCACATTTAAGACTTTTGTCCCAACTCACAAATATTATGACACAATTTCAGTTTTCAATAACATTTTAAGTTCAAACTCAAAATATTATTACAAAACAAATCCCTTTCTGTCAAAAAGACCACATTACCCTTTTGAGGTAAAATGACCATTTTGTCCTTTTATTATAATTATATAATAAATACATTTTCGGCGTTACAAATTCTCCCCTCCTTTAAGAGATTTCGTCCCCGAAATCATACAAATAGTTGAGGGTATTTCTCCCGCATTTCACTTTCGGTCTCCCACGTCATGTCGGAACCTTTGTGATGACGCCAAAGGACTTTCACCATGCTAATCTTCTTATTCCACAGCTGTCTTGTCTTGCGGTCTAGTATCCGTTCGGGTTGTTCCGGGTATCTCAACTTTTCATCCACTTCAATTTCAGCAAGAGGTACTTGTTGAGACTTATCAAACAACGTTTTCCTCAAGTGGGACACATGAAATACGTCATGTATACCATGAAGTTCATCAGGTAAATCCAATCTATACGCCACAGCTCCAACTCTTTGGGATATACGGAAAGGTCCAATGAAGCGAGGACTCAACTTTCCTTTCTTCCCAAAACGTATCAAGCCTTTCCAAGGGGATACTTTGAGCATTACCATATCTCCCACTTGGAACTCTATCGGTTTCACCCGTCTGTCAGCATACTGCTTCTGTCTGTTCTGAGCTACCTTCAAATTTTCGCGTATCAGTTTGATTTTTTCTTCGGTCTGTGCTACAATTTCGGGTCCAGCCAACGGCTTTTCCCCAACTTCAGTCCAGCAGGTCGGAGTACGGCACGGTGCTCCATACAAGGCTTCATATGGGGCCATCTGAATGCTGGAATGATAGCTGTTATTGTACGCGAATTCCACCAAAGGTAAATGATCTTCCCAGCTTCCACCGAAGTCTATGACACAAGTCCTCAACATATCTTCCAAAGTTTGGATTGTTCTTTCACTCTGACCATCGGTCTGTGGATGATATGCGGTACTCATAAGTACTTTTGTACCCAATCGCTTTTGAAGGCTTTGCCAAAAATGAGAAGTAAATCTACTATCTCGGTCTGATACTATCGATGCTGGAAGTCCATGTCGACAAATCACCTCATCAATGTAGATTTTTGCCAACTGATCTACTCTATAATTTTCTTTATATGGTATAAATTGTGCCGATTTGGTCAATCGATCGACAACAACCCATATAGAATCATAACCTCGCGGTGTCCGCGGCAACCTTGTCACGAAATCCATGGTAATATGGTCCCATTTCTTCTCTGGAATCGGCAATGGTTGTATTTCCCCGTATGGTTTCTGATGGTTTGACTTAACTTGCAGACAAGTCAAACATTTTTCCACAAATCTTCCGATTTCCCTCTTCATTCCAGGCCACCAGTACATTGGTTTTAACGTCCGATACAACTTAGTACTGCCCGGATGAACTGCATAACGGCTGTAATGTGCATCTTCTAGAAGCAATTTCCGCGCTTCTCCTTGTTTCGGGACCCATATCCGGCCTCTGAAGGTCTTCAATTTTTGAGCATTTTCTTCCAGATGCTTCAAATATCCAACCATTCTTTCA
The DNA here is from genome assembly GCA_023525715.1 of Cichorium intybus. Classification (NCBI taxonomy): domain Eukaryota; kingdom Viridiplantae; phylum Streptophyta; class Magnoliopsida; order Asterales; family Asteraceae; genus Cichorium; species Cichorium intybus. The sequence continues at coordinate 65,370,598 of CM042017.1, read as the reverse complement.
CTTTTAACATGCTCAGGCTTGCACGCCTCTTCCTGTGCTGAACGGATCAATTCTGGTAATCTGCTTACTATACCCATGCATGCGGATGTAACTTTCAGAGGAGCTTCTTTTCTGCTTAGAGCATCTGCCACCACATTCGCCTTGCCAGGGTGGTACTGAATTTCACAGTCAAAATCTTTCAACAGATCCATCCACCTTTGCTGCCTCATGTTGAGTTCTTTCTGGTCAAAAAGATACTTCAGGCTCTTATGATCAGTGTAAATGACAAACTTTACACCGTATAAATAATGCCTCCATAACTTCAATGCTAAAACCACCGCAGCTAGTTCCAGATCATGAACGGGATACTTCTTTTCGGCATCTTTTAATTGGCGGGACGCATAGGCTATGACCCGACCTTTCTGCATTAGCACACAACCAAGACCAACTCTAGAAGCATCACTATAAATCACATATTCTTCTCCGCTTTGTGGTAAAGCTAACACCGATGCTTCACATAAAGCTTGTTTCAACTTCTGAAACGCTTCTTGCTGTTTTTCGGCCCATGTGAACTTTTCACCTTTCTTGGTCAACTTAGTCAACGGAGCAGCTATCGAGGAGAAATTCTCGACAAATCTTCTATAGTAGCCCGCCAAACCAAGAAAACTCCGTATCTCAGTTGGACTTCGGGGCGGTTCCCACTTCATCACGGCGTCCACCTTTGCTGGATCTACTTTCACTCCATCGGCATTAATTACATGGCCAAGAAATTGGACTTCTCTTAGCCAGAATTCACATTTGGAGAACTTCGCATACAGCTTTTCTTGACGAAGCAGCTCTAACATCTGTCGCAGGTGTACCTCATGATCCGCCTGGCTTCGGGAATACACCAAGATGTCATCAATAAACACGTTCACCGAGGTATCAAGAAACGATCGACACACCCGGTTCATAAGATCCATGGATACGGCTGGAGCATTAGTTAACCCAAAAGGCATCACCAAAAACTCATAATGGCCGTATCTCGTACGAAAGGCTGTCTTCGGGATGTCTGATTCTCGAATCTTCAGTTGATGGTAACCCGACCTCAAGTCAATCTTGGAAAAGTAGGACGCGCCTTGTAGCTGATCAAACAAATCATCTATTCTGGGTAGCGGGTACTTGTTCTTCACCGTGATCTTGGTTAATTCCCGATAGTCAATACACATGCGCATTGACCCATCTTTCTTCTTTACAAACAAGATAGGAGCTCCCCAAGGTGATGTACTCGGTCTGATAAAACCTCTGTCTAACAATTCTTCCAGTTGCTTTCGCAGTTCCACCATCTCTGAAGGTGCTAAACGGTATGGAGCTCGGGCAACAGGTGCAGCTCCCGGAACTAGTTCAATCGTGAACTCAACCTGTCGATCTGGTGGCAACCCTGGAAGCTCGTCTGGAAACACATCTGGGAACTCGTTCACCACGTTCACATTCGCTACCCCCACCTTAATCGGTTGAGCCACCGATACATATGCCAAGTAGGACATCCCTCCTTTACTGATACAGCTTCGGGCTTGAGCAAAGGAAATAACTGGCATTCGCAACCGAGGTCGTTCACCCTGAATCTTCATCAATTTCCCCTCTGGTGATAGCACTGTGAGGCTTTTATTTCTGCAATCCACGTTAGCGTAATTCGTCGCCAACCAATCCATCCCCACAATCACACCAAATTCATTGGTAGTCATCGGCTTCAAATCTATAGGGAAAACGGTCCCGTAGATTTTAAGCTGACAACCTTCCAAGTGTTCAGAAACCCAAACATATCTGTCGTCCGCTACAGCCACTTCTAAGCTCTCACCCATCGGTGTTAATGGTACATTCAAGCGGGACAATAAAGACTCCGATACAAAACAGTGAGTAGCCCCCGGATCAAAAATAACATATACAGGTATGGAATCAAGAGTGAAGATACCTGTCACCACATCTGTTTTCTCCCGGGCTTCCTCCACCGTCATCTGGAAAGCTCGCGAGGCCACCGGTCGTCCTCTGTTCTTCGGTTCTTCTTTCTTTCCAACATAGTCCTCTCGAGGTCTTTCACTATATGCCCCAGATTTCAGTTGGGGACAGTTCAGGCGAATATGATCTGCAGCCCCGCATTGGAAACATCTTCTTTCTGACCGACATTCCCGTGTAAGATGACCCGTTCTTCCACAATTTCGGCAGCTGATTGACCCGGTATCGCTGCGACAACTGCCCGTGTGCCGTTTTCTGCACTTTTCACACCACTTTCCTTCATCTCTTTGACTTTTTCCCTTAGACCCGGATTGTTGCGACTTTTTCTGAGGCGTCCAACCTTGGTCTTCCGCCTTTCTTTTTGTTTCAACGGCTTTCTTTTCATCTTCCTGTCGCTTTAATTCGGTCTCCCTTTCTGTGGCTCGATCCACTACTTGTCGGAAAGTAGTTAGTTTCAACGGTTGCACAATTTCTCTAATTCGGGTTGTCAACCCCCGAACATACTTGTCAATCTTTCTCTTTTCAGTGTAAATGTGGTGTTCAGCAAACCTAGCTTTCTCCAGAAAGCTAAGAGTATATTCCTGGACAGATCGGGACCCCTGTTCCAGGTGTAGGAATTCCTCTTCCAACTTTTGAATAGCCACTTCCGAGCAGTATTCTTCATTAAACTTTGTCTTGAATTGCTCCCAAGGTATCGACTGGGATGAATCAAGATCCAGGGATTTGTAATAGGTTTTCCACCAATGTAATGCACCGCTTGTAAGTTGATTCATGGCAAATTCCACTTTATCATCGTCCGCACACTTGCTTACTCGGAACACCTTCTCCATGTGCATGATCCATTCAATGGCTTTGACTGGATCATCCGTCCCCGAAAATTCCTTTGGTTTACAACCAAGGAAGGATTTATAAGTACACCCAATTTTCTTGGTAGATGCTTCTCCACCTTGTGTTTCTTTCACTGCCCGGGCCCGACTTTCTCCCTGACTTTCATTTTCCGGCTGCCTGTCATGGACACTTTTTGCAGCCTCTTCAGTAGGATCAGGATGTACACTTGGGTTGGGATTGCAACTCGGGTTAGGGTTGTTCGATAATGCTGGCAACATTTGCCTAACCACCTCTTCTACTATGGCCCGAATGTCAGGGGGATTTTGTCCCACCGGTTCCCGTGCTGGTGCCCTTCGCCCGGCAGAACCGCGTGAACGTGCTGGTCCACTTCTTGCACTTCCACCACGCGAATTCACACCAGTAGGATTGCTTCGTGTATTTCTCATACTTCAAAATTTTAGCAAACCGTTAGATTACATATATAATAACAATCTTATATACATCTAACAGTCCATTTATCTATTATTCTCTCACGGTTTAAGTCCAGGAATCTAGTCTAAGACACCTAGTTCACTTAAACCACGGCTCTGATACCAACTTGTAACACCCGACTTATTAACTAAAAACACCCCAAAAAAATTTTTCATTTTTGAAAACAAATATTATACAAACAAAACACACGTAGGGGTATTAGTTAATACAATACGAGTACAAGAGGATCACGAAGTACAATATATCATATTATACATCTCTAAGCCGGGCTGTCACTTCAGTCACTAAGTCCTCAGTCACGGACTTTATCTTTTCCCTTCGCGGGATCACGCTCACCTGCAGGGACATATCACATAAACTGTGAGCTATAAAGCCCAGTGAGTAATCAAATCAAATACTACATGTATAAGAATAAAATTCTCTATACAAAGTCAATTATGTAATATCACACAATACGAAATCAAATATGGCTCACGGGAAAATCCCGCTGTTGCCTAGACTCACGGCTCGTTCCGGTCTTGTCTATATATTTTTATTGACTCACGGCTGGTTCCGGTCTTGTCAATAAATATTTGACTCACAGCTCCGTTCTTGTCTATTAAAGACTCACGGCTTATCTGGTATTGTCATATCAAATCACATATCTGTCATTTTTCGTCCCCAAAATTATTTTCAATCCGCAGCTGCTCAACAATCATATATCACATCATATACGAGTGAGATTACTCACCTGAAGGTTTGCTACAACTAGCGTTTAGCGGTTCTTGCCTTTCGATGTGTTTCGCGAAATCTTGTCTCGTACCTATAATTCCATTTATTTCAAAATGATTATAGGTTAATAACCATTACAATTTACTCTAATACAATAGAGTTCAATAATATATAATGCCTAGTTAATAAACTTTCCGTTTATTAACTTTATATAAATTTTACTATTCACCGAGGCATTCGGGTCGGTCTACAGTGCCCCCGAGGGGTCGAAAACTCGATATGAAAATTTTCCCAAACTATTTAGACCATAATGAGCCTATGGTCCAAATTTGAGCTAAAACGGATAAGCCAAGCAAAAGTTAGCGTTTTTGAGCCCCTGCCTGGCCTCTGCTCGGAGGCGCACCCCGCCCAAGGGAGGGCGCACTGCGCCTGGGCGCACCCCGCCTGGCTTTGGGGCGCACTGCGCCTAGCTGCAGTGCAGGTTCCCTGGCCAGTCGCGATTTATGCACTGTAGCTTGCAGATTTGGTCCATTAAGTGCTTATTTCCGTTCTTAATCGCTTGGGGTTTGTTCCTAGGCTAAAACCTTACATATTAACAAGGTTTTTAACCATCAAAACACCCTAATTCAAACATATGAAAGATTAGGGTTCTTAATTCTAACAACCCCAATTCTTCAATTTCACCAAAAATGACAACCTACTTCCATTTTCTTTGGTTAAGTCCTTGTTATAATAACTTAATGGAAGTATCTAACCATCTTAACCAACCAAACACAATTGCAATTGCAGTTTTTGAGTTCTACAAAACCCTCAAGAACAAACAATCAAAAGCTTGGAATATTTACCTCAAAGCTTCCAATACTACCCTTGTAGATACTATAATCAAACTTGCAAGTTCCAAACCTTCAAGAACTTCAATCTTCTGCAGAAAATCAGCCAAGAAATTTGCTCCCGTGAGTGCCAAAAATCTGCACAAGTCCTCACTTTTATACCTCCAATATTTGCAATTTGGTCCCTAAAGTTGCACATTTAAGAGTTTTGTCCCAACTCACAAATATTATGACACAATTTCAGTTTTCAATAACATTTTAAGTTCAAACTCAAAATATTATTACAAAACAAATCCCTTTCTGTCAAAAAGACCAAATTACCCTTTTGAGGTAAAATGACCATTTTGTCCTTTTATTATAATTATATAATAAATACATTTTCGGCGTTACAAATTCTCCCCTCCTTTAAGAGATTTCGTCCCCGAAATCATACAAATAGTTGAGGGTATCTTTTACCATCTTTTTCTATGTGTTATAAGGCTATATGTCCATCATATTACATTATTCTTTCATTTACACCTCATTTCTTTATACTCTTTACTTCTACATATATTAAAGCTATAAACTTATTCATTCCTTTACAGTATTATATATCTCGTATTCCACGTCATACTGTCTTCTTATGTGTTTTATGATGAAACACTGATACCATATTTCATAAGTACTGGCCATGCACTGACCGTTTTTCACAATCATTAATACTTTTACCCGTTATATTCATTCACATTCGGAGGTAGCAACTTCATATCCGTTTATTATAGTCCTTATTTTCATTCTTTTATCTTATCTTTGATTCTTGCCTAATACTTACTCAGGCATTCACTCTTATTCCTGACTCCTTATTGATTATGAACTTTAGTCATGTTTCTTACATGCTTTCGGTTTTTTTTCCAATTCATGTTCTTGTAATCACATTATGATAATGCAAAGTACTTAGGATATCATAATCCTTAACAGTATTCCATTTTTAATTTCTTTCTCATTCGGGTATCTTACTTTATCATATTACTCATTATAGCACTATACTTATGACTTAGCTATTTGCTCCAACCATTAGATGTCTTTTCTTGTCACATTTCCTTCGAGTTTGGAAGTCACGACTTCCCATTTCTTAATTTTCTTTTTATTCTTTATCTAATATTTGGTTAAGTATTTTACTTTCATTTTATACTAACATATTTGATCATAACTTTTAGTACACATACTTTAATTCCATGGTTGTTCTTGGGAAACATATTATGCTACCTCTCAATATTTATGCTTTACCCCCTTTCATACAGTCTTTCATACAGCCATTGGGTTTTTATTGACATATATGTATTCATATCCGTTCCAATCTTTCTTTCTTTGGTCACTGTAGTGACACTACTTTTACCTTTATTCCATAATTACAATTCAGTTCCGTTAGACAATGTAATTTTCAACTATACATTTCTCTTATATTTATATTATATAACCCCATTTCTTCCCTTACAAAATTCTCAATATATTTATACATTCTTGTCATATCCCTTTTATCGTCTTTTATCATACTTTCTCATGTTTATTACATATACTTTACAATATTCCTCATCAGGGATAACGGTTACCACAACCGCATATTTAGATTTTTACCTTATTACCCTTCACACACTTGTTATCTTAATTTCAATTCTCTTCATTCATTCTTTATAATAATCCACATATACAGTATGGGTTTTCCCCCACTTCATACCTCATACTTATTATTTCATCTTTAATACTTTTCAATTATACTTGGTTTTTTATTACATAGGTATATCAACCCTATGTCATTCACACCTTCCACACACACCCTTTACAGATTCCCATGATTCCCTTGTGGTTCCACCAAACTCAAATATATATCCTGTGATTATGATAGCCCATAATATTATAACCACCTATACATATTTGCTTCCGGCTTCACCACCAAGGCTCATGTTCTACTGTTTCAGGTTAACCCTCACTTCTTTTTACTTTCAACCTTATATTAAAGTATGTATCCTACTTAACTCTTACACAGTTTAAGTCTAGGTTCAAGTTTCGACACCTAGTTCGCTTAAACTATGGCTCTGATACCAAATTGTAACACCCTAATTTCACCCAAAATTTTTCTTTTTTTTAAATACTTTACAATACAAAACATGAAATTAAACATACGGGGTATTACTCTTCCGTATAATTACCACAATTTAAGCAGCATATATTTTTGCACAACGAAAGCTACCGTCCCACATTCAACTCTTCTAATTCCTTGTTTGATCACCTGAGTACATAGCATTTTAAACAAAACATACGTGAGACATACGTCTCGTGAGTAATACGGGTTTTAGACCCAAAACATTTTCCATATTTCAAAACATTCCAAATTTAAAATATTCAATTTCCTATGAGCGCACCCATAGGTATTCCTTATTATTCATGAGCACATTCCTACGAGCGCACCCGTAGGTTTTATACGAGACGCACCCGTATAACTCCTTCCTCAACAGCATGAAACAGATTCATCCATCGAGGTTAGACAACTACTTCGCGACGGGAGGTACCATCCCAGTAGTGTCTTTTGACCACCCCTACCGCAGCAGGCCGTGATCTTTATCCGGATACTTCTTAACTCATTAACATGGCTCAATCACTTTATTAATTCTCTGTCTTTCTCATTTATCATTTCTGTATACTTTGTACTTACTATTTCGTAGTATCATTTACAGTTTCACAAAAACCATTTCCAGTTCCATAAAACCATTTTCATTTTCATTAAACCATTTCAATTTCCAAAAAATCATTTTGACTCACAAATCATTTTATAAAATTCATTTCTTTGTATAAAATCCATTTTGCTATGTACTCAAAAATCCACACATTACTCACCTTAGCTAGTTAGAGAAGTCTAACTAGGATTACTCCACTCGATTGCCCCTTCCATTCCACAAATTTACTCCTTAATTACCTAAGGAGTTCATTAAGATTTTATTAAAACATTTAAGTCTTAACAACAAGTAAAGACCACTTAATCCCCTTAAATATACTTACTTTTTTATGTTTTCAAACTATATTAAACATATACCAAAGGTTAGGGGGTCAAACTACTTAAATCGGGTCATAACGGGAGTGAATTGCATGAATTCGGGTCACACGGGTCGTGTAGGAATCACACGGGGTCGTGTAAAGCTTCTAAGATGTCCAAGCTACTACCTCATTTCACACGGGGTCGTGCCAGATTCACACGGGTCGTGTAGAATCCTGCAGTCCCATTTTCAGCTTCCAATGTTTCACTAAAAATCATGTATCAGACTCGTTTTAACTCCAAACTTCACCAAATTTTAACCATAGGTTCTATTGACCCTCTATTATGTGAAGGAAATGTTTTCACTTCTATTAAGTCCTTTTAAGTCCATGACTTAATGATTAAGACCATAGGATGGCACAAGAGCTCTAAGGAAGCTCATATGCACATCGACTCGAATTTTAAAGTCTAGTTTTGTCCATTTTATATCCATACATTTATATAACTAATGGGTGACTTAATTTAGGGTTTTACAACCCAAAACATATCTCAAATCTTTACCAAGCTCATAACTTCACTCACTAACTCCTATGGGTTTCATCTATGGAATCACCAATTCCATTCCACTCGGCAAAATTCCAGTTTTTATTCAAACTTCCATTTTATTAATTGGAATTCTTAGGAAACCACTTCCACTGGTTTATTCATACATAAACATCATTTATGACTCATTACATGACTAAAACCATCATCTTAAACATGATTTTAAATCCATGGAATCATTCGATTCCAAGTTTTTCCCAAAAACCTCCATTTTTAACATTTTTATATAAAAACTGATTTTACTCAAATTTATCAACTAGGAATGATTTATTACTTCTATTATGATATATTAGACTTATCAAGAACCATTAAACCAACTTGTTCTTACAAACCCATTAGTTAGGGTTCTTGAGCTCAAATTCCCATTTCTTGATTTTTAACACATTGAATGATTAAACTAGGTTTATATGATGATTAAGACACAAATTAAGGCTAGGAATCATAGGATAATCCTCCTCTAGCCACTGAAATTTCGAAGCTACAGTAACCCATCTATGGGAAATGGGTTAAACAACCCTAGAAACAAATTTACTAACCTTAGAAGGCTTGGATTTCTTCAATTCCAAGTTAGTTTCTTCCAATTCTTCAAATAACTCAAGACCCGATCATCCTAGCTCTCTCTGGCACTCTCACGATTTCTCTGGAGAGTTCCTCAACTTCTGAGCATTAAGGAGATATTTTCTCCTTTTTATACCTCCTAACTTTGCTTAATTGACAGTTTAGTCCCTTAAGTTCTATTTTGTCCCAAAATGGCACAAGACTCATTTTAGATCATTATAAGTTTTATTTTCTTTCACTCTTGCCCCGCAATTATATTTTCTTTACATAGAAGTCATTTGTGTGCCAAATGACCATTTTGCCCTATTTACAAAATTATACTATTAAGACATCGTTGAAACCCAGACTTCACATAAGTTTATTTTATAACTTTTACCACTATTTTCGGGTTCTTACAGTATTACACATTATTTATTTTTATTTGATTGTCTCCTAATTCCATATTAAGATTTTTTTATACATATTTGTGCGTTTTTTAGATGGCTTGCAAAGTAAAAATGATGTGGCTGGTGTGGTTAATACGACCATAAGTTTCCTTTGTAAGGTTTAATAATGGCTTTTATTGTTCAGTAACTAAAATAGTATTTAATTATTAATCGTATGATTAGAAAATCTTATGTCGAGTTACCCGTCCTCAAAATTCAGGTGTACAACTACGACAGCATGGACAGATGTTATATTTCTCTAAATGAATTAGCATACCGGAAATGATAGCCTTAGGGTTTTCTAAAGGGAAGACAACTTGCGATTTTGATACCGGCGGTGGTCGCGAACGGGAATTTTAGACGCACTTCTGGTGGGCCATTTATGACCACAACTTATGATTATGATGCACCAATTGATGAATACGGTTAGGCCATTGAAGTATTTACCATGTTTTTTTAGCCGTAATAGCATTGTAGTTTCGTTTCTTTACTGATATTAACATTGTACTTTGGTTTCTTTTCAGAAAACAGGCATCTGAGGTGATGGCAACGTACTTTTTTCTATTTGTGTATTAAAGCATCTTACCTTCTTTTCTTTATGTTACGACATCATATCGTTCATATTTTCCATTATAAGATGCTATAATAAACAAACGAATTAAAGTACGTTTCCAGTGCTTCCATTTAACACTTTCCTTTAGACTAATTATATTGGTTATTGTAGATCCATCGGGGGCGGATAAGCAGTATGCGTATTCTCTTCTTCTTGAAGAAATTTTTTGTCAAAAACTTGGTGTTAAGGTGTGTAGGTTTATTTGTTTTCTTTAGGGTTGAATGCAAGAAATAACAACGTACTTTTGTGATAATTGTCTTTTTTGATTTAAAAAAAAAATAAATGTGACATCTCCTTGCATGCTGTTTTAACCTTAGTTTCGATTTATATATATAATTACAGGTTAAACAAGGAGCCCCCGATTTTGACATTCAGGAAAAAAGACAAGGGTAGGCTTATTTTCACATCAACAGTTGCTAACACACGGCAGAGTACGCTTATGTCTTTAGCATTTATCCGGACTCGTGCTCCAGCAATTCCGAACCCGTGCGGAGCACGGGGACCCACTAGTTCATAATCAAACCTAGTCTTTGTTGAAGGCAAGAAAAAAAGAGAATCTGTGGAGGGCAGCTATGAAGAATGGCGATGCTTAAAGAGGGTAGCGACTTAGTGACTGTGGAGGGCAGCGGTGCCGGATTGTGATGCCTGAAGAGGGCAGCGGTTGGCGCTTTTGGTCTTCGACGGTAGATACAATAAAAGACGGCAGATGGTGGTAAAGCCTGAAGAGGGCAGTGATTCTTGTGATATTGTCGGTTAGTGGACTCAGACACGTACCGAAATATAGGAATATAATCGACTATGGTGATAATTAATTGAGTGATTGTGGTTGAAGGCGAAGGAAGGCACCACCGATTGTGGTCGATCGACGAATTTGTAGACTAAGGGACCGTTTGTGGTCAGCGATTTGTGGATACAGACAGAGGTGCAGATTGTAGTTGACTGATTGTAGTTGAAGGCAGCACAAAGAGGAAGAAGTGGTGGCGGATTACAGTAGGAATGCCGACACAATAGAGAGAGACGGTGGTTAAGATCGGTAGTGAGATGGAGAGGGAAAAGGAAACTTAGGGATTTTATAGAGAAATGTGGGTGGGGAGAGCGGAGGAACGATGACGATACCACCAATCTGATGGTCTAAAACGCAACAGCCTGGCAATCCAGATGACACGTTGGCAATCCAGTGTATTTTGTGTTTCTTCATCCGGCTTCAAACATTTGTGCAATGAAGTGTTGTACAAAGTCTTAAATTTAAGACTTAATGCTTAAAAAAATTGTAAGTTATGTATGCTTTATAAATGGTATATATATATATATATATATATATATATATATATATATATATATATATATATATATATATATATATATATATATATATATATATATATATATATATATATATATATATATATATATATATATATATATATCAAGACCAATGATATAAACTTGAATGATGCAATTTTGTAGCCGCTGCAAGGAAATTATTTGCTAAAAGGAACTATTTGTCATAAAAATATTATTTAGCGTATCCGGAAATCGAATCCGCCGCATCGCGTGGAAACCACAATAATCGCCCACCGGATTGAGTAAGTATTCAAAATCAACGTACTTTGATATTTAACTCAAAATTCCGTGTCGAAAAAAACAAATCAACATTAGAAACTATTTCCTAAAAAAATTATTTGATGTAGCCGCATCGCATGGTTACCTGATTGTGGAATGCGTGTAGCCGTGAACATAAACCCCAAAAACCGTTAAACACAAAATTAAGCATTAGACCCTTAACCGAAAAGAAATAATTTAAAGAATAAAATCTAATCATCAAATAAATAAACCGTCGTTTGGAAACTATACGTCGAAACAAACTATCGTCACCGCCGCATCGCGCGCATACCACACGAGTATATATATATATATATATATATATATATATATATATATATATATATATATATATATATATATATATATATATATATATATATATATATATATATATATATATATATATATTAGCTGCGTACTCGTGTAATGCGGCGGCGGAGAATAGTTTCTTTTTGGCGATTAATTACTATCGGTGGCGTACATTAGTGTCATTTCGACAAATAATTTTCGGTATGAAAATATAAGTACGTTTTTGTTTCTAGCGGCGAAACGTATCTGTTATGTTGTAAACCGCAACCGTCTCGAAAACGATTAAGCAATTCGGTTTCGATTCTATGAATTTTATTTTTCTAGTTTCTGTTTGGTTTTTTTCGTCCAGTTCAAGAATTGATCTTGCCATAAATGATCTTGTTTCTAGCAGCGTACCCACGCAATGCGGCGGTGACTAACAGTTCGTTTTTACTTATAGTTTATCGGCGACGGTTAAAGAAGTAATTATGATTTTGGCGTATAATTTCCTTAAATTTCTTTAAATAATCACATACGATAAATCATATTTAATTTACAATAAATAATCAAAAAGATCATCATAAAATTATAAATAGATATAAACTCTTAAATACAAATCACTCATACATATACATACATACGATAGTGGATTTCGGGAAATGAAAATTAGGTAAACTTCATAAAAAACGATGAATGATTTAAAATAAAATTTTATGGTCAAAAACACAATTTCGTTGTTCTAAAAAAATCTTTTTTAAATTTAGCCTTCGCATAAAACAAACATATAATGAATGGTTATTTAAGTTGAATATAATCAATTTAATCTTTTATAAACAATACTTTATTATTTAGTTGTTTACATAAAATTTCAAAATGAAAAAAAAAAATTGGGAAATAAAAGGTGCCAAGAAAGAGTTTGTCTTTGTTTGAATAGCTTGACAAACTTATAATCCATGTAAAATGCTTTTATACACATTGCAAGAGTTTTCTATTTCCTAAAGTGCCTTTTCAAACTATAAGGTTGACATAATAAGGTATGTATGTTAACATTAATAAGAATTAATTGATTGAAACGCTAATATTACTCCTCGGATCTAACTTGAATTTCTATTATATTTAAACATTCGTGGTTGTAGGTTTGTTAGACAAGTAACAAAGCTTGTGTGTTCTTGCAGAAAATGAAGATCCATATGATTTCTGACAAGGATTAATTGTGTACTTGGAAATCTCTAGGTTTGCTCCAACTGTTGAGGTGTTCATGATACTGAAAGTAGTTGGTAAAGCAGCTTGTTCTTTGATGAAGTTGTTATATACTATTGCACAAATGTATGCCTGCAATAAGTGTTATATTAGAGATATGACCGTATGTTGTAACCTTGTACTTTCGCTCACTTTGCTTTGACAATGTCACCTATGCCTTAATTTTGTAAACTGTAAACATAGTCTCATTATTGTAGGTTCTTGGAAAAAGAAAAGGTTCTTATTATGTGGCATTTTGTCGAGCACTTTTCAAACTTTTCAAATTATTCAAAATTTTAAACTTTTCAAATTATTCAAATTTCGAAAATTTGCAAATGATTCAAATTTTCGGACTTTTCAAATTATTCAGATTTCCGAAACTTTTCATTAATTTAAAAAGTTTGAAAATTTCGGAAATTTGAATAATTTGAAAAGTTAGAAAAGTTTTAAAATTGAATAATCTTATAAGTCTGAAAATTTTGAATAATTTGAAAAGTCTGAAAATTTGCATGATTTTGAAAAGTTTGAATAATTTAAAATTTTCAAACTTTGAAGATTATTCAATTTTAAAACTTTTCTAATTTTTCAAATTATTCAAATTTACGAAATTTTCAAACTTTTCAAATTTTAAAATTTCGAAAATTTTCGAATTTTCAAATTTCGAAAATTTTAAATTATTCAAACTTTTCAAAATCATTCAAATTTTCAAATTTCGAAAATTTTCAAATGATTCAAAGTATTCAGACTTTTCAACGCTATAATTTATGAAATCTATAAATGATTATTCAAATTTCGAAAATTTCGAAAATTTTCAAATTATTCAAATTTTCAAATGATTCAAATTTTCAGATTTTTCAAATTATTCAGATTTTCGAAACTTTTCAATAATTTAAAAAGTTTGAAAATTTCGGAAATTTGAATAATTTGAAAAGTTAGAAAAGTTTTAAAATTGAATAATCTTAAAAGTCTGAAAATTTTGAATAATTTGAAAAGTCTGATAATTTGAATGATTTTGAAAAGTTTGAATAATTTAAAATTTTCAAACTTTGAAGATTATTCAATTTTAAAACTTTTCTAATTTTTCAAATTATTCAAATTTACGAAATTTTCAAACTTTCCAAATTTTAATATTTCGAAAATTTTCAAATTTTCAAATTTCAAAAATTTTAAATTATTCAAACTTTTTAAAATCATTCAAATTTTCAAATTTCGAAAATTTTCAAATGATTCAAAGTATTCAGACTTTTCAATGCTATAATTTATGAAATCTATAAAATTTCTGAAATCTATAAAATTTTGTAAAAAGAAAAAGTACAATGCTATAATCCGGACCAAAATTGTAAAATTTCTGAAATCTATCAACTTTTGTGAAAAAGAAATAGTACAATGCTATAATCCGCAAAAAAAAAAAATAAAACAACGTGTTTGTGTAAAATGACTATTTTCGTTTGAGGTTCTTGTAACCATTTTGGTCCTTGCTCTAAGTAAAATGACTATTTTTAGTTCACGCATATAGCCTGATTTTTGCAATTTTGGTCATCATTTGAGGCTCTTGTAATGGTTTTGATCCATGTTCCAAGTAATATGACTATTTTTTCCCTAATTATAGCCAGTTTTTGCAATTTGAATTTCAAATATAGTCATTTTCTGGAACAGGGACCAAAAAGGTTACAAAAACTACAAGAGAAGTGTTGCTCAAATTTCTCTTTGGCATTAGATGTTGTACTGTCTTAATTTTAAGACTTTATGCATTGAAGTGTTGTGAGAATTTCTACCTGATGTTCCTTTTGTCAATTCAAAAACACTTTTGGTATCCGACCTCTGCTTGTCATCCGATCCAGCACCCTTTGCTGCCCAGTTGTATCGAATTTGCCTACTCCCAAGCCACTTTCCTACAAAAAGATTTAAAAAATTACAAAAAAGGATCATAATTTTATGGAATTGAAACAACAAAGATTTGAAGCAAGCAAGGCAAAACACTTAAAATCCTCACCATTCAAATCATTAATGGCACTTTGGGCATCCTGCCAAAGAAACAGGGTAATAGAGTAATTTTAGTTAGCACATGTTTAAAGTGAGGGTGAGGGGTAATAGAGTAATTTTACTTACCTGTTGGTTACGAAAAGAAACAAATCCAAATCCCCTCGACCGCCCCGTCTTCTGATCCCACATAACTCTTGCATCACTTACCAACAAACCAAGAGAAAATCAACACGAACATATACTACAAAATGTGTAACCATTCACCATGTGACTCAATTTAATTCTAAGTTTAATAAGAAATATGAACAGAAAATTAAACTTACGAGCATGTAGAGTACACAGAGAAGAAAGAAAACAATATGACATCAGTAACTTCAGAGCTAAGGTCACCTACAAATATATTAAAGTGGCCTGATGTGTCTTCTCTTTGGCTACTTGCATATGCCCAATTAACTTTAATACGCTGCCCAAACCTACAAAAATAGTTTAGTCAAAATCAATTCAAAATGACTGATAACAAGAACAGATGAAAGAAAAGTG
Source organism: Cichorium intybus (assembly GCA_023525715.1). Lineage (NCBI taxonomy): Eukaryota > Viridiplantae > Streptophyta > Magnoliopsida > Asterales > Asteraceae > Cichorium > Cichorium intybus. The sequence goes on along the minus strand of CM042017.1, from coordinate 65,354,905 downwards.
TTCTACTTACAGATGTCTTCCATTAAGTTTCACAATAGCAAGAGTAGCATAACGCCTATCAAAATAATCCACAAACCCGTACGATGACTGAAATCCAAAAATACTCATTAATTTGCTAACAAGTAGAAACTATTAGAAAATTGGTGAATCGATACATTCTCTTTTCTAATGAGCTTGCATCCTTCAAGAGCACCAGTGCTTGAAAAAATTTCTTGAAGTAGGGGTTCAGTGAGATGACACCAACTTCACATGCTTTCTATATCATTTTCCTGAACCAAATAACAAATATTAGCGTTAAAATTCATGTCAATGTATTTGATTGTTTGATTCATAAGCACAATCAAGCTAACAAAGATAGAGACAATTCCATTTACCTTAGGGCGTTTGTATAACTGAAGTTTCTTGGCGGTTTTAGTTTCTCCATACACTTTCCATGTATGGATTAATTAGTATCATGTTCAATTTAATCACAAACAGTTGATCCTGTAACAAAATAAAAAAAATCAATTTCTTAGTTTGAAATGTTGATGATGTTGCTTGGTTCTCGATTTTGTTCTTGATTTGGAGATAGAGATAGAGAGAGATTCGGTTATCGATTTGGGATAAGGGATGCGATGGCGAGCAATACCGGATCGGATTGTGACGGAGTGGTGGTGCCTGGATCGTTATGGTGATGGCTGGATCGGATGGTGCTTGTGGGGATTGGTTCGAAAACAGTGAGTAGGTGAGGCTTGGTTCTCGATTTGGAGATAGAGATAGAGAAATCAGTGGGTAGGTTGTGGTTAATCGGATCGAGTAGATCCATATCAATGGCGATCCTGGCAAAAAATCAAAACAAATTCAAAACTTACAAACGTTGGTTGCTTCGAGTAGATCTAGATCGACGGCGAGTAATAGCGGATGGCGAGCAATAGCGATGGCTTGGTATACGGGAAGCGATGGCTTGATAGAGAGATACTTGGTTCTCGATTTGGGATACGGGAAGCGATGGCGAACAATACCAGATCGGATACGGGAAGCGATGGCGAACAATACCGGATCGTATATATGGCGGAGTGGTGGTGCCTGGATCGTCATGTTGATGGCCGGATCGGATGGTGCTTGTGGGGAGTGGTCCGAAAACAGTGAGTAGCCGATGTCTTGGTTATCGATTTGGAGATAGAGATAGAGAAATCAGTGTGTAGGTGGTCGTTCATCGGATGGTGGCGGCCGTAAAAGGATGGTGGCGACCGAAACCGATGGTTGCGGCTGAGAGGATGGCGGCTGAGAGGATGGCCGAAAAATAATGTTTTGTGAACATTAGGGTTTTAGGAGAGAATCTTCGTGACAGTAAATGAGGGTTTTTTTTTTGTTTAGGGCAAGTGATAGACACGTTTATTTGTTTTGGGCACTCGCCAAATATTCTAAGTAAATGCGGAAAGTAAGATTGCGGAAAGTAACATTCCGAAACTGGGAGGTTTCGGAAGTGGACAAGTCCGAAGACTTGATGCGAGATAATAATAATGAAGTAATACTTAGAATAGCTCAACAATAAACAATATTAATCAACAGTTATATAACTTAGGAATGTAAAGATTGAAAGATAATAATGTTAGAATCGTAGAGACAATAAGAACATGAGAATCGATGGAATGAGAGATTATATTGATAATGTTAAAAGTGTTACACAATATCTCTCAAACTCATAAAGACTGAGGATGGACTTGGTCTCCCTTTTATAGACTAAGGGAGGACCTTCGGATAAGGACCTATAGACTGAAGAGTAGACAACACGTCTCTCTTCAGTCAGACAATATGGATAATATAATTTAATAATACAATGTCAGACTATGGTGGCTTTAGCTGTAATAAAATAATATACATTATACAACCGACATGCTTCTAAAGGGCCACGCATGATCTAGGTTAATCATATCCTATAAGTTGACGTGCTTATCTTTTGTCTTATCTTCAAGATAGTTTCCATATCTTCAGTCTTCAGTAGAATGTTTAATTGTGAAAGTTCTCGGATGTTTCTTGTGATGATGATCTGAAATCCAACATGGATTTCGGGGTCCTGGCCTGATCAGAGTTGATTTGAAAGAGTCTTCCGACTTAGTTCGGAATAGGACCTTCCGAACTATGTAGACTACCGAGATATGGACTTCCGACTTCTAGTCTACATCTGTCGTTTGAACTTTGTTTCGAAATCCAATTCTGGATTTCGGTCATGTATGAATAGTTTTCCTCATATTACTTTTAGATCAATAAGAAGACATTAGGAACCAAGCAAACATACATAAATATAAGATTAAAACATTCATACAAAATACTTGTTCATCATTCCATCAAATAAGGAGATTAACATAGCTACTAGACTAAGACACCGAGTTGGTCAACGACTCGGTTCTTGCACTAACAATTCCCCCTTCGGTGACCAATCGAGGGGTTTGATCTTCTTGTCTTCAGACTTTTTGTACGATCGCTTGTTTCCAGGCATATGTCCAGAAGTGTCGTACCTTTATCATCCACTCCATTCGATTGATTATTTCCTTCTTTGCTTGAGGGTATGTTTTCTTTGAGTTCTTAATTGCTCCAATGAAGGATCGAAGAGAAGCGTTTGATGCCCTTCTGATTTGGGAAGCTCTGAAGAAGAGCTTCTGATATTTGTCTTCGGAACGATAGACTATTCCAAGTTCAGGGTTCTTAGTGGCTGCAAGGGTCCATTCTTCTGGATCATCTGGCATGGACAGGTCTAGGTCTTCATCGAACAGTTCATTGACGTTGGGACTGACAAGCTTATACAGTTCTTTGTCATAGAACATGTATTTAAGGAGAACTTGTTCGAAGAATTTTCTAGCAGTTACATATGCTTGTCAAGTGTCATTGCTTTGTTCGATTCTTGGAGATAACCACATTACTATGGAATAAAGATCATTTGGGTTTAGATTCCGAAAGTCATCTTCTGTAATGGTTGATTTTCATCGTCTCTGACAATTTGATACTCATAGAAGTCAGATTTTTCAAATCTTCTTTTTCGTAACTCGGAGATGGATGTGATTGCCTTTGTTGACCACACAGCTGATGGAGATTGGGAGTGTCTGTTGAGAAATCTTTGAACTTTCGTCCTGAGTTCTAGATTTAGATGGACAGAGGGAAGTCCCGAGAAAGTGTAGCAAAATTTCTCTCAATTTGGAGTTAGAGGCACATCCCAGTTGTGATTGTTAGATACCGGAGGATCATAAAATAAGACTGGGTGGTAGTCAGTATCAATTAGGGGTCGGATGACAAAGAAACTATTCTGATATGATTGGTTTGTAGCTTTGGCTATTTCCTCTACTTTCATCTCTTCATCTAGCAGATTCTCGAAGATTGCTGCAATCTCATTATAGTCAGCATTTTTCAATGCCTTGATATGAAGGGGATTAGAATGTTTGATTGGGGAGTACTTGGGTTGGGGAATGTTAGTTTTTGGTGAATTTGGGGGAGTGTTGAGTTTTGGTGGAGTACTATGTTTCGAAGGAGATGTGGGAGGAGTTTTGTGTTTAGGAGGGGTGTTGTGTTTTGGAGGGGAAGTGGGAGGTGTGTTGTGTTTCGGAGGGGAAGTGGGAGGAGTGTGCTGTTTCGGAGAATCTTTAGATGGGGGTTTCTGGTTATTGTTTTCATCAGTTTCTTCTTTTGAATCTGACATTTTGGTATCTTCCATTTCATCATCATTGTCATCATTCTTTTTATCATCTCCAAAAAGAGATGATCCTGAAGGGCCAGCTCCTGAGGGTCCAGCTCCTGAAGGACCAGCACCGGAATGACCAGGTCCAGAAGAGCGGAAGAAAGGGCCGGTTTTGTTGAGGCTTGACTGATGAGGAGGCACCCTTCCCCCTCTTGGGGCTTCGGCGAAAGTAGGAGTCATAGGTAGGTGCCTGGATATGTCAGAGAGTTGAGCCAATACCTTTTCCGAAAAAGACTTGAAGTCTTCGGAAAGAAGGCCAGTAGATGGATATTGTAATTGTTCGAGGCGAGTGACAAATTCTTCCAATTGATCAGCAGCGAGATCGATGGTGCCAATGGGACCACGGATTGATTGAGAAATGTTGTTGAGGGTGACAGAGATAATCTGAGTTAGGAGGATGTTGGTATTTCTGAGTGACCGATGATCCTCAAAGGTGTTCCGAACATAATCTTTGACATCATCGAATAGAGTGAGGAACTTGGCTTCAATGCAGGCGTTGTAGTCTTAAACTTTATTGAATAATCGCACAGAGGTGCTTTTGACCTTGGCAGCTTCAGTAACACTTGCCTTGGCATCGGAACGTCGTTCTTCATCAATTTTCTGAAGACCTTCCGATATGGCCTTTTGAACAGAGGCATCAAGAAACAAGTTCTTGTGTTCTAGAGCTTCAACTTTGGTGCGTAATTCAGAAAGCTCTTTTAGAATGGCCTCGTTGGATTGGGTGGAGTTGATTTTGGAGACCATATCCAGAAGAGAGTCAAGCTTTGAATTGACTTCTGAATTATTGATGCTCGGAGGAGGGGGAGGAACTTCGGTTTCATTGGCATGTCCTCCTTTGTCGGATGTGGAAGAGGATTCTTCCACATGGATGTCTAATTTGGAGGGGGGATAATCTACTTCTTCGTCTGGTCGGAGAATTTGCATGGTCTTAGAACCAGATTGAGAGAATACTAACCGGTGCCTGGATTCAGCAGATCGAGACGGTGATGGAGGAGTTTTGAGGGTTTGGTGCTTCAGCATGTTTGCATCGTTGCGTTCTTGCAGAAAGTTTTCAAACGTTATCGGAATGATGTGTTGAGTGAGATTTTGCCAATGTCTTTCGTTGGGGTTGAAGACGAATTGAGGAGCTGAAATGCGAGATAGTTCAAACTCAATCCATTTGCCGATGTCATCAACCTCAGTTTGAAATTTAGCCCGTTTGACTTGAAGTTCTTCTGAGTCTGCTTCAGATGGCTCACCTAGGGCTCTGAGTTGAAGAAGACGGGTATTGCGAATGTTGAATCTCTGTTCCATTCGGACAGGTAGCTGTTGTCTGAGGCCGAGGGCCGATTTATAGCGAGATTCCAAAAAGGAGCCTGATTTGGGAATGGTGATATTGTGTGCCTGTTGGTCTTTTTCGGCATCTTTTTGTTTCTCCTTGTTCTGTTTTTCAGGAGATTTCTGTATTTTTAGCTTTTTCTGTTTTTCACGTTCTTCCTCGGAGTCATCAAGCTCCCAAGCAATGATAGTCTTAATAGTATTTAGATGTTAGAGATGAATGAAATGGTAATACATACCAGAAATGGGAGAGATAATATTCTGATTATCACTTAGAAGATAGAATTGCGACTAATCAAGTTAGGTTGAGTGTTCCAAAAATAAAGCGTTTTGTGTTGTCAAAAATTGTGTTGTCAATAAGCAAATGGATTACTTAACAGAGTATTCAATTTTGACTAAGTTAAAATAAGTGATACGAAAGATGTTGATCAAAAAGGCAATTCAGAAAGAGATTTTTGAGGGAATTAGAAAGAGAATTCAAGAAAGAGATGTCTGAACCAGAAGTTCGGAAATGAGTTTTAGAAGGAGGTTTCAGAAATGAAGGTTCAGAAGTGGGATTGTGTAACACCCGACTACACAATATTTTTAAAATAAAATTGCATCCAATTTTTTTTATTTAAAGCGTCTAAGAGATTTCTAAACCCTAAACCCTAACCCTAAACCCTAAACCCATATGAAAAAAAATAAAAAAAATGATTTTTTTTGCATCCAATTTTTTTATTTAAAGTGTCTAAGAGATTTCTAAACCCTAAACCTAAACCCTAAACCCTAAAACTAAACCCTAAACACTAAACCCTAAACCCTAAACCTTAAACCCTAAACACTAAACCCTAAACCCTAAACCTTAAACCCATATGAAAAAAAATTAAAAAAATGATTTTTTTTGAATTTTTTTTTGATATCTTCTAGATGCGTCATAACAAAAATTTTGGTATATTTTTTTTGAAAAATATTGTGTAGAAAAAAAGTTCATAAAATGGGTTCTTAGGTTCCTATGCTTTTTTAGGTTCTCAATTGAACTTTACTATATATATATATATATATATATATATATATATATATATATATATATATATATATATATATATATATATATATATATATATATATATATATATATATATATATATATATATATATATATATATATATATATATATATATATATATATATATATATATATATATATATATATAACGTATGTAGAGTAAACGAGCTTGTTAATGAGCTCGAGTCGAGCTTAAGCTCGTTTAGGCTTGTTAAGAATTAAACGAGACGAGCCCGAGCCCGAGCCGAGCCTGTGTATTTCTTAACGAGCCCGAGCCAAGCTTAGGTCCATAAAGCTCGTAACGAGCCGAGCCCGAGCCGAGCCCTATATATTTCTTAACGAGCCCGAGCCGAGCTTGGTTAGGCTCGGGCTCGGCTCGGCTCGTTTGCACCCCTACTCACGGCTTATCTGGTATTGTCTTTTCAATGCATCTGTAAACTGTCAAATTCCGTCCCCCAAATCTGTTTCAATCTGTAACAGTCCAATCAATACATATCATATATGATATAAGTGAGATTACTCACCTGGATACTTGCTGCATTTCATTCCAGTTGTTTCTTGCTTTTGCATACACCACAACCATTTGTCCCATACCTATATATTCATTTATATACCAAATGATCATAGGTTAATCACCATTTCAGTTGACTCTACTACACAAGAGTCCAATATAACATAATTGGGGACCATTTCCAATCATTTTCGAGCAATAACCATCATTATAAAAATTTAATACACTTTTCGAAATACGCATATTCTACTACAGTACCTTCGGGAGGTCGTATTCTCGTTTTAATAATTTTCCATGAAGTTTCATACCATTCTAGACCTATGTTTAAAATTTCAGGTCAAACGGATAAGCCTAGCATCAAAATCAAACTTGGAAATTGCTCAAAATTTTAACAGAGAGTTGCAGGTGTTCTGCCGCGACCACGCGTCGCGACCTACCCCTTGGTCGCGTCGCGATCGCTGCTAGGCAGACCAGAAACCTCCGATTTAATGCTATAAAGTCCCATTTTCTCTTGTTAAGTCCTTAATTCTTGACTTAATCACTAGGAACTTGTTCCAAGACCAAAACCATTCGTTTACTTCAAGTTTTAAGCAATGGAATTGACGATTCCAATTCATTTCCACAAATTCCCGTTTTCACAAATTTGGTCCAAAACCGAAATTATCAAGTTTTAATCACTTCTATTGATTTATTTCAACAAATATAGCATTTGGAATTCATTATAACCCATTAGAATCAAGTTGATCATAAAAACTTGTATTCTAGGGTTCTTGAACAAATTCTCAAATCTTCAATAATAGCAACATACTTTCAATTTAATGTGTGTTCTTACAACACAAACATGTTTGCTACTTATAATCATACAAAACCACTTGGATTATAACTAGAATTCAGTTTCTAGTTCATCCCAAGAAAACCCACCAAGAACACCTTCAAGAACTTGGTTAAAAGTCAAATTTACTAACCTCAATTGCTTGAATCTTCCAATTCCAAGCTATGTCTATGATTTCTTGCTTCAATCAATAAAGATTTCCAGAAACCATCTTCAAGAAAAACCTCCCGTAGCTTCTAAAACGTTCAGCTACACATAGGAGAGTCAACTCTCCTATTTATACCTCATAAGTTTACAAATTTAGTCCCTAAGTTCCATTTCTTGAACTTTTGGCACTTTTCTCACATTTTATTATAATAAAACTTTCATTCCTTATACTTTTGCCACAAGCAAACAATATTTTTACATAATTGGTCATTTACATGGTCAAATGACCAAATTACTCTTTTATGGTAAAATGATCAATTTACCCCTTTTTGCTAGAATTAACTTTCGAATACTTATCACAAGTATTTGGTGTTACAAATTCTCCCCTCCTTCAAAAGATTCCGTTCCCGGAATCATACAAACATGTGAGGGTATATCTGCCTCATTACAATTTCGGTCTCTTATAACATATGGAAACCTCTATGGTATTGCCAAAGCACTTTTACCATACCAATCTTCTTATTTCATAGCTATCTCGTTTTCCATCTAACACTCCTCTGGTTGTCCCGGTATCGTAACTCCTTATCTACCTCCATTTCATCATGAGGTATTATTTAGAATTCATCATTCAATGTCTCCAAAAATGGAACTCATGGAAAACATTATAACTATCTTGAAGTTCATCAAGGAACTTCGATCAATACATCATAATTCTTACTTTTTGGGATATATGGAAAGGTCCAATAAAACAAGGATTCAACTTTCCTTTCTGTCCCAAAACAATTTTTAGTCTTTCCAAAAGAATTACCTTGAGTACCACCATCTTTCCTTACTTGAAATTTCAATGGTTTTTACTCAGTGATCCACATACCACTTTTGCTAATTATTAGCCATTCTTCAAATTCGCTCGTATTCATCAGGTCTTCTCTTCAGTTTATACCATAATCTTGAATCTAGCCAACGGCTTTTTCATATCTATCAATTCGAAGTAGGACACGGTACCCCATACAACATTTCGTACTGGCTATTAGAATGCTGGTATGAAAACTATTATTATCTGCAACGTTTATCAAGGATAAATGATCTCCCCATCTTCTACCAAGGTCTATTATGCAATTTTTAGACATATCTTCTAGAGTCTGCATCATTATTTCGCCCTGTCTATCAATTTGCAAATCATCTACAGTACTTACTAGTACTTTTGAACTAATTATTCTTGGAATTTATGCCAAAATCAACGAATAATTCTTTTATATCGACCCGATACAATCGACACCGGTAACTCACGTCGACAATTTACTCTTTCTATGTAGCTTTTCACTACTTTTCGATCTTAGTTTCTTCCCTAGTCGGTATAAATTTACGTTGGTTTCATCATCCGGTTAATTATTACCCATTTGGTGTCATACCCATGCGGTACTTGCGGAGACTTTATTACAAAGTCAATAATAATATCTTCCCTTTTTCTTCGCTGTAATCTGCAAGAGTTAATTTTCTCCGTATGTTACTAATAGTTTGACTTTACTTGTGAACAAGTCAAACATTTTTCACGTATCTTTCAACATCTTTCTTCACTACCGACCACCAATGCATATGTTTTATCATCCTATACCATTTGGCACTGCCCCGGATTTATTGCATATCTACTACAATATGCATCTTCTCAAAATAAATCTCATGTTTCGCTTTGCTTTGGAATCCACATACACAGCCACCAAGGGTTTAAATCGCTGTGATTTTACAACTAGCTTCTTCTAATATCCAATCATTCATTCATTCACTTTTCACGTTTTCAGACTTGCACACTTCTTTCTGTGCTACCCGAATCAACTCAGGTAATCAATTTGCCACACTCACGCATGTGGTTGTATCTTTCAGAAGATACTCTTTTCAACTCAAGGCATCTATAACCACATTTGCTTTACCGAGAGGGTACAAGATTTCACAACCGAAATCTTTAAGTAACCCATCTATCTTTGCTATCTGATATTCAGCTTCTTTTTTATCAATTAAGTACTTCAAACTTTTATGATCCGTATAAACAGTAAGGTTTACACCATATAAGTAGTGTTTCCAAAGCTTAGATGCCAAAATAATAATTGCTACTGCAATGTCATGCACCCACAGTCAAATCTGGATGTATTTCTGTAATCCAATTTATCTTCTCCGCTTAGCATTAGTGCTAACGTCGGGGCTTCACACAAGGTTTATTTCAACCTTCGAAAAGATACTTGTGGTCTTTTTACCCACTAAAACCTTTCATTTTTCTTCGTTAACTTTAGTCAACTAGACAACAATCAAGGAGCAGTTTTCTACAACTCTCTTACAATAACCCGCCAATCCAAGGAACTACAATTTTAGTCAGATTTCTCAGGCGGTTCCCGTTTTATCACAGCATCATTTCCACTGGATCTACTTTATCATCTTTGGCACTGTTAACACGCCCAAAGAATTGAAACTTCTTTTAGCCAAATTTCATACTTGGAAAACTTCGCATATCACTTTTCTCAACGAAGTAACTCCAATATTTAGCACAACTGTACATCATATTCATTCTAGTTTCGAGAATATCAAATTCTCAGTAGTTGTAACGCCCGGTTTCTCATACAAAGTACACCCAAAAATTTTCAAACAATTTACACATCAAAATGGGTATACTTGTAATCAAAGCACGAACCAAGATGTTATCATCACAATAATTACATAAAAGGTCCTTACAATCTTAACCAGTCATTACAAATAAATCTACTTCAATTAAAAGACAGGCTCTAAGTTGTCCATCTTTCTTTATCACATGCCTTCCCCTATCACAGCTACAGATACCTGCAAAACAACAAACAACTCAAGTGTAAGCTTATAAAGCTTAGTGAGTAATCTAAATTACACTCCAGTAATCCCTCTCAGTAAATATCTTTATCATTCCCTTTTGCTAATCTCATTAGCAATTATCCACTTTCTCTTAACTCTAAAATCTGCAAACATATTAGCTTTACAATACCAGCTAATATTTAATAACATTAATTCAATAAAAATACCAAGCTTAGTACTACTCGTAACTCGACCACATTCTCACATATATTTATTTTTAACAACCAACTTATACTCAATCATATCAATTCTCATGCCTGTAACAATTAAACTCAACGACTCTTTAACTCAACCAATTTATCATATACTCTACTGTTATACTCAATATAGATTTCAACTCATCTCTTGTTATCCACAGATAACATAATCACTCCAGCTCTATTCCAGCTCAATAGCCCTCGTGGCTATGCAATTTGACTCAAAACTCTTTAATGTGACTACACTAACATCTACTCTGTTTATACAATCAATATGTATGTTCAACTAGGTTGTGGTTATTCACATATAACAATTTACATCACAATTTGATTTCGACTATAACAACCTAACATATATATATATATATATATATATATATATATATATATATATATATATATATATATATATATATATATATATATATATATATATATATATATATATATACTCAGTTTACCACAAGATAGAATTCTACTCAAGTACATAAGAGTACTCATCTGATAACAACTTAGTGTTTGGAACCACCGATTTACGCATACCGGGCTCCTGTTCGTTAGACTTGGTTATTTCACCATAGTCTAAATCAATTCTCCAATATCCACAATCATCTCAATTATATCTATCTCAAAGATATATAAATCAAAAGAGGAAACAAAAGAGTATAAATGGTAATATTAACTCAATACTTACCGAAACCCCCAAATTCGCGGTTCTACTAATTCAACCGTAGAAACTCGACAATAATCTCACAAATAACTCTAAAGGCATCTACTAACAATCTACTAACAACACATATAGCAATATATAGCTAAAACACGAAAATGGAAGTTAGGGTTTCAAACCCCCAAAATCATTAAATTACTCACCTTGGTGATTTAGGAATCGTGAGCGTGTTTACGGGGTTAGATTGAAGTCTCCTTACTCTTCCTTACGCATCTCATGGCTCAATTTGGTGGAAAATCGCCTTAGAAAGCTTTGGATATCGAAATGGGTCTATTTTTCCTGAAAAGTGCATTTTCTGCACTTTATATAGTGCTGTCAGGCCTACACGACCCGTTTAGACTCACACGCCCCGTGTAGGGCTGTTCTACACGACCCGTGTAGACTCACACGCCCCGTGTAGACTCACACGCCCCGTGTAGGTCTGTTTTGGCTTTCGGACTCCTTTTGAACACTCTACACGACCCGTGTAGAGGTACACGACCCGTGTGACTCTGGAAGGCTTACTGTTTGGTTTCTAAAGGTTTTCTACACGACCCATGTCACCATACACGACCCGTGTAGCTCTGTTTTGGCATTTTTCAAGTCCAAACTTCTCCCAAATGGGGTTTTAATCACACCAAGATTAACTCGAAATCTCTATAATTTAAAAACACGGTATTACAAGTTCTTACCTCCTTCAAAAGATTTCGTCCTCGGAATCTCTTGGAACAGGTATGGTTTATACAACCACCTCACCACCGTAATTTCACATTCCGTATGACAATGATATTATCCTCTCGTCAGCTCATATGACATGTACATACTGTCGCATCTCATTTACTGATAATATAGGTAATACCCGCCATCATCCTCACGAGATGATCTCTGTAGTGATATTGGCTATCATCACTGCTACGTAGGACAATACTCACTCTTTCAGGCCACACACGTTGCTATGGTATTATTGACACCAAGCTATCTCACCTCACTCTTCAATTGATACTCCAACCACTATCATTATTTGCCATCTGTCCATAATGATTTCAAATCTCCATGAAACGGTTAACTCTAACTCAATAAGAAAATTGGTCTCATCACTTTCACATTAATTGTCTCTGAGTTTACTCCTCCAATAATAACTCACAGTTATTGAATCCTCCTATTTGCACATCCTAATCGATTAGGGTAGAAGAAACACTCATCAAACACGATGATACCGATATTCAACTGTCTCAATCACGTTACATAACTCATTCATCTCTGCTCCCACCTCAGTACACATATTAGATTTTTACCCAATATACAATTTGCAATCCTCCACTAAAGTGGCTCCTCTTCATACCAGTTCAACAACATACCTTATGTTATTTCTATCGATGCAGTCACTCATTATATCTTCTCTTATGTGGATAACCCACATCACATTCTCTTAGCTCTATCAAACTCAATAAATTATTATCCAATAAATTTTTAACACAACCGCATATATTCCTCCTGACATACCATCAGTAAGGATTTTTCCTCTCACCGCTTCTCCGTCATTATCACCGCAATCTCTAATTCATCCGTATGACACCAATAGGTCATACTTATGGCTCACTGAAATCTCTGCACATGACTCAAATAATAACATCTAACACCGCAATCTCTACGGTGAGATCATATCTCAACACCCGACTGACTCGTTAATCTCAATAAATAATTCAAGATTATTATAACAAAATCTATTATCTATCGTCTCATACGAATAAATAGTTTTATCATCTCGACATTCACACATTTCCCTCATTGGCAGTAATTGGTTTGATTGCTAAGGAACGAATCCTATCAATCACAATCACAATTACTTTCCTCTTCTTTTTAACTCATATCTTCTTATCATGTATTTATAAAATTTTATCTCATTCAATATGAAAGAAACCTCACACATTCTCAACACGACTAAATAACAAATGCTCTTACTCACAGCAACATTTCTCAACAGTATTACTCACTGTATTATCTCACAGTACTCTCATAATGTTACTCCGCCTCTGATTCGTCCTCTTTTTAACCCATAAAGTCTCAAACTGTATAGGTTCACATCTATACCATACATATCCACACTCAATAATAGTGCAGTCTCAACACTCTATATCACTACATAGTACATACTTGTTTACACACAAGCACAACATTATAACACCACTCTGCCTCAGCTCTTGGTACACCGTACCATCCTTTGTCTCATCATTCAACACTATTTTATAGTACCTCGTACTGTTCTCCAAACTCGTCATTTATCGCTATCTCACGGTACTTGTACCATCCTCTAATCAGATCATGGTACCTCGTACCATTCTCCGATTTTAATCCATCTTCTATTTGACTCTAGCGGGTCTCCGCTACGGTCTCAAGCCATATAGACTCACTATCACTCCTCCTTTTGTCTGAGTCAAAACAGTCTTCACTACTCTAACCACAAGGTACTCGTTATGTGGTTCCACAAAAGTATATGATCTCAACCTCAACTAGTCAATACATGGCCCCACAGAATGTGTGGTCTCAACCACGTTTACTTAATATGTAACCCCACTGAATATGTGGTCTCAATCACATTTACTCAATATGTGACCCCACTGAATATGTGGTCTCAACCACATTTACTCAATATGTGACCCCACTGAATATGTGGTCTCAATCACATTTACTCAATATGTGACCCCACTGATTATGTGGTCTCAATCACATTTACTCAATATGTGACCCAACTGAATATGTGGTCTCAATCACATTTACTTAATATGTGACCCCACTGAATATGTGGTCTCAATCACATTTACTCAATATGTGACCGCACTGAATATGTGGTCTCAATCACATTTACTCAATATGTGACCCCACTGAATATGTGGTCTCAATCACATTTACTCAATATGTGACCCCACTGAATATGTGGTCTCAATCACATTTACTCAATATGTGACCTCACTGAATATGTGGTCTCAATCACATTTACTCAATATGTGACCCCACTGAATATGTGGTCTCAATCACATTTATTCAATATGTGACCCCACTGAATATGTGGTCTCAATCACATTTATTAGGTAATTAACCCAATCTATAGGCCAATTAGGCCTACTTGAACCACTCTAGGTTCTCTCAATTATAACCACAAGGTACTCTTTATGTGGTTACTCGAGTGTCCTCTGACAACTCTGTCACAAATATCTCATTATGTGACAACTATAAACTACACAATTCATCTCTCAGCATGTCAACTCATAATCAGTTATTGTGTGCAATCAACTACACACTCATTATCTTTCTCAACTCATACTCTTTTGGCTATCTCAACCATTCATTGTGATCATTCATAAGTACTAGTTATATGGCCGCACAGAACATGTGGTCTCAACCACACAGTACTCGTACACAGAAATCTCGTCACATCTGTGAAACAACAAGTTATATATATATATATATATATATATATATATATATATATATATATATATATATATATATATATATATATATATATATATATATATACACACTCCATATCATACTTTATATATTTCTTACCATGTATATGCTCATTTTACACATTTCTCCATGGCTGCTAAGTACTCGTCAAGCAACCACTTATAATCTCGGTTATACATAATCACAAAGCACTCGTTATGTGATATGTAAATCTTACCTCAAATGGACATGAGATTCTCATCTCAATGCCAATTACTACACTTTATAACCACAATTTTCTAACACGTGTAATTTCAATTGATCTTTTATGTGTCCAAACATTTCACACATATTCTACTACATGTATTATTAACAATTAAACATTTGCAACACGTTACAACTAACATGTTAAGTAAAATTACTTACATACCTCATAGAACCAAATCTTATCTTCTCATTAGCTGAAACTCGCATACTTCGGATCTCAACTATTGAGTGTACTCGGCTACACTCACATGTCTCAACTCCTAGCTCATGCTCAACTTATGCTCATACTCTTTCTCATTATCTGTTGAAATTTCGCCTCATCCGGAATCTCATCTCATCATTAGCTGGAATCTCGCAATCAGCTGCAATCTCATCTTAATTAGTATCTCATCTCGCATTCAGTTGACATCTCATTATCAACTGAAGTTCTTGTCTCCCCGTTAGCTGATATATCATATCGGCTAAAATGTCATCTCATTATCCACTATTGGTCCAACCAGCTCTGACCAATTCATCAAATCGTCCTCATCTGTCTCCATATCTATATTCACACAGAGAATATAACAAATAATAATTATAACAGAAAAGTTATACTCAACTAATACGCTCACATCTGTAGCAATATCTTTCCAAGCATGTGATAGGGGGTCTTTCTCTTCTCGGTTTAAGTCTAGGACTCTACACTCAAAGACCTAGTTCACTTAAACCATGCTCTGATACCAACTTGTAACACCCGGTTTCTCATACAAAGTATACCAAAAAATTTTCAAACAATTTACACATAAAATGGGTATACTTGTAATTAAAGCACAGATCAAGATGTTATCATCACAATAATTACATAAAAGGTCCTTACAATCTTAACCAGTCATTACAAATAAATCTACTTCAATTAAAAGACAGGCTCTAAGTTGCCCATCTTTCTTTATCACATGCCTTCCCCTATCACAGCTACAGATACCTGCAAAACAACAAACAACTCAAGTGTAAGCTTATAAAGCTTAGTGAGTAATCTCAATTACACTCCAGTAATCCCTCTCAGTAAATATCTTCATCATTCTCTTTTGCTAATCTCATTAGCAATTATCCACTTTCTCTTAACTCTGAAATCTGCAAACATATTAGCTTTACAATACCAGCTAATATTTAATAACATTAATTCAATAAAAATACCACGCTTAGTACTACTCGTAACTCGACCACATTCTCACATATATTTATTTTTAACAACCAACTTATACTCAATCATAGCAATTCTCATGCCTGTAACAATTAAACTCAAAGACTCTTTAACTCAACCAATTTATCATATACTCTACTGTTATACTCAATATAGATTTCAACTCATCTCTTGTTATCCATAGATAACATAATCACTCCAACTCTATTCCAGCTCAATAGCCCTCGTGGCTATGCAATTTGACTCAAAACTCTTTAATGTGACTACAATAACATCTACTCTGTTTATACAATCAATATGTATGTTCAACTAGGTTGTGGTTATTCACATATAACAATTTACATCACAATTTGATTTCGACAATAACAACCTAACATATATATATGTATACTCAGTTTACCACAAGATAGAATTCTACTCAAGTACATAAGAGTACTCATCTGATAACAACTTAGTGTTTGGAACCACCGATTTACGCATACCGGGCTCCTGTTCGTTAGACTTGGTTATTTCACCATAGTCTAAATCAATTCTCCAATATCCACAATCATCTCAATTATATCTATCTCAAAGATATATAAATCAAAAGAGGAAACAAAAGAGTATAAATGGTAATATTAACTCAATACTTACCGAAACCCCCAAATTCGCGGTTCTACTAATTCAACCGTAGAAACTCGACAATAATCTCACAAATAACTCTAAAGGCATCTAATAACAATCTACTAACAACACATATAGAAATATATAGCTAAAACACGAAAATGGAAGTTAGGGTTTCAAAACCCGAAAATCAATAAATTACTCACCTTGGTGATTTAGGAATCGTGAGCGTGTTTACGGGGTTAGATTGAAGTCTCCTTACTCTTCCTTACGCATCTCATGGCTCAATTTGGTGGAAAATCGCCTTAGAAAGCTTTGGATATCGAAATGGGTCTATTTTTCCTGAAAAGTGCATTTTCTGCACTTTATATAGTGATGTCAGGCCTACACGACCCGTGTAGACTCACACGCCCCGTGTAGGGCTGTTCTACACGACCCGTGTAGACTCACACGCCCCGTGTAGGTCTGTTTTGGCTTTCGTACTCCTTTTGAACACTCTACACGACCCGTGTAGAGGTACACGACCCGTGTGACTCTGGAAGGCTTATTGTTTGGTTTCTAAAGGTTTTCTACACGACCCATGTCACCATACACGACCCGTGTAGCTCTGTTTTGGCATTTTTCAAGTCCAAACTTCTCCCAAATGGGTTTTTAATCACCCAAACTCATACAACAAGCTAACTAATCTTAATCACACCAATATTAACTCGAAATCTCTATAATTTAAAAACACGGTATTACAGTAGCCAATGCACATACACATCAGCTTGTCTTTCTTCTTTTCAAACAAGATAGGGCTCCACACAATGACACATTCGGCCATATGAGACCCCGATTCAAGAATTTCTTCTAATTGTTTTCCCACTCCGCCATCTCTGCAGATGCTAATCAATATAGAGCCTAGATAACAGAAACGACTCCCAAAACTAGTTTAATCATAAACTCTTCTCATCAATCTGGCGATAATTTTGGAAGTTCTTTGGAAGAAACATCCGAGAATTCATTTAAAGTTTTACACTTCTATCGCCACTTTATTTAGCTTGGCCTATACTGCATATGCCAACTAAAACATCCTTCCTTTACTAACCCTTCTCCGAGTTTAAGCAAAGGAAAATAACCGGTATCTTCAATAACAGTCATTTACTCTGGATTTCATCCAATTCACTTCTGATTTTAGAACCATAATGTTCTTGTTTCTCTACAATTCATGTTAGCATCATTCATTGCTAACCAATTCATACGCACAATTACTTCAGATTCATTGGTAGTCATCGGCTTCAGATTTGTAGGGAAAAATGGTCTCGTAAATCCTAGGCAGACTACCTTCCAAGTGTTTAATATCTCGAACATATTTGCTATCTGCTATAGCTACTTCCAAAATTTCATCCGTAATCGTTGATGAAATATTTAGACAAGACATCAAAGTCACCGATCCAAAGCATAGCTTCATGGATCAAATATAACGTACACGGAGATTATATTCAAAACAATCATATATAAGACCATATCAGTTTTCTCACGAGCTTCTTCCACAGTCCGCTGGAATGCTCATAGTACCACTGGTCCTTTTCGACCATTCGTTTCTTTTTCTTTCCTCCCCGTTCTTTCCTGGGTTTATCACCCGTTACTCCACATTCAGTATGTGAACATTTCGTAGAAAAGTGGTCTATAGCTCCTCGCCGGAAACACTTCCGTTCTATCCAACAGGCTCGAACAATATGCTCCTATTTTCTATGATTTCAACAATCCAACGATAGAGTCTCAACTCTACAATTTTTTGAGTGCTTTTCCTGCACTTCTTACACCACATCACCTTTTTCGTTTTGGTCCCTTCCCTTTAAGGTTAGACCTAAATCGTGTTAACTTCTTCTGAAACGTCCACTAATATTTTTCTGCTTTTCTTGTACTCTCAACTACTTTTATTTCACCTTGAATATCAGTCAGGGTGAGCAACCAATTTCTTTTTCTGACCACATCAGCTACTATTGCTTGTCATGTGGATTTTATACTACTTGTCTCTTTGCCCCTCGTTCAATGGAGCCTTGAGAAAGGGCTGGTCCACCTCTTAAAGCTCCACGCCCTAAATTCCTCCCAATAAGATTTACTACTCATACTTCTTATACATCAGAAGTCAGCAACAGTTAGGTTATATATGTATAATAACAACTTATATACACCTAACTATACATCATGTCTACTATCCCAAGGTTTAAGTCCAGGAATCTACTCTATAGACACCTAGTTCACTTAAACCACGACTCTGATACCAACTTGTAACACCCGACTTTTAAAACAAAAACACCCCTGAAAATTTTTCATTTAAAACATAGGTTTCAATACATAAAACCATATCAAAAGGGGTATTATTTATAATAAACGGGTACAAGTGTATCAAGGAGAGTATAAAATACCATAATCTCCTTTGAAGCCGGGCTGCTACTAACAGCATCTATAAGTCCCACTTCTTTAGTCACGGACTCTATCTTTTCCCTTATCAGGATCATGCTAACCTGCAGGGACATTTAACAGATAACGTGAGCTATAAAGCTCAGTGAGTAATCATATCTGCAAATAACATGTATAAGAAATACATCCATATATAATTTCCTATATATGATAAATCTCTTTTAACTCATCTTTTCAATGCTAGGTCCCATTTTATAGCCCCTTCCGGCTAACCGTATATATGTTTGGATATCGGATCCAAACTCCTAGCCTTACTGGCTGATCGTATATCTCTTAGGATTTCACATCCAAACTATAATAACGTATAAGTATCAAATCACGTCAGTTATTTGCACGCTTAATCATATCTAACCATTTCAGTCCCATATTTCGTAGTCACAATTTGACTGCACCATATTTCCTGGCCATATAAGCCGCACCAAACAGTTTCATCATTATTATCATAGCCAAATAGGCCGCACCAGTTGGATATACATCCAATATCTTAGCCACAAGTGGTCGTACCATTCAATAACATTTTATTTCATAGTCATTTATGGCTCACGGGTTTGCCCCGCTTTTGCCTAGACTCACGGCTCCGTTCTTGTCATTTCATTGACTCATGGCTTACCCGATATTGTCTTTTTATTGACTCACAGCTCCGTTCTTGTCTTTCTTAGACTCACGGCTTATCTGGTATTGTCTTTTTACTTTTATTATTGACTCACAGCTCCGTTCTTGTCTTTCACAGACTCACAGCTTATCTGGTATTGTCGTATTAATGACTCACAGCTCCGTTCTTGTCTATCGCAAACTCACAACTTATCTGGTATTGTCTTTTCAATGCATCTGTAACTGTCAAATTTTGTCCTCCAAATCTGTTTCAATCTGTAACAGTCCAATCAATACATATCATATATGATATAAGTGAGATTACTCACCTGGATACTTGCTGCATTTGATTTCGGTTGTTTCTTGCTTTTGCATACACCACAACCATTTGTCCCATACCTATATATTCATTTATATACCAAATGATCATAGGTTAATCACCATTTCAGTTGACTCTACTACACAAGAGTCCAATATAACATAATTGGGGACCATTTCCAATCATTTTCGAGCAATAACCATCATTATAAAAATTTAATACACTTTTCGAAATACGCATATTCTACTACAGTACCTTCGGGAGGTCGTATTCTCGTTTTAATAATTTTCCATGAAGTTTCATACCATTCTAGACCTATGTTTAAAATTTCAGGTCAAACGGATAAGCCTAGCATCAAAATAAAACTTGGAAATTGCTCAAAATTTTAACAGAGAGTTGCAGGTGTTCTGCCGCGACCACGCGTCGCGACCTACCCCTTGGTCGCGTCGCGATCGCTACCAGGCAGACCAGAAACCTCCGATTTAATGTTATAAAGTCCCATTTTCTCTTGTTAAGTCCTTAATTCTTGACTTAATCACTAGGAACTTGTTCTAGGACCAAAACCATTCGTTTACTTCAAGTTTTAAGCAATGGAATTGACGATTCCAATTCATTTCCACAAATTCCTGTTTTCACAAATTTGGTCCAAAACCGAAATTATCAAGTTTTAATCACTTCTATTGATTTATTTCAACAAATATAGCATTTGGAATTCATTATAACCCATTAGAATCAATTGATCATAAAAACTTGTATTCTAGGGTTCTTGAACAAATTCTCAAATCTTCAATAATAGCAACATACTTTCAATTTAATGTGTGTTCTTACAACACAAACATGTTTGCTACTTATAATCATACAAAACCACTTGGATTATAACTAGAATTCAGTTTCTAGTTCATACCAAGAAAACCCACCAAGAACACCTTCAAGAACTTGGTTAAAAGTCAAATTTACTAACCTCAATTGCTTGAATCTTCCAATTCCAAGCTATGTCTATGATTTCTTGCTTCAATCACCAAAGATTTCCAGAAATAATCTTCAAGAAAAACCTCTCGTAGCTTCTAAAACGTTTAGCTACACATAGGAGAGTCAACTCTCCTATTTATACCTCATGAGTTTACAAATTTAGTCCCTAAGTTCCATTTCTTGAACTTTTGGCACTTTTCTCACATTTTATTACAATAAAACTTTTATTCCTTATACTTTTGCCACAAGCAAACAATATTTTTACAAATTGGTCCTTTACATGGTCAAATGACCAAATTACCCTTTTATGGTAAAATGACCAATTTACCCCCTTTTTGCTAGAATTAACTTTCGAATACTTATCACAAGTATTTGGTGTTACAGATTGAAAGAGGGAGATTTCCAAAACAATGATTTAGAAGTCGATTAGAAGGGGTTTCCGAAATGAGAATTCGGGTGTGAAAATGAAAGAAAGAGATTTCCAAAACAAAGATTCAGAAGTAGTAGAATGTGTACCTTTTTTTTCTTTCTTTTGTTTCTTTTGCTTGGGTTATTTTGAGGGGGAGATCTCAATAGCCTTTTTCTTCTGTTTTCCTTTTGCAGGATCCTCCTTAATCAATGGTTCTGCAGGGTAAGGAGTAATTGTGGCTGTGGCTCTTAAGTGATTGATGAGGAATGGATTATCGGGAGCAGCAAATTGAAGGAATCCTTCAGGGAGACTCCTGATAGGGCCGAAAATGTCATCTGGTTTGGGAGTGTAGGGAGGTAAGGGGTCCATAGAGTATAGTCTGTCTTCTTCTCCGGAAGGAATCGGAATATTGTGGAGAAGATGAAGAAACTCGATACACATAGCCCAATATCAGACTTAGTGTAATCGGAAAGGGGGTTTTTAGGATTCCGAAACATAGGCCATGAAATCCTCAAAGAGGATTCCAGCATAGTCAACGAGTCTGCCTGTGTGAAGACTCCACAACAGTTCTAGCATTCGTCTGCTCATTTGATCTGTGCCACTTGTTTGCCTGTAAGACTGCGAACACAGTAGTGCATGATGCACTGCCAGAGAGGAGACAAACAGCTTTTCTTGAGAGAAGAGAGGTTTTTAAGGTGTACTTGTATCCCATTTGATATAGCATACTGATGAGCTCTTCTTGAGTGGGTTTTGGGTATGTGTCCTATCGAACTATGAGACTTAGAGACGAAGCAAACACGCTGCGATCCAGTTTTTCTTTGGTACCGTTTACAAGGGAGACAATGAGATGGTCATCCTTCTTTGTGGCATTAAGGATGATTTTCTCGAGGAATGGTACTGGAATTGTAGGTGGAGCATCAAAGAATGCTCTTGAGAGAGGATGTCTACTCAAGATGTAAATGACGATTTGTAAATAATCTTTGGACGTCAAAGGATCACTTGGAATTGTAGGTTGCAGTTGGCTATGGTGACTTTGCCTCCAGGAAAGGAGCAACCACTTTTAGATGAAGATTCCATTCTTCTACTGAAGTCTAACAAGTCAGTATAAACTGGAAGATTAGGTATTTAGTGAAGAACATTTGATTGAAATAAGGAAGGGGAGAAGATTGAGATGAAATTAGGCATTTTAATTGCTAAAATTTGGATTTATGGGGGTATAAAATGCGTAATGTTGTTGCAGTTTATCAAGAACACATGAACAGTGTATTTTAGGGTTTTTAGATCGTGTGAGGAGATAGAGATCAGAGATAAAGTACCTTGTTAAAGAATGTCATCTAAGAGGATAAAGAATATGGATTACCTGGTTTGATGAGAGTGTCGTAGGAGAATGGAGAAAAAGCGTTGCTTGAAGAGGAGAGAAATAATGGAGCGTTTAGGGTTTTTAGGGTGAGAGTGAATGAAGAAGACGAGAGGATGATGAAATAGAGAGAGAAAGGAGGGAGGGAACGGTTAATGAATTTGAATAAAGAAGAGAACCGTCGGATTGGAAGATTGGGAGTCGTGTGAAAGGATGTGTCAGAGTAAATTGTGTGCTTGACATTTAATGCGTAGTAATGATGAAATGGTATGGTCCAATAAAGGACGGACACGTCTGACACAAAGAGGATCCGACTGACGATTTGCTGTTATTTGTTCCTAATTATTGGTTATTTAATTTTCATTCCTTCATTGAATATGTCTGGTTCTTTATCCAAATGAATTTTAGGTTCAAAAGTGATGAGTGTTAAAATAAAATTACCTTTGTTGCTTAGTGATTGGTGCTGTTGATTGTTCCGGAATGGAGTAGTTCAGTGATATGGGGAATTCAGAAAGAGTTCAGATGTACTACGACTATCAATCGAAATTCTGAAGTGTTATTGAGAAATTCAGAGGGTGATGTTCAGAAGGTAATTTTGAAGAATTATGAAGATGATTTTCAGAAAGTAATTTTGAAGAATGCAGAAGATGAGGTTCAGAAAGTAATTTTGAAGAATTCAGAAGATGATGTTCAGAAAGTAATTTTGAAGAATTATGCCGAAATGATGGGATTTTGAATAAAGAGCATTTAAATTTTATTGATAAGTGGAAGTATGGTTGATCGCAGAGATGATTAATGACGCCGTCGATATGTGTTGAGTTGTCTAATCAATCATCGCAACTTGATTTGGCATTTATGAAGGCAATATAGGCCTGTGAGACTCATGATTATATCTAATGCTGAGGTGTCATTAAGTAAAAGTGAGTGATCAGTCGAATATTTGCCTGTAAAAGGGCTTTAAACTGAATTGAGAGGATCATATTTTCTACAGAACTAGTATACACTATGACTGGTAGGCGTCCATTTAACCGTGATGAGAAGGTTGAGGTTAAAATGAAAGAAGGATAATATGCAGGGAGTGTATGGTGGGGTAGTCAAGGGGGTGTGGAATCACCGTTATGAGGTGAAAATGACTACCCTCACTGACGGTGCAACATGAGGTCCGTTGACTGTCCATGTCGGATTTCCTTTTTTGCAGCCTGTTCCTCCAAAGATCATTGTGGAGTACAAACAGTTTGAGCTTGTGGAGGTTTGGTATCGACGAGGATGGTAGCCAGCTGCGATTGCCAGAACGACTCCATTTAACCAGTATCATGTTATGCTGGTTGATGGAACGCGTTTGTTTTTTGATGAATCTGAGTTGCGTATTCATCAGAAGTATCACTTGGGAGATCCTCCAATGTGGCAGTACTACAAGTTGTAAGAGTAAAAAGCTTAGTAGTGTATGTCTGTTAGTTTATGTATTGTTATTTGAACGTATGTGAAGAAGAAGGAGCTTTCGAGTTGTATTTTGTATCTTTTGGGTTTGAATCAATGAAAGCTTGGTTTTAGTCTTATTTTTGTGTGAGTTTTCTAGTGCTTAAGAGAAGTGGAAATAATAACTTAAAAATGAAAAAAATAGAATAATATAGACTGTGATGAAGTAAAGAAGATATAATGTAAGGTTGGTGTAAATTTTATGTTTTCTGAGGGATGAATATTCCGAAAGTAGAAGGGGGAAAGTAAAGTTCCGGAAGTAAAGAGGGGGTTTGAGGTTCCGGAAGTGAAAAAAGGGGTGATTTCTAAAAACAGGTTTTCGGAAACAAGAGTGAGTTCAAAATTTTCGGAAGTGTATTCAGGAGGAGAGAGTGATGTTTTTCTCGTTTTGTTGGTGAATAGTGGAGTACACGTGTCGGATTTGGAGGGAGGAAGGTCTGTGAATGATCTGATTAAGATATGGGGTACACTGGTAGAGACGAAAAACTGTCTTATCAACTGCCTTAGACACGTCTTGGATTTGATGAGAGCATTAACTGTCCATTAGGGTCATAATGACCTCTACATCATTAATAGAGCGGTTGAGGGAAGACCATCAGTCCAACAATTAGCCTATAAAAGAAGAACCGGTTTAGATTAAACCTTTATACTTATACACTTGTGAAAAATGGCTAGGCATTTCTTCCAAAAGGATGATGTGTAACGCCCCAAATTTTTCTTAAATTTTTTTTTAAAAACGCAATAGCTGAAAAATCTCATATTTCAAAAAAGTGTGTTTCTTAATAAAAAAATGTTACTCATGACTTCGCGTCATGTCTTAAATTTCTGGTACCAACAAAACAATTAAGTTTAAAATTATTTAAACAACATTTGGGGGTTACAAAACTCATATCTTTACCATAGAGAAGCAACATGACAATTCAAGCTAATGTCCCATAATTACTCAACAATTTTACCGAAAATTCGGCATGACCTTTAGGCTAAACGGATAAAAACCATACTGACCCGACTCAAAATCAAAATATCCCAAAAGCATTATAGAACATAGCAAGACTTTAAAATACAAGTACAAGTGTTGTTCTAACCATAAATATAACATCTCTCAACTACATATGATAACTATACCGCTTTAATGGTAATTCTATCTTCCGGTCCTCTTTTCTATCTATGTCCCCATGAGATCTTCTAAGTCTTTTCTTTCTATCATCTGATGCCAGTCTTCCTGTTCCTGAGTACATAGCATTTAAAACAAAGATACGTAAGACAAATATGTCTCGTGAGATACATGGGTTTTTGACTCAAAGAATTTATAAACATAACATATATCATTTTCAAACCCTTTGTAGTCAAATCATGTAAAGAGATTTTCTGTTAGATGGTTCATAAACAAATCATATTGTAATACTTGTCATCCAAAACTTTTATAATTGAAACATATAATCATTTGCTTGTAAAGCCTTTTCATAATAAATTAAATAACAATCTTATCATCATAAAACTTTCATTACTTAAACTTGACTGGTGTTCAAACCATTATGAACAGTTTTCACATAATGACACTAGTTGTCAAAACCTTTCGTATGTCATGTAAAAATAATTTGCTTTCAAAGTCTTTTAAACAATCAAGTAATAAAGCTAGTAATGCAATGCTTTTCTTTTTCTTTTCTTTAGTTTGACTGGCATTTGAACATGATAGTATTTTTATACTTAGGGCCTTAATCACTCTTGGTGATACCCCAAGTCTGGACTGAGATGGTGAGAACATAATCAAACCACCTCAGTGTCATATCACATGCTTTGACTGGTATCTTAACATGCGTGCTTTTTATACTTAGGGTATTAACCCCAAGTCTGGACTAGGATGGAAAGAACATAATCAGTTCACCCTAGCGTCATGTAGTTTTAGGAAATCTACTTCGCGAAGGCGTTGGTACCACCCCAGTAGACTCCTCTGGATTCCCTTGCGGGAACGTCGTCCCCCGGGTACAAGAACATTTCCATTACTTCATATTGCTATGCATTTCATATCATAATATCAGTCCATTAAAACACATTGAGGCTAGATGCCCAAAACATTATTTCATAACAATATGGCTTATTGCCAAAACATACTTTAAAATCATTGTGGCTTAATGCCCAAATCTTGCTTTCAAATCGTTATAACTTTGTGTCAAAGTACACTTTTCAAATCGTTAGGGCTTAATGCCAAAACATACTTTTCAAATCATTTCAGCTTAATATCAAATCATACTTTCAATACATAACGATAAACTTTCATAAGCATTTCATGGATGGTAAAACTAGCGTATAGACTCACATTAAAAAGCCACACAAAACTTGGTAAATACTTGCTAATTCATGCTTTAAAAGTCATTTGGAGAGATCATTATTCATAGAATATTTGGCATAACATTTAATATAAAACATTCAGTATTTAAAACTTTTTGCTATGTACCTAGTAAAAATCATCATGTACTCACCTCGATAGCTAGGTATGTCTAGCTACAATAATCCACTAGCTCTTGACTCTATATGCTTCCAAATATCCTTCAACCTCTATTGGGTTATTAAGATGTTAGAACCATTGCACAACTAAATACATAATATGTGTTAAAACATATATGAACTCTTTCTAAACATCATCCTATACCATTTCATTGGTTAATCAAGCCTTACAAAAGCTTAATATCCAAATATGTCAAATTTACCCCTTTTTGTCCCATTTTGACCAATTATGATATTTCTTGGTTTTGACATGCAATTTAAACAACTTTATAGTTCTAACGTGTTTATAATGCAACATTAACGGGTTAGATGTCAAAACATTCCTCATTTCACTCGTTTATATCATTTTAGTATTTTAAGCCATTAAAGTTTCTAAAAATAGAAGCTGTCAAAAACTTGATATTTTCAATCAAGTTACCACCCACATGTTCTTACAACTTATATATATATATATCATTGCAATCAAATCCTATGTTCTATTTCATGCTATTTTAGTATGTACCAAAATTGTCTCAATAAGTGAGAATTCACAATTCCATTCCAGTCTAAACAAGTGTTAGCAAGCTTTCCATACACATTTACATATCAAATAATTATATTATATTGCTTTGTGTATGTTTAAACACCCTGCATTCTTACTTCCAATTTATCAAGGTTTTCTTTGTCCCCTTTTCTCAAGAATATTATTTTAGCTAGTAGCTTGCAACTTTAGCACCATTTGTATTCCTTAATTCTTGTATACACGAGACATGATGTATTAAGAGTTTGTGCCCAACTCCAACAAGTATTATAGATTTTTAAATTTAAAATTTATAAATTTCCATTGTTCCATAGGTATTTCAAGCATACATCTTCAACCTCATAGTTATAGATAGAGTAATCATAATCTTTCATTCATCTTGTAAGAAACTTCTTATCATAACACTGAACAAAATATGAATCTAGCAACTAATCATCCTTTTTCAAGATCTCTTTCATGCCTTTTAACACTTCACTAGATAATAATCGAACAATAACATCAAACACTCACTATCTCTTCATTTATTGACTCAATATCACTGATAATAATCAACAGCAACATGCAACTAGGAAAAATTACCGATTTTAGAACTTTAGGGCTCAAGGAAATTACCTTCAATATTTTTCTGTCCAAAATGTTGAAATCAGAAGGTTCAGATGATTTTTAGCAAGATATCGCATCCTATAGCTTCATCCTCTGACCACCGGCCACATCCGCCGGTCGCCGTCGCCGCTGCAGTCCTCCATGTCGCCGGCAGCAGCCATTGCTGCTGTCCTTTCCAATTTTTCTGTCCCGATACCCAAAATCGCAAGCCACATGGAGCAAGTCGAGTCCCAGAAATTATCTCCCCACTCTCTTCGTCTGTCTCTCTCTCGTCTCCCGTTCTCTAATCGCGCACACACACGCGTGATTGAAGTGTGTGTGTGAGTGTTTTCTTCAAATTAATCTCGACTTCCCTTCACCCTTTTCTGTTCTACACGACCTGAACTGAAAACGGGTTTGGATATGATCTCAGATCTTAAATTGATCAAAATGGTGGTAAATTCCCTAAAATACCCTAATTCCATGCCTTGGTAAATTTGTCACACTTATGCCTAACATTTTCTCAATCTTTGCTCAGATATAACTCCCACATATGATCCCCAATTTTTACAAACTTTATATCGTTGGAAAGACGGGAATGAGCTTTACAACTTTATTCTACTGACTTAAGTCTGATTATTTCTAGAATTTCCGTTACATGCCCTTGAACATTGACACTTGGTCATTTTTGTCACTTTTTGGCCATCTTTACACCTTCATAACTTCTTCGTTATAACTCCAAACGACCTGAATCTTTTTCTTGTATTCTTGTTACATCAAAATCCACAAAAGTCTTATTGGTGACGTTTTCCCAAAACTTTATATATTTTTAGATACTAACTTCTAAAGTTTAACAATTAATCTTTTCACTTTTGTCATCAAGTTTCCCATTTTGCCCTTGGGTTTTCAAGGCATGTTTCCAATTGAAGTAACACTTCAATATGACTAAATAAAATGTCTTAAAACATAAATTCCCATATTTTTACCTCCTTTGACCATTTTTCCCTTTTTCCAGACTTAAGACTAAGACGAGTCCTCTTAGTCTAAATTTTACTTGATTTTATATGACTAAGACGAGTCCTATTAGTCTAAAAATTTCCAGCTTTTCTTTTTATTTTTTTTCGACTTTGCAGGGGCATAACGTCTTCGTACGAAATCAAAACTTGCAAACTTTATACCTCTACTATACTTATATTTATCTATTACTTACATAAAATTTTAGTTGTTACAATTATTTACCCCTTAAAGGGATTCCTTCCTCGGAATCATTATATGGAAAGGGAATTAACTTGCAACTACATAGTTCCACTTGAACTTACAGCAGCCAAGTCCTCAACTAAATTCTTGCTTCATATTCCTATTGCCTTGTGCAATCTTTGTTATAATTATCCCTTTTTGATATTATTCAACCTTATTTATCTTGATTCTTTTGCTTAGATCAATATCACTAAGATATATTCCATTTGAGACCTGGACAACTTCCTTAATCAATTTTTCATAGTAACTTTGACTTTTCAAAGTCATCATGCAATTTCATTGCTTTCTCTCCAGTAATTAGTTCTCAAATATGTTGAATTCCTCAACACTTTTGCTTTCCACTAATTGAGTACACTAGCATTCACATAATAGAGTTTTGGACTATTTATCCAAAATAGTATTCTACTTTACTACTCATACTTACTTCCAATCATTAGACTTTTTATTCATAAGTCTTTCTTTCTTTTGAACTCTTACATATTACTTGACTTTGTCTAATACTAAATGGTTCCTTAAAAACAACTTATCCTGATACAATTATCAGTTATATGTTTCCATCATTATCCAATTAGGCCCCGGACCATACTAAGTTCCATATTTCTTGACCATTCTAACCGGTTATCTTGATTATCGTATTTCAACATATGTGATATCATAGATGACTAGAGATTCATCTATTTCATTTCATCTTGCACATACTAGCTATTTACTCACTATCCATAACTTATGTAACATTCTATCTAGACATTAGAGTTCCAACATTTGTATATGAACTTCATTACTGACGACTACTATCCAAATATCATACGATATCCTTAGACAACTTTTGAATTCTTTGCTGAACTTAATTTATCATGTCTTGAGACTTATACTTGCACCCTTTCTATCAATACAGTCATCCTAAGACCAAACACCTACGTCTTCCCATCTACCCCTTAAAAGAAAATAAGGATATTTTTCTTTTAAGGTCCAATTCTCTATATTATTGCTATTTATCTCTTTTCACTTTACATTTATCTTGGAATAACTTTGGACATAGCTAAAATCTTAATTCCCATTCATCCTTAACCAATTCTTTTCGTGATACGGTCAGATTACCATGTTGCTCGCCATTACACGTATAACCATCTTACCAAACATTGCATCATCTATAAGGTAACCATATTATAGTGAGAAGTTATTAATCTCATCACAGTCTATGCAAGACCTTACCGGTTACCTTCATCCCGACATTAATTCTAGCTTACTAGCAAAACAATCTTACTAAACCAAAGATGATCATGACATGTTATCATAATAAGCTTCATTAGTTGTGAATTGTCAACTTACCTCATGAGTTACTGTCATTAACCATCGAGTAGAGATGTCATACTTTCATTGACTAAACTGGTTAATGCATCATCTTCATCTTGAATCTAGCTTTTGGCAACGAAGAGTTCCTTAAAAACAATCCAAGAAGCTTTTAGAAATTCACCACGCATACGTAGCTATAACTCAGTATAGCCAAGGTGTCACTATATTCTGAAGTTGCATCGCGTCCACCTAAGCGTCGTGTCGTCTCTTCATTTCAGCATCTCGTCCGTGAAGAATTATTTTGAACATTGACCTATGCTTAATGTCGGCATTGTGACTTCCACACAGCCGCATCTTGACACCTGCGAGCTCATTTTAATGTCACTTCCTCCGCACATTAGCTTGGCAATAAACTTTCAGTCTTATATACTAAAATGGCAACCAACTTATCATCCTGTTGTGATTCTCGGATGGTTGCATCGCATAAAACAAGGCATAATGTCCTCGTCTTGCTTAAATCTTCTATGTTCTCAATTACAACGATTTAATCTACCAAACTTTTACATCATGTTTACACACATGTCATGACCTACTTGGTCATTCAAAACATGAAATCTTCAATATACCTTCACATAGATTAAGTTCACATGGATACCGAAGCTATAAAAGAGTAAAATATTCGATAGTGCATACCTTTGCTACTCTTCCACCTTCACTTCTTTCACCATTGGGCATTTCACTTGTCATCTTACCTGTTAAGTCATCATATTTTGGGCATGATCCTTGCCCAACCTTTAGATACTTTTACTCGTTATAATCCCTTAGGTGTGAAAGTCATAACTCCACACATCTTGTCTATTTTGCTTCGTCTTATATTTATCTTATATTATCTTCTCAGGTTCTTTGCCTAGTACTTACATAAGTACTCTAATTTCATTTTCTAATAACTTATTTGATCGTAACTTTTAGTAATAATACTTAAATTTAAGTCCCATGATTGTCCATGGAAGACACACCATGTTATTTCCTTCAATTTTTCTTCTTTACCCTTTTTATACCACCATTAAGTTTGTCTAAAATTACCAAAAACCCAATACCTTTCCGTTTACATTCTCAGCTACGTATTTTCATACTTCTTTCTTATATGAGCCTTATTAGTATATGTAATCATACTTTTCAATCTTTCCTTACTTCAGTCATTATAATGACTGACTTTAAATCTTTATTCCATAATCTTGATTCATTTCCGTTAGACAACGGAGTTCTTAATTACACAAACTTGGAAAAGTTTATACAACATATTTACATTTCTTTTGTTTCATATGTCTTCAACTGATTGGTATATTACATATTAATCATACTTTTCTTAGTGATTTCCTTCATACGTCCTCTTGTTCTTATATGAATATTTTATAGGAGTAGTCAACTCATGCAAAGTATCTCAACTGTCTCAATTGATCCATTTTGAGTTTTCCTAACTCCATTGCACATACTCATTATTTTACCTTTAATACTTTTAGTTATACTTGATTTCATCACATAAGTATAATACTCCTATGTCATTCAACCTTTCCTCATATATCTCTTACCAGATTCCTGTGATTCCATCGTGATTCAACCGAACTCAAATACATATCCTGTGATTATGATAATACGGGCCCATATTATCATAACCACCTATACGTATTTAATTCTGGTGTCCCACTAGGTCTCATAGTTCACTGGTTCGAGTTAACTTATCACTTCACAGAAGTTATATTACTGTTAACATGTGTTAGGGAATCTTATTACTGATTCGTAGGTACTTGCTTAAATGTACCTACTTAGAGAAAACAAACACATAAATTTTTTTTTCCTAATTATCCAACCTTATCTTAGACTTAACAGTCTAACCACCCTATAGGTCTGCAACCTATCTTAGGATTTTAGGTTCAACAACCTATCTTACGATACATCCTATGTCAACTTTTATTTTTATGTTTACGGTCTTATCTTAAGTTCGTATTCTCACTTCATCATTGCACAGTTTAAGCCTAGGTTCGAGTCTCGACACCTAATTCGCTTAAACTATGGCTCTGATACCAACTTGTAACGCCCCAAATTTTTCTTAATTTTTTTTAAAACGCAATAGCTGAAAATTCTCATATTTCAAAAAGTGTGTTTCTTAATAAACAAAATGTTACTCATGACCTCGCGTCAAGCCTTAAATTTCCGGTCCCAACAAAACAATTAAGTTTAAAAATATTTAAACAACATTTGGGGGTTACAAAACTCATATCTTTACCATAGAGAAGCAACATGACAATTCAAGCTAATGTCCCATAATTACTCAACAATTTTACCGAAAATTCGGCATGACCTTTAGGCTAAACGGATAAAAACCATACTGACCCGACTCAAAATCAAAATATCCCAAAAGCATTACAGAACATAGCAAGACTTTAAAATACAAGTACAAGTGTTGTTCTAACCATAAATATAACATCTCTCAACTACATATGATAACTATACAGCTTTAATGGTAATTCTATCTTCCGATCCTCTTTTCTATCTATGTCCCCATGAGATCTTCTAAGTCTTTTCTTTCTATCATCTGATGCCAGTCTTCCTGTTCCTGAGTACATAGCATTTAAAACAAAAATACTTAAGACAAATATGTCTCGTGAGATACATGGGTTTTTTACTCAAAGAATTTATAAACATAACATATATCATTTTCAAACCCTTTGTAGTCAAATCATGTAAAGAGATTTTCTGTTAGATGGTTCATAAACAAATCATATTGTAATACTTGTCATCCAAAACTTTTATAATTGAAACATATAATCATTTGCTTGTAAACCCTTTTCATAATAAATTAAATAACAATCTTATCAGCATAAAACTTTCATTACTTAAACTTGACTGGTGTTCAATCCATTATGAACAGTTTTTACATAATGACACTAGTTGTCAAAACCTTTCGTATGCCATGTAAAAATAATTTGCTTTCAAAGTCTTTTAAACAATCAAGTAATAAAGCTAGTAATGCAATGCTTTTCTTTTTCTTTTCTTTAGTTTGACTGGCATTTGAACATGATAGTATTTTTATACTTAGGGCCTTAATCACTCTTGGTGATACCCCAAGTCTGGACTGAGATGGTGAGAACATAATCAAACCACGTCAGCGTCATATCACATGCTTTGACTGGTATCTCAACATGCGTGCTTTTTATACCTAGGGTATTAACCCCAAGTCTGGACTAGGATGGAAAGAACATAATCAGTTCACCCTAGCGTCATATAGTTTTAGGAAATCTACTTCGCGAAGGGGTTGGTACCACCCCAGTAGACTCCTCTGGATTCCCTTGCGGGAACGTCATCCCCCGGGTACAAGAACATTTCCATTACTTCATATTGCTGTGCATTTCATATCATAATATCAGTCCATTAAAACACATTGAGGCTAGATGCCCAAAACTTTCTTTCATAACAATATGGCTTATTGCCAAAACGTACTTTAAAATCATTGTGGCTTAATGCCCAAATCTTGCTTTCAAATCGTTATGACTTTGTGTCAAAGTACACTTTTCAAATCGTTAGGGCTTAATGCAAAAACATACTTTTCAAATCATTTCAGCGTAAAATCAAATCATACTTTCAATACATAACGATAAACTTTCATAAGCATTTCATGGATGGTAAAACTTGCGTATAGACTCACATTAAAAAGCCACACAAAACTTGGTAAATACTTGCTAATTCAAGCTTTAAAAGTCATTTGGAGAGATCATTATTCATAGAATATTTGGCATAACATTTAATATAAAACATTCAGTATTTAAAACTTTTTGCTATGTACCCAGTAAAAATCCCCATGTACTCACCTCGATAGCTAGGTATGTCTAGCTACAATAATCCACTAGCTCTTGACTCTATATGCTTCCAAATATCCTTCAACCTCTATTGGGTTATTAAGATGTTTGAACCATTGCACAACTAAATACATAATATGTGTTAAAACATATATGAACTCTTTCTAAACATCATCCTATACCATTTCATTGGTTAATCAAGCCTTACAAAAGCTTAATATCCAAATATGTCAAATTTACCCATTTTTGTCCCATTTTGACCAATTATGATATTTCTTTGTTTTGACATGCAATTTAAACAACTTTATAGTTCTAACGTGTTTATAATGCAACATTAACAGCTTAGATGTCAAAACATTCCTCATTTCACTCGTTTATATCATTTTTAGTATTTTAAGCCATTAAAGTTTCTAAAAATAGAAGCTGTCA
The DNA here is from genome assembly GCA_023525715.1 of Cichorium intybus. Lineage (NCBI taxonomy): Eukaryota > Viridiplantae > Streptophyta > Magnoliopsida > Asterales > Asteraceae > Cichorium > Cichorium intybus. Next base: position 65,320,042 of record CM042017.1, on the reverse strand, counting down.
AAAACTTGATATTTTCAATCAAGTTACCACCCACATGTTCTTACAACTTATAGATATCATTGCAATCAAATCCTATGTTCTCTTTCATGCTATTTTAGTATGTACCAAAATTGTCTCAATAAGTGAGAATTCACAATTCCATTCCAGTCTAAACAAGTGTTAGCAAGCTTTCCATACACATTTACATATCAAATAATTATATTATATTGCTTTGGGTATGTTTAAACACCCTGCGTTCTTACTTCCAATTTATCAAGGTTTTCTTTGTCCCCTTTTCTCAAGAATATTATTTTAGCTAGTAGCTTGCAACTTTAGCACCATTTGTATTCATTAATTCTTGTATACACGAGACATGATGTATTGAGAGTTTGTGCCCAACTCCAACAAGTATTATAGAATTTTAAATTTAAAATTTATAAATTTCCATTGTTCCATAGGTGTTTCAAGCATACATCTTCAACCTCTGGTAAGCCTCCTTTACAGTTTACTTATACTAGAAGAAGAAGGAAAATGGATGGGGGTTGACTCGATTTGTAGTCTGTTGTAATAAGGTGCAAGTACCAGGGGTAATTCTGTCTTTTGTTTTAGTTACGTGTAAGTAGTATTAAGAGGGTCTTTTGGGGGTAGAGGCGGGGATCGGATATTTTACTTGGATCTAAGATCCGTTTGGGAGAGCTCTGTCCTCTCGAAAGGCAGATTAGTTGTAATCATTTCATTTCTTTACAATCATTCAATTCAATTCTATTTGTTTCTTCTCCAATCATAACAATTGGTATCAGAGCGGTTTGATCCTGAATTGATCATGACGCGAGCGGTAACCTCACGTATTGAGGATATGGAAGCGAGTATGGGCTCAGTACAGTCGGAGATTGGAGCATTGAAGGAGAATTTTCAGACCGAGATTGGAGCAATTAGAAAAATTATGGAGCAATTACTGATACAACGGGAGAATTCAACATCTAATAATCCACCGATAGTCAATACAGAAGAGAACGAGAACTTCAGCAACCGGAATCAAGGAAATGGAAGAAATCAGACGGAGAACAATCGTTTTTTCGCAATAAAGGGTCGGAAATTGGAATTGCCGATTTTTTACGGAAAGGATCCCGATAGCTGGATCATGAGAGCCGAGAGGTATTTTCTTCTTAATCGATTAACCGTAGAAGAACAAATTGAAGTTGCAATAATTTCATTTGAAGGAGACGCGTTGCGGTGGTTTCAATGGGAACACCGCCGCCGACCTATCAAAGTTTGGGATGATTTGAAATTGAAATTACTGAAGCACTTTAGATCCTATTCAAATGGTTCTCTGTGTGAACAATTTCTAGCACTCAAACAGGAAAGTACCATTGATGAATATAAACGAAAGTTTTTAGCACTAGCTTCACCATTGGAAGGAATTTCTGATGAAGTGTTCTTGAGTCAGTTTATAAATGGACTTGAACCTGTGATAAAAGCTGAAATCCGATTGTTAGATCCTATCAATCTTGAAGTGGCAATGGAAATGGCTATCAGAATAGAAGAAAAGAATAGGGTTGTAAGCAAGCATAAAAGCAATGTTTTGTCAAATTTTAAGAAAGTTCCAAGTATGTTTGAGAGCAGTAAAAGCCCTGGCACATATGTCCCTAAATCTAGTTTCAATGGCGATCGGAATGCAAGGGAGTTTAGGAGACTAACTGATGCAGAATTGCAGTCTCGTAAGGCTCAAGGGTTGTGTGATAAGTGTGATGAGAAATTCTCTCCGGGACACCAATGTAAGCGAAAAGAATTGAGTGTGTTAGTAACTCAACAATTAGAAGAAGAAAGTGACGAAGAAGTAGAAGATATAGTAATGGAAGATAAAGGTGAAGAGATGAAAGAAAAAGTAGCAGTTCATCTAAATTCGGTTGTTGGTTTTTCTAACCCGAAAACCATGAAACTCGAAGGAAGAATTCAAGAACAACGAGTGGTGGTCTTAATTGATTGTGGAGCATCTCACAACTTCATTTCTCATGAAATTGTGACACGTTTAAACATTCCTACAGATAAAAAAGAACAGTATTTTATTGCTATGGGTACGGGATTGGAAGTGACTGGAAAGGGCATTTGCAGAAATGTGAAGATATTCATGCAAGGAATAGAGATTTATGAAGAATTTTTACCTCTTAAGCTGGGTAATTCAGACATAATACTTGGAATGCAATGGTTAGTCAAATTGGGGGTTACTCACACAAATTGGGCGACTCAGGTGATGAAGTTTCAAATTGGGGGCAAAATGGTAACACTTAAAGGGAACCCATCGCTGGAAAGATCTTTAGTTTCTTTGAAATCTATTACAAAATCTATTCAGCGAGAGGGCCATGGAATCATTATTGAATTTGGGGGTCTTAATGCAAATGAAGAAGTTCTTGTTACACCAGAGGTTACTACAGGGGAGTGGGAAGAGTTGTTACAGAAGTACAATAATATTTTTCAGATGCCAAAAACATTACCACCGATAAGAGGAAGGGAGCATGCTATAGTTCTCAAAGAAGGGTGTTTACCGGTTAATGTTCGTCCGTATCGGTATCCGCATTACCAAAAAGACGAGATTGAAAAGCTTATGAAAGAAATGTTGGAGGCGGGAATAATTCGACCGAGCAAAAGCCCCTTCTCAAGCCCGGTTCTATTAGTCAAGAAAAAAGACGGGAGTTGGAGATTTTGTGTGGATTATCGAGCTTTAAACAAAAATACGGTATTAGATAAGTTTCCTATTCCCGTAATAGATGAGCTTTTAGACGAACTTCATGGAGCCCAAATATTCTCCAAACTAGATTTGAAGTCGGGTTACCATCAAATTAGAATGGAGACTAATGATGTGCAAAAGACAGCTTTCCGCACTCATGAAGGGCATTACGAGTTTCTCGTAATGCCGTTTGGGCTCGTAAATGCCCCGGCTACTTTCCAAAGTTTGATGAATGAAGTGTTCAAAGAATATCTAAGACGTTTTGTTTTGGTATTTTTTGATGATATTCTTGTTTATAGTCCCTCTTTGCTTACCCATAAAGAACATCTCACGAAAGTATTTGATGTTCTTTTAAAGCACCAACTCTACGCGAATTTGAAGAAATGTGAGTTTGGCAAGTCCCGGTTGGGGTATTTGGGTCTTGTCATTTCAGCCGAAGGAGTAGAGATGGATAAAGACAAGATTCGGGCTATACTAGAGTGGCCTACACCAAAGAATGTAACGGAGTTGAGGGGTTTTTTGGGACTCTCGGGGTATTATCGGAAATTTGTGAAGAATTATGGATTGATTGCTGGTCCATTAACTGATTTGCTTAAAAAAAATCAGTTTTTATGGTCACAAAAAGCTCAACAAGCATTCGAAAAGTTGAAAGAAACATTGGTACAAGCACCGGTCCTTAAATTACCGGATTTTTCTCAACAATTTGTTCTTGAAACTGACGCTTCCGGGTATGGTATTGGGGCTATTTTGATGCAGCAAGATCAGCCGATTGCATATTTCAGTCAACAACTGGGGAAGCGAGCTCAATTGAAGTCCGTATATGAAAAAGAATTAATGGCAGTGGTATTAGCTATCAAGAAATGGAGACCATATCTGTTGGGCAAGAAGTTTAGCGTTCGTAGTGATCAACAAAGTCTGAAATATTTGTTAGATCAAAGAGTGGTTGAGCCTGAGTACCAAAAATGGGTTAGCAAATTATTGGGTTATGATTTTGATATCATCTATAAAGTTGGTAGTACAAATAAAGCAGCCGATGCCCTTTCACGCATTAAACCTATAGTGGAGTGTGCTGTTATAGGTGGGCCCAAATGGAGTGATTGGGAAGTTCTGAAGCAGGAAATTGAAGCTGATGCATTACTTAAAAAAATTATTAATGACCTTATGGTCGACACTAACTCCCACAAAGGTTTTACTTACAATCAAGGAGTATTATTGTTTAAAGACCGTCTAGTCATTCCTAAACATTCTACTCTAATTTCCCAAATATTTGGGGAATTCCATGAAAGTCCCATTGGTGGTCATGCAGGCGAGGAACGCACTTATCAGCGGGTTGCAAGTGAGGTTTTTTGGATGGGCATGAAGAAAGATATTGTGGAACGGGTCAAAGCTTGTGAGACCTGTCAGAGAAATAAACACATGTCCGGCTCTGTTGCGGGTTTACTACAGCCGATACCATTGCCAATGCAGGTGTGGGAAGAATTATCTATGGACTTCATTGAAGGGTTGCCTAAATCGGGAGGTATGACTACTATTTTGGTGGTGGTTGATCGACTTAGCAAATATGGACATTTTATTGCATTAAAACATCCGTTTACTGCTCATACTGTGGCTGAAATTTTCAACAAAGAAATCGTATGTTTACATGGAATTCCTGAGTCAATTATTTCGGATCGTGATCGTATTTTCTTAAGTCAATTTTGGAAGGAACTGTTCAAATTACAAGGGACAAAGCTGAAATTTAGCACCGCCTACCACCCGCAGACGGACGGGCAAACCGAGGTGGTCAATAAGTGTGTCGAGCAATATTTGAGGTGTTTTGTTTCAGATAAGCCCAAGCTATGGATTAAATTCCTGTCCTGGGCAGAATATTCATACAACACAGCTTTTCATGCTAGTTTACAAACCTCCCCTTTCAAACTGTTATATGGAAGGGATCCTCCTCCTTTGATCCGATATAAAGCTCATTCTGCTAAGCTGGAACAAATAGATCACGATTTGCTGGAAAGAGATCGCATTTTAGATGAGGCTAAGATGCAGTTGTTGAAAGCTCAGTGTCGGATGAAACAGAATGCAGATATGAATCGGAGAGAAGTAGAATTTATGGTTGGGGACAAAGTTTTTTTTAAGTTTCGTCCATATAGGCAACGATCTTTGGTGGTTAATAACAGTCCCAAACTTGCAGCTCGATATTATGGCCCATACAAGATTTTAGAAAGAATTGGGCGTGTTGCTTATCGTTTGGAATTACCACCTACAGCTTTGATTCACCCTGTTTTTCATGTCTCTCAACTACGAGGTGCTGTAGGTAATTGTGCTTCTTCTTCTACTTTTCCGGTTCAACTCACTGATGAGCTGGAATTGAAAGCAACACCGGAGGATATTTTGGATATTCGTCCTATCTCGAATGGTTTACCAGGGCAGTTTGAAGTTTTAGTGAAATGGAAAAATTTATCAGCTTTTGAAGCTTCTTGGGAAAATTGGAATGCTTTGCTAGAACAATTTCCTGATGCTCACCTTGAGGACAAGGTGAAGCTTCACGGAGGGGGTATTGGTAAGCCTCCTTTACAGTTTACTTATACTAGAAGAAGAAGGAAAACGGATGGGGGTTGACTCGATTTGTAGTCTGTTGTAATAAGGTGCAAGTACCATGGGTAATTCTGTCTTTTGTTTTAGTTACGTGTAAGTAGTATTAAGAGGGTCTTTTGGGGGTAGAGGTGGGGATCGGATATTTTACTTGGATCTAAGATCCGTTTGGGAGAGCTCTGTCCTCTCGAAAGGCAGATTAGTCGTAATCATTTCATTTCTTTACAATCATTCAATTCAATTCTATTTGTTTCTTCTCCAATCATAACAACCTCATAGTCATAGATAGAGTAATCATAATCTTTCATTCATCTTGTAAGAAACTTCTTATCATAACACTGAACAAAATATGAATCTAGCAACTAATCATCCTTTTTCAAGATCTCTTTCATGCCTTTTAACAATTCACTAGATAATAATAGAACAATAACATCAAATACTCACTATCTCTTCATTTATTGACTCAATAACACTGATATTATGCGATTTCAACATCAATAGCAACATGCAACTAGGAAAAATTACCAATTTCAGAACTTTAGGGCTAAAGGAAATTACCTTCAATATTTTTCTGTCCAAAATGTTGAAATCAGAAGGTTCAGATGATTTTTAGCAAGATATTGCATCCTATAGCTTCATCCTCTGGCCACCGGCCACAACCGCCGGTCGCCGTCGCCGCTGCAGTCCTCCATGTCGCCGGCAGCAGCCATTGCTGCTGTCCTTTCCAATTTTTCTGTCCCGATACCCAAAATCGCAAGCCACATGGAGCAAGTCGAGTCCCAGAAATTATCTCCCCACTCTCGTCGTCTGTCTCTCTCTCGTCTCCCGTTCTCTAATCACGCACACACACGCGTGATTGAAGTGTGTGTGTGTTTTCTGAAAAATTATCTCGACTTCCCTTCTCCCTTTTCTGTTCTACGCGACCTAAATTGAAAACGGGTTTGGATATGATCTCAGATCTTAAATTGATCAAAATGGTGGTAAATTCCCTAAAATACCCTTATTCCATGCCTTGGTAAATTTGTCTACACTTATGCCTAACATTTTCTCAATCTTTGCTTAGACATAACTCCCACATATGATCCCCAATTTTTACAAACTCTATATCGTTGGAAAGACGGGAATGAGCTTTACAACTTTATTCTACTGACTTAAGTCTGATTATTTCTAGAATTTCTGTTACATGCCCTTGAACATTGACACTTGGTCATTTTTGTCACTTTTTGGCCATCTTTACACTTTCATAAATTCTTCGTTATAACTCCAAACGACCCAAATCTTTTTCCTGTATTATTGTTACATCAAAATCCACAAAAGTCTTATTGATGACTTTTTCCCAAAACTTTATATATTTTTAGATACTAACTTCTAAAGTTTAACAATTAATCTTTTCACTTTTGTCCTCAAGTTTCCCATTTTACCCTTGGGTTTTCAAGGCATGTTTCCAATTGAAGTAACACTTCAATATGAATAAATAAAATGTCTTAAAACATAAATTCCCATATTTTTACCTCCTTTGACCATTTTGCCCTTTTTCCAGACTTAAGACTAAGACGAGTCCTCTATGTCTAAATTTTACTTGATTTTATAAGACTAAGACGAGTCCTCTTAGTCTAAACATTTCCAGCTTTTCTCTTTATTTATTTATTTTTTTCCGAATTTGCAGGGGCATAACTTCTTCGTACGAAATCCAAAACTTGCAAACTTTATACCTCTACTATACTTATATTTATCTATTACTTACGTAAAATTTTAGTTGTCACATGATGTGGTTGAGGTGATGTTCAAGACAGGAGATTTTATCGGTGGTTTTTACTGTGGAGTAATCACAACAACTTGGCCAAGGCGATGTGAAGTTCATCTTGACAGTCTTCTAGATTCGTCGACCGGAAAGCTGATGATTGTCATTGTGAAGTATGGGCTTCTTCGTCCTGTTCCACCGACGTTGGTGGTGGATTTCAAGGAGTATGACCTTGTTGATGCTTGGTATTGCTATGGATGGTGGAAGGCGGTGACTGGTGGGAGAATGGAGGGGACAGATTTGTATCATGTGTAACGCCCCAATTTTCAATCAAAAATTTTCTTTAAAAATGTAGGTAAAAACATAGATAAACTTATTAACATGCTTAAGCGGTGTTCATCAAAACTATTATCAGAGTGTATACGTCCCATAATTGTATAAATCTTATTTAATAATATAACTGCAAATCATAAATGTGCGATGCGCCGCCGTCACGCCGAGCTCACCCCTTTATCAACTGAAGTACCTGAAAATGTTTTAAAATCAACGGGTAAGCATAAAGCTTAGTGAGTTCCACAAATTACCATACATGCCCACACATTAAACAACCCGTCCTCAAGAACGACCCGACCCTACCCGCCATACAACAGCTACGGGCGTCCATCATACAACAGCTATGGACACGGGAAGGTTCTACCCATCATACAACAGCTATGGGTTCCCGGTTATGGCCCAGCCCATCATACAACAGCTATGGGACAAGGCAATAGTCCAACTCGCCATACAACAGCTACGAGGGGACACGCATCAGTACTGAGCCCAACAACAAATAACCAAAGATATAGAGCAAATCATATAACTGTAAATAACGTACAAGATGCCTAACATGCAACATCATATAGTAAGGTGAGGATACTCACCTGAATCACAACCGTCCGGATAATTTGCTAATATTCCAAACTAGGCTCGTCCGATCACCTAAATCCCACATACACAACATATTAATCACTGACCAAAACTCCTATAGACTTGCCTAAAGGTCAGACCCAACATTTGCAAACAACCATGGGTCGAAAGTAAGCTTTTGGTCAGACAGTCGCTCGCCGCGGCGCGACCTCTCCCTTACACGTCGCGGACTATCATTACACTTACGGGGTTTTACTCGAACCCGCGTCGCCAACATAGCCTGGCCGCGTCGCGGACTCGTAATAGTCCGAAATCCTCTTTTTGCTCTTAACCAGTACAGCCATCGATTAGGGTTCCATTCTACACCCTTCCTGGGATCAGAAACTACCCTAGGGTCACTCTCTTATGGACATGCAAGTCCATGCATGTCCATGGTCCAAAACCCTAAGTATTACAAGCCATATAAGATCACTATCCAAGGGATAACACTACATGACGGAATGAAATGAAATATCAGAAGGTAGATCCTTTTACCTTGCTTCTGGAAAACGGAGGAATGCACCCGATTGACTACAAGCCTTTTCCCACGTTGTATCTCTTCCTCTAAAACTTCAAAGCCTCGGAACCAAAGAGCCTCTGCTGAAACTAGTCGACTCCACTCCATAGAACTTCCAAAAACACGAACCCTAGGGCTGGGACCCTTTATATAGGCGTTTAAATCCGAATTAGGGTTTTTCACATTAGAGGCGCACTGCGTCGCGGGTTCTTTCGAACCGCGCCGCGCGTACAAATCCTACGCGATTCTAGATTCTTCCTAAAGTCGCGCCACGGATTCATCCGGGCCGCGACTCGGCGGAACGGGTCTTACAATTCTCCCCCACTTGAATGGATTTCGTCCCCGAAATCTGTGCCTGAAAACAACTTGGGGTAATACCTCCACATTTTCTTCCTCGGATTCCCAAGTCCATTCAGACCCCTTACGATGCTGCCACTGCACCTTAACTACCCTTATCGTCTTATTTCGTAAAGTCTTTAGTTCCTTTCTTTGATAGCAACCGGTCGCTCCAGATAATTCAAGCGTTCGCCAATTTGGATACCCTCCAAGGGTACAATTGAAATTTCATTGGCAACACACTTCCTGAATCGGGAAACGTGGAACGTGTCGTGAATCTAGCCAAGCTGCTCGGGCAGCTTCACCCGGTAGGCTACCTTACCTACTCGCGCGATGATTCGATTTGGTCTAATGTACCTAGGGCCAAGCTTTCCTCGACTCCTGAAACTAATAACTCTCTTCCAAGGCGACACCTTAAGAAGAACAAAACCTCCAACCTAGAACTCGAAATCGGACAGTCGTATCGCAATTTCTCTCCCAATTGCACGCTACCGAACACGTCGCCTTGCACAGCCTTAACTAAGAAATCTAGAAGTTACCACGAGCCTGACTGAACCATAGATTCTATCTATTACGCTAACAACGATCCGGTATACCCGGGGTCCAACTTTCCAGTACATCAGTACCTTAACGACAAAACTCCGACCGATAAACTCAGGTCCTATCACTGCATATTAACATGATTCTTCTTCCGGCTCAAATCAGTCTACAATCTCTTCTTGAACACATAGAAATCCTGACACCCTCTCGTACGACTTCTTGCGCAAGAGACAATTTCTCGTGTGCTAACCATTATCATAAACGACTCTACCAATGCTACATAGGAAACTACAACTCCCACCAAACTAAGAACGTAATCTCGAAGGAACTCCTACATTGATCTCTCCATACAGCCATCCTTCTAAGGATGATGCACAATACTGAAACAAAGTTGGATGTTGACATGCACGCAGAGGTCGTCATGCGGTCAAAAATAAGAGATAACCTAACATTCACTAGTATAGTGGAGTCAGGGTCGATCCACAGGAGCTACGTGGTTAGACTAGATGAGAGATTACCAACTAATAGTGTCACAGCTATAGTCGGAGGAACTAATTTCTATCTTACTACCTCAAAACAATATCCAAACACTCAAGCCAAGCTTAGCCAAGCTCAAATGACCTAGTTACTTTCTGAACTCAGAAGTACATCTCTGAATCAGAAGCAATTGAAGGCATCCAAACTAGCAAAACCAAGCGAACATAAGCTAGCTAATGACTAAAAGTTCTATGGAACAGTCAATAGCCAAAGCTTGATGCCTAACCCTGACCAAGTTAGCTACTGATTTCAGCTAAGGAAAACAGTCCTAACAAGGTCCAAAACAATATCCAAAACACAATCAATCATATAACCAAACACAAAACATCCAAACATCGAAAAGCTAAGATTAAATGTAACCGAATGCTTTTCATTCACCAAATCCGAATTCCAATCACAAAAACAGTAACCAAATGTTTCAAAAACAGAAACCTAAGGGCTCAAAGTCAGTGGTTGTCACTCCCAAAAGACTTTAGCCACAAACTACTTGCTATTAAAAAGAAAATTAAATCTAAAAAAACATAAAATACCAATTATGAGCTTGCTAAAATGAATCCTCAATCAAAGAGCTTCTAGGTCGATGTTTACACCCGGTCTTTGCTATGGTTTTCGGCTGGAAATGCCTCTATTTATAGTTGCAAATTTCCCGTGACCGCGCCGCGCATAAGTGAAATCCGCGGCGCGCATACTTATCCGTTCCTCGTTTTTTCGTCATTCAAATGTGTTCCACCGCCTTACGCCCGCGTCGCGCAGAAGAGAAATCCGCGGCGCGCGTACGTGTTTCTTTGATTTTGCATTCTTTCCAAACTTCTTTTCTTTTTGTACACTTTTAGTCCCTGTTTCTGTTCTTTTTTCTCCAGACAAGTCCTGACACGAAAAGTGAGAATACCCATGCATATTTGATATAATTTTACCAAGAACAGGGCTCAACAACGCCTAAAATACTTGATATCACTAGGCGTTGTCAGATGTCGCAACTTTACGAACCTTCTCCTAAACTCCTAAGTGAGCTGCACCTCCTTACCTGATATCACCATCCAGAGCACCATATCGGGATACCTTCTCCCGAGCCTTAACATCATCCACCCTTCGTAGACCAGCATACTATAATAGACTTAAAGCAAGCACTCCAACTCCATCAGTCTACGACATCCTCGATTTTATCAACACACTGAGGGGGTTCCTTGGTACTTCCATGATGAACCCATAAAGACATTCCTCCAAATTCTACCTCAGGAACCTTCGGAGACCAAATCAGCTACATATCTTTTGATGATTGGCCTTGACCTTCCGACCGATCAAACCTCTCTCCTCTTAACCATTCCCCACTTCCTTATCGGCCAGATCACCAATAATCCTCTCCAATATCATACACATCCATGTTGCCCCTCGGGCAAACGAAAAACTTGACACAGACTCTTAGTTCATTACTGCACAAAAAGCCCCGTCCATATCTGACATCCAAAGCGACCCTAATGGGTTAGCCACCCTCCGCTAACCCCACCCTACAACCTTCATTTACCCGAACTATCACACATAAAGGCGTTCCCTTCCACGGTTTCACATCTAATTCTTTATCTTGAATATGATCCGTCCAGTCTTCATGTCACCCTGATTCGCCCTTGGTTTTCATTCTTACCAGCTAAAACAGCCATCAGCAAAACCAAGGTAGTCTTCACCTCAACTACTCCGGCAAATGCGATCATGGAAGGATCCATAATCATCTCTCATCCCACTGAACAATCCTAAGGGTACCAATCCTCAGCACCCAGATAACCATTATCTCATCCTGCACAGAAATCATCTGCCCCACAACCCAATCTGACCAATCAGCCTCCTAAGACCGTATCTCGTACTCGAGGGAACACGACACAGTATTGCTACAATAAAGCATCTGGCACTCCCGATCAGCACAAAGTACTCACCAGAACACCGCATTGTGCCACCGCAACACAGTATTCTCCATTCGACAACACCGTACCTCTCACCGAGGCACAATGCAGCTCAACCTTGGACAAGGCACAGTACCTTGGTACTCACGTGAGATACTAATCCTCCACGACGTAAAAATCTCAATCGATCACTAACCAATAAGACCCAATGCTCGTGACCAACGCTTATCCTTGTTCCTAGCATCTCTTATATTCTCCGAATAACATAACTTTCGCCATGTCTTGATCCCATCGTTGCTTAATATGTTGCTTCCGCGTTGATCCTTCCCGATTGATACACAATCTCACCAAGACATTTCTTAAAACCTCGCTCCGACCCCTTCCTAACTTCGTGCAGCCTTTCCTGCCTGGGAAGGATTCTCGGCTCACGATACTTTCATTCCTTGAAACTATTGACTAGCGCTCCTGAGATGAGCTGTCACATATGACACATTCCTTATTTCGAAAACATTTGTCCTACATGCATAACTCTTGCTGAAGCCTGAAGTAGATTCCCGGTCTCTGAATAATTTCTCTGCGTCAATCCTTCTGAGTATCAGTCCATGCAAGCAGAACCCCTGGTGTCCAAAGTCACCATAGCTTGCGCAATCTTGCAGTCGAACCAACAGGTCGCGTTGTCTCCTTAGTCATGCGTCCCAACTTCCATGCTCTGCCCTTTTTATACCAAACTTGACTCTCTCGCTCCTACTGCCATCCAGGTCCTGATTTGAAACGAAATACAATCATCCAACGTTCTCCGTGCCTTAATGGAAATAATCAAAACTCCCATGGAAGTGACCACGCATCCCAAGCATGGCCAAGATCCTTGCCTCTTCGCAATGCATACAACCTCCAACCGCTTCCTTGAATTTGCAGAATTCCCTTTACTCAAAGCTATTCCAAACACTTTTACCCTAAGGTGAAAAGCTACTCGATGCACCAATAACCACTTGCTAGCTCCAGCACGCAATGACACTCCCATCTTCCTCCTCCAACCTACAACTTTCCCTTTCCAAGGCCTTAGCCCCTACCGGCGAGCTCCCTGCCTTGTTAGATCGCGGGTATCCATCCCCACGCCGTCTCCCTCATTGCCATGATACTTCCATCCTCAATGGTCGGTTATGTCATATTGGGAACCCTTCTTCCCTTTCCACTTCAACCCTCTACTTGTGGCTATCTGTCCAAGGAGCCATCTTCTGTGGGTCTTTATCCCATAAGTCACACACTACTCACATTTTTCGTCATACCTTGTACGTAGTCTCCAATTACTCTAACTTCAGCTGGGTAGCAGGAGTCAAGGTCCATCAGCTTCAGCAGCTGGACGGGCCCTTCCTGCTCTTCGAGTGACACAAGTCGACATAATGTCGGCACTTAAATCAATCTGGATTCTAGTCCATTCCCTAAAGAAGTACCTAGTAATCTTCTGAAACCTATCTGCAGATTCCCAGGCCATAGTTTCCAACAAGCTGACAATCCCTTCTCTCTCTATCATCATAACCCAAGCTAACGCTTGATAATTCGTAATGCAAGTACTCCCATATTCCAGTAGCTGAGCTATACACGCATTAAGCTTCATTTATTCTCTTAGAACACCAACTCTCCCCCACTTGGAATCTGTGCCAATAACTAGTGCTGATCGCGATCGATCAGCGCCTCGAACCTTTGTAACAAATCCAATCCTCATACCATACCGTTAGTCCATTAAACAGGAATAAGGTCTATCGGGATTCATATCCATAGACCTTCGAAACATCGACATGCAAAACCCAGATGCATCGGCTAACCTATTGCTATCAATCATAACCCTCGTTGATACCTCAACTGCGATAAATTTCTGCACCTATGATCCATCACGATCTACCTCAATCGGTTACACCCGAAACTACTCCCAATCCACTCTTCATTACCGAACATCACCACGGTGAAGACGTGTGCTTCCTTTTCGCCACTAATCCATAATGTGAATCATACCTGATTCTCTACCCTACCCGGTTCCTTAGAAGTTTGGGTAACTCTTCCTGACTCATGTATGAATCATGTGCTTTTGGTAGTATGGGCCATGTACTACCTTCCACGCCTATTCGTACTTGTTCCAGAATTTGTCCCCCAATACTCTAATTCACCACTCACTCATCTATTTGACATTGGTATTCATACTGTCTCGCACCCAAGTGCGTAACACTTATCCTAGGCTACCTAGGATCTCACACCCCACTCGTGCCTAAAAGAACTTCTACTAACACCATCGAGTCGCCTCACGGACACACAGTCGTACACAATCGAGAATAAGATAGACATTAAAATAAATGATCCTACCCCAAAGTCACAACCAAACAAGGAACAGCCAGTATGGCTAGACCAAGAATTCTTAGGCTATCTTATCCTAATTGTATATAACCCAATAGCATTCACTAAGCAACCTAATAGTGTTAGCATAGATTCTAAAGCAGCACAAATAACAAACAACAGGCAGAAGGCATCCTAATCCAAGCATTTCTAGCATGCATTTCCTAACTAAATTCCACGCCTATTTTCTGGCATACATATATCATCACATAACACAAACTTGGCATAGGTAATTGGGAATCACAAAAACTTACTTGAGCTCGGTTGACGGTTCGCATCGCATCTCATTCTTTTCGAAACTCATTATCCGTTAAAAATCATAAGTCAGGTGTGCATACCATGTTTCAAACCCCCAAGCAACAATCAAACAAGAACATGCAAGGGAATCTTCCACATGTTATTCAACCCAACTACTTAAAACTTTTAAAGAGAAAACATTATTTCTTTAACGAAAAGCTCTCAGTCTTAAGTTTGAGTTTGGATTCCTAATACAGTTCATCAAAATCCCTCAAACCATTGCTCTGATACCAATTTGTAACGCCCCAATTTTCAATCAAAAAATTTCTTTAAAAATGTAGGTAAAAACATAGATAAACTTATTAACATGCTTAAGCGGTGTTCATCAAAACTATTATCAGAGTGTATACGTCCCATAATTGTATAAATCTTATTTAATAATATAACTACAAATCATAAATGTGCGATGCACCGCCGTCACGCCGAGCTCATCCCTTTATCAACTGAAGTACCTGAAAATGTTTTAAAATCAACGGGTAAGCATAAAGCTTAGTGAGTTCCACAAATTACCATACATGCCCACACATTAAACAACCCGTCCTCGAGAACGACCCGACCCTACCCGCCATACAACAGCTACAGGCGTCCATCATACAACAGCTATGGACACGGGAAGGTTCTACCCATCATACAACAGCTATGGGTTCCCGGTTATGGCCCAGCCCATCATACAACAGCTATGGGACAAGGCAATAGTCCAACTCGCTATACAACAGCTACGAGGGGACACGCATCAGTACTGAGCCCAACAACAAATAACCACAGATATAGAGCAAATCATATAACTGTAAATAACGTACAAGATGCCTAACATGCAACATCATATAGTAAGGTGAGGATACTCACCTGAATCACAACCGTCCGGATAATTTGCTAATATTCCAAACTAGGCTCGTCTGATCACCTAAATCCCACATACACAACATATTAATCACTGACCAAAACTCCTATAGACTTGCCTAAAGGTCAGACCCAACATTTGCAAACAACCATGGGTCGAAAGTAAGCTTTTGGTCAGACAGTCGCTCGCCGCGGCGCGACCTCTCCCTTACACGTCGCGGACTATCATTACACTTACGGGGTTTTACTCGAACCCGCGTCGCCAACATAGCCTGGCCGCGTCGCGGACTCGTAATAGTCCGAAATCCTCTTTTTGCTCTTAACCAGTACAGCCATCGATTAGGGTTCCATTCTACACCCTTCCTGGGATCAGAAACTACCCTAGGGTCACTCTCTTATGGACATACAAGTCCATGCATGTCCATGGTCCAAAACCCTAAGTATTACAAGGCATCTAAGATCACTATCCAAGGGATAACACTACATGACAGAATGAAATGAAATATCAGAAGGTAGATCCTTTTACCTTACTTCTGGAAAACGGAGGAATGCACCCGATTGACTACAAGCCTTTTCCCACGTTGTATCTCTTCCTCTAAAACTTCAAAGCCTCGGAACCAAAGAGCCTCTGCTGAAACTAGTCGACTCCACTCCAGAGAACTTCCAAAAATACGAACCCTAGGGCTGGGACCCTTTATATAGGCGTTTAAATCCGAATTAGGGTTTTTCACATTAGAGGCGCACCGCGTCGCGGGTTCTTTCGAACCGCGCCGCGTGTACAAATCCTACGCGATTCTAGATTCTTCCTAAAGTCGCGCCGAGGATTCATCCGGGCCGCGACTCGGCGGAACGGGTCTTACATCATGCTACGTTGATGAAGGATGGGACTTCCATGCGTGTTTATGATTATGATCTGTGAATTTCCCAGAAGTTTGCTCATGGAAATCCACCAACATGGAAGTACAACAATTGTTAGTGTAGTAGTGATCTTTAATTTTATTTCCCTTTGTATGAACAAATTAAGTCATAAGAGTTTTTTGATGTTTTGATGTAATATTTTATGACTTAATGAATATGTTTTACTTTTTCTTGTGTTAATGAGATTGCAACTGTTAATTAAAAAGATGAACAAGATGAGAACAAAACATGATATGGTGAATGATTTTAAATATGAATGGGGATGTGGGTAGTAACAGTTTGAGATGAGTTAAAATTGTTCGGAAGAGAGTCCTGAATGGATGTTCAGAAGGGAATTCGAAATACATGTTCAGAAGGGAATTCGGAATACATGTTCAGAAAGAGGTTCCGACAAGCAAATTTAGAAGGAAGTTCTGATTGAAGAGTCAGAAGGGTGACTATAGGATTTTTCGGAAGGTAAGGGAATTTTATGGCTTGGAGATTATTCTCTGAAGAAATCTGAACCTAGATTTAACATTCCGAGTTTATCTAGAAAATTATTGAATTTGGCAGAATCTAGTACTTTTGTGAAGACATTTGCTACCTGTTCTTTTGTGGGAATAAAGTAGAGTTCGAAGTTACCTTGTAGAATCTGACCTTTGATGAAATGGTACCTCAGGTCGATGTGTTTTGTCATGGAGTGTTGAATCGGATTTTGAGAGATAGCAATGGCACTTTTGGAGTCACAATAGATGGGTACTTGAAGAAATCGATAACCATAATCTAGGATCTGTGTCTTCATCCAAAGAACTTGTGAACAACATGTAGAAGCAGCAACATATTCTGCCTCTGCTGAGGATAAGGCGATACAATTCTGCTTCTTTGAAGACCAGCTTACTAGTCTTCCACCCAGAAATTGACAGCCTCCGGAAGTGCTTTTCCGATCTAATTTGCACCGTGCATGATCTGAATCAGTAAATGCTTGAAGTTTGAAATTATCTCCAACTGGATACCACAGATCCATTGATTTTGTGCCTTTGAGATATTTGAAAATTTGTTTTACAGCAGTCAGATGTGAAAGCTTAGGAGCTGCTTGATATCTAGCACAGATACATGTAGCGAACATGATATCGGGTCTGCTAGCTGTTAGGTATAGAAGTGATCCAATCATTCCTTGATACAACTTGTGATCTATTGGTTCACCATCAGGATCTGCATAGATTTTATGATTGGTAGAGATGGGAATTTTTGAAGTGGTGCAATTTTCTAGAGAGAATTTCTTTAATAATTCGTTTGTATATTTTTCTTGATGTATGAATATCCCTCTCTTTGTTTATTTGATCTGAAGACCTAGGAAGAAGTTAATTTCCCTGTTCATACTCATGTGAAATATTTCAGTCATTAATTTTGCAAATTCATCAACCATCGATTGATTGGTTGATCCGAAAATGATGTCATCTACATAAACCTGTACGATCATTATGTGATCCTTATGTGACCGAACGAAGAATGTAGGGTCTATGACTCCTCTTCTGTAGCCAGATGTCACCAGAAAGTTCGATAATGTTTCATACCATGCTCTAGGTGATTGCTTTAATCCGTAGACCGCCTTGTTCAAGCGATACACATGGTTTGGTTGAGATAGATCTTCAAAACCTGGGGGTTGCTGAAGGTAGACTTCTTCTTGAAGATTTCCTTGAAGAAATGCACTTTTTACATCCATGTGGTGGACAATAATATTCTTGTGTGCTGCATAGGCTAGAAATATTCGAATAGCTTCTAACCTAGCTACTGGTGCATATGTTTCATCATAGTCGAGACCTTCGATCGGACTGTATCCTTTTGCCACTAATCTGGCCTTGTTTCTTACTACTGTGCCTAAGTCATCTAATTTGTTTTGGAAGACCCATAAGGTACCAATTACTCTATGATTAGATAGTCGTGGAACGAGATCCCACACTTTGTTTCTTTTGAATTATGCAAGTTCTTCTTGCATGGCTTTGATCCGGTCGTCGTCGTCTAGGGCATCCAGGACGGTTTTTGGTTCAATTTTACTGATATACGCAGAAAACTGAGTTCCGGTGGAGGGATTTCCGATAATTTGGTTCGGAGGATGACTCCGAGTCCATTTGTGTAATCTCAGAAGCAGAGTTGGATCGGAGACAGGAGGTGTTACATCCTGAATGAAATCAGGATCTTCAGGAGGTGTTAGATCCTGAATGAAGCCAGGATCTTCAGGAGGTGTATCTTGAATATGCGATTCTTCAGCTGATGTATCTGTATCGGCTTCAAAGGTGAAGACTGGTGTATTATTGGATGCGTCTTCTGATGGGATGTGTGGAACATTTTCTGATTGTTGACGGTCCCCCTCGGATTGAGACATACCGTCAACATGAGTTGGGAGCATGGGCTCCCCCTCGGCATGTGCTGGTATTGAAGCTACCTTCGGAGTTTGTTGAGTCTGAGTGGGAGGTGAAGGCTCCCCCTCGAATGTAGAAATGTTGAATGGAGGTCTGACCTGGTTATTTGGAGGTATGATTTCGAAAGAATTCGAAGGTCCGGAGGATGAGATGATTTGTTGAATTGCTTCAGGGGAACTTATGACCTCAGCTTCTTTTGCAATTTCCGGAGGGTCAAAGAGTAGATCGTAGTCTACTTCGACTGTATGAACTGGTCGATGTCCTACTGGTACGTCATTTTCCATTACATATAGAATGCCTTGATTTTTCTTTCTCCAGTGATATTGATCATCAAATTCGACGTCAAAGCTTTCTTCAATAACACGAGTCCATCTGTTTAAAACACGGTAGGCTACTGATTTAGATGAATAACCCATGAAGATTGCTTCATCACTTTTGGGTACGAATTTTCCCAAGTGATCTCTGTTATTTTTGATGAAGCATATACAACCAAAAATATGAAAAAATTTAACATTGGGTTTTCTTCCGTTTAAGATTTCGTAGGGTGTCATCTGAAGTCGTTTGTTGATGATGGATCGATTCTGAACAAAACATGCTGTTGCAATGGCTTCTACCCAGAAGGTTAGAGGAAGGTTAGCAAAATTTAGCATTGATCGGGCTGCTTCTACTAACATTCTGTTTCTTCTTTCTACTACACCGTTTTGTTGAGGTGTATATGGTGTTGAGAAAAGTTGTGCTCTATCCCTTTGGATGCTAGAAATTCTTCAATTTGCCTATTGTTGAACTCAGTTCCGTTATCACTTTGGATTCTTCTTACGGGTAGTTGAATTTTGAGCTCGATTGATGTAATGAAGTTTCGGAGCTCCAGGAAGGTATCTGATTTTAATCTTAAAATGAATACCCAGGTAAATCGAGAGTAATCGTCTACTATAACCAGGATATACTTCTTAGGATTCAGACTAGCAACTGTTGATGGACCATAGAGGTCCATGTGGAGAAGTTCTAACGGATGAGTGATGCTCTAGTCTGTGATTGTCTTGTGAGGTTTCTTCTTCTGCTTGCCTAATGTACATGCTGGACATAAATTTTCGTTATCGAACTTCAGAAGTGGCATCCCTCTGACCATTTCTCCTGTTACCAACTGGTTCATATATCGGAAGTTGAGATGAGCTAGTTTCCGATGCCATAACCAGCTTATTTCAGAATGTGCTTTAGATAACAAACATAGTCTGGGTTTTCCGAGAAACATTGATATGTATAACGGAAACATATTGACTTGTCTTGGAGATTTCACTAAGCATCTGTCACTGGTACCCATCATAATGTAGCTAAATTCATTGTCGAATTCAACTCGGAGACCGGTGCTTACCAGCTGACCTACACTTATGAGATTGTGTTTGAGTCCGAGAACGTAGGCGACTTTCTGAATGGTGAAATTTCTGTTTGTTAATACACCATAACCTTTGAAGATGCCATTAGCGTCGTTTCCGAAGGTGATGTAACCTCCGAAGCTGACTTCTCGGTAATCTCTTAGAAACTCCAATCTTCCAGTCATGTGCATTGAGCAGGCACTGTCAATAAGCCATTCTTCATCCTGCTCTTCTGTGCTAAATGCCTGAAAAATTAGATAGTTAGTTTGGGCACCCAAATTTGTTTGGACCCATTTGTTTTTCCGAACATGAAAGATTTGTTTTTGATTGTTTGTTTAGCAGAAGTTTCAATTTCGGAGATTAGATTTGGTTCCGAAGTGGATGATTTTACGATCCCTTTTTGAACAAATCTTTTTGAAGATTTCTGAAAGATATTTTTTGTTTGATGGTTGAAAGTTTTGGCTTTGGTGACAAAAGTCATCTTTGAGGTTTGTTTGCAACAACGACAACAGGTATTGTTTTGTTGCCTTTTCAGTATTTTCGGAACTGTTTGAGAATGATTGGAGCTCGGATTTTTGATTCCAATAGTACTCAGATTTTTCTTATTGCTATTTATAACTTTAGAAAATGAAATTTTTGGTTTCATGAATTCCGGATCAGTTTTCTTTGAAATTACTAGAACATTTTTTGTTATTTTAGTATTGGTTATTTTTGGAAATTCTGAGTCGTAATTTGAGTAGTTGACTTTTTGTTGATACATAATGGGTTTGATGTTTGGAGTAGGAAGTAATCCCTTGTGAATGTATTTTCGGGATGTGGAAGGAGTAGATTTCCGAGTATGACTTGGAGTGACGAAAGTTGAATTAACTCCTGGCTTTCTCTGAGTGTAGAAGCAATTTCTTTGTTCAAATCTTGCATGAGATCGAGGTGACCGGAGATCTTTTCTGTTCAGGGTTGGTTTTACTCCATTTTTGGTTAGATTCTTTCCTTTTCCTTTTCGAAAAATTTCTCTTGGAGAAGAGTTAGATAAAGAATCATTTAAAGAGTCTGACTCTTCATGATTGAATTTAAGTTTTTCGAGCGAAATTTTGGTCGGATCGTTTGAAAAATTATGTTGTAATGCATCTATGTATGACTTGGTGCCGGAACATGATGGTTCGGAAGTCATGTTGGATGTGTTAGCAACATTAGGATTTCTGATTATAATTTTGTTAAAATCGTTTTTAATGATGATACTACTTGGACGTTTTTCCATTTTGATTTTTTCATCACCATTTTCTTTTCTTGAATTTTCCAAGTCATTAGGACATGGATTGAATTCTTCAGTAACACAGTTACTTTGCAGTTTATCTAAGAAAGAGTGTTGTTGAGAGTTTGATGATGATGGATTATTTGGGACCGAGGTCATGTGTCTAGGCATGAATGGGACTGAATTTGTAGATAGTTTACTGCTTTCAACACTGTCCACTTCTGAGAAATATGATAAGGGTATTTTGACTCCTTCTTTTAATTCAGAAGTGGCACTTTCTGATTCTAAGATGGGAGTTTTGGTAAGGTTCTTGGTTGAGTCCTCATCGTGTTTATCATCATATTCATTTGATGGGTATTGGAAAAATGGGCTTTGTTTGTTATATATAGGATAATTTTTATTTGTGGTTTTTCTTGCCCAACCCCAATTGAAAGTGTTTTCTGAAGAGTTGGTATTAGCAGGTGATTTGAAAACTTCAGTTACGTGATACAACTGATCTACTAATCTGTTTAGTCTTACATTATCGCTTCGGGCTAAATGCCTTTGCGATGTCAAAAGCTGATTTAAATTTTCTAACAAAGTCCTAAAAGTCTGTTCGATTTTCAAATCAGCAGTAAGTTTATCACAAAATAGTTTCTTATCCTCTAGCCTATTCTTCAACTTTATCACTTCGTCATACCCATCATCCCTTTCTTCCAGAACCCGCTGATATGCAGCTAAGGCATCTGCACAAGTGTTAGATATTTTTTCTAGAGCAGGTTCTAGATTGTTAGAGTAAATATTATGAGTATGAAGCATGTTACGTACCTGTTCAATGATACTCATTCCTTTGCCAGATTTGTGGTTGACCATAAAAGCGTAGTTCTATGGCATGTAGGAGGATGAGGATTCAGCAGTGTCTTTGAGATTCTTAGAGCTTGCTAATCCTGGGATTGGAGTTTCTAGGTTTGCTTGTACGATCATGCATTCACCAAATCCTTTTCCTCTTTTTCGCTTGTTCTCAAGGTGTTCATCTTCATCTCTAGAAGACCAGATCTTGACATTTCCGGAGGCAACAAACGCCTTGATCTTTTCTTCTTCCTTTTCTTTTGGGTTGTTTGTCGGAGCTCTGCAGTCTGCGGCATAGTGCCAAAGTCCTCCGCAATTGTGACATTTGATTACTTCTGATTCGTTCTGCAAGTTCTTCTCAGGGGTTTGAACTTGATTAGTACTGACAGCTAGAGCTGCTTTTGGTTTCTCCTGATGCTGCTCCTCAGGTTTCAGAAAGTATAGATTTTGACCTGATTGATGATGTCCTTTCTGATAGTTGTTTCTTGATTGATATCCTGCATTTTGGTTAGAAGGATGAAAATTCTTCTTTGGGTTAGAGTAGGATGTAATTCTGTTGAATTTCTGACTAATCATGGCTATTTCGTGTTGGTAGGCAGCTTCTTCAGCTTTGTCATATTCGGAATAGCATGATTCAGTAGTTTGTACTGGAGCAGGAAGTGCAAGGGTTGGAGTCTTAGATTGAATGGAGGATTGCGAGGTTGGAGATAGTTGGTATTGAACTGTTGGAGCTTGATAGTATGAAGGGTAAGATATTTGTGGTTGAGAAGGGTGATACGAGGGTATAGGATTTGGTTGTTGAGTTTGTGGTAGATTTGAATAGGAACAATCTGAGGTGTAGATGTGTTTGAGTTGATTTGTTGCTGAGTTGCTTGTTGATACTGTACTAGTTGTTGAGGAGTGTTGCCCATCATCGGATAGTTCTGTTCTGCAACTAAAGCCAAAGGTCCTCCAAGTTGCAGTTGTTGTTGATTGCCTTTTATGTCATGTTCTTGCCCAATGAGATTGTTGTATAGTCAATACATGTTGAAAGTTTTCAACTTTCCTGAGTCTTGAAGGATCATTTTAACAAGCACCCAATCTTTTCCAAGTCCTTCAAGAAATCAGAGATTAATCTCTTGATTGGTTCTCTCTGCTCCTGAACTTAGGAGTCTAGTGACGATTATACAGAACCGGGTGAATGCCTGTCTCAGTGATTCTCCGACAAATGTTGAGAAGTGGGTGTATTCTGAGAGACTTGACACCAGTTTTTGATCTTTTGCTTCCTCCGTCCCTAAGAACATGTTTTGTAAGAGAACCTAAATCTGTTGGGCTGTAGTATAGTTTTGTATGAGATCAAAGAGTTCCAGAGGGATTCCACATTGGATTTCGGTGAAAGCAATTTGGTAGTTGTCCATTTTATCAATATCAAGAGGAGACAATCTTGGCTGAGGAGCACCACCTAGAGCTTCTTCAGCAGTGTCAGCTCTAGTGGTGTAAGTTGGAAGATGAGGTCCTTCCTCAACAGAACGCCATATATATTTTCCCTTGGTTTTGAGATAGTTGCGCATACGAGATGCTCAGCCATTATACTCAGTAGGAATGAGTATAGGAGCTCGATTGGATCCTCCGACACTATTAGCAACATTTAGAGAGTAGTTCAACTGCATTATGGATAAGAAGAGAAGGTTCTGAACTGTTTTGAAACGAAAGAGAGAGTTTTAAGAGTTTGAGCTATAATAGCATGCAATGATCCACAGAGGATTCTAATGTTGTTGCTACAGCCAGGGTTTTGAGCAAACTAGACACTTAGAATCTTATAGACAGCTATTCAGGCTTTGATACCAATTGCTGTCGCCAAATATTCTAAGTAAATGCGGAAAGTAAGATTGCGGAAAGTAACATTCCAAAACTGGGAGGTTTCAGAAGTGGACAAGTCTGAAGACTTGATGCGAGATAATAATAATAAAGTAATACTTAAAATAGATCTTAATAGCTCAACAATAAACAATATGAATCAACAGTTATATAACTTAGGAATGTAAAGACTGAAAGATAAGAAAGTTAGAATCGTAGAGACAATAAGAAATGCAGATAAGAACATGAGAATCGATGGAACGAGAGATTATATTGATAAAGATAAAAGTGTTACACAAGATCTCTCAAACTCATGAAGACTGAGGATGGACTTGGTCTCCCTTTTATAGACTAAGGGAGGACCTTCGGATAAGGACCTATGGACTGAAGAGTAGACAACACGTCTCTCTTCAGTCAGACAATATGGATAAATCTAATATAATAATACAATGTCAGACTACGGTGGATTTAGATGTAATAAAATTATATACATTGTACAACCGACACGCTTCTAAAGGGTCACGCCTGATCTAGTCTAATCATATCATATAAGTTGACGTGCTTATCTTTTGTCTTATCTTCAAGATAGTTTCCATATCTTCAGTCTTCTTCTGTAGAATGTTTAATTGTGAAAGTTCTTGGATGTTGCTTGTGATGATGATCCGAAATCCAACATGGATTTCGGGGTCCTGGCCTGATCAGAGTTGATTTGAAAGAGTCTTCCGACTTAGTTCGGAAGAGGACCTTCTGAACTATGTAGACTACCGACTTATGGACTTCCGATTTCTAGTCTACATCTGTCATTTGAACTTTGTTCCGAAATCCAATTCTGGATTTCGGTCATGTATGAATAGTTTTCCTCAAATTACTTTTAGATCAATAAGAAGACATTAGGAACCAAGTAAACATACATAAATATAATATTAAAACATTCATACAAAATACTTGTTCATCATTCCATCAAATAAGGAGATTAGCATAGCTACTAGACTCAGACACCAAGTTGGTCAACGACTCGGTTCTTGCACTAACATATAATATATATATATATATATATATATATATATATATATATATATATATATATATATATATATATATATATATATATATATATATATATATATATATATATATATATATATATATATATATATATATATATATATATATACATATATATATATAGACTAAATATCAAATGGGAACCAATATTTTCCTAGGAACCGTAGGAACTTTTTTACTAAAAAAAATTTTCCAAAAAAAATGACATAATACACCTAATCGCATATATTTAAGACCTTTTGTAAAAAAAATTGAAAAAATAATATATATACACGAAATGTACACATATGCACGAAACGTGATCATATACACATATGCGAAAAAAAATGCATATATGCACATTTCGTGTATACATATTATTTTTCAAAATTTTTTTGATAAAAAGTCTTAAATATAAGCGACTAGATGTATTATGTCATTTTTTTTGAAAAAAAAATTTCAGACAAAAAGTTCCTACGGTTCCTAGGAAAATATTGGTTATTCCTTGAAACGGACTCTGTGTGTGTGTGTGTATATATATATATATATATATATATATATATATATATATATATATATATACATACACACACACACACACACACACATATATATATATATATATATATATATATATATATATATATATATATATATATATATATATATATATATATATATATATATATATATATATAAACACACACACAGTAACACTAGGTGCATATCCGTGCGGTGTAGCAGCCGATAAATAATTTCCTTTTGCGATCAATTTAATTTCTGAAGACATCTTGGGTTAAATACAAAAATACGTTATTATTTTTTGACAAAACTACAAAATTGGTCCCTGTGGTTTGGGTCCAAATAGTTTCCAACTTGCATGGGAGGTCCAATATCAGGAATTTCTCGTGGTTTTGGTCCGTGACCCACTTGAAAATACTAAAATTCCCTTTTAATTTGTTTTTCTATTTTCTTAATATCTATATTCATACTTTTTTATTCAAAATAATAATTCATTCTATGTAAATGGAAAAGCACAGTTTTTCAGGACCAATTTTAATTCTTTTTAAATATAAAGAAATAAAAATACCTCCAACCCCACCCCTCGTATCGGTATCCCCCTTCACTCTCTCTCTCTCTCTCTCTCTCTCTCTCTCTCTCTCTCCCTTCGTCTTGTTCCTATCACGTGCGGTGGTCTTGTGAAATTGTTCCAAAATAAAAGAAACCCACTAAGTGTCGTCCAATTTGTTGTTTTAATTCGTTCATTTCGTCCATACTAAAAGAAACCCACGAGAGAGAATGAGAAACCCAAAGCTACTAAAGTTGTTTCTTGTCAGAGTCGCTGCAGCTGCTCCCCTTATTGTTTCTGTTACAATAATATGAAGATGAACCTGTTGAACATCAATTGAAGAAGACAGAGGAAAGAAGGAAATGAAGTTCTTCAATTGGTGGTTGTGGTCACCGGTGGCGGCTAGGGTTACGAGGGCAACCTATTTTCAAATTTATTCATAACCAAATCGAAACTCGAATGGAAGATGCTCAAATGCAGATTAGAAGCGCTGATTATGAATGGAAGATCCATAAATCATAAAAGATTCAAACTCCAAAGAAGTGTTGGATTAGGAGTCTAAGCCATGACTAATAATTAGTATTTACCTAATTAATAGTAGCAAAGTCCATTTGGGTTGCCCTCATAGCTGGAGGTTTGGTAGAAAGTTTAGTAGAGAGAAAGATTAATTTATTATATGATTAATAAATCAATAGAAATAAAATAAATAGTTTATTAATATATTAAAGTGATAATATATTAATTAGAAACTATATTAATTAATTAGAAATTAATCTGGAATTAATTGGAATTAATTTGGTGATTAATTTAATTAATTAAAGGTGCAAGGAGTAGAATTGTAATTATTCAATAGTTGAGTAAGTGACAATTTTAGCAGCAGTGTAACCAGCGAAATTTATATATTGATATATATATATATATATATATATATATATATATATATATATATATATATATATATATATATATATATATATATATATATATATATATATATATATATATATATATATATTATTTCAAGATTAATATATACGGATAAATATGGTATGAATTGATATGATAAGGTTTATCTTATTTGAATTCAAAAAGGTTTATCTTTAAGGCTTATCTGGTTATCTATTGGAGGCTATAAATAAGGAGGCTCAGAACCCCCAAACCTGCGCCATTTCTCTCCTCCCTCTCTGGAATTTTCGTGACCCTCCCCTCCTGCTTCTGGGTGTGACTTCATTTGAGGCAAGATAGTTTTGTTGCTTAGCTTCCAAGAAATCCTAAAGGTTAGTTTTTCTAATTTAATTCTTTAGCAATTTTTCTGTTGGCCGTTTAGGAATTATTTATATGTTCAAAGATAGAAAACATAGATCCTTTATAGGTTGCATATGAACTTAGGGTTTTAGTTCATAGATTTGCAGAAAACCTTTCAGTGGTATAAGAGCTATTTGTTGTTTTCTAATTGAATTGTTATAATAGTTTTCCTAAATTTTAGGGTTTAAAGCTTATAAACCTTAATTATATGAAAATCGATTTAGGGTTAGGGTTTTGGAAACCCTAGCCCCTCCCCTTTATTATTTTCGAAAATTACATAGGTTTTTGGAAGGTATTCTATTTTTGGTAACTTTTGATTATTTAATAATTAGATAACCTTAAAACCATTATTTGTTTTTCGAAAATTAGGGGTCTAATATAGGTTTAAATTAATTTGATTAATTTGTGATACCTATCAGGATTTAATTAATTTAATTAATTGTTTAATTAAAAGACAAATTAAATCATTTAAAGGTTTAAATTTAATTTTAAAATGAATAGTTAATTTTCGAAAAATTAAATAGATAAACTAGAAATATTTTAAAAGTTTAAAATACATCTTATATATATTATAATTAAAAGTTAATGTTATATGTATAAGATAAACTGGTTAGTCAAATCAAAAGTAGGCCTCATTCACGAAGCTGATCTATAAAGAGGGTATAAGGAGACTGCCTATAAAATGACAGTCTAATGGGTGTCCACTCTCACCCACCGCTCTCCTGATCAGTAGAGGGTTGTTAGCCGAACGGGTTTGATAGGACCGCTTAATCTCACTAAAAGTATAATGTTATTAATCAAAGTAGTAGAACAGCTTTATAAAAATCCCAATGTAGTTACTTTAGGAAAAATGTGAATTGATGCTAATCCATGAAATTGCATATTGCACTTTATGAAACATTGGTGGAGCGTGTGTCGTTTACCGGCACACCAATAGGGGTTCATAAAGAGTTGCAATGGGTTTCTCAATCTTATCATTGTTGATAGAGCGTGTGTGGTTTACCGGCACATCAATTACAGATGGTAATTGACTTTGATAGTACCAAGCTAATTTTCATGGTTATTCACATCCAGTTTGTGATCCTCGGCATCCCAGTCACAAACAGTGGAGCATATCCGAGATTAAACATGCTATTGAACAGTTCAATAAATCTCAAAAGATCTAGGAATTCCATTATAATATGATTATCTTCCGCGGTGGAATTGGCTGAATCGTCATTCGCTTACCTTTATAAAATTTACAATTAGATTACATCATCCCTCTTCTAAGTTGTGAATTATATAGTTGGGTCCTAGCGTTATTATCATATTGGGTTAATATTAAGGATTATATGTATCTAATTAAAAACTACCTTCTTTTATAAATGTCTTCCGTTGACCAATCCGTTCCCTACTCCAACAACAGTAACGTCACTTCAATCCTCTCATTGTTTTCTAAAGTGACATTAGATGGCACGAACTACAACGATTGGATCATAAACATAAAGATGGCTCCGAGGTTTGAGAACAAAGAGTATGTTCTTGATACTGAGCTCATTAAAGTTGACCCCAACACAGCTACTCCTGAGGAATATGCCTCGTACAAAAAACACTATGATGATGTGACCAAAGTGGCCTGTATCATGATTGCTACAATGAAACCCGAACTGCAAAGAACCTACGAGGACTACTGACCTTATGAAATACACAAGGACCTTGCAGAAACGTTCCGCAAGCGAGCGCGTGTCGAGAGGTGCGAAGTGGTCCAAGCCTTCACGAACAGCAAGCTAAAGGACGGAAAGTCCGTCTGCACTCACGTGCAAAGGATGCAAGGTTACGTGGATAGGCTAAAGAAGCTGGGTATGCTAGTCGATGAGGAGTTGGCCATTGATATAGTGTTTAACTCATTACCGAGTTCTTATGACGAGTTTACACTGGCGTAACATTTGAACAACACTCGGACCTCTTTGGCCGAGTTGCATAGCATGCTTGCAAACTGCAGAAGATGGGCTGAAGGGTAAAAGTGTACCCTCAGTGAGCCAGCCTGTCTTGGAAATTGGTCAATGCAAAGGAAAGAAACGGAAGGGCCCTCCCAATCAGAATTGGAGGGAAAAGGTTCAAGTCGGGTCATCCAGTAATGGCCCGAGACCCAAGTCTTCCGTCATTCCTCATGTCGCCAACCCCAAAGATGCCAACTAATTCTATTATAAAGAGAATGGTCATTGGAAGAGGAGCTGCCCAAAATACTTGCAGGATGTCAAGGATGGCAAAGTGAAGTCATCGACAGCAGGTATGTACACTATCTCTAAAAACTCACCATCTTCTAGTTCTTCGGTCCTTGATACAGGATGTGGTTTTCACATATGTTCTGATTTACAGGGCCTAAAGAAAAGCAGGGAGGTGGAGAACGGTAGATTGAACCTGATCATGGGCAATAGGAGATTGTCGCCTGTTACCAAGATCGGTGTCTATAGTTTAGTGCTCAGTAGTGATGTTTGTTTGGATTTAATAAATTGTTGCTATTCGCCAGAAATGGCAAGAAACATAATTTCATTTCATGCATTGTATAAACAAGGTTTTCAATATTCTTTTGGCAATTTGATAGGTTCAATTTCTGTTTTTTAGAAAGGTGTTTTTTTAATCTTTACCTTGTTCTGGTGTGTATGAAACAGTGACATGTGTAGACAATTTAGGAAATAGTGTA
Organism: Cichorium intybus; assembly: GCA_023525715.1. Classification (NCBI taxonomy): domain Eukaryota; kingdom Viridiplantae; phylum Streptophyta; class Magnoliopsida; order Asterales; family Asteraceae; genus Cichorium; species Cichorium intybus. Next base: position 65,290,024 of record CM042017.1, on the reverse strand, counting down.
TTAAATATTGATTCTTCTAGTGGTGTAGAAAAGGCATGCTTGTGGCATTGTCGTCTTGGGCACGTTAACAATAAACGCATCGCCCAACTCCAAAAGGATGGAGTGTTGGAATCATTCGACCTCAAGTCGGATGATGTATGTGAATCTTGTCTTTTGGGCAAGATGACCAAGTCACCATTCACGGGGTCTTGTGAAAGAGGTGAAGGTCTGTTGGACATCATACACACAGATGTGTGTGGTCCCTTCAGATCAAGCATAAAGGATGGCACGCGGTTCTATGTGACCTTTACTGACGCTTATAGTAGATATGGGTATATCTAGTTAATCAAGCACAAGTAAGACACTTTTGAAAAGTTCAAAGAGTTCAAAAATGAAGTTGAGAATCAATTGGGCAGGAAGATAAAGATGCTTAGATCCGACAGAGGCGGTGAGTATCTTAGTATCGAGTTCCTAGACTATCTATAGGAATGTGAAATAGTTTCACAGTTGACACCTCCTTGTCACACCCCCAAACCACGATGGCGGAAACGTCTGAGGGTGGATGACTTCATGAACAGTATCACAACAACGTTTGTACAATAGTGATCAAAGCAAACACATCCATCATATACATAATTGTAAATGTTACAATAGTTCAAAAGATTGTATGTTTTGAATACAATTACAATATGATATCAAAATACCTAGTATGACGCCATAGCGACCCATCGTCAAAGGTTGTAGTTACCCTATCAATTTCCTGAGAATACAAGTAGTTTGAAAGAGTGTCAACATTACGTTGGTGAGTTCATAAGATATTTGTATGAGAAAATCCATAATCCTTTTTCCTTGTAGAAAGATAGTGTTTGAAACCAGAAAATACAATATTTTCTTATAAATGAGTAGTAGTCTTAAAACCCAAAGACCGAAAATGTATAGGTATTTGTATACTTGAAAATAGTATTACGTAGTTTTATTCTTGTATAAAACCGTGTAAATAGGTGTTTACTGGTAGTCGAATCGTAGATTTAATTCCACAAAAGTCGTATGTATAAGTAAACCGTACTTATATTTATATCTTTGATAAAACATAGTTTTAATTCCCATAAAATCAGTGTGTATAAGTAAAACCATACTTATATTTGTAACTTGTTAAAATGTAGTTTTAATACCATAAAACTTGTATGAGGAATCTCTTTCCTTGTAAAATGTAGTATTGTAATCCAAGAAAATCCAATATTTTATTATGAATGTATCCAAGTCCTTAAAACCCAAGGACTAAAATGTATAGCATAGTTTGTAGTATAAAGCCATTGAAAATGTATATTTCCACGTAAACAATTTAATAAAGTTGATTTCCCATGCGAGACGCCCTATAACCATACTGTGACCATGTAGGCCTGCTTCGACGTTCTTCAGGCGTCGGACTGTTATGACATTTGTCACCTCAGACCCGTCGGTCTAGCTGTAGCTAGCAGCTCAGGTGCGGGGTTGTCAATCCCGTATAGATCTATACACAAATATCACGTTCTCTTACTGTGAAGACCCGTCTCACAAAAATGTATGTATCAATCAACTTGTAAAAGTTTGTATATGAAAAACCTTTGTGTTTGTCCATTATCATTTTTCCCATGATAATATAGTAATGTATAATAATTATATATTTTATATAATTATTTGTCTTCTTTAAAACGTCATAGTAACATTTGTATCAACAAACTATTCCTATAATAGTTTATTTTTAGTATTCCGTTGTGAAAAACATATATTTACAAATATATGTGAAATAACTTATTTAGATGGTTATAAAGAACTTCTTTTAAGATATATTCTCCACAATAGTGGTGTAATAAATTGGTTATATCATTTATTACTTCCAATATAATATTTCATGACTATCAAATAAAGAACGGCCAGGTAGAAGATCAAATGGGGAGGCATGACCCTTTCAGCGTATAAGCCTTTCGGAAATCCAACAACCTAGCCCAAATGATCGGCCTAAACACCGCTCTCGTAAGTAGATCATTCAATATTATATTTTGGAACTATAATTGAATTGTTGTCATAATGATGTTTACAAAATTCACATTTTGTTTACTATTGTTACAAATGAGTATAAATAGCTAATTTTATAATATAATTTGTATTCTCCCCCTTAAAAACTTGAATAAAGATAAAAAGAAGGGGTATGAACTCACCTCAATGTCGACTAGGATCTTATCGCCAATTGTTGTTAGATCGCCCGACTCTTCGTGCTTCTTACTCGAACTCACTATATTTATAACTGAAATAGCTACTTCTAACGCTCATTCTTCGTATATTTCTATATATATCGAAGAATCTTCTAACAATAATATCTAGTGATATAGAGATCGAGATCTGAGGTGTGAGGAAATGAGAGGATTGAAGCCTCTATTTATAGTAAATTTATTTTTCGTATAGCGGCCCTCAAGATACAGACATTTGACGTTTATAGCTTTTAGAAATTGTTAATGACAAAACATACCCTTAAAATACTCTTTAAATAGATTTAATAGTTTTTATATAAAACGAATGATTTTTGTTTATAAAAATATGATCTACAAAAATCGTAGTTTAATAATATCAACTTTTTAACTAAACGTTTTTAACGAATTAACGAAAGGGTATTAATTGTAAGTTTAATAAAAATATAGGGTTAAAATGTAAATACATTTTCATTTTAAAGAAAAAGAAAATATTAAATAGAGTATATTACCAAAATGGTCCCTGAGGTTGGCAGAAACTAACAACAATGGTCCTACTGTTGAAAAAAAACACTCTATTGGTCATTAAACTTACAGTTTAGATACAACAATGGTCCAAAGGCCAAGTAAAAAGACAATTTTATCCTTTTTAATTTCTTTTTTAATTTCTTTTATTGTTTCATTTATTAAAATAATTAAAAAAAACTTACCCCCCACCCCCACCTCTCTCTCTCTCTCTCTCTCTCTCTCTCCCTCCCTCTGATTATAACAGGAACACACAAGCTCTTAATCGCATCAAAAAGTCTACAAGCAGATGGTGTATCGCTAAATGGACTCAATTTCGTTTCATTCTCGTGAGAGATTCTAATTCGTATAGATTCCATTTCTTTCGCAAGCGGTTCAACATCAGAAAAATCAAGAACACCAAAACCCAGGTCAGCCTGCTCAAAGATAACGCAGTCGATCAAACAAGACAACCAGGCCGATCTTTTAATTATTATTCCTTAATCAGTACAGCTCCCCGTAGCATGTTCTGTTCATCTAACAACTAAAGGCGATTTCACCTCTTCTTCGTGTTCTTCTATCTCCACCCAATACCAAACCAAAAGGCAAACGCAACTCCTTGTTTTCTTGATCCTGAATTCCACCTTATATTTAGGGATAAAATTTCAATCACGCCCCAAATCGAATATATCGTGCCTACCTTGTTTCAGCTAAAGAAAGATTCTGATTAAATCAGAATCGGCTCTAGTTCCTCGAAGATCTGGAGAGAATGCTCAATCTGCTTGAGCGAGTTCTGAGGAGAGGGAAACGGTGAAGGTGATTCTGTATTGTCATCACGGATTCAACCCACTGTGCATCAGACGAGAGAGAAAGAGCAGTGTCCTTTTGGATCATGGGTATCATACTCTTCCTGAAAGGCAAATGATGCAAAAACAATCTTATGAAAACTGTAATCGTCAAAAACGTTACTGTGATTTCAAATTAATGAATCCTGTTTTCTAAACAATTCAACTATATTTCGCCATGAACAATTGAGAATCGGATAACTTGAAACAACGCGAAATAACAGGAGGATAAACAAAAACCTGTAAGCAACTTTGAGTGGGTTAAACACACACACACACACACACACACACACAGAGAGAGAGAGAGAGAGGGAGGGAGGTGGGGGTAAGTTTTTTTTAAACTATTTTAATAAATGAAACATTAAAAGAAAATGAAAAAGAAATTAAAAAGGGTAAAATGGTCTTTTTACTTGGCCTTTGGACCATTGTTGTAACTAAAGTGTAAGTTTAATGACCATTATAGTGTTTTTTTCAACAGTAGGACCATTGTTGTTAGTTTCTGCCAACCTCAGGGACCATTTTTGTAATTTACTCTAAAATAAAAGTCAAAAAGGAAAAAATCAAAAAGGGTAAACTTTCACAATTGAGCCTTCCGACACCCCCAATTTACGTTCTCAGATCTATCGTAAATAGCTCTCGCTAGTCCGCCATTTTTAATTTTTGACTGAAAACTTTTGTAAACACTCGCATCGTAACCTTCATCAGTTGAGCCTTCCGACACCCCCAATTTACGTTCTCAGATCTTTCGTATTTACGGTGCTCTCCTCCCATCTCTGCTTCTCCGCCGGTCCATCGCTCCACTTCTCTACCTCGGAGCTAAACTTCCGTCATCTGCTTACAAGAGTGAATCGCAATCGGTACCTGTTGTTTTTCCTGATTTATTGATTGTTTGAAGTTGTTAACGAGAAACGATAACGATTTGATTTTTTTTGGGGTAAAAGCTGTATAATCATGTAAACCCTGTTATTAGCAAAGTTAATCCAGATTAGATATACGAATGCCCTAACTATTTGTATGCAAATGTATTGATACCTATGAGTCAAATGAACTAACTTTTAAGCTCACTATTGATCTAAAAACCTCCTAATGATCTATGACTGACTTTCAAATTTTGACTTGTGTAATATAACATAGACTTGCTTTAACCTTATCGTTTGCAGCTGCTAAGGGGATCGTTAATTATAGTAGCTCGGGGAAACTCTTTTAAAAATAGTTATTTCCTTCTTATTCTGGTTAATTATTGCTTTGTCTCTGATTATATGTTGGTTCTAATTCATGCTTCCATTTCATATCAGCATCTCAGATGTGTATTTGTAGCTAATGAACTTAAATTGTGGTATCAGACTTATACAGGGAGTTTATTAATAGCCGCATGATGGCACAATATACAGGGGCAACATTTGGGGATTTGAGCCACCACCCTTTTGTAGTTACAGATGCAACATAAGGTCTGTTTCAAAATAGAACCTAGGTCTCTGCCCTGCATTTGTTTTGAGTTAATTGGTAAGTTTCTACCCCCATAACCTTAATTTTTGGATGGTATATTTCAACCCATTTTCTGATTCTTTATTGTGTTTGTTGCAGTTTCTTATAAAAATCCATCTATTGTTGATTCATGAATTACGGTTTAATATGTAGGTTTTAAGATTATTAGCAACTTAATAACCTTTTTTTTATGGTTTGTTGATTAGTGTTAAGTTTCCTGTTCACGTTTTCTGCAGGATGACACCTAATTCAAAGATTAGTAGTCAAAATGGAACAAAATTTGGAAAGAAAACTTATGGTGAGACTAAATTATCAAACAGTGCATGCTATTTGTTTTTTGGTTTGTTTCAGACTCAAACATGTACTTGTTAGTTTAGTTTTATTTTGGACTCGAACAATGAAGTAATTGTTGATAAAATTTTGACACCTTGAGAGTTTGTAGGTAAGTGATTATGGTTGAGAATTTAAGTCATTCCAATATTCAGATGAGTTTGGTTTACAAATGAAATTGGAATGCTTTAATTGTTGATAAATATGACCCTTTTTTGAATTCCATGTAATTTATAAATTTAAAATCTAAAATGCCTAAACATGGCAGCCAAAATTTACTCTACATTGTAGGTTGAAGATCATGAGCTTTCAGATGTTGCCACCATAAGTGCAGGTAACGATTATGAAGTGGGAAGCATGATTTCTGAAGCTATAAAAAGAGTAGGAAGAAAGGGTAAAATAGAGAAAGGAAATTTTGCTGAAAACAATTTACATGTGTAGAAAAACCATGAAAGCAGAATTCCAAGAATGTAAGGTAAGATACTTGATTTTTTTTGTTCCTTTCATTCTAAAAGAAGTGGTATAGTTTTGACTTTTGAGGTCATACTATGAAACTGTAGATTGTATTACATTTTTGTCCCCAAATTTAGGTGATTTTTTTTTTCAATTTTGGCCCCAAAGAGTTTTTTCTTGAAGTTGGTGTCCTTAGTTTGAAGTTTTGTAATGACTTCGGTCTTGGGTCAAGTAAATCGATTATATTACCCTTTATCTGAATTTTATAATTATGATTAATGTTAAATATTTATAAAAATCAAATAAAGGGAAAATGTAGTCATTTTACTTAGGATGCGGACCAAATTAATTAGGAACTTCAGAATAAAGACCAAAATTGCAAGAGAAAACTTTTTGGGATTGAAATTGCAAAAATAGCTATAAACCTGGACCAAAACTGTAATTTGTATTACATTTTTGGTCCCGAAATTTAGCTGATTTTTGCAAATTTGGTCCCAAAGAGTGGAAAAGAAGCTTTAGGCCCCAATACCTGCAGAGTGGAAAAGAAGCTTTAGCTGATTTTTGTAATAAATGCTGAAGGAAAAGAAGCTTTAGCCCCAATAATTAGCAACAAATTGAAGGGCATAATAAAGGCAGCAGCAGTCAAAGCTCCTTCCTTTGGTCAACGCAAGAGTCAATGCTTTTTCCCAAAACATTTAATTTTATAATATTCTTTACATTAATGGTGAAATTATTAAGTGTAACAATTTGTAGGGACTGTGATTAGGGAGGATGCAGGTTTGACACTTCAAAGGGTAAAAAAGGAAATGTTTGGGAGTGCAAGTAAAGTGGTTATAACAAAAGATTCCACATTAATAGTTACTGATGGAAGTACTCAAGAAGATGTGAAAAAAGAGTCAATCAAATTCAAAGGCTTGTAAAATTTTCTAAATAAGTATTGATTATTCTAAGGGAAGGTACAACCATGGCACTAAAGGTAGTCCCCTTGTTCCATACATGTTGACAAGTCAATGTGATGTCTTTTGTTGGTTCATCTTTTTTTTTTCTTTTTCATATCTGATTTGTTTATTCTTTTTGATGAATATATTCAGATAAATCCAGATTCTGCCAAAGGCTATAAATCACGTGGAATTGCACTATCGATGCTTGGTCAATGGGAAAAGGCTGCAAAGGATCTTCATGTAGCTTCTAATATTGATTTTGATGAAGAAATAAGTACCATACTTAAGAAGGTTAGCAAGTTTCTTGTTCTTTTGTACCTACAAATACTTATTTGGTTGGTTATTATCTACTTCTTTCATTAAATTGCAGGAAATAGCGACGTACTTTACTCTTTTTACCAATATAGGCACTGTACTTTCCTTTTTTACTCATAATAAAGTTATACTTTCATTTATTTACCAGGAACAATTTGTGGAGAATGCAAAGTTATCAGCAAACTATTTTATTGCTAATTGTGAAGAAATGTTGGTATGTTTTTTTATGCTCTTAAGTATTTTGAGGGGTTGAAACCAATTTCCCTTTTTGATGTATATATTTTCTAGTTACTCAATTATTTTTTTATATTTTTATTTACAACAGAAAGTTGCTGCAGTACTTGATGAGCTGCCAATTTCCTTGCACGATAAATACCTTTTTTGTCTCAGGTACATCTTTTTTATGGTTTTTAGCCAATTAAAATTCATTAATAATTATTCCATTTTGTCGATTCTTTAAATCATTGACAATTATTTTTTTTACAGTCCTGCCGATATGAGTGATGAAATCTTATCTCAGGGCCTCACACAAGTAAATATCTATTAAAATATTTAGTTTCTTCTAAATCTTTTTTTTATGATAACAAATTTATCTTTTTAATTTAGTTTGCTCATACGTATGCAAAGAAGCGCATTGTTAGACTCCGGGAAATATTTACTCCAGGAACACTCCAAGTGCCAAAAGTGTAATTCACTCTAAAAATATGTAATGTCTCATTTCTTTTATATATCGTACAGGACCCTGAGCATTCCAAGACCCAGAAGTTATGGCTGCTCTCCAAGATTGTATATATGTTTTTATTTATTTATTTAACTGGGAAACTGTTTTTCTTAAAATTGATTTACTTTTTTGCAGTGATGCAGTGTTGCATATAACAAAGACCCAAGCCCTGTCAAGCTAAATTTGGGTGTTGGTGCCTATCGTTCAGAGGTGCTTTTCTAGTTTTGTACTTTCTATTAAAGTGTCTGAATTGCCTGATTTATTATTGATATAACAAGAAGGAAAACCTCTTGTCTTAAATGTCGTGAGAAAAGCAGAACACCTACTAAAACCAGTTATGACACAATAATATACAAAACAGACTGTGAAAACGTATCGCTACTATGATCCAGTAACCCGTGGACTCAACATCCAAGGTTTGCACCAATCTTTTATCTTTTAACTGTTTTATAAACGAGGGCAAATTTGTACAAACTTAGGACTTGACTTTCTCCATTTAAGCATTCAAGTAAAAAAGAACCTTTATATAGGTTATGAGATTATGAGATTATGGAAGTGTCTTCATGCTCTTTTTGTGTCATTTTTTCTTAGAAATAGTACTTTTGTATCAAAAGATGCGTACATGTCTGATCAGTGTCACATTTACTTGACTATTCACTTTCTTTTATTCACACTTCAATCTTTTAGTCTAATAAACATTGATAATCATTTATTTTTAAAAAATTTTATTTATGTTCCTAACAGGATACATTAGATGTGTAGGAAGGATGCCGGCTGTAAAGGAAAATGGTGCTTCGGGTGTTCTATCGAGCCGCAAACTATTCAACAACTAAAGGATGGGTTGGCTCGTACACAAAATGCATTTGTATTTTGAATATTTAGAATATTGTTGTTAAACAAGTTTAGTTTTAATTATAGTAATGACATTGTGTTTTTACATTATCTTAATTGTCTTGTTAGTAATTCATATGCCATTAAATTAAAAAAAAAAGACTTATTTTTTAATGTAATTTTTTAGTTATAAATGTGAAAAAGACATTATTTTAGCAAATATATAGTGACATAAAAAGTATGTTACAGAAAATTGCCACTAAAACCCAAAACATCAACCGCGGCACAATGAAAAAAATGTCACTAAAACCCAAAACGTCTACCGCGGCACAATGAAAAAAATGTCACTAAAACCCAAAACGTCTACCGCGGCACAATGAAAAAGTGTCACTAAAGACTTTTAGTGACACTGTTTTTAGTGACATTTTTTTTTGTGCCGCGAATGGACACATGAGCCTTTAGTGACACTTTTTGGGTTTTTAGTGGCATTTTTTTTGTGCCACTAAATGTCATTTTATTTGTAGTGCCAGTTAATTCTAGATTAATTTCTAATTAATTAATATAGTTTCTAAGTAATATATTATCACTCTAATATATTAATAAACCATTTATTTTATTTCTATTGATTTATTAAACAATTAATAAATCAACATTTCTTTCTACTGAACTCTACACCAAACCTCCAACTATGAGGGCAACCCAAATGGATTTTACTTCAATTAATAAGATAAATACAATTTATAAGTCATGACTTAAACACCTAATCCAACAATTATATCACCGAAGCAAGAACTGCTGCATCTTCTTCATTCCATTTCCCATTTCAAAGCACCTAATATTCCATTTAACTACTTGATTAATCTAAACATACAAAAAAAACTTTATACATCATATAAAGAAATGTTATTACCTTTGCTTTAGGTGCAAGGCATGCCATTAGAGCTGCTGCTGCATAACCAACATTATTCTCCTCTATAAAACTTATTGTTGAATTTATAACAAGCAATGTAATAATCCCAACAAAATCTTGCCAATCGGGTGGTTTACCCTGCATTAATACAAAGTTTTATTAATTATATAAATGAAATATCATTTTATCATGAACTAATATTACCAAATTTACGAACTTACTCCCCTCCATAAGCAAGTTCAATGGCCATAATTGCTGCAACTTCCATGACCCATGACAGGGGATTCCACATAAACCCTAAAAACTTCAAGAACTTGCTCTCCTAAAATTAATGACTTTCAAGTTTCAACTAATCCAAAATCATATGAGGGTAAAAAAGTAATTGCAACGTGGAAGACTGAAAAGTAATAAACAAATAACCTTCTTCTCTTCAAGCTTGTTGTACCCAAATATTTCTAATCTCTTTTTCGCATCTTCCGATGATAGCCCATCTTTAGAACATCTTAAATTTTCATAAATTTCTTCAATTGGAATGGTTTCCTGTAATTTTCAAATTTAGATTCGTTATCAAAGAAAAGAGTCATATGCAAAAGCCGCCATTAACATCGATCTGAAGTAAAAGAGCGATTATAGCGGTACATATAAGGTGTAGGTTACAGTTCCTTACCAAGTCAACTGCTTCCTTCTTCACAGCTTCCATAATATCTTAAGTTCCCCCCCCCCCCATTCCGTTCTCTTAGTTTCTTGGTGTTATACAAGAATAAATTTTAACAAAATCAACCGTTATGATTTGCAAACTATTCAAATACGACTATCTAAATAATTAGTACACTTGTAATTAACAAAACGAGTTGATTCAGATTTGAAGAATCATGAAATCGAAAAATGACGCTTGTTGCATACTAACAACTTATCACCTGCATAATATTTCAATTCGATTACGTATCACCCTTATCTATCTAAATAATATTATATTAAGCCAATTTTGCATAATTACATCAATCACGTTGAATCCAGATATGATAAATAGTTGCTTCTAACAAGCTCATCAAATTGAATTCGTAGTACATCGAGAATTTATAGTAGAAACTAAAGGAATAAACCTACAAACGATGAAAGAAAAAGACTCATAAAGAGACTGTAAGCTTATGGTCAAACCATTACTAAACCTAAAAGCCTTGGAACCAAAGAAATTGCTCGCAACCATATATTAAAGCCATGGGATTATCTAAATAATACCATTTTGATATACAACGTGAATCGTTATCGTTTCTTAAAGTAATTCATGATCCATCATTTACTGGATGCAATCCTATATCAATGAGGAAAGGATTATATCAAGTGAAGAATATACCAGATTTCATATCCACACGGTCGACCCTTCCATATTTCTCGAACAGCCTCTCAAAATCAGATTGACGAGTCTCGTACTCGAAATTCGCACAGAAAATCGACCTCATCTTCTGGATTTTCAATTTAACATAAAATACATACGATCAATCATCACTCTTTAAACGGATAGTAAGTCAATAAAACATTTGTATATTGCAGAAAGAAGTAACACATTCCAAGAGATGAAGAGCGAAAGATACCTTAAACTCTTTTATTTAAATTTTTGACGACGAGAGCAACCCTAACTGTAAATGTGAATGGGGAAGAATTAGGGTTGAGAGTTGAGACGGTGATATTAATATATGCCACGAACAACCAATTTTACTTTTGCTCTGCAAGCCACGTGCTATACTGCTATCGAAGGAAAACATTAAAAGAATCGGATTGCAATCGTCGATTTTAATTAACAAACACAAACAATACCATCTTTAACTTCAATTTGAAGACATACCAAAGGAACATAAAGTGGTTTCTAGAAGCGAAGTAGTAAAGCACTTCCGACGATCGCAGAAGAAGCTGCAAAATTGGATGGAGAGTTAGGTTACCTGTGACATTGAAAGAGTAGATTCGGATGAACCCATGGCCAATTACTTCTGTTAAAAAGAAAATATGGCGAATTCATTTGAGAGAATAAATCAGAAGGCTGAATACATTGAAGAAAAAGGGGAAAACGGATGGAGAGGAAAGCGGAAACCGAGCATTGATTGTAAAATTCAAAAAATATATTTTTTAGGAAATTCAAAATTCTAAGAAAATGACATGTGTCTTATTGGCTGTGGTAATGACAAGTGTCCTCTAGTTTTTTTTTTGGAATCAGCGAATAGATATGGTTTCACCTGAGGGTAATCAGCCCCGCAACCCAGGGCGGTTGGCGATTACCTAAGGCGCAAAGGCATTTCCCCTCCACCTAATTCGCCTTCCAGGAAAATCCCCCACATGGGGTTAGTCGGAGTCGAACTCCAGACATTCCACCACATGAGTATATAACCCGGGTGCATCCACCCAGCTAGGCTGGGCTTCACTTGCAAGTGTCCTCTAGTTACTTATTTATTAGTATAGAATATATATATATATATATATATATATATATATATATATATATATATATATATATATATATATATATATATATATATATATATATATATATATATATCAAGGTTGTACAAATCGCTAGGCGGTTGGCATGCGGTCGACTGGGCCTTAGGACTAGTCGATTTAGGCGAGGACTAGTAGGGCGCCTAGGCGGGGAGTATTAATTGTAACAAAAAATATTTTTTAAATTTAGATATAACCTATATCCTTACAAAATGAATAAATAAGCATAAAATTTTAACAAATCTAAGTATTTTAATATGTAAGTCATCAAACATCATAATGTTTAGACTAATTAATAACATTTTTGACAATTTTAATGATCAATAATCGTAACTTAGCCACCGATTATCATAATTTATATACATAATAAAAAATTGAAATTACTAATAAAATAAAATATATATTATTAATATAATAAAATATAAAATATATATTATTATTTTGAAATTTTCCAAATTTAAATTTTAAAAATCTAAATTTTTGATTTTTTTTTGAGAATTTGAGAATTATTGAAAATTTTGAAAATTTTGTAATTTTGAAAATTTTGTAATTTTGAAAATTTGGAATTTTGAAAAATTGAAAATTTTGCTGCTTAAACCCGATTTTGACCGCCGTCGACCAAATCCGCCTAACTTGACCGCTACCACTAATTGTAGGCAGAATCTGTCTGCCTAGCGCCTAGCCGGCCGCCTAGGCCGACTTTTACAAGACTGATATATATATATATATATATATATATATATATATATATATATATATATATATATATATATATATATATATATATATATATATATATATATATATATATATATATATATACTAGCGGCATACCCGCGCGTTGCGGCGGCGGTGAATTGGTTTTTGCGGCAATTAGTTGAGTTTCGGCGATTAGTATCTTTCGGTGGACGACGAATAGTTAAAATCGATGAATAACTTTCTTTCGATGATTAATTTCCTTTTAAAAAATCAAATTTCAAATAATACATTTTATTTCGTTAGATTGTTTTAGGATAAAAAATGAACAATTAAAAATAAACACGATTTTAATAATTTTTCTTTAAAATTTTGAATTTTAAATTATGAACTTATAAATTTTTATCTCTAATTTTTCTTATTAAAAACCAAGTGAAATAACAATTACAAAGTAAATAAAGAAATATACGGTCTACATTAATGTGATAAAGTTATCGGTTAATGGAACATAAACAATTAAATTAAAGGGCGTATTGTGCTTGATAATAAACAGTTACTTTTGTACCTATAATGTAAAGGGTTCAAAATTTCAATTTGTGATGAAATAAGCATACGTGTATTGTCCCGACAAATAAGCATGCCTGATTTGCCCAACAAATAAAATAATATAGTGCAAAGGATGTTATTTGAAATTGTTTATGTAGTTTCTATTTAGAATTAATTATAACATAAGATTTCGATAAGCATTTAATTAATCTTGTATTAAAAATAAAAAAAAGTATTATTAATATTTATATAAATATTATTTTTAAAATACTAATATTTTATAACCTGATAACAAAGGAATTTGAATTCCCCACACACGTAAACTTATATTAGTTCAATTCCATCAATTTATATAAATAAAAACTCCATAAAAGACACGAAAATTTGATGCCAATTGTTGTAATAATTTTTTAAATTTTGAAATTGGTCAAAGGTAAATAACCAAGAAAGTTGCATGTGTGTTTGACAGCTTATAGAAAGCGTATTGATGAAAGGTTTTTTGTTTTTTTTTTTAAAGTAATTAATATATTATATGTAAAAGATCGACTATCAAAGGGAAGTGATTCTTCCACATCAACTTTTAATTTTTCCACTGTATTTTATTATGCATTACCAATTTTACCCCTCATTCAAACATTAATCTATCCACCGAAAAGAAAATCAGTAAAACCAAAAAGGGGATATGTTTCCAAACACAACACGCTTCTTCTACGTCCTCCTCGCTTTCACATCGGCGCTGTAATTCAACCTCTATTTTCAGTTTCTCATCGGCACAGCTTCTTCATTTCTGGAGGATTGTGGAGCCGATGTTCATCCATGGTTTAGTGAGGAGAGTTTGAACTTTCTTGCAATAAACTTTCCGGAGTTCAAAGCCCTGCCGCTATTGAGTTGTGATGGATTTAGTATTCAAGGGCCTTGCTACCGGTGGTGGAGGTGGGTTGCGATAGCATATGGGGTGTTGGTGTTGTACCCACCGGAACCCTAGGAAACTCCGGCACCGACTTCACCGGCAACCTAAAATATCCAGCAAACTTCATTGCAACCATTTGCTTGACGTTGAACGTGGTTACCAGTGGTGATGGCCACGTCTATAGCTGCTCGAAAGCTTCAACCGACAAGATGTGATACTATGGCGTGGCTGTAAAAGACACAAACAGATCTAAATAATAAATACAGCCACGTAGAGATCAATCACATACATAGACACAAAAAGATCAATCGCATATCTAGAGACAAACATATCTAGAAGAGAGGACAAAGTGCTTTGATGTTAGGGTTCAGAGTGAAAGAGAATATGTTATCATGGTGAGATAGATGGTGAGACAGATAGGTAAAGCGTGAAGATGACGGCAGTTTTTCAGATCGTTATTGCGGTAGTGAGAGGGGTGGTGGTGGAGATGGCAATTGACGATGTTGATGGCGGCCATTAACATAGTCACAGTGAAGAGATGATGGAGCGTATGAGAGAGAGTGCGAGCCTGATTTCTGGATTGAAGAGAAAGATAGGATGAACATATAGGAAGCGAAGGTGAAGAATGAGTGTAGACCTTTGGATTGATCCAGTGAATCAACGGCCCGTAGACTTTGATAGCAATCCGTGTGATGCACACGTAACCAATCCGTGTGATTTGTGTTTCTCCACTAATTTGTAGTTAAGCGCTTTTGTCTAGATATGCATGTATATATAGTACGTTGTGCATCATAACTTGTCTTTAAGAGTTTTGGATTCAAAATTTCAAATGTGCTAGGCGGATTCAACGCCCGCCCAATTATTTTTACCCCTCATTCAAACATTAATCTATCCACCGAAAAGCAAATCAGTAAAACCAAAAAGGGGATATGTTTCCAAACACAACACGCTTCTTCTACGTCCTCCTCGCTTTCACATCGGCGCTGTAATTCAACCTCTATTTTCAGTTTCTCATCGGCACAGCTTCTTCATTTCTGGAGGATTGTGGAGCCGATGTTCATCCATGGTTTAGTGAGGAGAGTTTGAACTTTCTTGCAATAAACTTTCCGGAGTTCAAAGCCCTGCCGCTATTGAGTTGTGATGGATTTAGTATTCAAGGGCCTTGCTACCGGTGGTAGAGGTGGGTTGCGATAGCATATGGGGTGTTGGTGTTGTACCCACCGGAACCCTAGGAAACTCCGGCACCGACTTCACCGGCAACCTAAAATATCCAGCAAACTTCATTGCAACCATTTGCTTGACGTTGAACGTGGTTACCAGTGGTGATGGCCACGTCTATAGCTGCTCGAAAGCTTCAACCGGCAAGATGTGATACTATGGCGTGGCTGTAAAAGACACAAACAGATCTAAATAATAAATACAGTCACGTAGAGATCAATCACATACATAGACACAAAAAGATCAATCGCATATCTAGAGACAAACATATCTAGAAGAGAGGACAAAGTGCTTTGATGTTAGGGTTCAGAGTGAAAGAGAATATGTTATCATGGTGAGATAGATGGTGAGACAGATAGGTAAAGCGTGAAGATGACGGCAGTTTTTCAGATCGTTATTGCGGTAGTGAGAGGGGTGGTGGTGGAGATGGCAATTGACGATGTTGATGGCGGCCATTAACGTAGTCACAGTGAAGAGATGATGGAGCGTATGAGAGAGAGTGCGAGCCTGATTTCTGGATTGAAGAGAAAGATAGGATGAACATATAGGAAGCGAAGGTGAAGAATGAGTGTAGACCTTTGGATTGATCCAGTGAATCAACGGCCCGTAGACTTTGATAGCAATCCGTGTGATGCACACGTAACCAATCCGTGTGATTTGTGTTTCTCCACTAATTTGTAGTTAAGCGCTTTTGTCTAGATATGCATGTATATATAGTACGTTGTGCATCATAACTTGTCTTTAAGAGTTTTGGATTCAAAATTTCAAATGTGCTAGGCGGATTCTTTTAACCAAATCTGGACCATCAGATCAAAAAATTAAATGGCTAGGATCGATAATGGCAGTTTTGTAATTAACAGTATTTTAAATGGTATTTTAGGTATTTAATTTTCATTCACAGGGGTAAATCAGGTATCAAATATTAGGATCCCTATGATGACGTCTGATTAAAATAGGTAACTCTCCGTCTCTCTCTCATTGCCGTTTTACAGAAGAAATTCCATGCCCTAGTTATTTTTCTCCACCTCTCATTCTCTCGTCCTCTTCTTCTCTCACGTCGTCGTCCTCACCGCCTCCCTGCCTCAAGAACTTGTTTTTCTCGTCTACGCCCCTTTCTCTTCTCACTTCTAAATTATCGCATCCAATAACGCAGCTCTACCAGCAGAATAACGGCGCCGATCTCAGCAATCCCCAACATTCTCTTGCTTTTCGGGAATTCACCGTCGTCATGCTCGCCCTCTTAGACATCGGCTCCTTGGGCGGCGGAGATGGGTGCCGGTGGTAGCCGGTGGTCCTAAACGACATCCCGCAACATCGATCTAGCCACCACCAGCTGCTTACCAGACACTCTCCACCAGCATCGATCGCAGCCAGTCGCCATTCAGAAACCCTAGTCGCCATCCCGCTTTCTTGATCTTACAGTCGACATCCCCACTTTAGGGAATCAGGGGTTAGGTCGATTGCTTCCGAAACTCGGGTATTGTTTTGTTTTTTGCTTGTGATTTTAGTTTGCATTATGATTTGGATTTGTGGTCATCGCAGCCATTACATTGGAAGCTTCTATCTCAATTTTGAACTAAAGAGCATGGATCTGGTATTTCACGTTATCATTTCTTTCGATTTATTTGATTCAGCAATAAATTCGGAAAAGGTGGATGCTGTTTTTACCAAGAAAGATTACAAATAAACGGTACATAGTATTCAAAACCACAAATACAACGTGTTAGTGATTTGTTGCTTCTGCTAATTCATCCACCATTTAGGTGTTAGATATATTGACTTCGTCCCATAATTGTTTTGTTTCTTCTTTCTGACTTATGATTGTATTCCCGTCCATGCATTTGTTCTCTTATTCGATTTTTTGTTTATTAGAAGAGGGTTTATCCCTTTTATGCTTCCAACTAAACGGTTGTGCCTCAAAATGTCAATAAATTAGTCAATGTGATTTGTTGCTTCTGCTAATTCATCTACCATTTAGGGTTTGTATACTTTGTTATTTGGTAATTGCTAATTTTTGTAAACTTTGTTATTTGAATATCAATACATGGACATGCGGTTTGTGATGCACAACTTTGTATGTATAAATCCACATATGTATAGACGTACACATGCACATATACATATTCATATATGTGCATACGTACACATACACACATGTACATATAAATGCACATATGTATAGACGTACACATGCACATATACATATGCATATATGTGCATATGTGCACATACACATATGGACATGTAAGACTCCTTTGAATGTGAATTCATGCAGGTGCATGTGTATGTGTGCAAAAACGTGTGTGTACACATGTGTGCATATGTGATTACATGTACAAAAAGATGTGTGTACATATGTGTGCATATGTACACATGTGCATATGTGCATAGGTGTTTATATGCATATAAATGTATGTGCACATATGCATATATGCCTATATATGATAAAATAGATGTCCATTTGTTCATATGCGTACATGCATGTATGTATTTATTTTAATGAATATACATGTATATTAATTTTTATTAATGTTATTGCAGATTTTGGAGAAGTTATCGAGCAAATTGAAGAAATGAAAATTGAAAATTTGAGGAATGAAGACATCATGAATTTTCGTTGTATTTTTTATATTTTTTGTATGTAACATTTATTATTTTTCGTTGTACTTTTTAAATTTTATATATGTATCGTTAAAAACAGCTGTATATTATTGTTTATAATAAAATGCGTTATTTATTTTTTACATTTAGATATTAAAATACGAATACGTATATATGTATTGTGAAAATATGCATATATGCATTTTCGAGTATGCATATATGCATCTGCGAGTGTGCATATATACACATGCAAATACACTAATATGTTTTTTTTTAATTTCGAAAATTTGTTTTTTTAAATTCAGAAATTTTTTGTTTTTTTCAAATTTCAAAAATTCTCATATTTAAAAAAACAAAAATTTGAAAAATCAAATTCCAAAAAAATCTGATTTTAAAAAACCAAGTTTGTGCTGATGAAAAACCATATTTAAATACAACTCTTTAATGCTTATGAAAAACCAAGTTTGTGCTGATGGCATGGATAACTTATGCTTTAATTATACCCGTTTGATTTTTTAGGATCCGACGTTTGTAATTCTTTTGTAAGACATGGCACGGATTGATGACATAACCTTTTCCCTCTGTGTTCTCTCACCAGATCTGGCTAGACATCAAACCTGTCATTTGAGAGATTCAAAATTTGAAACCCTCTCTCTCTCTCTGTAGAAACCGTATCGTCTCATTCTCTATAACCCTAGACGTTGTCGACATAACACACCGCCTTCAACCATCTGTCATGGCCTTCTGTCTCTATCTCTATTCTCTAATTTCAATAACAGGAATGAACATACCATCGCCACCGTTAGCAACCACTGACTTTTGAAGATCAACAGCTTAGGCCAAGAGAAGTTCCGGATTTTTTTTGCTTCAATCGTTCCAGACAAGTTCTAGACTGTCAGGAATCGGACAGGGTACACGCAGCGTAAACACTATCACACACACAAACGAAACGAGAAAATAAATCAAAAGATAACACAAGGATTTTTACGTGGTTCGGATTCGGTGCAAATCCTACGTCCACGGGCTGCAACTAGATTTCCTTATTAACTCAATAAGATTACAATTTAGAACTCTCTATAATTTATTTTGATGCACACATTCTCTGCTACACAACACACATATATATATAGTTGTATATATATATATATATATATATATATATATATATATATATTATATAGCTTTCCGTTAATTTAGAAGAGAAAAATGAGACGTTCACCAAATTCTTGTGGCCATCTTCTTTGATCACTTTTTTTCTCCACCAACCAACAATCTCCCACTTGGAGAAAATAACCCAACAATTCTCCAGTAATCTTAAAAACACCAAGTCTTCCAAGCCTCCAGTTCCCAAGAACAAGCTAAACT
Organism: Cichorium intybus; assembly: GCA_023525715.1. Taxonomy (NCBI): domain Eukaryota; kingdom Viridiplantae; phylum Streptophyta; class Magnoliopsida; order Asterales; family Asteraceae; genus Cichorium; species Cichorium intybus. The sequence continues at coordinate 65,270,659 of CM042017.1, read as the reverse complement.
TGGTCACTTTCCTAGTTGCAACCGCCCCTCATCATCAAGTACTAGAAGGGCCAGTTGAAGCTCTCTCAAGCTCCAACTCAGTCGTAGCCAATCCCGCTACTGACTCAGCCGTGGTCAATACCGCCACCGACTCATCTCCTGTCTCAACCAGCTTGGACACTCCACCGGATCCAGAGATACACCAAGGACCACTAACACTCTCCAAACTTTGCAAACTTCCAATAGGAGAGAATTTTTTAGTCTTAGTCTTCAAAACCTAACGACCCTTTGTAACTGTACCCGAAACACACCCCGTGCTCCCATTGTCACAAAATCCCCTGAATGGTTTAGACTTTCCGACTCGTTCAGCTAACATCCCCTTGGCTCCAGAATTCATGTTTGCAAAATGAACTCTCTTAGCACTACATTTAGCGAACCAGATTTTGTCATGCTTAACGGGGACGGTCATACTTCCCTCAACAGGTACCTCAACCATATACAATGACCCACGCTTCATACCTTGAGCAATCACCGAATTACCATTGACCACCCTCCATTTACCACCACCAAACCTTACTTCCAGTCCTTGTTTATCCAGCTGACCAACAGAAATCAATTTCTTCTTCAGCTCCGGAATCACCCTGACATTCTTCAGGTTCCATGTAGTTCCCAATGAAGTAACCAGATCAATATCTCACATGCCCGTTACTTGAAGCATCTCGTCATTTGCTAATCGTACCTTCCCAAAATCTCCTTCTTTTAGATTCACCATCGTTTCTCCATTGTCCATCGCGTGAAACGAAGCCCCTGAATCCATGACCCAAGAGTCTACAGAACTTTCCATACTTAGTATCAGTGCATTATCCTCAGACACACCCTCAGCACCAGCAATGTTCAATTCTTTCTTTGGACATTGACTCTTAACATGTCCCACCTCCTGGCAGTTCCAGGCTTCCAGCACTTCACATTCTTCCAAGTTCCAGCACTTCACATTCTTCCAAGTTCTAGATGAACTTCTTCCCCGACTCCCACTGCTCCCACTATTCCTGTTATTCCCTCTACCTCTTCCGATATTTAATAACTCAGAAGAAGACGAGCCACCTTGATTCTTACGTCTGGTATCCTCGCCTAGAACCAAATATCGAACCCCTTCAAATGTCATACCACTGGTCCCACGGAACTCGTAACAGCAGTAACTGTTCCTGACCAGCTATCAGGTAGTGAAGCTAGTAGCAGTGAAGCTTGAGTCTCATTATCAAATTTAATTCCCACAGATGATAATCTGGACAGAATTGAATTTAGATTGTTAATGTAAATCGTAACTGTGCTGTCTTCGTTCATCCTTGTCGTGAACAACTCCCTCATCAAGAACACCTTGTTAGCCGCCGACGGTTTCTCATACATGTTCGTCAGAGCATCCATCATACCACGCGCCGTGGTTTTCTTCATGATGTTGAAAGCGACGCTCCTTTCCAACGACAATGTAATAACCGCCTTAACTTTCTTGTCCTTTGAGTTCCACGCATCTTCAGCAGCTTTTTCCATTTTCTCCGGTTTGTCTCCAAGTACCACGTCCAAATCTTTCTGACATAACAATGCTTCTAATTTCATTTTCCACCAGCTAAAGTCAAAACCGTTGAACTTCTCGATTACAACCTTGTCTTCAGCCATTACGACAAACAAGAGACAAATATTTTATAGTACTTTTGTGTGACAGAACAGTACCCTTCAAAGTACCGAGACACCTTTAATACGATTAATAGAAATTAGTTTCTGGTGTGGAAGATCAGACAAAACTGCAACCACAGAGCATACTCTAATTTCTAAAACCGAGACCTCCTCCGAAACTCAAAGCTCTGATACTAGTTGTTAGGAATCGGACAAGGTACACGCAGCGGAAACACTATCACACACACACAAACGAAACGAGAAAATAAAGCAAAAGATAACACAAGGATTTTTACGTGGTTCGGATTCTGTGCAAATCCTACGTCCACGGGCTGCAACTAGATTTCCTTATTAACTCAATAAGATTACAATTTAGAACTCTCTATAATTTATTTTGATGCACACATTCTCTGCTACACAACACACATATATATAGTTGTATATGTGCATAAATATATATATATATATATATATATATATATATATATATATATATATATATATATATATATATATATATATATATATATATATATATATATATATATATATAGCTTTCCGTTAATTTAGAAGAGAAAAATGAGACGTTCACCAAATTCTTGTGGCAATCTTCTTTGACCACTTTTTTCTCCACCAACCAACATAGACTTTCCGGATTTTTTACGGCAACCGCCAAATTTCGTTCCAATTTTTCTGATTCATTCAATATTAAGGTTAAATATTTGAGATTTCATATCCACAACATATGTCTAATCTTTCTTTTCTGCTGCAGATCGAAACCTTATCTTTAAGGTTTGTTTGAATTTTGTTCCCAAAATTAGTATTTTATGCCTCGATGTGTTAATTTCACTATTTTAAAATTTTATTAACAGAAATCAGGAGTTCTTATACCTCGATTCTATTTAGGGCTCACTCCCATGGCTCGAACCTACATGAACCATATCCTTCGCAGTCTATACAAGTACGACAACACTATATCTTGGTCTGATTATCTTCTTTCTCCATATGCTTTGATTTATTCTTCATATTATACAAAATAATCATTTTAGTGATTTAAATGGATAGTGGAACAAGTGAAAGGCAGTTGATTGCAGCCCAAGCCAAGAAGGTTTGGGAGCTTCAGTTGAAGCACATATCCACCTCGATCTTCATTCACTTAGTATAATATCAACCCTGCTTTCTTAAGTAAGGTATTATAGTTTCTCCCTAACTGTTCTTATGTTTGATTTCCTTGGTTTGATATAATTATATTCTTTCTAATAACGAGTTTAACTACGTCATTAATATATGAGATTCTTTCAAAACTTGACGATATGCTACTGATGGTGGGTATGTCCTGTCTCTTTTATCTAAAGAATGACTGAAAACAGCAAAGCTGCATTCTGTAGTTTCTATGATACTAAGCACGACCATTAAGGAACTACCGGAAAGCTACATTCTGTGGTTTCTATGATACAAGCACATCTTTTTATAACATTTAACACAGATCTAGGTGAAAATTCTGATTTACGGTCTTCACGTGACTTGCAGGTTCAGGTGGGACAACGGGGTCATGACCATGTTCAGGTGGGACAACGGGATCATGATTCATGACCATTTTCTTTGATGGCTGTTAGAAGGAGGTAATAGGTAAATGTTGGTCTAAAACAATTTTGGTTACTACAGAGCACAATAAAATCAAATTTGTGTTAATTCATATGTGTCTCTTTCTTGCATTCAAACTAATGTAAGGAATTAAAGAGAATGGGTTGGTGAAGTTAGACAATTAAACACACAAAAGATCAAGCATATATTTTGAATATAATGACTTATATTTAGTAATTTTTTTATCAAATGATAGGGATTTGTCATCATTTCTTAGTTTATTCTTATATGTTTGATGCGATTGGCAGTTTAATTGGCGATAGATCAAGGACATCTTGCCAGTTTTCACTAGACACCAACATTAAGGTCTCTCTCTCTAGCTCCAGCCATACAGATAGGCACAACATTTCTTGATAACAGATATGGGTGTGCTTGCATGTATATGTATGGTGTTTTGTCTGCGTGTATGGAGTTTTGTATGCCCAAAAAACGCTGTCAAGTGTGTTGCTGAAAAAAAAAAACTTATTGTATAAATGATTTTAGGGGTAGTAGAGCATAGTTTGTTTGGAGCTATTTTGCGTAGATATAAGTAATGTCTCGAGGAAAATTATGAGTTTTGTTGATTTGTTTTGCAAATTTTTACGATGTAAATAATTGTTTGAGCATTTTCTTTTCTAAATTTTAACAATATGATCGTCAACCTGTCTTCTATTATATTTTTGGTGAAACATGTTATTTTAAAGTTAATGATGATTAATGATAAATGAAAACAAAAATGAAAAATGTATTCATCAAAACAAGCTATTCATAAGAATAAACTATTTTTGAAGCATAAGTATTTACCACCATCTGCTCCCAGACGGCTGTTCAACACTATTTATTACAACTATGGACCCAAAAAATTATTTCGGTTCTGACTTTATAAGCAATGTCTTTCGAAAAACTAAATCAAATGACAATCACTATAATTTGTAAATTTTTACTATTTCTCAAAATAAATAAAACTATTCACAACTAAACAAACTCATAATATTTTACGTATACTCGATAACATCTACTGTATTTCTACATTTAACTAAAAACAATCGTCCAAAAGACATCTAATCGGCCTCCGGAAAATATTTGTCAAAAAAACTATTCGCCGCCGCCGCATCGCGCGGGTACGCACCTAGACATCTAATCGGCCTCCGGAAAATATATGTCTTATATATATACTATAAGACATATATAATATGTACAAGACTTTTATACATAATGTCTTAATCTTTTAAAAGGTACTATCTTTTGAAGCACAAATGACATCACTTTTGACATCATACTCAAATTTGGAGGATATTTATTTAAAAATTGAATTACAATCTGTCACAAAAACGAGACCAGAGACCTATAAAAAACAGCTGTCATAAAGTAACCCATGTGCAGTGTCATATGTCCTTTATATTCAATCGAGACCTTTAAATTCTTTAGAGTGGTTAGCATGTGCTGAACATGCTAAACTTGCCACATCAGCTTAGCACATGCTAACCAAATTTGATGGGAACAGTCAGCATGTGCTAACCATGCTAAAAGGTACAACTCTTATGCTAAAAGGTACAAGTCATGTTGCTATGGCTTGTTGATGGCGAGGTCATCGAATTGTTGGCGAGGGAGGAATTTAGCGAGGGCGAGGGTGGCGTTGTGGTTCAGCGACTTTGGCGAGGGGTTGGCGAGGGGTTTGGCGAGGCCACTCCCCCCAGCCACCCATTCATTTAATACTAATTCACCTAACCCAAAAAGAACCAATCAGATTGAAGGATTATGAGTATAAAAGACATCCACTCCCACCACTCTTTCATTGAAACATTTCCGAAACCTCCTCCCTACATTTAATTTTTCCCTCTATGTTAATGAACTATGTTAATGAACTGCAAGATCTGGAATCCAAAGAGTCACCAGCCTTCTTTGTATTCATCTCTTCATTGTTTTTCATTTAAAACATCAGAGCTTGCATTTTTTTTTGTATGAAATTCAGTCCTGTAATATTCCAAAAGCATACAATTTTGCCATTTATTTTGATTTTGTTATCAATCTCATGCATGAATGTTTTGATTTATAATAATTATATTCTAATATGCAATAAATTTACTATTTATGAACATACAGAAAGGAACACGCATATTTGAATGCAACATTATCAAGTGCAATAAACTAGAGAATTCTCGATCTCCATTTTTGTTTCAAAAACTATAAATACGTTTAAAGTCTAATAATTTACAGATAACTAAAGGTCTACAAACCTGATCTGGAGAAAACCAAAATCAGAACCATAACTAAAACAAAAAGGAAAATCAAAATCAGAAAAGAAACATACAGTTCTTATATGGGATTTAGTCTTATTCTCACAATTTATAGATTTAAAGCTACGCAAATGAACATACACATAGATATCATAAGAAAAAAATACAGATCTCACGGTGGAATGCAAAACAATAAAATGTAAGATCTGGTTTGAAATTCTTAAAAAATAAAAAATACAGAAAATGTTTCATGTTCTTACCATTATCTGATTCAATAATTGTTCCCTTCGTCTTTTTTGGTCCAGATGAGTTGCTGCTCCCATGTTTATACAACATCTCAGACGAGATCGGTGAGTTGCAGCTCCCATGTGTAACACTAGCATCGAGATCGGATCGGATTTGCGAGATCGGATCGGATTTGCGCTGCTGGTTCTGTCGGATTCATGCTTCGTGTCGGAGGGGAGGCGTTGGTTGGGAGGGATGTGATGGAACCGGGAGCAAAGATCGGTGTGGGATGCAACTCGGACGAGATCGGCCGGAGCGGTGGTGATTAGGAGCGGAGGAGTGAGAGGAAAATCGGATATGTGTACAAGATAGATGGTATCGATGGTCTGCAACTCAGACGAGATCGGTGGTCAGACGAGATCAGTGGTCAGACGAGGTGGTATCGGCTGGAGGAGTGAGAGGCAAGCTTGACGGGAGGGAAGGAGGTGAAGGAGACGGCTGTTGTAGGCGTATGTCGACTGGCATGCAGATGGTTATGTGGTCTGTAGTGGTAGCATGTGCTCGGGAATGGAGGCGGCGGTTTGATCGGAGGACCATGGAGACGGGAGGAGAAGGTGGCGTCGATCATCGGTGTGGAGATCGAACCTGTTTGACAGATTGTGAATCAACGGAGTGGAGATCGTACTCATTTCCATTTGGAGATCGAACTCAATTAAACTCATTTCCATTTGCAGGTTTGATTCGGCGCGGGTATGCTGATCGGAGGCCGGACGGAATCAACGATGTGGAGATCGAACTGGCCAAGCGGAAATGTCGGGAAGACTCGGAAGTATATGTGAAATTTGGGCCTTGAGTCTACTATGTATCCGGTAACAAAAAGAAAAAAAAAACGTGGTATTACATTAGATGCATAGTAAGTTGAGTCATGGTTTATATAACACACGTTTAGTATATATTCTTCCAACACTTCATTTTGATGCTATAAACTTTTATGTTCATTGCTTTTTTATTAAATATTATTCTTGTCATATTCATTTAACTTAAGCTATATTTCTATCTTATATTAACATATTGACTTAAGCTATATTTCTATCTTATATTAACATATTGAACATAAGGTTACATGAGATGATTTAGCCATTATCTATTTAACTGATGTTATATCAATATCTTATTGAAGGTTATTATTTCTATTATTTATATAGTTTTTATCATTTAAAATGTGGCAAAGTAAAATAAACGATTACCCAACACCAACATACTTTTATTGTTAACCAAAATAGATAATGTTTTCATATTTTTAACTAAAAGTAACAATATACTTTAATTTTTAACATAAATATAAATATTTCAATTTTTAACCAACAAGAGTAACCTACCCTTATTATTAAAATTAAAAGAACAAGCTTTTATTTAAATAATAACTTACATTTATTATTAACCAAAAACAACAATATACTTAAATTTTGAACTAAAAAATGGCTGAAGGATAACTAACTACTCCCTTAAACTATACATCGAAACGAACTATCATCACCCCTGCATTGCGCATCGTGAGTTTGCGGGTACGCCGAATGAAACTATTCGCCGCAGCTGCATCGCGCGGGTATGCCGCTAGTATATATATATATATATATATATATATATATATATATATATATATATATATATATATATATATATATATATATATATATATATATATATATATATATATATATATATAACGCCCCAATTTCAAAAATTTTAAAAATCATTTATTATCAAGGTTTCGATAAAACATTTATTCCAAAACATAAAACTGTTCAACATAATCCTTAAATTAACAACGGAAACATTTGAAATTACTAATATAGTTTATTGACATCAATCTTTTGAATGCGACGCGCTGCCGTCAAGCCTTGCCCTTCCCTTTGTCCTTTGAATTACCTAAAATGTTATAAAATCAACGGGTAAGCTTAAAGCTTAGTGAGTCCACAAATTACCATACATGCCCACACATTAAACAACCCGTCCTCGAGAACGACCCGACCCTACCCGCCATACAACAGCTACAGGCGTCCATCATACAACAGCTATGGACACGGGAAGGTTCTACCCATCATACAACAGCTATGGGACAAGGCAATAGTCCAACTCGCCATACAACAGCTACGAGGGGACACGCATCAGTACTGAGCCCAACAACAAATAACCACAGATATAGAGCAAATCATATAACTGTAAATAACACACAAGATGCCTAACATGCAACATCATATAGTAAGGTGAGGATACTCACCTGGTTCGAAACCGTGTAGATATTCTCTAATATCCCCACTTAGCTCGTCCACACACCTAAATCCCACACACATACAACATATTAATTACTGACTAGGCTCTTACAGACCTTCCTAAAGGTTAGACTCACTATTTGCCATCGAACCGTGGTCAAAACTAAGTTCCTGGTCAAACAGTCGCTCGCCGCGGCGTGGCTCCTCGCCCTACGCACCGCGGCTACTATTGCACGATTACGGGGTTTCAGCCGAGTCCGCGCCGCTGACATAGCCAGTCCGCGTCGCGGCTCGTAACATTCCAAAATGTTTTTCAGCGATTAACAGTACATCAATCGGCTAGGGTTCCTTTCCACACCCTTCCTGGGATCAGAAACTACCCTAAGGTCACTTCCTTATGGACATGCAAGTCCATGCATGTCCTTGGTTCAAACCCTAGGTGCTACAAATCGTCTAAATCTACAAACCAACTGGTAACACCATATGACGGGATAAAAAGGAAAGTCAGAAGAGTAAATCTTCTTACCTTACTTCTGAAGGACGGGGTGATGCCCCCGATCCGTCCTAAACCTTCTCCCGCATTGGATCTCCTTCTTCTAATCTCCCAAAACCTTCAAAGCCTCGAGACCAAAGAGTATCTGCCGAAACCAGACGCCTCTACTCTAGAAACTCCCCAAAAACACGAACCCTAGGGCTGGGTCCCTTTATATAGGCGTTTAAATCCGAATTAGGGTTTTTCACTTTAGAGGCGCACCGCGTCGCGGGTTCTTTAGAACCGCGCCGCATGTAAAAATCCTTCGCGATTCTAGATTCTTCCTAAAGCCACGCCGCGGATTCCTTCGGGCCGCGACTCGGCGGAACGGGTCTTACAATTCTCCCCAACTTAACTGGATTTCGTCCCTGAAATCCGTGCTGGTAAATAATTCTGGATAATGCCTCCGCATTTCCTCCTCCGGTTCCCAAGTCCATTCGGACCCTTTTCGATGCTGCCACTGAACCTTAACTAATCCTATTGTTTTATTCCGCAAAATCTTTATCTTCTTTTCAATGATGGCAATTGGTCGCTCCACATAATTTAGACGTTCATCTAATTGAATATCCTCCAAAGGTACTATTGTGGATTCCTCAGTCACGCACTTTCTGAGCTGCGAAACGTGAAACGTGTCGTGAATCTGACTAAGCTGTTCGGGCAGCTCCAACCGGTAAGCTACCTCACCTACACGGGCGACAATTCGATATGGTCTAGTGTACCTAGGGCCAAGCTTTCCTCGTTTCCTAAAACGAATAACTCCCTTCCAAGGTGACACCTTTAGAAGAACATAATCCCCAACTTGAAACTCGAGATCGGACCGTCGCCTATCCGCATAACTTTTCTGTCGGCTTTGAGCGGTTAACAATCTCTCCCGAACCTTTTGAATTAGCTCAGTTGTCTTGAGCACCACCTCTGTACTACCCAATACCTGCTGGCCAACCTCGCCCCAGCAAATAGGTGTCCGACATTTTCTTCCATATAACATTTCAAAGGGAGCTCTGCCAATGCTCGCGTGATAACTGTTATTGTAAGAGAACTCAGCTAAAGGTAGATGGGAATCCCAACTCCCGCCAAAATCGATGACACATGCCCTAAGCATATCCTCCAGCGTTTGAATCGTCCTTTCACTCTGCCCATCTGTCTGAGGATGATATGCTGTGCTGAAATGAAGGCGAGTGCCTAATTCCTCATGAAACTTCTTCCAAAACCTAGACGTAAACCGGACATCCCGGTCGGATATCACCGAGACCGGTATACCATGCCGAGAGATAATCTCATCTATGAAGACCTTAGCCAATTCCTTCGCAGAGTAAGTCTCTTGGATGGGGAGGAAATGAGCACTTTTAGTCAACCTATCTACGATAACCCAAATAGTGTCCATATGTCGAGGGGTTCTTGGCAACTTCGTGATGAAATCCATTGTGATATGCTCCCATTTCCATTCTGGGATCTCAAGAGGCTGCAACTTACCATGAGGCCGTTGGTGCTCGGCCTTGACCTTACGACAGGTCAAGCATCTTTCGACAAACCAAGCTACTTCCCTCTTCATGCCTGGCCACTAATAATATTCGCGCAGATCCCTATACATTTTAGTTGCTCCAGGGTGGATAGAGAACCTGGATTTATGTGCCTCCTCTAATAGGGTTTGACGAACCCTGCCCAGTTTCGGTACCCAAATTCTCTCATGGCAAGTTAACAAATCCCTACTATCCTTGACCATAGCTGCCAACTGACCCACAATCCTCTCACTTTTCTGATTCTCGCTCTTGCTTGCTTCCACCTGGGATTTCCTAATCAGCTCAAGCAGTGGTGTCACAATTGTCATCCTTAGACAAATGCCCCGAAGGGGTGCACTCGAAGCCTTACGAATTAACGCATCCGCTACCACATTGGCCTTTCCAGGGTGATAGTGTATCTCACAATCATAGTCTTTCAATACATCCAACCATCTTCTCTGTCTCATATTAAGGTTTGCCTGGTCCATCAGGTACTTCAAACTTTTGTAGTCCGTGAAGATGGTGCACTTCACTCCATACAAATAGTGTCTCCAGATCTTGAGAGCGAAAACGACCGCTCCCAATTCCAAATCATGAGTAGGATAGTTAGCCTCATGGGGCTTCAACTGTCGCGAGGCGTATGCAATCACCCTGCCTCGTTGCATCAAGACTGCCCCCAAAAACGAGATAGATGCATCGCAATAAACTACCATGTCCTCCATGCCTTCAGGCAACGTCAAAACCGGAGCTTCACACAATTTCCGCCGCAAAGTCTCAAAAGCCTGCTGCTGCTCCTCACCCCACCGAAAAGCAGCGTTTTTCTTAGTTAGCCTAGTCAAAGGTACCGCAACCTTTGAGAAGTCTTGGATGAAACGGCGATAATAACCAGCCAGACCCAAGAAACTTCTAATTTCAGAGGGAGTCCTCGGAACCTCCCACCGCATCACAGCCTCCACCTTAGCCGGGTCTACCATGATTCCTTGCTCATTTACAATGTGACCCAAAAACTAAACCTCCCGAAGCCAAAAGTCACACTTGGATAGCTTTGCATAAAGCTTCTCCTTCCTCAAAGTTTCTAATACTTCTTTTAAGCGTTGTTCATGTTGCTCCCTGCTCCGAGAGTAGACTAAGATGTCGTCAATGAAAACTATAACCGACCGATCCAACATCGGTCGACACACCCAATTCATTAAATCCATAAAAGCTGCAGGGGCATTGGTCAGTCCAAACGGCATCACTACAAACTCGAAGTGGCCGTACCTCGTCCTAAAAGCCGTTTTCGGGATGTCTTCCTCCCGTACTCGCATTTGATGGTATCCTGTCTGCAAATCAATTTTTGAGAACCACGAGGCGCCCTGCAGTTGGTCGAATAAGTCGTCGATGCGAGGTAATGGAAATCGATTCTTCACCGTAAGCTTATTCAACTCACGATAATCTATGCACATCCTGTTGGAACCATCCTTCTTTTTAACAAACAAAATAGGCGCTCCCCACGGCGAGCAACTGGGTCGAATAAATCCCTTATCTAATAATTCCCGAAGTTGAATGGACAACTCCAGCATCTCCAGAGGCGCAATGTCACACCCCGATCATTGGCGGAATCGATCAAGGCGTGATATATTGTTCAAAGTCTCATGACAACTATGTTATAATATGATTAGATTCAATTAAGTACTAAGTATGCAAACAAAATCCACAACATACAAATACAAATCCAAATACAACAACATTTATTACATGAAATTTAAATAGTATTGTGGGTTTCTAAGGTACACCCTACTTTTAATCAACTTCATTCTTCAAATCTGCATCATGGGTAAAAATAGGTCAACTACGAGAGTTGATGAGTAATCTAGTTTTATTAAAGAAAATTGTGAGTTTGAATAATTTGAAATTTGTTTTCTTTTGAAGTTGGCAAACAAGTGTTATTGAGATAACAATTTATAAATCAAAAATTGATTAACAAATGATAACAACAACAATAAGTCCTCACCCTATATATACATATAAGTATATATATATGATGGAGCATCTAATCATCATACACACTCAACCACGTGCAATCAATCACCTTAGCGTCCCAAGGCGGGGTGGTCAACCCTATAGCGCTATTATTGTCCATAACGTACCTCAAGAATACGGGCATAGTCATGGAGATTAGACTAAAAATGGTAATGCACTACAAGTACATGTAGCGTAAACAAACAATAATTATACAAATAATGATTCACATATAAATGTCCCAACAGTGTCTCAATGGTGAAAAAATAATAAAATGAAGTTGGAACATATTAAAACCACATGATACACCCCAAAAGTATTGAAAATTATAAAATATGGGGTAGATTACTCACATTAGTCCAATAAGGAATGCGCGTGTTGTACGATAGACGGCTCGGGTCAAAACGACGTGGAACCTATTATAATTAATAGTTTTGGTTTAGGAATCGATAAATGGGAATATAGTATTAATAAAAATAATTTAGACACATATTATTATATTAGATGAATTAACAATTACCCAAATTTTGTTTTGAATATTAATGTATTTATATGTTAAATGAATTTTAAATTGAATTAATTACTTTGCTTAATTAATTTATATTTTCACTTTAGGAAATATTTTAATAATTTCTTATTAAAATAATAACTAGTCAAATTATAAGTATTTACAGATTTTATATATTATAAACAATTATTTATATGAAATAATCATTAAAATGCTTTTTTACATGCTTAGATATTTAGGAAAATGGTTTTAAATACTAAACAGTAATGAAACATTCTGAAATTATCAGAAAATAATTATTTCATAAAATAGTAATTACTGTAAAATTTTCATATTTTTCTTAACTGCTTTAGTATTTATTTAGTATTTTAATGATTAAACAACAACAAAATTCGGGAAAAATAATAAATGATCCCTAAAAATTCTGGATATTTAACCATAGTTTTCTAACATTATATTGATCCTACTATAAATATTTTGGATATTTTGGACTAAGGGAAGTATTTCTTATGTTTTTCATTATTAACTAATCAATAAAATCATAAATAATAGGAAAATATTAAGAGAAATTAATTAGACTTTTTATTTATTATTACCATGTTATATATGATATTCTGATAATGTGTTATAATTTTTGGACATGTGTAGCTATTTATTATCAATTTAAACCATTAAATAAACATTAAATCAGGAAAAATAAGAAAACATTCTTACAAAAATCTGTAAATTTAGTCATGGAGTCTTTAATATGTGTATAAGGTGCGAAAAAATATAAAATCTAGTTTTTAACATACATAATTATATTTTGAAATTTATTTATCTACAACAAAATAAAATAAAAAATAAGCATCAAACTATAATATAAATGCATGAAACTTTATAAATCCACTTTAATCAATATATGGGTTGTTCCAAAATATTCCCAGAATTTATTGACTGCAAAAAGTATTTTATGTGAATTATTGCCTTATTTTAGTGCAATAATTATAGTAATTCAATAAAAATAAGTTATTTTCTGAAAATTTCCAGAACTTCTTATTTTATTGATGGGATCTTTAGAAAAATCAGGTTTATGCATAAAATGAGTTTTAGATATTTTGGTGGATTTAATTTGTTTCATGTATGAATTTGGAACATTTAACAACATACCTTGATGAATGCTTCAATAGGGATGAAGATTTGAGTATGAGAGCTTGTTCTTGACTGGAAAATTGATATTTCTTAGATGAATTTCGAGATTGAGAGGGAGAGAAAGGATAGAGAGGATTTGAGTGGTGATGAGAATAATGTGTGGGGAGAAAAATGAAAGGAAAGATGATGAGAGGTGTGAGTGGGAGACCATAGGAATAACTTTTGACTTTAGGTGGTCTTCATAATTTCCCACTAGTACAAGTATCTCTATGTAATACACTAATTAATATAATAATTTTATAAAATTTAATGTAGAGTTTATAAAAATAGAGTTTTATAAAAAAATAGGTTATTATTTGATTATAACAATCTACTTTGATTTGAAGTTTAATTATAGTATTCAAGTTTGACTCTTTTAATTTAATTAGAGTATCATACTTTGATTTGATTTTAATATGGTATCATAATTTAATTTGATTATAGTTATAACGTTATACTATGCTATTTTGCTATTAACGTCAATTTATATCGTATTATATAGGTTTTGATCCTATTAGCGTCAAGTAAATCTTGAGTAGGGTTTATTAAATTTCCAATTGGGTTGGGTTGACCTGAATCCATTTTAGGCGGATGTCACAGTCTCCCCTACTTTAGGAAATTTCGTCCCGAAATTTAAGAAAAGAGTACCTTAAGAGAAAAGTTGCGGGTATTTGGTACGCATTTGATCCTCACGCTCCCATGTATACTCGGGTCCACGTGCTGACTGCCACCTGACCTTGACCAGGGGAATGCGACTTCTTTTGAGTTGCTTTTCCTTTCGGTCGGCAATTTCCAAGGGTTTCTCGGTAAATTGCATTGTCTCGTCGATTTGGATATCCTCGAAAGGAACATGAAGGTTCTCGTCTACTAAACACTTCTTGAGGTTGGCTATATGAAATACTGGGTGAACTTTATTAAGCTCTATTGGTAGATCCAACTCGTAGGCTACTGGTCCGATCCTTTTCAGGATCTTAAACGGGCCTACATAGCGTGGTGCCAATTTACCCTTGCGTCCAAATCGAACCACACCTTTCCATGGGGACACTTTTAACATGACCATGTCACCCACGGTAAATTCAAGCGGTTTGCGTCGCTTGTCGGCGTAACTCTTTTGTCGGCTACGAGCTGCGAGAAGGTTATTGCGAATCTGAGTGATTTTGTCGGTTGTTTCCTGGATAAGCTCAGGACCAACGATTGGAGAATCCACTGTTGCGCGAATTACGTGGGACTCGCCAATTTCATGCCAGCAAATAGGAGATCGGCATTTACGGCCATACAATGCCTCAAATGGTGGCATCCCGATGCTAGAATGATAACTGTTATTATAGGAGAATTCCACCAACGGTAAATGAGAGTCCCAGTTTCCTCCGAAATCTAAGACACACGCCCTCAACATATCATCGAGTGTTTGAATTGTCCTCTCAGATTGACCATCGGTCTGAGGATGATAGGCGGTACTAAGATCGAGGCGGGTTCCCATGGCTTCTTGAAGTGATTGCCAGAACCGAGAGAGAAATCTCCCATCACGATCTGAAATGATGCTGAGAGGGATGCCATGCCGACTAACTATCTCATCGATGTAAATCCGAGCAAGTTGTTCGACCTTGAATTGTTCACGGATGGGAAGGAAGTGAGCAGATTTAGTCAAACGGTCAACGATTACCCAAATGCTGTCATGTCCCTTTGTGGTACGGGGAAGTTTGTTTACGAAATCCATGGTGATCGCTTCCCATTTCCACTCGGGGATTACCGGTTGGACCAATAGTCCAGAGGGTCGTTGATGTTCTGCTTTGACCCTGGAACATGTAAGACATTTGGCCACGAATAAAGCAATATCCTTTTTCATTCCCGACCACCAATAATTGGTTCTCAGGCCATGATACATCTTGTCAGCACCAGGATGAATGGAATATCGAGTTTTATGGATTTCTTCCATCAGGAAGGTACGAAGATTGTCGCGATCTGGGATCCAGATGCGATCTTGATAATAGAAAATACCATCAGATTTACTTTCCAACTCCCCATCAATTCCCGTGGGCATGTCATTTTCGGTAATTGCCGAGTGTTGGGCTCCTCGAATTCGGTCACTGAGATTGGACAAGATAGGAGAACATATTAGATGAAATGCTTTGGCATGTTCTTTTCGGCTTAACGCGTCAGCTACGACGTTTGCCTTGCCCGGATGATAGCGTATTTCACACTCGTAATCATTTAGGAGTTCGACCCATCGTGTTTGTCTCATATTGAGTTCCTTTTGATTAAGAATATGTTGCAAGCTCTTGTGGTCGGTGAAAATTACGCATTTAGTGCCGTAAAGGTAATGCCTCCAAATTTTAAGAGCGAAAACCACGGCACCGAGCTCCAAATCATGAGTCGTATAATTCCTTTCATGGATTTTGAGTTGTCGCGATGCGTAAGCTATAACCTTTCCCCTTTGCATCAAAACACAACCTAGACCGAGATTGGAGGCATCGCAGTATACCACGAAATCTTCGGATCCTTCAGGAAGTGTAAGAATCGGAGCGTCACACAATCTTTGTTTAAGGGTTTGGAAAGCGTCTTCTTGCTTGGGTCCCCAATCAAATGGCGTACCCTTGCAAGTGAGAAAAGTAAGCGGTAAAGCGATCTTTGAGAAATTTGAAATGAAACGCCGGTAATAGCCAGCTAAACCGAGGAATGACCGAATTTCCTTGGGGTTACGTGGGGCTTTCCAATTCTTAACTGCTTCAACTTTTGCGGGATCGACTAAAATACCCTTGTCACTTACAATATGACCGAGGAATTGTACCTCATTTAACCAAAACTCGCATTTCGAAAATTTGGCATAGAGCTGATTTCCTTGCAATGTTTGGAGGGTTAGACGAAGGTGTCTTTCATGGTCTGCCTTTGTCTTGGAGTAAATGAGGATGTCATCAATAAATACGATAACAAAACGGTCGAGATAAGGTTTAAATACCCGATTCATCAAGTCCATGAATGCAGCAGGGGCATTCGTTAGTCCAAAAGGCATAACGGTGAACTCGTAATGGCCATAGCGGGTTCGGAAAGCGGTTTTGGGGATGTCTTCTTCCCGTACTCGAAGTTGGTGATAACCCGAGCGGAGGTCGATTTTTGAGAAACATGAAGCTCCTTGAAGCTGATCAAAAAGGTCGTCGATCCGAGGTAACGGATATCGGTTCTTGATGGTCAATTTATTTAACTCCCGATAATCGATACACATACGAAACGAACCATCTTTCTTTTTGATGAAGAGAACCGGGGCTCCCCAGGGTGAAGTACTAGGGCGGATAAATCCCTTATCGGTTAATTCTTGGAGCTGACTTGCCAATTCTTGCATCTCGGTTGGAGCCAACCGATATGGAGACTTGGCTATGGGAGCAGCCTCAGGAACGAGATCGATGCGAAACTCTAGCTCACGTACTGGAGGGAGTCCAGATACGTCATCGGGAAAGATGTCGGGAAAGTCTCGTATAATCGGAATATCTTCGATCTTCTTTTCTTTGACCTTTGTTTCCACCACATGGGCTAAGAAAGCCATGTATTCTTTACGTAGATACGATCGAGCTTGAGTACATGACATAAGACTAAGCTTTTTTGAACGAGTCTCGCCATAAATACGAAGACTTTGACCGTCAGCAAGAGGAATACGAATAAACTTCTCGTAACACACTATTTCAGCATGGTTTTGGGATAGCCAATCCATTCCCACGATGATGTCGAAGCTACCAAGTTCCATAGGAACTAAATTGACAGAAAATTTATGACCGCAAAAATCGAAAGTGCAATCTTGGATGACTGCATTGAGTGAAATGTTTTTTCCATTGGCAACTTCTACGGTAAAGTGTTCATCAAGTATCGTGCGAGGTGTGTGAAGTATGGGTTCAAATTCCAAAGACACAAAACTTTTGTCGGCACCTGAATCAAAAAGTACTGATGCGTAGCAGTCATTTATGAGAAACGTACCATTTACGACCTTGTTATCGGTCTGTGCTTGGGTTGCGGTAATGACAAATGCTCGGCCTTTGGGAGCTGGAACCTGCATTGTTGGATTTGCCTGGGCTTGAGTGTTAATGATATTGACAAGCCTAGGACACGCGTTTCTGAAATGGGTGGGGTCACCACAGTTGAAGCATGTTCCAGTTGGATACCGGGTTTGTGTTTGCTGATTTGAGGGTAGAGCGAATGGTCGCTGAGTTTTTGGTGCACGGCATGTGTCCGCCAAGTGGCCATAGCGACCACAAGTCGTACAAAGGCAACACGGGCTGGTGGACATATGGTGATAGTTACAATGGTTACAGAGGGGGTGAGGTCCGGTATACGGCTTTTTGTTTGGTTGGGTGACTTGGGTGATAGGAGCAGCAGGGGTAATAACAGCATGGTTGTGGTGATGGATTTTCCGTTTCTTTTTGTCGTGTCGGTGTGAGGACTCGGACTTGACAATTAAGGGGGTCTCAGGGGTCGGCTTTTCAGTTGTCATCTTTGAACCCTTGCGTGGGAGGACACCATCGTTCATATTATCCTAGTTGAGTTGACCTGCTATTTCAATAGCGGATTCCAGAGTAGATGGCCTGCTGCTGGTCACCGAATCACGGATCTGGCGCGGTAACCCTTTGATGTAGCGACGTATTGCAGTTTTCATAGGCTGAACCATGTGAGGTAGGAGTCTTGAAAGATCACAGAATCTATTAGTGTAGGTCGCGTTGTCTCCTCCCACCTGTTTCAGATTCCAGAATTCCTCCTCGAGAGTTTGCAATTCGCTGTCCGGGCAGAACTTTTCTATCATGCGTTCCTTTAGTTTTGACCAGGTCATTCCTAAGGCAACACCCTCTCCTTTTGCCCGTTTTTCTAGGTTCCACCATGAGAGAGCATGACCTTGGAGGCACCCTGTAGCGTGACGGACCATCAGGTCCTCAGGGCACTCGCTGTGGATGAAAGTACTCTCCATTTCTTCGATCCATGTGAGGAGTGCGGTGGCACCATCTATGCCTTTGAAGTAAGGCGGATTACAGCTACGAAAATGCTTAAACGAGCAACGATGAGTGGTTGCTGGAGCTTGCGGCTGAAGAGTTTGAAGATGGGTTGCAATTGTTGGGATGACATTCGCTACCTCCTTAGCGATAAGGGCGGCTAGCCATCGGTTGTTACGAGCAGCGTATGGGGGTCGTAATGCCATCTATGAGAAAAACGCATATGGACTTGTGAGTTATTTGTAAATTGATTATGGAAATTAAGTTTGTAGACATTGTTGGGTAAAATGATTGTAAAACACTTGTTGGGCCATGGTTAGGAGTGTTGGGCACCTTTTGGGCTTTCCATGGGTACTAAATGTGAATCATGTAGCAATTGCGTGGGCCCCCACAATACTAAGTTTTCACATGTTTTTCCCACTTCAAGGCCCATTAGGGAACTTAATAGTCCAATGAGTTGGCCATTTTGGAGTGTATCCTTTCGGATACGTTTGATAAGGTCGGGTATTTTGATGGCTCAAAAGTAATGTGAATGACGCGCTTTGGCCTATAGGTTTGGGAACTCTCGCCTTTGGTCCCCAGGTAAGCAAACTGGTCCCTCGGTTGATTAGGATGTATACGAATGCTTACCTAGTCAGGACTTTCGGGCTACCGGCACCTCCCCCTTCCAGTTACTACGCGTCCATTACTTTGATCCTACCCAACTAGAGTGGATGACTTTTAATTTCCTATGAGCTCTAAGGAATATATATGTATATAAATTTTTATTTTGAAACCATTTGAGTATGTGTGTGATTTTAAGAGAAAGAGGAGAAAATTCACAAGTGTATGCACACATATAAGTGTCGGGAATAATACGTAAGCACATAAGGGAGCAATTAGCACACAAAGGTATTCCTAGGATTTTCTAAGTGCGAATTGCTTGCAGTTGTGTGTGCATTTTATAAACTAGCATACGAGAGGACCCTAGAGGCTATAGACTAGGTCAAGGCAATTAACCTAATTCCCTATAGTCAAGAGCTCTGATACCAATATGTCACACCTTGATCGATTCCGCCAATGATCGGGGTGTGACAGATCAATCTGTCACACCCCGATCATTGGCGGAATCGATCAAGGCGTGATATATTGTTCAAAGTCTCATGACAACTATGTTATAATATGATTAGATTCAATTAAGTACTAAGTATGCAAACAAAATCCACAACATACAAATACAAATCCAAATACAACAACATTTATTACATGAAATTTAAATAGTATTGTGGGTTTCTAAGGTACACCCTACTTTTCATCAACTTCATTCTTCAAATCTGCATCATGGGTAAAAACAGGTCAACTACGAGAGTTGGTGAGTAATCTAGTTTTATTAAAGAAAATTGTGAGTTTGAATAATTTGAAATTTGTTTTCTTTTGAAGTTGGCAAACAAGTGTTATTGAGATAACAATTTATAAATCAAAAATTGATTAACAAATGATAACAACAACAATAAGTCCTCACCCTATATATACATATAAGTATATATATAGGATGGAGCATCTAATCATCATACACACTCAACCACGTGCAATCAATCACCTTAGCGTCCCAAGGCGGGGTGGTCAACCCTATAGCGCTATTATTGTCCATAACGTACCTCAAGAATACGGGCATAGTCATGGAGATTAGACTAAAAATGGTAATGCACTACAAGTACATGTAGCGTAAACAAACAATAATTATACAAATAATGATTCACATATAAATGTCCCAACAGTGTCTCAATGGTGAAAAAAATAATAAAATGAAGTTGGAACATATTAAAACCACATGATACACCCCAAAAGTATTGAAAATTATAAAATATGGGGTAGATTACTCACATTAGTCCAATAAGGAATGCGCGTGTTGTACGATAGACGGCTCGGGTCAAAACGACGTGGAACCTATTATAATTAATAGTTTTGGTTTAGGAATCGATAAATGGGAATATAGTATTAATAAAAATAATTTAGACACATATTATTATATTAGATGAATTAACAATTATCCAAATTTTGTTTTGAATATTAATGTATTTATATGTTAAATGAATTTTAAATTGAATTAATTACTTTGCTTAATTAATTTATATTTTCACTTTAGGAAATATTTTAATAATTTCTTATTAAAATAATAACTAGTCAAATTATAAGTATTTACAGATTTTATATATTATAAACAATTATTTATATGAAATAATCATTAAAATGCTTTTTTACATGCTTAGATATTTAGGAAAATGGTTTTAAATACTAAACAGTAATGAAACATTCTGAAATTATCAGAAAATAATTATTTCATAAAATAGTAATTACTGAAAAATTTTCATATTTTTCTTAACTGCTTTAGTATTTATTTAGTATTTTAATGATTAAACAACAAAAAAATTCGGGAAAAATAATACATTATCCCTAAAAATTCTGGAAATTTAACCATAGTTTTATAACATTATATTGAGCCTACTGTAAATATTTTGGATATTTTGGACTAAGGGAAGTATTTCTTATGTTTTTCATTATTAACTAATAAATAAAATCATAAATAATAGGAACATATTAAGAGAAATTAATTAGACTTTTTATTTATGATTACCATGTTATATATAATATTCTGATAATGTGTTATAATTTTTGGACATGTGTAGCTATTTATTATCAATTTAAACCATTAAATAAACATTAAATCAGGAAATATAAGAAAACATTCTTACAAAAATCTTTAAATTTAGTCATGGAGTCTTTAATATGTGTATAAGGTGCGAAAAAATATAAAATCTAGTTTTTAACATACATAACTATATTTTGCAATTTATTTATCTACAACAAAATAAAATATAAAATAAGCATCAAACTATAATATAAATGCATGAAACTTTATAAATCCACTTTAATCAATATATGGGTTGTTCCAAAATATTCCCAGAATTTATTGACTGCAAAAAGTATTTTATGTGAATTATTGCCTTATTTTAGTGCAATAATTATAGTAATTCAATAAAAATAAGTTATTTTCTGAAAATTTCCAGAACTTCTTATTTTATTGATGGGATCTTTAGAAAAATCAGGTTTATGCATAAAATGAGTTTTAGATATTTTGGTGGATTTAATTTGTTTCATGTATGAATTTGGAACTTTTAACAACATACCTTGATGAATGCTTCAATAGGGATGAAGATTTGAGTATGAGAGCTTGTTCTTGGCTGGAAAATTGATATTTCTTAGATGAATTTCGAGATTGAGAGGGAGAGAAAGGATAGAGAGGATTTGAGTGGTGATGAGAATAATGTGTGGGGAGAAAAATGAAAGGAAAGATGATGAGAGGTGTGAGTGGGAGACCATGGGAATAACTTTTGACTTTAGGTGGTCTTCATAATTTCCCACTAGTACAAGCATCTCTATGTAATACACTAATTAATATAAGAATTTTATAAAATTTAATGTAAAGTTTATAAAAATAGAGTTTTATAAAAAAATAGGTTATTATTTGATTATAACAATCTACTTTGATTTGAAGTTTAATTATAATATTCAAGTTTGACTCTTTTAATTTAATTAGAGTATCATACTTTGATTTGATTTTAATATGGTATCATAATTTAATTTGATTATAGTTATAACGTTATACTTTGCTATTTTGCTATTAACGTCAATTTATATCGTATTGTATAGGTTTTGATCCTATTAGCGTCAAGTAAATCTTGAGTAGGGTTTATTAAATTTCCAATTGGGTTGGGTTGACCCGAATCCATTTTAGGCGGATGTCACACGCAAGACGATACAGTTCTTTTGCTATCGGAGCTGCACCGGGAATTAAGTCGATCTTAAATTCCACCTGTCTCTCTGGCGGCACGCCAGGCAGGTCCTTGCGAAAAACATCAAGAAAATCCCGAACCATTGGTATATCACCTACTTTCTGCTGTGGCTTCCCTTCTCGTGTGTCTACAACATAAGCCACAAATCCCGAACCTCCATGCTGAAAATGTCTGCGTGCCCTAGCAGCTGAACAGAAAACTGCACCTCGATTCTTTCTCTCACCCTGCACAACCAGCTCTCCCCCACTTGGGGTTTGAATCCACACTCGCTTGTTCTTACAATCGATCCATGATTCACGCTGACCCATCCAATCCATACCGATGATGACTCTGGAGTCACTCAACGGTATAGGGATGAGATCGATCGGAAACTTTATTCCTTGAATCACTACTTTGCATCCCCGATAAACACTAGTCGCTTGCACGGTTTTATCATCCGCAATTTATACTTCTAATGGCTGATGAAGAGTTCCTAAAGCAATACCGAAACTCTTTCCCAACGCGGCAGACACAAAAGAATGACTAGCACCCGAATCAAATAGTGCAAAGGTAGGCGTAGAGTTGACTAAGAATGTTCCTAATCAAAGCATAATAGACATATTAATTACACACACCACAAACACGAGGCAAGTAAAGAAAGAGTACCCGTGACGACGTCGGGCGCATCCTGTGCATCCTCGGCGGTCATGACGAATGCTCGGCCCTTGGTCTTAGGGGCTTCCCCTTTCCCTTGCCTACCATCGGTAATCCGGAGTGTAGTGGGTGCCGGATTCTGAACCACTCCCTGAGTCAGACGGGGACATTGGGCCTTGAAGTGGCCTACCTGATTACAATTAAAACAAATCTTGACCTCTTGCCGACAATCTTTAGCATATTGGCCCTCCTTTCCACACTTATGGCATATTAACACCCAGCAACGCCCTTCATGATTCCTTCCACATTTTCCACACTTACCCTGGCTCCTTTGCCCTTGCTTTCCTTGATCTGCCCCTTGAAATTTCTTCGACACCTGCTGAGTCTGAGTAGGCGCCGGACGCTTCTGCTTTTGTTGGGTTTCCGGTTCCAACTCTCGGGCCCGAGCGGCCGCTATCATATCGGTAAGAGTTTGGTGCCTAGCAGCAGACACAAATTCCTGAATGTCTGTGCGAAGCATCGCCAAGTATCGTGTCATCCTCATGCGCTCGGTTGCCGCAAACTCTGGACAGAAGAGTGCCCGTTCATTAAACTTCTTGGTGATTTCCGTCACCGTCTCAGTAGTCTGGGTCAGATTTAGGTATTCCTGTGCCAAGCGTTCCATTTCCACCTGTGGAACATACTCCAATTTGAACTGTTCCTTAAACTGCGGCCATGTAATGGCATCCAACTGAGCAGGAGTGAGATCTTTCGTTCGTATCTCCCACCAATCTTTCGCACCCTCTCTTAAAAGATTCGCCGCAAACGTTACCTTGGAGTTCTCAGGACAGGAACATATATATATATATATATATATATATATATATATATATATATATATATATATATATATATATATATATATATATATATATATATATATATATATATATATATGGGAAAAGTGAATATGTGGCTATTATACACCTAAGCTTAGGTGTAGAACCATCAAAATTTATTAGTTTCTTATGAAAAATATGCATTTTTATTTTCTTTAATATACATAATCCATGTGATTGATTAGAAAATGATGAAAAAGTATGGTATGAGTCATACAATATAGTGATTAAAAGTATTACACCTGTATGTGACGACGACATAAAAGTTGACGGTAAAAAGAAACATCACTAAAATAGCACGTAAACAAGTTGAATTTAATTGAACAAATTGTGTACAACGATTTAGAAGAAATTAAGTTGCTTGAGCTTTTATTTTTGTTAAAAATGGTTGTTTGAGTGGTTCTGCACCTAAGCTTAGGTATATAACAGCCATATATATATATATATATATATATATATATATATATATATATATATATATATATATATATATATATATATATATATATATATATATATATATATATATATATATATATATATATATATATATATATATATATATATATATATATATATATATATATATATATATAGGCAAAATGACACTCAGGCCCCATAAAGTCTTGCCTTTTGTTTTAAAATACCCATGAAGTAATTTTCTTGCCTTTTAGGGGATTGAAATTTGATGTTACCGGGTTCATATACCCTTTTCCCCTTTAGAACCGGTTGTCCAAATACACGTAGGTAACACGTAGGCAAGCTGCGTCGACGTGGCAGGAAAGATGATGACGTCAGCAGCCACGTCACCCATATACCCGGTAACCGGATACTGTACGCCTTGATGCCCAAGGGTTACCGGTTAAGGGTTGTATATATTGGACCCTCATTAGACCAAAATTTGAAACCTGAATACCCTAAACGTCAAGAACAGTTCTACCGATAAACCCTTTTCGTTCGCTTAAATCACAACAGATCGACGATGGATTCGAACTATGAAATGTCCTTTAATGAATATAGTGTTCACGACGTCATTTCCAGCTCTCAGACGACCGAAGACAGGCTCAATGTGATCTTGCAGCTCGAGTTAGCCCTTATGCGTGAAGAAATCGACGCCGGCATGAACCGTGTCGAAGCAGAAAACGGCCGGCTTCAAGGGGAGCTGGTGAAGCTCAAGAACATGGTTCGAGGGTTCCTGTGGGGCGGTTTGGTGTTGGTGGTTGCGGCTGCGGCGGCCTACAGTTCCATGAAGTAGCTATGGTGGTTTTGGTGGGGATCGAGTAGATCGGTGTCTGGTGGTAAGGTAATAGTAGTTGTGTTTGGGTATTATAGGTATTAAGTTTGTTTAAGTATTGTTTAATGTAGTTTAAGAAGTCCTGATTGCAGGCATTTTGTGGTTGGTTAACAGATGTGTTTAGGGGTTTTTGAAGGTGGTTGGTTGTTTGGAAAAGGGTTCAACAGATGTAGCAAAATCGATGATTATGGTGATGTTATGATTATGGTTATGTTAATGAAGTAAAAATATTAATGTTATTTTGTGCTTGGTTAACAGATCTAGCAAACCTCAAGCCTCTTGCATTAGGTTGATGGTCCATTCGATATTTAATAAAGACACTAGTTTGTATAAGATGTTGGTAAAAGATGTTGTCTTTTGGTTAACATATCAGACATTTTGTTTTCGATTAGCTTAATCAAACGAGTTAATAAAGAAAATGACTTAATAAAACGAGTTAATGAACCCCGGGATCACTTGATAAACATTTTCCATTGACTTAATAAAACGACTTAATAAATGTACCCCTGAATTTAATACAAGTAAAAGGACTTAATAAAGTACCCCTGGATTACAAATGTACCCCATGGTTCCATTGACTTAATGAAATGACTTAATAAAATAAAGGACTTACTTGTATTTAATCAAGGATATTACTAGCAAAGGCATTATACCAATTTAATTTCAGTTGATAAACATGGTTCCTTTGACTTAAGAAAAGGACTTAATAAAGGACTTATAAATTTACTTAATAAACGACAGATACATGTTCAACCAAATGACTTACCACACACTTACAAACCAAAAGTTCAAGAAAATGTTCAACCACACTCTTTTTAACAACAGACATAAAAACAAATTGTTCAAACATATAATCCACTTATTAACTTACAAAACAATCAAACACATAATCCCATTATATTTTAATCCAAGTCCATGGGTTTGTCAGATGTCATCCCTTCCCCACTTGCAACATGAACTGTTTTTGAAAGTTTTTTTTTGGCAATCCTTTCAGACCTCTTTGGTTCACGTTTCTTGGAACTGTCATGCTCTTGTCTCAAATGTCCTGTTTCCACTGATTTCTCTACATGCACTGAAGTGTTACCCTGCTCCTTCCTTGTTTCAAGCCCTTTTTTTGGAGCAGTCTTTGTTGTATTTGCTTTACATGTTATCTTGTTGTGCCCAGGCTGTTTACAAATACCACATAACACTCGCTTCCCTATTTTTTGATACTGTGTGCCTGTTACTCCTTTCAGAAACATCCTTCTTTCGCCTTACAGTTGGCCTCCCTGGCATTCTTCTTCTCATAGGGGGTAAAGGTGGAATGTACTCTGTTGTAGGCCACATGTCTGATCCATTCATAGGAAGTATGGGGTTTTTGTAAGTGTTTTTGTAAAAGGTTGCAAGGTACAAAGGATCAACAAAAGCCTCAATTGTTCCATTTAGATATGAAATGGTTGCCAAAGAATGCACACACCCATACCCATTTATTTCCCATAACCTGCAAGTACATGTTTTCTTCTCTAAATTGACAGCATAAGCTTCACCAAGATTCCTTGTTTCAAACTGCATCAGTCCACATGGCAACACTTGCCAGTACCTGTTCAATAAAACATTTTAGCTTTGATGGCATAACTAAAAATCTGCTATTTAGATAACTACCTTTGCATAAACTTCAAGTCATTGATTTTTTGCCTAATAACAGGACAAATTTCGTATTCAGGCCATGAACTTCCCTTAAGTTGCATTCTATGCATTCTATCCATTACATACATACGAATCTCTTCAAGCATGGTAATAATTGGTTTTTTCCTTGCTTCTGTGATAACACTATTAAAAGTTTCTGAAAAACCATTCTCAACTGCATCACACATGCTGCCAAATTTGAAAAAGGCCCTTGACCAAGTCTTTGGATTCCTTTCTAACAAATAATTGTATGCTGAAGTACTCAATTGCTGAATTTCCTTCATAACTGCATTGAAGTGGGGTTCTGTGCTAGCCTTACTTGCTTTCCAAAAGAGGTTTTCAAAATGGGCACCAGTAAATCTTTTCTTGAAATTTGCATAGATGTGCCTTGCACATTGCCTATGCTCTGCTTCAGGTAATACCTCCTTCACTGCCTCCAGTAGACCCTACAACCAAAATGGGAATGTTAATTTACAAGTATATGATTACAATTAAAGACATACATTAAGAATTACCTTATGTTGATCAGACATGAGGGAAACACTCAACCCATTTTCAAGGTGTAGGTCTTCAGCAAGTAATTCCAAGAACCATTTCCAATTTTCCTTGTTCTCCACACAAACAACAGCCCAAGCAATGGGAAAAATCTGGTTGTTTGCATCCCTTCCCACAGCACTTAACAACTCCCCTGTACATAAACCCTTCAAGAAACACCCATCTAAGTTTATAAGTCTTCTACATCCACTCCTCCAACCCTCTTTTATACCAGCAAAACAAACATAAAATTTACTAAAATAATTCTTTCCATCTGGCATGGTATTCACATGTAGTTTGACAGTCGACCCAGGGTTTGATCTCCTGATCTCCTCACCATATGACCATAACTTGGCATAGTGTTCCACAATGGTACCCTCTATTAGAGATAAAGCATATTTTTTGGCTCTTCTACACTGGCTCATACTCACCTCTATACCAAAATCCTTTTTCACCTCTTCCCTTAGGAGTCTGACATTGATTTTCTGTTTGTGGAGAATCTGATTAGTGTAATGAGACCCAATCCATGCATATGTCACAAGGGATCCCAATTTGAAATTTCGTGCACAATTATGTTCATCTTTAAGGGACTTAATTTGGAATGATCTCTCATCACTCATCCATGAACCCCAAAGCCTGAATGTGCAATCACCATTGCAACATTTCACTAACAATCTATTACTATCATTTTTTTTTGTAACATAACTGATAACCGTTTGCTACAGCATAATTACAAAGCATATCTTTAAGTTGCTTTGGGTTTTGGAACCTCATACCTAACACAGGCACCTGCTTCTTCCATTCAACTTCTGGATTATACCTTGTTGGACATTCAATTTGGGTGTACACATCATCAACATCCATCTCTTCTTCAGCTTTACCTCTGACAAATTTTGGTTCATCATCTTCTGATAACCCCTTCTCATCTGCTCCTATGGGTGAAACAGGACCTGTACTTGAATTTTGCTCATCTGGACTAAGAACAACATCATCCTCTTCATCAATCCAATCTTGTATGATAACACCCTCATGGTCTAAATAAATAGGGATGATAACCCCACAGTGATACAGAACCTCAATAAATTCCACATATTCCATTTCGTCTGAAATAATCCGTAAACCATACGGAATATCATATTCCGGGAGACAATAGTAGAGATTCTTACACTTAGTTTGTGAAAACCTTTCTAGGAAGTCGACACATTCCTTTAGATCCATCGCGGAAAAATCCCCACCATCAATTACCTCCTGCATGCCATCTATGTAACCAAAGGGTTGCCGATTAAACCTTCCTTTGAAGTGTACTTCAACCTGGACACTCGATTCCATCTTCTAGATCGACAGTTGACGAATTTGGGGAAAAGAGATTTTGTGGGTTCAGGGTTTTTTGTCGATTTTATGTCTAAGGGTTTTTGATTTTGGTCGATAAAACTGTTATGTAGTTTATATGAAGTGACAGGAGTGACATGGATGATGACTCATACGCTGATTAGGACAAACCACCGGACAACCCCTTCGTTTTTCCCATAAGGATGTTTTTAACACTCGATTGTAAACTTCATTCCCTTATAACGCAAAAAAATTAATTTAGTGACCTATTCGACCAACTACTAAGACTTTATGGGGCCTGAGTGTCATTTTGCCTATATATATATATATATATATATATATATATATATATATATATATATATATATATATATATATATATATATATATATATACACTATACTATACTATAAACCATATATAAATTACAACCCTTTTATGCATACTTGTCTTAATTTTTAAGATAGTACTACCAGCTAATGCCTATTTTGATACAAGCCGGGTTCAGGAAACACAACACAATGATTGGCACCATCAAATGACCTTCGATTGCCAGCCTGTTCGCTTTACGTGATTTCAAAATTTTCGTTTCAAATTTCAAAATTCGAATATACGCAAATCACTCCTCGATTGGGGTTAATTCTTGAAAATTCTCTATAGAAATCATCATTTCATATGAGAGTGGTCGAAGCCCTAGCCACAACGAATGCTCCGCTCCATCCCCCTCTTCCTAGATTTCCATAGTCGTTGCCACCAACAACGGTAGAATGCTAGGTTGAACATCCTCTCCTTCTCCATGGTCTCCCTTTGTTACCGAGGGTTCAACGATGGTCAATTTGGGTATACATATGTTGCCACCGATAAAGCTAATGGGGATCGTGCCGTCAAGAAAATCGACAAAAATAAGGTATTTTGTGTCGTTTTTCTAATCCAATTTTCCAATTCGATGTCTTGCTTTTTTGACTCTTCCCTTTGAAGGCGACTTTGATTTCGTTATTATCGACTTTAGCTAATTTGTGCTTGATGATTCCATATGCAATCGAAATGTAAGTTGTTGATCATACACATGACTTGCTAAAACCATCAAAATCTAGGGTTTGGATCCAAGATTCATAAAAACCAGTTTCCTTTAAGGGTTTTAATTAATCGTTGGTATTCAGTCCCATTTCAGGTTCATTTGTTTCAAGTGACAAGAGGTTGCTTGCAAAAAAAGGGAAAATTGAGAGTTTAATCACAAAACAGGGTAGAAAAGCCACCACCCTCGAGAACTATCTTCCATTATGTAAGCATTCACATATTTGTACGAATTTCATAAATTATTCGGAAATGGGTTGTGGGCGTTTTTATTGCTTTTTGTTACTTCATGGTAAATGGACCAATTAGTTTTTTACTCACATCTGTTTTTTTGGTCGGTCTTTTTGTTATGAAATTGGTTTATCTATAGTTACGATATTGATTTTAACTTTCTATAGTTTGTTGGTTTACAAGATGGTTGGAAGAATCATCACGATTACTTTCTATGTGCATAAGTTTTCCTAACATTGTTTTATGTTTGTTGCAGATTATCGGTAAATCTATCTCTGGTTCCTAACCTCAGGTTATCAAAAATTAACCCATTTCATTTTTGTGTTTATTGAATGTACATGGTTCTTAACATCAGGTTAACACTATTAATTTCTGATGAATTCATTTCAAGCTTTGTTGATCTTGAAGCTATGCTTTGAACAAATGGTATGAAGTTTTAGACTCTTTTTGGAATAAACTCCAATTCTTGGAATGGACTTTGAATGATCTTTGATTGGATTTTGGAAAACTGAACTTTAGATATTATTTCTTTTTCATGCTAAACTTTAATTAGATGATGAAGATACGCTAGGATATGCCTGAGATAGACCATTCACAAATCCTTAAGAGATTGTCGAAACTAACCACCGCTTATGTGCCGCCTTCAACCAACCACGACACCACCATACAATCACCAACTTTAGGTAACAAAAAAAGAATTCTTGTCTACTCTTACGTGATCCAGGTGATTTGATGATTTCCCTTCTAAAATCCCTCTCTCTCTCTCTCTCACACACAACCGAGATATTAGGGATTTGGGTTTTACAGTAGTTGCTAACTTTCTGTAGGTTTTTTCCATTTCAGGTTAAAATTGAAATCTAATTTTGTCATCGATTCTTACTCAAAAAAGGTAAGAAAAGCTGTATATGCTTTAATTTGCAGGCAGGTATAGGATTGAAAAAGAACTTGGGACCGAGATACAGCAGATCCCTCCGTTCATTGATCAAAAGAATGCAACTGAATCGGAATTCGTTTGTCCTATGATTTTATTGGATTTTTATTTTTAACATGTTCTGTTGTTTGTGGTTGTAAGGACCAGACCCAAAAGAATGCAACTGAATCGGAAATAAGCTTGGAAATTTTAGATTTATTGTGCAAGTATCGATGATGGAGTATGGCTTAATTTTTCCCAAACTCAAAATTGAATGTAATGGGATAGGTTATTCTAATTTGCCCTTTTGGGTGTATTAGTAAATCATTAGTTGTAATATCATTCTCTTTATGGTATTTCTTTTATCTAGGGTCTTATCATTTAACACACTTAATTTTGCCATGGCCTTGTTGAGCAGATGGTTGTGACAGAAGTGATGGATATAATGGTAAACTGAAGTGCAATTGATGACCATGTTTTCGATTATGGTAAGATTCTTTATTTTAATTTTTAACCTGTTCTTAGCTTAACCATTTGAAAGATTTGGGGTAGCACATACATGTACTTGCAATAACAAATAACATTGTAACTTCTCTCATATGTCCCAGGTGCACTAGCAACTTTCGAAATAATTGTGATCTTTGCTTTATCAAGGACCAAACAAGATCACTTTTGATTTTCTTTTATTTTATTGTATATATGTTTTTTTTATCTTACTGTTCCAATGTATGCAGAGTGGGAGCTCTGTAATTGCATCTGGATTGGGTCAAACTCCCGCTACACAACCCATAACAGGAAAAAATTCTGTATCTCTGTCCCCTCCTCTTTTTCCTAATTTCAGACATCCATATCCAAACTACATTCCTTACAATTTGTATTTCCCGCATTTATATTTACCACAAAATGTTCACTTATTGAACCATGCTCTATTCCCTCATCAACCGCCACAAGCATGCCAACAGGTGAGGGTGAATATGAGTTGGGAAGAAGGATTGGTGAGGGAACTTTTGCAAAAGTGAAGTTTGCTAGGAATTCTGAGACTGGTGAACCCATGGCTATCAAGATCTTTCAATTTTACTAATTTTAGAAATCAACACTTTATGTCTGATAACTACCAAACGTTCTCTTCAATTGAGTTTTCATATCTTACACTAGAAGGTTTTCAATCATACTTGAGCCTTATGATGAAAGAAATCCCCATATTCCTGATCCAGTCTTGCAGGTACGAACTCCATTTTCTGTATTTATTTCAAAATTGTAGTATATATCATAGTAAAGTACTTATTTTTCCTTGTATATTTGCAGCTTAACTGCCATGATGCTTCTCTTGCAATAAAGTCCATGTTTGATAGATTTCAATCGGTGGTGATCACATCTGGAACGACTTCTTAATTTTAATTCAGTGGTTGGTAGGAGTTTTACCATGTCTTTGACAAAGGATTGCATATGCCCTATGGTTCTCACACGTGGAAGGTAAAAGTGGTTGACAATTATGTACATTTTGATTATGGATTTGAATATTTTGATAAGTTTGTTCTTAAAGTGAATTAGGCGTTGTTTCATTTTGACTTAATAGGCTAACCACTTAATCTGTATAGCTATACATGGTTGTTTCTTTTTAAATTAATGTAGGCATAATAAATTAATGAATTAAGCCAAATAACGTGGCTTAGATGTGCTAAGACACTAATCATTTAAGCTTGATGATTATTGTGAAATTTATTTCTTTGGAATGCAAGGGTAGTTTAGTCTCATTCAAACATTTTTTCAGTCCAGAAAAGAAACAGATCTTAGGTATACAACACTTAATCCAGACAAGTATCATCATACATTCAGCTGCGGGGACATAATGAGGAAAAAAATAGAAACAATCCCTTCGCGATAATATCAAACATCAAATTTAATGTTTTTTCTTTCTTTATGAATGACAGTGATCAGCTTCCAGTTAGTACAAAATTTGATTTGAGAAGTGACCCTGGAGTGGAAAGAAATTAGGGGAGGCATTTGTTGGAGATGGTGACAGTAGTGGAATTGTTTGTACCGATACCTCACACGATCCTTAAGACATCTAATAACGTTTTCTCTTTTGTAGCTTTTTTGGACAAAGATAATTGCAAAACAACTTTTTAGGACAAAGATAATTGCAAAACAGCTTTACGGTTGGAATTTTAGTACTTTGAGGGTTGAAGTCATACATTTTGTTTCCTTTCTTTTTCTTATTATTCTGTAATTAAATGGGTAATTTGTGTTACACGGAGACTTCAAATCTCACAACATTATACTTTGAATAATCAAGAAAAGTGGTCAAAGGCTAATAGCAGACCCCTACAAACTTAAACAATTGAAAATTAATCAAGAAAAGTGGTCAAACGCAAATTTTAGAAAATTATTCAAAGTTTGATGCTCCAAATTTGGATACTAAAACCGATTGCTACAAACTTAAACAATTGAAAATTACTTAAACTCATACCTCTTATAAATTATTAACAATTAATAAATATATATTAGATGTATTTTAAATCTTTTAGAATACTAGGTTTAATTATTTAAAATTTATCAAGAATTAAACGATTAATTTAAATT
Source organism: Cichorium intybus (assembly GCA_023525715.1). Classification (NCBI taxonomy): domain Eukaryota; kingdom Viridiplantae; phylum Streptophyta; class Magnoliopsida; order Asterales; family Asteraceae; genus Cichorium; species Cichorium intybus. Next base: position 65,237,016 of record CM042017.1, on the reverse strand, counting down.
TAAAATTAAACCTAAAATTGATTTAATATTAATCCTGGAATTGTAATCATGGAATGTTACCGAAAGAAAATAATTTCTGGAATTGCAGTCATCGAATGTTATGGGGGATGAATTGGAGGATTTTAAAATCTTATTTAGATGGAAATTACTTTCATATTTGGTCCTTTTTGGGTGTTACGGTGAAAATGATTGTCAAAAAGGGCATTATTGGTAGTAACAAGGAGAAGGGGTATTTTGGTCCTTATATGGAATATTGTCAAAACTAGGAAAATACTCTGTAATGTCAAGCGGAAGAGAGATGTTCTTTTTTCTATTGTTATTGCAATTCATTTTGTGAATTGTACTCTTTGTAGTACTTATTTTATGGAGTATTGGAGTAAGTGGAAAATGGATTGGAAAGGTGGAAAAGTTAACTCACATATATCCTGGGAAACATTTGTTGGGTGGAATTGTATTTCTCGCATACTTTCTAGTTTCTACTCTAAAGTTTGGGATTTGAATGAATGGTAAAAAGAATGTCAAAAGGAGACTTGGAAAAAAAAGATGTCGTGGTCGGTTTGTTTTTATTTCAAAAATTTTTTAGTTTCATTTTTTTCATCGAATTGACGGATATTTCTCATTTGGTTCAAGTCCAACAAATTTAGTTGTTTGGTTTTATATCTTTTTCCGTAAAAAGATAATTTTTTTGCTCAATTGGGTTCAAATCCCGAAGTTAGTGGTTTAATTCCCAAGCAATTGGTGCTCTTAATTGGTACATTATAAATTTTGAGGAGATGACTATAAAGGCGTTTAAAAATGTTTCTTCAGCTTGGACGGAAAAACAAAGAGAGAATCAGACTGGACTCAATTGTTTCTGGCCCTTTTCTAAAAGAATTGAGGTGGATCCATTTGATGGGCTGAAGAGGATTACTTTAAAACAAATTATCGTCACCACCGCTTTGCTCGATCATATCACTAGAAACTATTTGCCGAATAGAAACCTAACCGTCGTCCGAAAACTAATAGCCGAAACGAATTGTTCGTCTCCGCCGCATCGCGCGAGTACCACCCACACCCTCGGGTATTTATCGTCCCATGTATCATTGGAAAGGTAATCAATCGCCCGAAAAACAATTAATCTCTCTTGTATTCGCCAACCACCCTCCCATTTGCAATCTAAAACCTAAATAGTAATTGGCGAAACGAAACTATTTACCGCCGCCGCATTGCGCGGGTACGCACCTAGTATGTATATATATATATATATATATATATATATATATATATATATATATATATATATATATATATATATATATATATATATATATATATATATATATATATATATATATATATCAGTGTTGTAAAAGTCGGCCTAGGCGGCCGCCTAGGCGCTAGGCGGACCATTACTGCACACGTTTAGTGCTATGCGGCTTATTAGTCGGGCGTGGTCAACATCGGTCAAAAACGGGCTAGGCGGTCAAAGTCGGTCCAAGTCGGTCAAAGTCGGTCAAAGCTGGTCAAATGGATCTTTGAAAAGTTTCAAATTTGCCCCTCAATTTTTTTGAAAATGTTTAAATTTGCCCCTTAATTATTTTAGTTTCCCCCCAATTATTTTGACCTAGCTCTCCCCATTTCTATCTGCTCTCCCGATTGCTGCGTATATTCCCGGTTTCTTGCGTATTTCACTCCTGATTTCCCGTTTCCGTCATCCCCTCCAAGTGCGACGCCGACTTTGCTTCCTCCGGCACAAGCTTCCGCCGGCTCTGCTTCCTCCCTCCCACTGCGACGCCGGCAAGCATTCCTCCTCCGCCACTAGCTTCCTCCTCCGCCACTAGCTTCCTCCTGGTTCGATTTTGATTTTGATTCCTCCTCCGCCACTAGCTTCCTCCGGCTTCGGTAATGTCCGATTCCTTTATATGTGTTCGGTAATCGATTTTGATTTCGATTTTGATATACGAATTTGATATACGAATTTGATTTCGATTTTGATTTTGATTTTGATTCGGCTTCGGTAATCGATTTTGATTTCGATTTTGATATACGAATTTGATTTCCTGGTTCGATTTTGATATACGATTTTGATTTTGATTCGGCTTCGGTAATCGATTTTGATTTCGATTTTGATATACGAATTTGATATACGAATTTGATTTCGATTTTGATATACGGCTTAGGAATGGGTAAAATATTTCTCCTGTCCGATTTCGAGTGCTGATTACAGGTTCGTTGTTTGATTCAGGTTGAGTTTTAATTGGAATAATGCAAGCCGAAATTGATTATCTTATAGTTTCCATTTTACTACCCAGGACAAGTAAGCTTTTTTGCTCTGTAATTCTCTTGAGCCATGTTTAAACATGCACTTGCTTCAGTTTTATTACCCGAAATGAACTTGTAAATATTATTATCCAAAATGAAATTCATGTTATAAACACACGTACATACTTACATATGTATGTTTCTATATCTTGGGCAGATTTGTGTGGGTAAAGTGACAACTTTGCATCTTTATCAAGTAGCTTTCGTTGACATTGGAGCTGTACATGATGGGTAAGGCCCTGTTTCTGTTTTAATTTCTCATTTAAAGTGACAACTTTGCATCTTTATCAAGTATCTTGGGCAGTATGTTGCTGCTAATTTCTCATTTAAAGTGACAACTTTGCATCTGTTTTAATTTCTCATTTAAAATACAATGCTGTAATCATGAGAACTGAAAGTAAGATGCTAAAATTAACAAAAATTTGAAAGTAAGATGCTATAATAAACAAATTATGAAAGTACATTGCTAAAATTAATACTCCCCGCCTAGGCGCCGACTAGTCCTCGCCTAGACCGACTAGTCCTAGGCCCCAGTCGACCGCCCACCTACCGCCTAGCGACTTCTACAACCTTGATATATATATATATATATATATATATATATATATATATATATATATATATATATATATATATATATATATATATATATATATATATATATATATATATATATATATATATATACTATACTATAAACCATATATAAATTACAACCTTTTAATGCATTAAGATCTTAAAGTCTTAAAAATGTACAAGTTATTTATGCATTAAAGAAATGAATTTGGTGAAAAAGAACAGGTTGATCATTTGGGCGGTATTTGTTTCTTCCAAAATTTTGAATCTGACTTTTTCAAAATTTGAAATCTTTGCTTCTTGAATCTGACTTTTTCAAAATTTGAAATCTTTGCTTCTAATAAAGTAGTAAGAAAAGTGACACGTGTATCTCCCTAATTCACCCACACCCTTACGCCCTCTTGAATCCAGTTTCAAACCATTTCCTTAAGTTACGCCGTATTATTCGATCATCACCAATCACTCCGCTATCTCTCTCAAATTCCACCCTCGATTTCGTCTTCTCTTTGAAAATCAAACCAACCAACCTAAATATTCATTGATTCAACATTTCAAGTCCATCTATCTTGCTCTCTGTTTCCGTCACTCGACGTCGGCGACCTTTGAGAAAAACCCTATTGACGACCAGTTACTTCCTTCACCACCGAAATCTGTTGCACAGCCATCACCCTAATTTTCGGTATTTCGTTACCTTGCGTTCTGCGTTAGCGAGGATGTCACAGGTTTATGAAGAATGACTAAAATTTCTACTTCCCTCCCTCCCTCTCATTCTCATTCTATGGAATTGTATTTTATATTTTCAAAATTAAAAATGAATTTGGTGTGTATATTTCCGAGTAGGGTTATGGTTTGATATGAGTTTCTATGATCGGTAAACTTGGTAGCTTGATTGCTCACCACGTGTTCGACAAAATTCCTCAATGAAGTTCTCTTTCACTTTCTTAAGTTACATATCAAAAGGCAGGTGTCCTCAAGTGATGTTGTTAATTAGATGATAATGTTTATTAACCGTGCTCTGTTTTTCATTTTATGTTTACAAGTATAAATTTTCTTAACAATTGATGATTTTAATGTTTTGACAGGATAAGGGTGTAAGATATTTTGGAGTTTGATCCTATAATAAGCTCTTTTTAATTTGTACATGTGAACCGAATTTTTGAAAATCGGGTTGTTCTTAGGTGGTTCTAAATGTATAAAGTTTAATTTCAAGATCTGATATTCATTGTTTAATTTTTGTTTTACAGGTCATATTGAGAACTGTGTATAAGTGACCGGTTTGACAATTGTGTAAGATGCATCTGAAAGGTACTGCAACCTAAAGAGATATAGAAAGGAACTATAAACTCATTTACAAATCACTTTCCTTGATATCATCTTTCAATTATTTGACAATTGTCTTGGTTTTTAGGGTCTGATTTGAAGATTGGGAAGCTTGGGACTGGAGTTGGTCATGAGTCGGTACACGTTACTAGCTCTTAAAGTTTCTTCTGGACAGATAATGGTAAGGTAAGTCTATATTTTCTTTCAGCTTATATGGTCTTATTTGCCACATCTAAGTACTTCATGAAATACATAAATAATTTATCCTAAAAATATCACTTTGGGTGATAACATTTGGCTTAATCATATCAGGAGGTAAGCTTACTTAATCAATTTCAAGTTGACTTATATCATGAGCTTTTGACCTTATGGAGTTGTGTTTTTCATTGGATTCAATTCACCTGAAATCTTTTGTACCCAGGTGGTGGTGGTAGCAGCAGGGGATGTAGGCACCGAAGGCGCGAAGATGTTATTCATCCTCTTTAATGTCTTTTTCTCCAAGTGTAAGGGGTGAGTTCATACATGCTTCTCTTTTCATAGCCAGGAGCATTAAATTTGATATAGTAACATAAATAAAAACATTCTTTTGCTTATTTTTAGGTTTAATTTTTTTGCCGAATCAGCTACACTTGGACATAGATGCGGATTAGGCCGAAAGCCCAAAAAAATCATACTGAATTTCTGAATTTAAGTCTATTTTTCATCAAGTTTGCAGATGACAGAACCAAGAAAAAAGTTTCATCGAGTTAAGTCTTTATTTTGTTTAAGTCAACCATTATTTGTTTTTCCATAAGAATTATCTTACTGAATCCCTGAATGTAAGATGGCTGATACAGGTACAAAAAAGAAGGATGGTTGATACAAAAAGAATAGATACAATTGCTGAATGTAAGATTGCATAAAACTTTGTCCTTAATAAAGGTAAATGATTTATTTGATTTGCAACAAATGAGCTACATAGGAAGAAGAGATACAATTGCTACATAAAAACAAAGTACTATTTTTGGTCTCTAAATAAATCAAATTTCAGTTTTGGTCCATATTTTTCAAAATGACTATTTTGTCCTTGGACCAAAACTTAAAAAAAATGTACCTCATGGAAGAAAATTATAAATCATTACCCTGTCATATAAAAAAGTTTTCTATTTGTAATTTAACAAGTGTATTTGAGATTTTGATGAAATATACCGAAACAAAAAGAAAGATGGTTGATACAGGTACCAATATTGTTATTTTTCTTTACATTTTTAAGTGGCTACTCCTTTCTTTTAATTTGGTAAGATCTTTAACTATTCCTTACTTTTTTCATTTACCAAATTACAGCAAAGTGGTTTGGGTGGAGGAAGATGATGTAGACAAAAGAAGCTGAACCATTTTATAAACATTTAAAATTTGCTAGCAACCTCACCAAATCTCTGACTTTTAGAATACTTAAAATATAGTTCTACATGTCATTGGTTGTGAAGGACATTTTTGTCCCAAGTTTATAAACATTTAAAATTTGAATCTAATAATGAAAAGTTTGGATTACATAATCAGATAATCTACAAAAAAAAATAATTAATGTTGAGCTTTTGCTAATCAGATAATCTACAAAAAAAAGATAATTCCTATGGTTTGATATCGTTTGATGCTGTCTCATTTTCCTATGGTTTGTTTGCTAATTAATGTTGAGCTTTTGCTAATCAAACATGAGACACAACAAAAGAGGGACCAACAAAAAGAGAGACCAGGCAATGGATTACCACTTTGTTTAATATAGTTTCTGGCTGAACTCAAGTTAAAGAGAGACCAACAAAAAGCCAAATCTTCTGGAACCAAATGAGTCACAGATTCTTCTCTGCTGGGCATATATTGAACAATTTAACTAATTGAGGTCCGCCTTCTGGATTCTTCCTTGCTGGACCGAAACCAATAAAAGATGTAATGTTTTACTGGTTAACATCTTTTAGAGGCTGAATATATTTCAAGCCTGTATGTGCATTCAAATAATTTGAAAATTGATTATATGAAGTCGTTTTTATGTTCGAGGTCTATGTTTATACTTTACAGCTGCAAATAAGCAATGTACTTTGACTTGGATTTTACATCAGCAAGTAAGAAATGTACTTTAATTGAGACTTGGATTTCACTTGATTGATATCTTTATTGTCACATTCGCAGATAAAAGATGCTTATACCCTCAACTTTTTTGAAAACAACTCAAGTCGTCTCCCAAAGTGGTGCAATGATGTAGACATGGTCAAACTTCTATATTGTCAAATTAATGGGAAGTATAGGATGGAGCTGCCAGGATACAATACTATTGAGCCATACCCACATATGGCTGAAAGCTGCCTGTCGATGCCCCCAGATTACTTGAGACCAAAGTATTGCTGAAGTTACCCAATACTATTGAGGGGTCTATGTGTTAAATTTGGGGGAAAAAAAGAAAATTAAGGTACATTGATATGTTAGGTTTGACATAGGTTTAAATATATATACTAAAACATCATTTCTGATGTGGGTAATTGTAAGACACACTGTGTACAATTGCTTTGGAGTAACTCCTCTTTCACATTGACCCAGAACTGGTCAACTTGCTCTTAAATTTAGAAATACTAACGGTGTTCTTTGTTAAATATACAAAAAGTTGAAAACAGTTACACGCCAATGCATATTATTTGTTTAATGCAGATTAATTAGAGTGGGAGTTGCTCACGTAGTGATGGTTACCAGTAACCAGTCTCTCTGGAGGTAAAGACATAAGAGCGAGCCTGAAAGAGGATGAATGAAATTTGCTAATATTCATGTTTTCAAGTAGGAAGTAGTAAGCAAAAACTGATTTTAGAAAAGATTTGATTTCTATATTTTTGCTTAGTTAAAGACAAGTTGGAGAAGACCATTGTAAATTGTAATAAAATTCTTAATGTAATTGCAAAAAATAGCAACCTACTTTATTATTTTTATCAATTTTTGCAATGAATTTTATCTTTTAAAATTTTTATCAGTTTTTAAATAATTTAAAATTTTCGAAATTTGGAAATTTGGAAATTTTTGAAATTGGAAATTTCAGAAATTTGAAAAGTATAAAAATTTGAATGATTTTGAAAACATTGAATAATTTAAAATTTTTGGAATTTAAAATTTTTGAAAATTTCGAAATTTGAAAATATTGAAAATATTAAATTATTCAAAATTTTCAAAATTTTAAAAATTTTCAGACTTTTCAAAATTTCAAATTATTCAAAGTAATTGTCGAAACGAAACTATTTGCCGGTGAGGACTCGAAACGAAACTATTTGTCGAAACGAAACCATTTGCCGCCGCCGCATTGCGCGGGTACGCAGCTAGTATATATATATATATATATATATATATATATATATATATATATATATACTACAAGAGTCTTAATACACAATGTCTTAAATTTTTAAGACTGTATAAACCATTGATGCATTTAGTTTTGAAACTGAAAATTTTGAGCGGCTAAAATTTTGAAATAACATTTGAATACAAGGAAATGAGATCAGGACCATTGATTTTTGAATTAAACGGTGTACATTGAATTAAAAACTCGTGCCACAAAAACAAGCCAGTCATAAGAACCCGATCACACGCTACGCTGCCTTCACGTCCTTTCAATCCCTCCGCTCTCTCCGTCCCTTCGTTCTCTCCACTATACCACAGCCGTTTCTCTCTTCCATGCTCCTTCAGGTCCTCTAATATGGCTGGTTTTTGTTCTGAGTTTGCTAAGCCAATTCGAACTTGACCACTACTGCTAAGATCTTACAACATCCGGCCTCCAGAAATCCACATAGTTATGATTCCACCAGCAACGTCTATATCGCTCTAAGGTACCGCTGGAGAACCTGATCGCCACCATTGCTAACGCCTCACCACCACCACTGTTATTGCCTGGCAACCACCCACCACCGTCGCAATATGCACTGGAGAACGAAATTGTTGGTATACGCACCCACAATCGTAGATTTATTTTTCAGATCTTCATTTGGTTTAATTTTAACTTCTAGATCTATGGTTTTTTGATGTATTTTGTTTCTCTTTCGTACCAGGGTTTCACCTCCAGGTCGGGTTTGGATTTTTTTTTTTTTTTTTTGTTTCTGATTTGTTCAAGGTATTTTTATGCTTCTTTAGTGGGTTACTAACTTTTATAATTTTGACGTCTTTCTAATTTCTTCAGATTGATAATGGCTCATATTTTTGTGAATATTTAATGTATTTATGTTGAAATTTTACATTTTGCTATGGTGTTTTATGAAACACCAACAATAAACGTACACCAAGTGTTTGGCAAAACTATTTTGTTGCAGAACTTAGAAAGGGCTTTTAAACCACCTTTCATTTTGCAGCTTATGCTATGGTATTCTATGAGACTATGAAACTCCAACAATAAACTATGATGTCTTGCACTCACAAAACTTAGAAATGGCTTTAAGGAACGAGTAATTAGTTCACTTGATTATGTTTAAACTATTTTGTCGCTTTTGTTTGTTTTATATGATATTTCACTTGTATTAAAAGTTGTGGCCAAAAACGAAGACCAAGTGTTTGACAAAACTTTAATGTTCCTGAAGAACTCTTTATTAATGATCTTAACGAATTAATGGAAAAACATAAATTAAAATTTCGATTCTAACATTGATTGAAAAAGAGTAAGGGACCTGTATGGGTTGATAAGAACAAAATCAGAGTTGGTTTCGTTCCTTTCCAGGTATGTAGTATGTAGATTATCTGAAAGACCAAAAGAGCAGACATCAACATGTATACTCACGTGATATATGTAAACTAAGAGATGCGGATGCAGGGAAGGGGTGTAATATCTCTTTGAGTTGACTATTGAGAGAGGTGCAATAGTAAGACACGGTTCATCTTCCTCTTTGCAAAACCCTAAATAATATATATAGAAATGACTATGAGAAGAATTGATTTACCGACCAGAAACGTAGCGGAGGTGGTTGGTGAGGGCGTCCGTGGTGGTATAGCCGTCGGTGACGGTGGCTGGTGTGTTAGGGTTTGTGGTTCTTCATTGTGGTGATAGGCGGAAAGAGGCAGATGCTAGGGTTTTGTAGTGTCGTGATGGTGTTCGTGAAAGGGGGGAAGGGGCGAGGTGTGATGATATTCGGTGGTTCTAATGGTGGTACTCTCAAGGTTTTCAAAGAGATTTGAGAGAACGATTGGGAATGAAGGTGACAGAGAGAGAATGGTGGCGAGATATAGGGGAAGGGCCATTGGTGGAAAAAGTGGTGGCCAGTGGGAAGTTTTAATGGATTCAGGGAGAGATTGTAAATTCAAATGATACATGGTCAAAATTAGTTAGAGCAAATGACGGATCTAGTCAGGGTTTGTTTTATCTTTTGTTGAGATGGCATCAGGGTCTAGTAGAACTTGTAACAGGATTAAGAGTTTTAATGCATTTTCAACTTGTATTTTGTGGATATTTATTTAGACCTCTTAATAATTTAGGAACATAGGTACCATTAGATGTTTATAAAGTGTGTAGCAAAAGTTGTATGTATGTGCTTTATAGATGTATTGTGTGCATAAAAAGTTGAACGTCTTAAAAATTAAGCAAATTTGCTTTATAAATAGTAATAGATTTATAAAGCAATCTGAAAACTCAAATGATCAGGGATGGGTTTAAGATTACCACGACAGAGAAAGAACCTAAAGAGGTGAGTGCTTTACATATCTAAGGGTTCTTATGGTATTGATGTTGTTTTTTAATTCCCGATCCCAATTCCATTAACTTCTATGTTTTCCTTTTAGTAACATTAACTTCCTCATACCGCATAAAGACCTACCATGATTTCTGCAAATGAAAATGAAATCTTTAAACATTTTAAGCTTAAACATCGACAAAATATCCGACACTTCCAAGATCTATCATAAACAATATACATCGTGGTCACCCAAAAGAATATGCAAAAGAATAGAACCCAGTTATAAACATACGTACACACAAATTTATAGATATACATATAGATCTATCAGAAATAATATACGCCTAATTGTACAGATTTGTATATCCAGACATTTAAACACACACAACTTTAATCATAAAAAAACCAAAAACAAATAATAGATGAAGTAACAGTATAATCGGTAAAAAGAAAGTTTAAAAGTACATTTTTTCAGACTTTCGTTGATCTAAAGTTGATCTAAAAGTAAAATAGAAATAGAAAACATAAAACAAATAAATGGAAAAACATAAATTAAAATTTCGATTCTAACATTAATTGAAAAAAAGTAAGGGACCTGTATGGGTTGATAAGAACAAAATCGGAGTTGGTTTCGTTCCTTTCCAGGTATGTAGTATGTAGATCTAAAAGACCAAAAGAGCAGACATCAACATACTCACGTGATATATGTAAACTAAGAGAGACGGATGCAGGGAAGGGGTGTAATATCTCTTTGAGTTGACTGTTGAGAGAGTTGCAATAGTAAGACACGGTTCATCTTCCTCTTCGCAAAACCCTAAATAATATATCGGAAATGGCTATGAGCAAAATTGATTTACCGACCAGAAACGTAGCGGAGGTGGTTGGCGAGGGCGTCAGTGGTGGTATAGCCGTCGGTGGCGGTGGCTGGTGTGGTTAGGGTTTGTGGTTCTTCATTGTGGTGATAGGCGGAAAGAGGCAGATGCTAGGGTTTTGTAGCGTCGTGATCGTGTTTGTGAAAGGGAGGAAGCACTACAAGGTTCGGGGTCATAACTCGCGACAAGAATCGCCGCTAAAGATAGACAAAATCGCCGCTAAAACCTTTACCGGGGACAAATCGCCGCTAATGCATCGTCGCAAAAACTTCGTTGCTAATGTTTAGAAATCGCCGCTAATGCGTCGCCGGTAATATATGTCACCGCTAAAGCCTCACGTCGCCGCTAATGGTGTATCAGTCTCCGGTGATGACGTGTCACCAGAGATGCCGTTGCCGCTAATATTAAGAAAGTATCGCCGCTAAAGGGTTTTTTAATTATTTTTTGAAATTATTATTATTATTATTATTATTATTATTATTATTATCATTATTATTATTATTATTGTTATTGTTATTTTTAATTTTAATATAAAACTGAAATTGCAATAGTGAAGCAACATACGAAATAAACGATTCCAAACAAATAATAATATTTAAAACATAATCTTTGTTACACAAATTAAAATAGTCACGCAACAAAAATAAGTAACTACTCTAAGTCGTCATCTTGATCGTCTCCGTCATCTTGGGTATCCCCAGAACCTTTGCTCGTTCCACCACCGTGCTCTGCCGAGTACGTACGTAACAATTCTGTCAACGCATCTCTATGTCTGGGATCCATAAGCATCTGTGCAAGCGCATCCTTCAAAAAAATAAAAATGTATATTATTAGTTAAAAACAAATTAAGTATTTAACAATTAAATAGTTAACAATTAATATTTACCTTTGTAGGTGCTTATTGGAAAGATTGACCTACATAAAAATGAGGCGGTATTGTCGCAGTCGCAGGAGGTTACGGCCAATTCCTTTTGTAATATCCACGGCGAGAACCCAACACCTTTTCAAATACCCCGACTTCCTTCGACGGTTCGGGGGAGGGATCATTTAATAATTCAAACTCGCGTTCCAACTCCATCTGTATTTTACATAAATAAATAAAAAGTTAGCTTTTTACATATATTAAATATAATAATGATGTTGAACTAATTTTTTTGTATAAACACTTATATATTGTTGATGAGCCAGGTCACTATCCCATGTACTATCTTTGCGGGTGTGAGCCTTCCCGAATTGTTCGATTCTCTTTCTACCCTATTTAACAATAAAAAATTAGATTTGAAACAAACCATTACCGATTTGAAACAAATGGTAATATATATATATATATATATATATATATATATATATATATATATATATATATATATATATATATATATATATATATATATATATATATATATATATATATATATATATATATATATATATATATATATATATAGATGAAAGTTCACATGAGAATAATTTCAATAATTATTGAAATTGAGAACATGAGAACAAATATAAGCCACACAATTTTATAAGAGGCCCCCATCCGCCTCCTTCCACCGCAACCACCACCAAACTTCTACGCCTTTACTACCACCCATCTCCACCACGTCCCCTATCCAACGCCAATCCATCTTACCCGACCCACTTCCGCTCCACCTCACCCACCCCACCCTACCCTACCCCCATCAAAAATTTATTTTTTTACCAACCACTCCTGCTCCACTCTACCCACCAGCACCCACCCTACCCTACGCACTTCACGCCACCCCTACCCTACCTCACCCTCCCGCCCACCAAAAAGAAATTTAATTTTTTTACCACCCAATTCCGCTCCACCCCACCCACCAGCACCCACCTTACCATACCCTACCCCGCCAACCAAAAAAATATTTTTTTTACAATCCACACCCGCTCCACTCCACCTACCAGCACCCACCTACCCTATCCACCCCACCCCACCCTACCCACCTACTACCCTCATCCCTTCCGTACCATCACCACCAAACTTCTACGCCTCCACTACCACCCATCTCCACCACGTCCCTTATCCAGCGCCAATCCATCTTACACGACCCACTCCCGTTCCACCTCACCCACCACACCCTACCCTCCCCCACCAAAAAAAAATATTTTACCAACCACTCCCGCTCCACCCCACCCACCAGCACCCACGCTACCCTACTCACCCCACGCCACCCCTACCCTACCACATGTGAATAGCTTAATCATATGTGATCAACAATGTTTAATCACATGTGATTAAATACATATAATAAGAAAATTTATTTATACATAAAAAATCATTATGTACATATTTGCATATAAATAACATGTGTTAATCACATGTGAATATGTTAATAACAAGGTTTAATCACATGTGATTGAAGAAAAAACATATCACATGTGAACAAGATTTTAGAATCATATATAATTAAGCGCTTAATAACAAGGTTTAATCACATGTGATTGAACAAAAAACATATCACATGTGAACATCATTTCAGAATCATATATGATTAAGCACTTAATGGTACCTAAACAAGCCTGCAGCTCCTTGGACTTTGACATGACAAAGAATAAGGGTATGAGACTGGTTTTTTGAGTTTGGTGGTGTATTTTGAGGTCGGAGTGACTGCAAGGACCACTGATAGGCGGGATTTGGACGAAAGTTTCTTTTAGCCATTTTGTCGAACACCTTGGGTGCATAAAGTGTGTCTCCATATGTGATCAACAATGTTTAATCACATGTGATTAAATACATATAATAAGAAATTTTATTTAAACATAAAAAAATCATTATGTACATATTTACATATAAATAACATGTTTTAATCACATGTGAATATGTGAATAACAAGGTTTAATTACATGTGATTGAAGGAAAAACATATCACATGTGAACAAGATTTCAGAATTATATATGATTAAGCGTTTAATAATAAGGTTTAATCACACATGTGATTGAAGAAAAAACATATCACATGTGAACAAGATTTCAGAATCATATATGATTAAGCGCTTAATGGTACGTGAACAAGCCTACAGCACCTTGGACTTCGACATGACAGAGAATAGGGGTGTGAGACTGGTTTTTTGAGTTTGGTGGCGTATTTTGAGGTCGGAGTGAGTGCAAGGACCACTGGTAGGCGGGATTTGGACGAAAGTTTCTTTCAGTCATTTTGTCGAACACCTTAGGTGCATGACGTGTGTCTTCCTTTTTCTTAGCATGTGGTTAATCGAGTGGTCCCAAAATTATCTGAATAAAGTTTGGAATTGGATATATTTAAACATAAGAAAATTTATTTAAACATAAAAAATCATTATGTAATTCAACCGAATATATATGTTTTAATCTTAGAACTCAAACTTCAAACTTAAGTCCTAATATTTCTAATGTCCACTATCACTCGGTTTTTCCACTCGTCTAAAGAAAGTATAATTTCTAATAGTAATATCTAACAAGCCATTTGCTCAATCACAAATTATGTAATCAATTACTAATGTGTTCAATAATAGCTTAGTGGATAAGCTAATTAGTTCTTCTTCATTTAGTTCATAATAATTCCTCCCTAAGGCTGGAGGGAGTGGTTAGCATGTTCAGCATGTGCTAAACTATGCCACGTCAGCATTCAGCGAGTTTAGCACATGCTGACCAAAAATGGTGGTAGTGGTCAGCACATGCTGAACTTCATGCTAAACTATTTTATTAAATCTTTTTTTTTTAAATTATTTATATATTATTAAAACCAAATATAAAATAAAAAAGTACCATCTCATTAAAATTAAAATGCATTACATTAAAATTAAAAACATAAATTAAAAACATAAATTAAAACTTAAAACAAACAAATTTAAACTACAAACTACTCATCGAAGTGATATCCCAATTGCCTCGCTGCATCCTTCTTCATTTCCATTGCAATTTGGTACTCAAACCCCGTCTTCCCCGATATGTCTTCTTGTAGGATTTTCCGTAGCTGCATAGTCTGTTTGAGCTTCAAGTTAGCTTGCTTGATCAATTGAGCTTCCTTGAACGTGTCAACATTGCCGGTCAAAGCCACTATATCTTCATGCACACTACTATTTGTGCTAGTGCTAGTGGCTTGACTTTTGCCTCTTGTCTTTCTCTTTGCTTCATCACGTCCCATGGGACGTGGCAGATCATTATTGAGGTTGAATTCGGAGGAAGGGGATTGTGTGGATTCAGAGGCTTTGTGCCTCTTTGATAAGTGGACAACAAATTGGTCAAAGGACTCTAACTCTCTCTACTTCTCGTAGTCTTTGACCGCACGCCAAAAGACCTCTTGGTTAAAGTGAGTACCATATTGGGCATGGTACAAGAGCCTCGTTTGAGCCATAACATCGTCACCATTGGCTCCACTTTGTCTTTGTCTCTCAACTTCGACATGGCACCCTTGGAATTCCATTGCACTTTTGTTGCAAGTGCGCCACTTTGAATAAAGTGAATTGGGATTGCGGTAGCTGGAACCCATTCGTCGACACCAACTATTCCACACCTTCACTTTGAAGACGTTTGTAGTTTGGTTGGTTCCTGTCTCGGCGAGGGTTTGGCGAGGGGTTCAGCGAACCCACTCCCCCAGCCTAACTGATCGGAAAACAACCGCGAATGATTTAGGGGAAAAAAAAAGCAAAAGGACCACTGACCGACTCCTTGTATACCATGATCACGCGGTCAACCAATTCCTTCTCGCTGTCCGTATGACGTAATCAGTATCACTGATACTGGTGCTTTCAACTCTTTGTGCTTTCTGACAGATTGAAAGAATTCAATAGATGAATAACAAAGGAGTCTATGTCAATATCAGAATTCGAGGTGGCTTTTCCAGTTGTACCCTTGGCCTTTTTACGGGATACACTCCTTATCACTGGTGCTTTCCATATTCGTACCAAACCTAAAAGAATTGGTTGGTCGAGCTTTCAGCTATTAACGGAAACTATGCCGGTCGTCGTCCGACGATGGTCAGTGGTTGTCCAGGTACTATTTCACGATCCTAATTATAATCAGATCCGATTTTCTCAACAGTAGGGTTTCTTTTGCTCTCATGATGACTTTCGAAAACCAAAGCCAAAGGACGCAGGAACGCAATTGAGCGTCTAAGAAAAAAAAAATCTGAAGTGCTTGTTGAAAGTTCGTTCTTTAGCATCTAATTACGGGATCAAGGTGGCTGAACCCTCGTTTGCGATTTGGATGGGATAGAAAGCGATAAAAGACGAGCTCATATGGTTGTTGCATGTGGAGGGGGCGAATGGGCGCTTTTGGTAAATTGTGTGGTCCAAAATTGTTCTCGCGTTCTCAAATTAATAATGGTTCTCATTTTAACCTTATATATATATATATATATATATATATATATATATATATATATATATATGGTCCCGATCCGGTGAGGACTCTTTTTTCGGTGAGGACTCGTAAGGACACCTTAAAAAATTGGAAAAAATATAAAAAAAATACAAATCATAAAATCAAGAATAGTACTATATCATGATCCAAAAAAAATTGGAAAAAAAATTGGATCATTGAGAAACAGTAATGATCCACAAAAAATTTTATTTTGTGGATCATTGTTTCATTATAAAAAAAATAATGATCCAAAAGTTTTTTTTCGTTTTTTTTTTCTCTACTATAATACTATGATCCATTTTATTATTTATATTTATATTTTATTTTTTTTCAATTTTTTAAGGTGTACTCACGAGTCCTCATTTTAAGAAGAGTCCTCACCGATCGCACACACACACATATATATATATATATATATATATATATATATATATATATATATATATATATATATATATATATATATATATATATATATATATATATATATATATATATATATATATATATATATATATATATATATATATATATATATATATATATATATATATATATATATATATATATATATCAGTGTTGTAAAAGTCGGCCTAGGTGGCCGCCTAGGCGGCGCCTAGGCGCTAGGCGGGCGGGTTCTGCCTACGATTAGTGGTAGGCGGTCAAGTTAGGCGGGTTTGGTCAACGGCGGTCAAAATCGGATTTAGGCGGTCCTAGTCGGGTCTGGGCGGGTTTAGGCGGCAAAATTTTCAATTTTTCAAATTTCAAAATTTCAAAATTTTCAAAATTTTTCAAATTTCAAAAATTTTCAAAAATTATAAAATTCTAAAAAAATCAAATTTTTAGATTTTTAAATTTTAGATTTAGAAAATGTCATTAATTATGATAATCGGTGGCTAAGTTACAATTATTGATGATTAAAATTATCAAAAATGTCATTAATTAGTCTAAACATTCTGATGTTTGATGACTTACATATTTAAACACCTAGATATGTCAAAATTTTATAGTTATTTATTCATTTTGTAGGGATATAGGTAATATCTAAATTTTAAAAAATAAATTTTGTTACAATTAATACTCCCCGCCTAGGCACCGACTAATCCTCGCCTAGACCGACTAGTCCTAGGCCCCAATCGACCGCCCGCCTACCGCCTAGCGACTTCTACAACCTTGATATATATATATATATATATATATATATATATATATATATATATATATATATATATATATATATATATATATATATATATATATATATATATATATATATGTATGTATTGGTTCCATTGAGAATATATATTAGGTTGAGATTGTGAGAATTACTTTCAGCCAATGGTTTTGAATAAAAAATTAAGGCGGTGGCATTTTTGTAAATACAGATTGGATTTCAAAAAGGTGTTGACAAATCTGGAATAATATTGATAGTTAGTAACTGACACGAGGGTATTATTGGCATTTTACATGTACCTCAAATCAGAACGGATATCGAGTTGCAGACTATGAGTGCCTATGATCACCGTTTTGCATATGAATTTCGACCAACTATTTCGAATCGTTCAGTTATTTTGAAGAAACCCTAACATTTTCTCTCTGCATTTTGCTACTTTCGTGGTGATTTCAAACGATGTCAACGAAAAACGGAGTTGTTACGAGAAGTTCTTCTGTTCGCGATGATAAAGGTTAGCACGATTGTATTTTAAAATTGTTTTTCTTACAGTATTTGTGGTGGTTTTCTATTTTCGTTTTGGAAGGAGTTGATTTTGAAGTATTATTTAGGGTTTGAGTTCAGTTTATAGTTTTTTTTTTTCACATTTTCAAGGTTTTTGAGTATTTGAATGCATTTTAATGATTTTTAAGGTTTGTTGTGTATTATCGATTTGTGTTTTGTACACTTTTAGGAAAGGATTTCAGTAAATTATATTCTAGAAGAAAGAAAGGTATCTGTATGTTTTGTTTTTTTATTACAGAGATAATCATATATGAATAAACGTGTATTCAGATGTGAAGATGTATCTATGTATAAATAACTGTTTATTCATACATGAATCAAAATTTTATTAATACATGAATATTCATATATAAATTATATATGAACATTCATATATGAATAATGGTGATTGAATTGATGTTCATATATAAGTACATAATTATTCTCATAATTTGTTTAAGTTTTATTCATATATGATTATTGTTATACATGTGAACATTCATATAAATTATTACAGGAAAATCTCATGATAATACTCTCATGTCATTTATTACACGAAAATCTAATGATAATCGAGTTGAAGGTGAAGATGACTCTGTTGAAGTGCAAGAAACTAAATCTAAGAAAAAACATGATAAAGGTAAATATAAAGCTTGTTTTTTGTCATGTTTATTCATATATGATTCATTCAAAAGAAGTAATCATATGCATAAGTTATTATATATATAGAGAATAATCATATATGACATGTTATTTATCACAGGAAAAGCCAAGGATAAGCAAGTTGAGCATGAAGATGATTCTATTGAAGTACAAGAAACTAGATCCAAACGAAAACATGATAAAGGTATAACATATATGATTTATTGAAAAGAAATAATCATATACAGAAGTTATTCTATATTTATATGTATGAATAACTGTTTATTCATATATGAATCAACATTTTATTCATAAATAAATATTCATATATGATTAATTCAAATGAAATATATGAATAAACATTTCCCTTGTGTTTATTTATATATGAATGATATTTTATTCATACATATGTGTAACATGTATTGATACATGATATTCATATATGAATAATTATGTGAACAAACAAGTATTAGAAAATTAACATAAATCCAGACCAATTATTTCCCTTGTGTTTTTCATTGACGATTTTTTCTAATTTTGTGATTTGGTTGAATGTAAAAACATACAAAATCATATGAGATGTTTTTGTATGATTTTATACTTAACAAGAGATTCAACTCACAATTTTGGAAACAATTACCAATAAAAAAACAAGGGAAATATGTTGGTCTAGATGTATGCTAAGTTTATAATACTTTGTTTTTTCATATATAATTATTCATACATGAATAAATAAGTATTAAACACTTAACACATATGATTATTCATATATGAATATCCATTATGAATAATATGTATGCATACATGTTATTCATATATAAATAGTTATGTGAAGAAACACGTATTAAAAAATTAACATACATCCACACCAAACTATTTCCCTTGTGTTTTCTATTGGTGATTCTTTCAATTTTTGTGAGTTGGTTGAATCTCTTGTTTGGTATAAAAACATACAAAATTGTCTGAGCTATCACTCTCACTTTCGCTGGAACTAGATTACTCGTCTTCAATATGTTCAGTGATATTGAATTGCATGATAGTTGCTACATGACTTTCAAGAAAATCATGTTTCTGTTATGATAGAGGCTGATTACTATCTTGAAATATCTTGCAAATATAATGAATTTCAAGATCAATATTTAATTAATCTAATGAAGAGGAGAAATCTGGTTCTAGTGAAGTAAGAGTGTTAGTTGAGACATTTTTGTATGTTTTATACTAATCAAGAGATTGAACCTTCTCACAATATTGGAAAGAATCACCAATAAAAAACACAAGGGAAATAGGTTGGTGTAGATATATGCTAAGTTTTTAATACTTTGTTTTTCATATATAATTATTCATACATGAATAAATAAGTATTAAACACTTAACATATATGATTATTCATATATGAATATCCAGTATGAATAAACATTTCCCTTGTATTTATTTATATATGAATGATATTTTATTCATACATATGTGTAACATGTATTGATACATGATATTCATATATGAATAATTATGTGAACAAACAAGTATTAGAAAATTAACATACATCCAAACCAATTATTTCCCTTGTGTTTTTCATTGATGATTTTTTCTATTTTGTGAGTTGGTTGAATGTAAAAACATACAAACTCATATGAGATGTTTTTGTATGATTTTATACTTAACAAGAGATTCAACCAATTCACAATTTTGGAAATAATTACCAATAAAAAAACAAGGGAAATATGTTGGTCTAGATGTATGCTAAGTTTATAATACTTTGTTTTTTCATATATAATTATTCATACATGAATAAATAAGTATTAAACACTTAACACATATGATTATTCATATGAATATCCATTATGAATAATATGTATGCATATATGTTGTTCATATATAAATAGTTATGTGAAGAAACACGTATTAAAACGTTAACATACATCCACACCAAACTATTTCCCTTGTGTTTTTATTGGTGATTCTTTCAATTTTTGTGAGTTGGTTGAATCTCTTGTTTGGTATAAAAACATACAGAATTGTCTGAGCTATCACTCTCACTTTCGCTGGAACTATATTACTCGTCTTCAATATGTTCAGTGATATTGAATTGCATGATAGTTGCTACATGACTTTCAAGAAAATCATGTTTCTGTTATGATAGCAGAGGCTGATTACTATCTTGAAATATCTTGCAAATATAATGAATTTCAAGATCAGTATTTAATTAATCTAATGAAGAGGAGAAATCTGGTTCTAGTGAAGTGAGAGTGTTAGTTGAGACATTTTTGTATGTTTTATACTAATCAAGAGATTGAACCTTCTCACAATTTTGGAAAGAATCACCCATGAAAAACACAAGGGAAATAGGTTGGTGTAGATATATGCTATGTTTTTAAGCCTTTGTTTTTCATATATAATTATTCATACATGAATAAATAAGTATTAAACACTTAAGATATATGATTATTCATATTTGATAATCCAGTATGAATAATATTTATTCTTACATGTTGTTCATATATAATTATTCATACATGAATAAACAGTAAAACCAAAGGGAAAATCATTCAATTCATAAATGATTTTGTGGTATATATTTTTAGTATATGTAATTTATTCAGATATGAATAACATTATAATATATTGTATATCAGTGAAAGCCAAGGGAAAATCAAAAAAATTGGAGAAGGTTGTAATTAAATCTTCTGAAGAAAGGTTGACAAGGTCTGCAAAGAAACATCAAAAAGAAAGTTCACCTGTTAATTCAAAGGAATTAAAGAAGATTAGAATTGAAAAAGAAGAAAAGAAAAAGAAATCAAAAAAGCGTTTATTGGTTGATGAAGATATGTTTATTGGACCGTCAAATAAACAAAAGAGTAAAAATGTTCCTGCTCAAAGACATTTTTATTCAATGAAAAATAGATGTTCACCAGAGTCGATGTTTGCAGTGATACAAGATTTGAGTCGAGAACAGAAGGAGTGTATGAGGAAGATAGGTTTTGGTAGTTTGCTCAAAATGAAGATTACTGATGTTTCATTAAAAATTGGGTTTTATGTTCTACATAATTTTGATTTGGATAAGATGAAAGTGAAGGTTGAAAATGGTTATATTAATGTAAATACTCAATCTGTACATGATATGGTGGAGTTCCTATGGGTGGTTTTCTTCTTTCAAACTTGGAATACATAGAGGAGGATGATGAAAGGTTGTATGTTTGATTGGATAAAACAATTCAATAAGGGGGATGTTATGAGATTGAAACATATCAAGAATGCAATTGTTAGGACAACAGTTGTTGATTTTAATTTCATTTTGAATTTCATTGTACTTTTTATAAATACATTCTGTGAGTCTACCGCCATGGGAAGGTGCAATGTGTCTCCGTTGCACCGTATACAAAAAGACACAGATGTAAGTGCAATTGATTGGTGCAACTACATTCTTGATTGTTTAATTAGAACGAAGATCGCATACACACCCTTCAAAGATACATGTTGCTTTTTTGGACCAACAGCGTATCTTGTTGTAAATATTTTGTTTAGAAATTTATCTTTTGCTTTATTCATACATGAATTATCAGTGTTTATTCATATATGAATATGATGATAAATCATATATGAATGTATTGATAATATATTTTTTATGTATGTATTTCACGTTATGATTATGTTTTTGAAAATGTATATACAATTTTTGCAGTTATTATATGTGGATAGTTTGAAGTTTGATCAAGTGAATGTACCATGTAAACGTCCAGCTATTTGTTACTGGAGTTCAGAGAAGATACGATTTCGGGAGGAATGCGAACAGGAAGAAGGAATGTTTGGGTTAGGAGAGTTTAACAAGAATGAAGAGGTTGAAGAGGAAAGTGAGGAGGAATGTTCTGAAGGAGATAATGAGGAGGAGGATAGTCAGAATAGTAAAAATTATTCTGTTGAGGTAAATTTATATTATTTGTGTATTCATATATGATTTATTACTTCAATTAATTATAACATTCTTTTTTCATATGTAGGAGTGTGAAACATTGTTAGGTATTTTGTTGAAGAGGTTGGAATTTTCAAGAGAGAATATTAAAATTAAGATTGAAGAAGCAATTCAAAAGTTCCCAGAAGTTGAATCGTTTAGGAATTGGAGAAAAAGAGTTTTTGATGATGACAAAAGTGGAGTTGAAAGTACAGAAGTTCCATTTGAGTTTAATAATGTTAGTCTGGAAGAACCAGTTATGGGTGCATATACTATTGAAATGGAGAAGGATTCTGAAAAGGACGGGGTTGAAAATGAGGAAGAAGATAGTGCTAAGGTTGTAGGAGATGATGTTGATAAAAATGTTAATGAGGAAAAAGATGGTAATAAAGATGATAAAGTGGAAGGAGATGGTGGTGAAAATAGTGAAGGAAATGTGGAAGGAGTAACCGAAGATGAAACAATTGAATTAAATGAAATTGTTCGGAATGTTGTTGTGGGTTTTAGTGGAGTTGATAGTCAGGATAATTTACCATTAAGTGAGTTGTGGTTAGATCCTGTGGTTATGAATATTTTTGACAGATTGGGTGAAGGTACATAAATGTTTTCTTTTTAAAGTAGTATTCATATATGATTATGAATAGAAACATTTATCATTTACTTATGATAAAAAGTATGTTATAGAAATAAAAACAACAAATGATAACATTGAGAAAGAGGAAGTTGCTGGTGAAGATAAACAAGTTGTTGAAGGTAATGTTATGTTTTTATGTATAGTAGAAGTTTGATTTTATATTTTAAATGGAAATATTTACTTATGAATTTAACATTTGTAGGTATTGGAAATATGTCTGAAGGTGTTGCACATGAAGAAAGAGTTGAACATAATGATGTACAGATGGAAAATGTTGATATAAATGAGGAGCATATGGGGAAATACAGATGTAGTTGATGGTATGTATGTTTTATGTTAATTTATTTTTGAATAGAATATTCATATGTGATTTGTATATTAGGTGGTGAAATATTTGGTGAAGGTAAGAGAGGTGAAGAGGAAAATGTAAATGTTTTTGGACAGAAAGAGAAATTTGTTGCGGAGGGTGACATTTGTTTTGTATTAGTGGTTTTATATTTTCAGTATTCATATATGATTTATATTATACTTTTTTGTTCTAGGTATGTTGGAGTTGCAAATTAAAAAGGATGGGGAGGATGCAGGTAATTAATGTTGATATATGAATAGTGTTTGTGAATATATGTTTTTATAGTGTAAAATGTTTATAATGATTTGAATTTATTTTACGTATTACTAATATTCATTTATGAATAATCATATATGTTTTTATTGTATCTATTTTTGTTAGGTATTGAAGAATTGAGTGTTGAAGAAAATGAATTTTGGGATCATCCAGTTGTGAATGAGTTTTATGAAAGTGTTGTATTCATAAGTTCAAATATAGAACAAGAAAAACAAGAAAATAAACATGATGAAAAAGTGGAGAAATCAAAATCACCTTCTTTTAGTCTTGGAATTGGGTTAAGTCAATATTCAATAGAGGATGTTCTTGATCCAATTCCATTGTCAGCTGTACCTCAACTTGAATCTGAAGTTATTTCAACTTCTGATATTGTTGATCCAAACCCAATGGTTATTGTAGTTGCACCAGAAGTAGCATAAGATGTAAATGCTAGGGTTTCAAGAGAGAAGAAATTAACTTTACCGTTAAAATCCCCATTCAGGTGTAGGATTGTTGATGTTAAAACTAAATTGACAGCAGAGGAGACTGCTGTTTCTGAATGGTTGTTCAACTTTCGTGGAGAATTGTGGTAAGTATTTATTTTTTTAAAACATTGAATTATTATTATTTAAATAACATGTGAATATATGTTTATAGGGATGTTGTTGTGAGTAGCAAGAATGGTGTAACTACTCTTAGAGGAACAATGGAAAGTTTATTTACAAGAACTTACATTTTTTCAAATGTTCTTGACGCATGGAGTGATTTATTGAACCATCAAGAACTTAAAAGAGATGTCAATAACTCTCCTTATAGGTTGTTCTTGAATGTTGAAATTACTGTAAGTTTATCTTTTATTAATGTATAATCACAAGTGAATTTGAAGTTATTTTGTCAATTAGACAATGTATAATATAATCATAAGTGAATATGAGCATGATTTTAAAATTATTCACTATTGAATTATAATATACAATACAAGTGCAGTAGTATTCACTTATGATAAGTGTATAATCATAAGTGAATAGAACTAATATTTTGATTTATTGATGAATTCTTTTTATGTAAAAACAGACATACTACCTTGAGTCAACAGATAAGAAAGAGGAAGACAAGTACAATATTTTCAAGTCGAACCTTGCTATTAGTGTGAAGAATGATAAGGAGAAGTTGACGTTGAAAGATATTGACATGGTTTGTGCATTTATTAATTTATATATTTATTCTATTAATATAGGACTTACATTTTTTGTATGAAAATCAGTTTTTTTTTCTGTTGTGAGGAGTTCTCACATTTACTTGGTTGTTTTCAAAATTAAAAAGCCATGTATTGAAGTTATTGACAGCAGTTCATTAGGAGATAATTTTGAAGATAGATATGGAAAATTACTTACTCCTTTTGTAAGTATCAAGTACCAAAATGTAATCTTTTTACGATTATCTTATTACATTTTAATTTTACTTCATATATGATTTTTTGTAGAAAAAGATGTTTTTTATGTATTTGGAAGAGATAAGCTATCCAAAGGCGAAGATCATTTCAAATGAAAAGGTTATTCCGAAGAGGTTGGAAATGGCATGGAGGACCGTGGAGAATAAATGTGATTGTGGTATCTTTGCTATGAGACATATGGAGACCTATGCAGGACAACCAATCTCAAAGTGGAAACTGGGATTTCCAAAAGAAGGTCTTCCTCAGGAAAATATGTTGGATAAGTTGAGGAGTAGGTATGCTGCAACGTTGTTGACGTCAGAAATTAATGAGTTGCGTGAGGATGTGTTGAAAAAAGCGTATGATTATCAGAAGGTTGATCCTAAGGTTCGTGCGGAACATGCCTTGTTTGCTATGAAGAATGTTGCAGAGAGGTTGAAATGAGTTTGAAGATGGTGTGTTTATTTGGTAAGAATGGTGGTTGCATATGGATGTGGAAAAAAATATTTGTGCCTGAACTGTTGACTAGAAATTTTGTGGTTGGTTGAATGTTGACAATTAAACTTTTGAAAAAATGTTTGGTATGCATCTTTTATGAACAGATGTATATATTACTAAAAAGTGTTGTTGATGATATTCATAGAATCATATATGATTATTCAACTTTGACTTATACTTGGTTTATTAACTTAATATATAAATATACAGATGTACTTGTACACGAGTATACATATATGAATACAAGTGTATCAATAGTTTTTATTCATATATGAATACAACTATATGAAAACTTATGAGTATGTGTATGAAACACAAGTCTATTGATATTACAAGTTTTATATAAACATATTTACAATTATATTCATATATGATTACAAGTCTATGAAGACTTATTCAAATGCGTTCATACACATTTGAATACAAGTATATTTATATATGTGAATACAAGTTTATGAACAAAAATATATATTTATATATTCATAAGCGAAAACAAGCGTATGAAAGATTTGTATTTATATACAAATACAAGTTTATGAAAAAATTTTATTCGTATACAAATTTATAAGTGTATTTATATATGAACACAAGACTATGAACACTTGTATTCATATATACAGTTATGAACACTTGTATTCATATATGAATACAAGTATACGAACAGTTGTATTCATATATGAATACAAGTGTATGAACACTTTTTAATCGTATGTACATATAGACATTATTTTTTATAACATTCAGCTATGAATAAAATTCCTAAAAATATCATTAAAACGCAGTTCACAAATGAATAAAACGAAAAACATTCTATAGTTCTGTTGCAGATTGTCCAGCTGCTTTCTTTATTGGGCATGTGCGTAAGTTGTGTGGGGCTCTTTCTCCACACCCTAAGCATATCCTTGATTGCTTATTTGAATTTTGATATACTTTTTCAGATGCACTAAGGATTCTTTCCTTTTTTCCGGATCCTTTGTTACTTTGAATCTGTGGAACAAAAATTTCAATATTCTTTGGAACAGTAATGTTCATTAGCTTGCTTACCATATCAACATCTGTCTTGTTCTTGATAATTGCATGTGATGTCTCATTTTCTAATTCCTTATGCATGATGTTTATTTTTTAAATGAAAGATGAGAGCTTTTCCTTATCTGCTCTCAAAATGTCCAAGCATGATTCAAAGATGTAATATGCTTCATTGACCAATTTAGCAGTCAACATCTCCAAAATCAGAAACATGTCTTCCAAAGTTGTAATATCTTGATATGACATCCTTCCTCCACCGATTAACAATGTACTATTTTGGTATTTGTTTAATACCAAATTTCATCAGTATACAGAAACCATGTCTGCATAGAATCCCTATTCGGTTGAAGTTTTCGCAAGTACATGTTATTTCTTGCTCTGGCAATTTTATGTGAACCTGAATAAAAAAATATTAAAAAAGATGTTAATAAATATGTATATGAATATACAATATATTTTAGTATTTATATATGATTGAGAATGTATATTCATATATGAATACAGTTGTATATATATATATATATATATATATATATATATATATATATATATATATATATATATATATATATATATATATATATATATATATATATATATATAAGCATTTCTCGTGTACCCAGTTTCATGAGAAATTGCTTAAATTTTGAATTTTAATATAGTTTTAATGATATTTTTTGTGTTAATTTTGACAATTTGTCGTGTACCCGGGTTCATGAAAAATTTCATAATTATGAATTTTTATTAAATTCATAAATTACTCTTTGTGATAATTTTAAGCATTTCTGGTGTACTTAGGTTCATGAGAAATTGCTTAAATCTTACATTTTTATAGATTTTTTTAATTATGATTATTATGTTAATTTTAACAATTTGTCGTGTATCCGGGTTCATGAAAAATTGCATATGTTTTGAGTTTTTTTTAAAATTCATAAATTACCCTTTGTAATAATTTTAAGCATTTATCGTGTACCCAGGTTCACGAGAAATTGCTTAAATTTTGAATTTTTATAAAATTTTTAATGATATTTTTTGTGTTAATTTTAATAATTTGTTATGCACCCGGGTTCATGAAAAATTGCATAATATTATGAATTTTTATAAATTTCATAAATTACTCTTTGTGATAATTTTAAGCATTTCTCGTGTACCTAGTTTCATGAGAAATTGCTTAAATTTTGAATTTTAATAGAGTTTTAATGATATTTTTTGTGTTAATTTTGACAAGTTGTCGTGTACCCGGGTTCATGAAAAATTTCATAATTTATGAATTTTTATGAAATTCATAAATTACTCTTTGTGATAATTTTAAGCGTTTCTCGTGTACTTGGGTTCATGAGAAATTGCTTAAATCTTACATTTTTATAGATTTTTTAATTATATTTATTGTGTTAATTTTAACAATTTGTCGTGTACCCGGGTTCATAAAAAATTACATATGTTTTGAGTTTTTTTAAAATTCATAAATTACCCTTTGTAATAATTTTAAGCATTTCTCGTGTACCCAGGTTCATGAGAAATTGCTTAAATTTTGATTTTTTATAGATTTTTTAATGATATTTTTAGTGTTAATTTTAATAATTTGTCATGTACCCGGGTTCATGAAAAATTGCATAATTTTTGAATTTTTATAAAATTCATAAATTACTCTTTGTGATAATTTTAAGCATTTCTCGTGTACCAGTTTCATGAGAAATTGCTTAAATTTTGAATTTTAATAGAGTTTTAATGATATTTTTTGTGTTAATTTTGACAATTTGTCGTGTACCCGGGTTCATGAAAAATTTCATAATTATGAAATTTTATTAAATTCATAAATTACTCTTTGTGATAATTTTAAGCATTTCTCGTGTACTCAGGTTCATGAGAAATTGCTTAAATCTTGAATTTTTATAGATTTTTTAATTATATTTATTGTGTTAATTTTAACAATTTGTCGTTTACCCGGGTTCATGAGCAATTGCATAATTTATAAATTTTTATAAAATTCATAAATTACTCTTTGTGGTAATTTTAAGCATTTCTCGTGTACCCAGGTTCATTAGAAATTGCTTAAATTTTGAATTTTTATAGATTTTTTAATTATATTTATTGTGTTAATTTTAACAATTTGTAGTGTACCCGGGTTCATGAGTAATTGCCTAAGTTATGAGTTTTTATAAAATTCATAAATTACTCTTTGTGATAATTTTAAGCATTTCTCGTGTACCCAAGTTCAAGAGAAATTGCTTAAATTTGAGTTTTT
Organism: Cichorium intybus; assembly: GCA_023525715.1. Taxonomy (NCBI): domain Eukaryota; kingdom Viridiplantae; phylum Streptophyta; class Magnoliopsida; order Asterales; family Asteraceae; genus Cichorium; species Cichorium intybus. The sequence goes on along the minus strand of CM042017.1, from coordinate 65,208,181 downwards.
ATAGATTTTTAATGATGTTTTTTGTGTTTATTTTAACAATTTGTCGTGTACCCGGGTTCATGAAAAATTGCATAATTTATGAATTTTTATAAAATTCATAAATTACTCTTTGTGATAAATTTAAATATTTCTCGTGTACCCATGTTCATGAGAAATTGCTTAAATTTTGAATTTTTATAGATTTTTTTAATTATATTTATTGTGTTAATTTTAACAACTTGTCGTTTACCCGGGTTCATAAAAAATTTCATTTGTTTTTAGTTTTTTAAAATTCATAAATTACCCTTTGTAATAATTTTAAGCATTTCTCGTGTACCTAGGTTCATGAGAAATTGCTTAAATTTTGAATTTTTATAGATTTTTTAATGATATTTTTTGTGTTAATTTTAATAATTTGTCATGTACTCGGTTTAATGAAAAATTGCATAATTTTATGAATTTTTATAAATTTCATAAAATACTCTTTGTGATACTTTTAAGCATTTCTCGTGTACCCAGTTTCATGAGAAATTGCTTAAATTTGAGTTTCTATAGATTTTTAATGATGTTTTTTGTGTTTATTTTAAAATTTTGTCGTGTACCCGGGTTCATGAAAAATTGCATAATTTATGAATTTTTATAAAATTCATAAATTACTCTTTGTGATAAATTTAAATATTTCTCGTGTACCCAGGTTCATGAGAAATTGCATAAATTTTGAATTTTTATAGATTTTTTTAATTATATTTATTGTGTTAATTTTAACAACTTGTCGTGTACCCGGGTTCATAAAAAATTTCATATGTTTTTAGTTTTTTAAAATTCATAAATTACCCTTTGTAATAATTTTAAGCATTTCTCGTGTACCTAGGTTCATGAGAAATTGCTTAAATTTTGAATTTTTATAGATTTTTTAATGATATTTTTTGCGTTAATTTTAATAATTTGTCATGTACTCGGTTTAATGAAAAATTGCATAATTTTATGATTTTTTATAAATTTCATAAAATACTCTTTGTGATACTTTTAAGCATTTCTCGTGTACCCAGTTTCATGAGAAATTGCTTAAATTTGAGTTTTTATAGATTTTTAATGATGTTTTTTGTGTTTATTTTAACAATTTGTCGTGTACCCGGGTTCATGAAAAATTACATAATTTATGAATTTTTATAAAATTCATAAATTACTCTTTGTGATAAATTTAAATATTTCTCGTGTACCCAGGTTAATGAGAAATTGCTTAAATTTTGAATTTTTAAAGATTTTTTTAATTATATTTATTGTGTTAATTTTAACAACTTGTCGTGTACCCGGGTTCATAAAAAATTTCATATGTTTTTAGTTTTTTTAAAATTCATAAATTACCCTTTGTAATAATTTTAAGCATTTCTCGTGTACCTAGGTTTATGAGAAATTGCTTAAATTTTGAATTTTTATAGATTTTTAATGAAATTTCTTGTGTTAATTTTAATAATTTTTCATGTACCCAGGTTCATGAAAAATTGCATAATTTTATGAATTTTTATAAATTTCATAAACTACTCTTTGTGATACTATTAAGCATTTCTCGTGTACCCAATTTCATGAGAAATTGCTTAAATTTTGAATTTTAATAGAGTTTTAATGATATTTTTTGTGTCAATTTTGACAATTTGTCGTGTACCGGTTATCATGAAAAATTTCATAATTTATGAATTTTTATGAAATTCATAAATTACTCTTTGTGATAATTTTAAGCATTTCTCGTGTACTTAGGTTCATGAGAAATTGCTTAAATCTTGAATTTTTATAGATTTTTTAGTTATATTTATTATGTTAATTTTAACAATTTGTCGTGTACCCGGGTTCATGAAAAATTGCATAATTTATGAATTTTTATAAAATTCAGAAATTACTCTTTGTGATAATTTTAAGCATTTCACGTGTCCCAGGTTCATGAGAAATTGCATAAATTTTGAGTTTTTATAGATTTGTTAATGATATTTTTTGTGTTAATTTTAATAAGTTATCGTGTACCTGGGTTCATGAAAAATTACATAATTTTTGAATTTTTATAAAATTCATTAACTACACTTTGTGATAATTTTAAGCATTTCTCATGTTCCCAGGTTCATAAAAAATTGCTTAATTTTGAAGTCTTTATAGATTTTTAATTATATTTTTGTGTTAAATTTAACAATTTGTCGTGTAGCCGGGTTCATGAGCAATTGCATAATTTATAAATTTTTATAAAATTCATAAATTACTCTTTGTGATTATTTTTAAACATTTCTCGTATACCCAGGTTCATGAGAAATTGCTTAAATTTTGAATTTTTATAGATTTTTTAATTATATTTATTGTGTTAATTTTAACAATTTGTCGTGTACCCGGGTTCATGAGTAATTCCATAAGTTATGAATTTTTATAAAATTCATAAATTACTCTTTGTGATAATTTTAAGCATTTCTCGTGTACCCAGGTTCATGAGAAATTGCTTAAATTTGAGTTTTTATAGATTTTTAATGATGTTTTTTGTGTTTATTTTAACAATTTGTCGTGTACCCCGGTTCATGAAAAAATTGCATAATTTATGAATTTTTATAAAATTCATAAATTACTCTTTATGATAAATTTAAATATTTCTCGTGTACCCAGGTTCATGAGAAATTGCTTAAATTTTGAATTTTCATAGATTTTTTTAATTATATTTATTGTGTTAATTTTAACAACTTGTCGTGTACCCGGGTTCATAAAAAGTTTCATATGTTTTTAGTTTTTTAAAATCCATAAATTACCCTTTGTAATAATTTTAAGCATTTCTCGTGTACCTAGGTTCATGAGAAATTGCTTAAATTTTGAATTTTTATAGATTTTGAATGATATTTTTTGTGGTAATTTTAATAAGTTGTCGTGTACCCGGGTTCATGAAAAATTCCATAATTTTTGAATTTTTATAAAATTCATTGACTACTCTTTGTGATAATTTTAAGCATTTCTCATGTACCCATGTTCATAAAAAATTGCTTAAATTTGAAGTCTTTATACATTTTTTTAATTATATTATTGTGTTAAATTTAACAATTTGTCGTGTACCCGGGTTCATGAAAAATTGCATAATTTTTGAATTTTTATAAAATTCATAAATTACTCTTTGTGATAATTTTAAGCATTTCTCATGTACCCAGTTTCATGAGAAATTACTTAAATTTTGAATTTTAATAGAGTTTTAATGATATTTTTTGTGTTAATTTTGACAATTTGTCGTGTATCTGGGATCATGAAAAATTTCATAATTTATGAATTTTTATGAAATTCATAAATTACTCTTTGTGATAATTTTAAGCATTTCTCGTGTACTTAGGTTCATGAGAAATTGCTTAAATCTTAACTTTTTATAGATTTTTAATTATATTTATTGTGTTAATTTTAACAATTTGTCGTGTACCCGGGTTCATGAGTAATTGCCTAAGTTATGAGTTTTTATAAAATTCATAAATTACTCTTTGTGATAATTTTAAGCATTACTCGTGTACCCAAGTTCATGAGAAATTGCTTAAATTTGAGTTTTTATAGATTTTTAATGATGTTTTTTGTGTTTATTTTAACAATTTGTCGTGTACCCGGGTTCATGAAAAATTGCATAATTTATGAATTTTTATAAAATTCATAAATTACTCTTTGTGATAAATTTAAATATTTCTCGTGTACCCAGGTTCATGAGAAATTGCTTAAATTTTGAATTTTTATAGATTTTTTTAATTATATTTATTGTGTTAATTTTAACAACTTGTCGTGTACCCGGGTTCATAAAATATTTCATTTGTTTTTAGTTTTTTAAAATTCATAAATTACCCTTTGTAATAATTTTAAGCATTTCTCGTGTACCTAGGTTCATGAGAAATTGCTTAAATTTTGAATTTTTATAGATTTTTAATGATATTTTTTGTGTTAATTTTAATAATTTGTCATGTACTCGGTTTAATGAAAAATTGCATAATTTTATGAATTTTTATAAATTTCATAAAATACTCTTTGTGATACTTTTAAGCATTTCTCGTGTACCCAGTTTCATGAGAAATTGCTTAAATTTGAGTTTCTATAGATTTTTAATGATGTTTTTTGTGTTTATTTTAACAATTTGTCGTGTACCCGGGTTCATGAAAAATTGCATAATTTATGAATTTTTATAAAATTCATAAATTACTCTTTGTGATAAATTTAAATATTTCTCGTGTACCCAGGTTCATGAGAAATTGCTTAAATTTTGAATTTTTATAGATTTTTTTAATTATATTTATTGTGTTAATTTTAACAACTTGTCGTGTACCCGGGTTCATAAAAAATTTCATATGTTTTTAGTTTTTTAAAATTCATAAATTACCCTTTGTAATAATTTTAAGCATTTCTCGTGTACCTAGGTTCATGAGAAATTGCTTAAATTTTGAATTTTTATAGATTTTTAATGATATTTTTTGTGTTAATTTTAATAATTTGTCATGTACTCGGTTTAATGAAAAATTGCATAATTTTATGAATTTTTATAAATTTCATAAAATACTCTTTGTGATACTTTTAAGCATTTCTCGTGTACCCAGTTTCATGAGAAATTGCTTAAATTTGAGTTTCTATAGATTTTTAATGATGTTTTTTGTGTTTATTTTAACAATTTGTCGTGTACCCGGGTTCATGAAAAATTGCATAATTTATGAATTTTTATAAAATTCATAAATTACTCTTTGTGATAAATTTAAATATTTCTCGTGTACCCAGGTTCATGAGAAATTGCTTAAATTTTGAATTTTTATAGATTTTTTTAATTATATTTATTGTGTTAATTTTAACAACTTGTCGTGTACCCGGGTTCATAAAAAATTTCATTTGTTTTTAGTTTTTTAAAATTCATAAATTACCCTTTGTAATAATTTTAAGCATTTCTCGTGTACCTAGGTTCATGAGAAATTGCTTAAATTTTGAATTTTTATAGATTTTTAATGATATTTTTTGTGTTAATTTTAATAATTTGTCATGTACTCGGTTTAATGAAAAATTGCATAATTTTATGAATTTTTATAAATTTCATAAAATACTCTTTGTGATACTTTTAAGCATTTCTCGTGTACCCAGTTTCATGAGAAATTGCTTAAATTTGAGTTTCTATAGATTTTTAATGATGTTTTTTGTGTTTATTTTAACAATTTGTCGTGTACCCGGGTTCATGAAAAATTGCATAATTTATGAATTTTTATAAAATTCATAAATTACTCTTTGTGATAAATTTAAATATTTCTCGTGTACCCAGGTTCATGAGAAATTGCTTAAATTTTGAATTTTTATAGATTTTTTTAATTATATTTATTGTGTTAATTTTAACAACTTGTCGTGTACCCGGGTTCATAAAAAATTTCATATGTTTTTAGTTTTTTAAAATTCATAAATTACCCTTTGTAATAATTTTAAGCATTTCTCGTGTACCTAGGTTCATGAGAAATTGCTTAAATTTTGAATTTTTATAGATTTTTTAATGATATTTTTTGCGTTAATTTTAATAATTTGTCATGTACTCGGTTTAATGAAAAATTGCATAATTTTATGATTTTTTATAAATTTCATAAAATACTCTTTGTGATACTTTAAAGCATTTCTCGTGTACCCAGTTTCATGTGAAATTGCTTAAATTTGAGTTTCTATAGATTTTTAATGATGTTTTTTGTGTTTGTTTTAACAATTTGTCGTGTACCCGGGTTCATGAAAAATTGCATAATTTATGAATTTTTATAAAATTCATAAATTACTCTTTGTGATAAATTTAAATATTTCTCGTGTACCCAGGTTAATGAGAAATTGCTTAAATTTTGAATTTTTATAGATTTTTTTAATTATATTTATTGTGTTAATTTTAACAACTTGTCGTGTACCCGGGTTCATAAAAAATTTCATATGTTTTTAGTTTTTTTAAAATTCATAAATTACCCTTTGTAATAATTTTAAGCATTTCTCGTGTACCTAGGTTTATGAGAAATTGCTTAAATTTTGAATTTTTATAGATTTTTAATGAAATTTCTTGTGTTAATTTTAATAATTTTTCATGTACCCAGGTTCATGAAAAATTGCATAATTTTATGAATTTTTATAAATTTCATAAACTACTCTTTGTGATACTATTAAGCATTTCTCGTGTACCTAATTTCATGAGAAATTGCTTAAATTTTGAATTTTAATAGAGTTTTAATGATATTTTTTGTGTTAATTTTGACAATTTGTCGTGTACCGGTTATCATGAAAAATTTCATAATTTATGAATTTTTATGAAATTCATAAATTACTCTTTGTGATAATTTTAAGCATTTCTCGTGTACTTAGGTTCATGAGAAATTGCTTAAATCTTGAATTTTTATAGATTTTTTAGTTATATTTATTATGTTAATTTTAACAATTTGTCGTGTACCCGGGTTCATGAAAAATTGCATAATTTATGAATTTTTATAGAATTCAGAAATTACTCTTTGTTATAATTTTAAGCATTTCACGTGTCCCAGGTTCATGAGAAATTGCATAAATTTTGAGTTTTTATAGATTTGTTAATGATATTTTTTGTGTTAATTTTAATAAGTTGTCGTGTACCCGGGTTCATGAAAAATTACATAATTTTTGAATTTTTATAAAATTCATTAACTACACTTTGTGATAATTTTAAGCATTTCTCATGTACCCAGGTTCATAAAAAATTGCTAAATTTTGAAGTCTTTATAGATTTTTAATTATATTTTTGTGTTAAATTTAACAATTTGTCGTGTACCCGGGTTCATGAGCAATTGCATAATTTATAAATTTTTATAAAATTCATAAATTACTCTTTGTGATAATTTTTAAGCATTTCTCGTGTACCCAGGTTCATGAGAAATTGCTTAAATTTTGAATTTTTATAGATTTAATTATATTTATTGTGTTAATTTTAACAATTTGTCGTGTACCCGGGTTCATGAGTAATTCCATAAGTTATGAATTTTTATAAAATTCATAAATTACTCTTTGTGATAATTTTAAGCATTTCTCGTGTACCCAGGTTCATGAGAAATTGCTTAAATTTGAGTTTTTATAGATTTTTAATGATGTTTTTTGTGTTTATTTTAACAATTTTTTGTGTACCCGGGTTCATGAAAAAATTGCATAATTTATGAATTTTTATAAAATTCATAAATTACTCTTTGTGATAAATTTAAATATTTCTCGTGTACCTAGGTTCATGAGAAATTGCTTAAATTTTGAATTTTCATAGATTTTTTTAATTATATTTATTGTGTTAATTTTAACAACTTGTCGTGTACCCAGGTTCATGAAAAATTGCATATGTTTTGAGTTTTTCTAAAATTCATAAATTACCCTTTGTAATAATTTAAAACATTTCTCGTGTACCCAGGTTCATGAGAAATTGCTTAAATTTTGAATTTTTATAGATTTTTAATGATATTTTTAGTGTTAATTTTAATAATTTGTCATGTACCCGGGTTCATGAAAAATTGCATAATTTTATGAATTTTTATAAATTTCATAAATTACTCTTTGTGATAATTTTAAGTATTTCTCGTGTACCCAGTTTCAAGAGAAATTGCTTAAATTTTGAATTTTAATATAGTTTTAATGATATTTTTGTGTTAATTTTGACAATTTGAGTTTTTATAGATTTGTTAATTATATTTTTTGTGTTAATTTTAATAAGTTATCGTGTACCCGGGTTCATGAAAAATTACATAATTTTTGAATTTTTATAAAATTCATTAACTACTCTTTATGATAATTTTAAGCATTTCTCGTGTACCCAGGTTTATGAAAAATTGCTTAAATTTGAAGTCTTTATAGATTTTTTAATTATATTATTGTGTTAAATTTAACAATTCGTCGTGTACCCGGGTTCATGAAAAATTGCATAATTTTTGAATTTTTATAAAATTCATAAATTACTCTTTGTGATAATTTTAAGCATTTCTCGTATACCCAGTTTCATGAGAAATTACTTAAATTTTGAATTTTAATAGAGTTTTAATGATATTTTTTGTGTTAATTTTGACAATTTGTCGTGTACCCGGGTTCATGAAAAATATCATAGTTATGAAGTTTTATGAAATTCATAAATTACTCTTTGTGATAATTTTAAGCATTTCTCGTGTACTCAGGTTCATGAGAAATTGCTTAAATTTTGAATTTTTATAGATTTTTTAATTATATTTATTGTGTTAATTTTAACAATTTGTCGTGTACCCGGGTTCATGAGCAATTGCATAATTTATAAATTTTTATAAAATTCATAAATTACTCTTTGTGATAATTTTAAGCATTTCTCGTGTACCCAGGTTCATGAGAAATTGCTTAAATTTTGAATTTTTAAAGATTTTTTAATTATATTTATTGTGTTATTTTAAATAATTTGTCGTGTACCCGGGTTCATGAGTAATTGCATAAGTTATGAATTTATATAAAATTCATAAATTACTCTTTGTGATAATTTTAAGCATTTCTCGTGTACCCAGGTTCATGAGAAATTGCTTAAATTTGAGTTTTTATAGATTTTAAATGTTGTTTTTTGTGTTTATTTTAACAATTTGTCGTGTACCCGGGTTCATAAAAAAATTGCATAATTTATGAATTTTTATAAAATTCATAAATTACTCTTTGTTATAAATTTAAATATTTCTCGTGTACCCAGGTTCATAAGAAATTGCTTAAATTTTGAATTTTTATAGATTTTTTTAATTATATTTATTGTGTTAATTTTAACAACTTGTCGTGTACCCGGGTTCATGAAAAATTTCATATGTTTTTAGTTTTTTTAAAATTCATAAATTAATCTTTGTAATAATTTTAAGCATTTCTCGTGTACCTAGGTTCATGAGAAATTGCTTAAAATTTGAATTTTTATAGATTTTTTAATGATATTTTTGTGTTAATTTTAATAATTTGTCATGTACCCGGGTTCATGATAAATTTCATAATTTTATGAATTTTTATAAATTTCATAAATTACTCTTTGTGATAATTTTTAAGCATTTCTCGTGTACATAGTTTCATGAGAAATTGCTTAAATTTTGAATTTTAATAGAGTTTTAATGATATTTTTGTGTTAATTTTGACAATTTGTCGTGTACCGGGGTTCATGAAAAATTTCATAATTTATGAATTTCTATGAAATTCATAAATTAATCTTTGTGATAATTTTAAGCTTTTCTCGTGTACTTAGGTTCATGAGAAATTGCTTAAATCTTAAATTTTTATAGATTTTTTAATTATATTTATTGTGTTAATTTTAACAATTTGTCGTGTACCCGGGTTCATGAAAAATTGCATATGTTTTGAGTTTTTTAAAAAATCATAAATTACCCTTTGTTATAATTTTAAGCATTTCTTGTGTACCCAGGTTCATGAGAAATTGCTTAAATTTTGAATTTTTATAGATTTTTTAATGATATTTTTTTGTTAATTTTAAAAGTTTGTCGTGTACCCGGATTCATGAAAAACTACATAATTTTTGAATTTTTATAAAATTCATTAACTAGTCTTTGTGATAATGTTAAGCTTTTCTCATGTACCCAGGTTCATAAAAATTGCTTAAATTTGAAGTCTTTATAGATTTTTTAATTATATTATTGTGTTAAATTTAACAATTTGTCGTGTACCCGGGTTCATGAAAAATTGCATAATTTTTGAATTTTTATAAAATTCATAAATTACTATTTGTGATAATTTTAAGCATTTCTCGTGTACCCAGTTTCATGAGAAATTGCTTAAATTTTGAATTTTAATAGAGTTTTAATGATATTTTTTGTGTTAATTTTTGACAATTTGTCGTATACCCGGGTTCATGAAAAATTTAATAATTATGAATTTTTATGAAATTCATAAATTACTCTTTGTGATAATTTTAAGCATTTCTCGTGTACTCAGGTTCATGAGAAATTGCTTAAATCTTGAATTTTTATAGATTTTTTAATTATATTTATTGTGTTAATTTTAACAATTTGTCGTGTACCCGGGTTCATGAGCAATTGCATAATTTATAAATTTTTATAAAATTCATAAATTACTCTTTGTGATAATTTTAAGCATTTCTCGTGTACCCAGGTTCATGAGAAATTGCTTAAATTTTGAATTTTTATAGATTTTTTTAATTATATTTATTTTGTTAATTTTAACAATTTGTCGTGTACCCGGGTTTATGAGTAATTGCATAAGTTATGAATTTTTTTAAAATTCATAAATTACCCTTTGTAATAATTTTAAGCATTTCTCGTGTACCTAGGTTCATGAGAAATTGCTTAAATTTTGAATTTTTATAGATTTTTTATTGATATTTTTTGTGTTAATTTTAATAATTTTCATGTACCCGGGTTCATGAAAAATTGCATAATTTTATGAATTTTTATAAATTTCATAAACTACTCTTTGTGATACTTTTAAGCATTTCTCGTGTACCCAGTTTCATGAGAAATTGCTTAAATTTTGAATTTTAATAGAGTTTTAATGATATTTTTTTTGTTAATTTTGACAATTTGTCGTGTACCGGGGATCATGAAATATTTCAAAATTTATGAATTTTTATGAAATTTATAAATTACTCTTTGTGATAATTTTAAGCATTTCTCGTGTACTTAGGTTCATGAGAAATTGCTTAAATCTTAAATTTTTATAATTTTTTAATTATATTTATTGTGTTAATTTTAACAATTTGTCGTGTACCCGGGTTCATGAAAAATTGCATATGTTTTGAGTTTTTTTAAAATTCATAAATTACCCTTTGTAATAATTTTAAGCATTTCTCGTGTACCTAGGTTCATGAGAAATTGCTTAAATTTTGAATTTTACTAGATTTTGAATGATATTTTTAGCGTTAATTTTAATAATTTGTTATGTACCCGGGTTCATGAAAAATTGCATAATTTTATGAATTTTATTTAAATTTCATAAATTACTCTTTGTGATAATTTTAAGCATTTCTCGTGTACCCAGTTTCATGAGAAATTGCTTAAATTTTGAATTTTAATAGAGTTTTCATGATATTTTTGTGTTAATTTTGACAATTTGTCGTGTACTCGGGTTCATGAAAAATTTCATATTTTATGAATTTTTATGAAATTCATAAATTACTCTTTGTGATAATTTTAAGCATTTCTCGTGTACTTAGGTTCATGAGAAATTGCTTAAGTCTTGAATTTTTATAGATTTTTTAATTATATTTATTGTGTTAATTTTAACAATTTGTCGTGTACCCGGGTTCATGAAAAATTGCATAATTTATGAATTTTTATAAAATTTAGAAATTACTCTTTGTGATAATTTTAAGCATTTCACGTGTCCCAGGTTCATGAGAAATTGCTTAAATTTTGAGTTTTTATATATTTGTTAATGGTATTTTTTGTGTTAATTTTAATAAGTTATCGTGTACCCGGGTTCATGAAAAATTACATAATTTTTGAATTTTTATAAATTCATTATGTAACACCCGGATTTTTAACACAAAGTACACCCGGAATTTTTCATACAAAAGTAGGGGTACATTTATATTAAACAAACGGAATACAAGTAGTTACCAATAGATCTTATTCAATTTCAGAATTTTCCCAAGATCAAGCCGGGTATTACATTTTATTACCAAACGATAATACATATTCTTCAATTCTTAATCCTCATGCATCTCCTTACCTTTTCCTGAACCACTAGGACCTGAAACTCAATTCAACATACTACGGGTAAGCTATTTAAGCTTAGTGAGTAACATTAAAAAAAAGAGTTTCAACATTTCATCATAGAGATATTGAGTAAATAGGACCCACACAGTCCATGTAATTGAGATCCATACAATCTCATAGTAGAACCCATACAGTTCAGCAGGTAGAGATCCATACAATCTCATGATAGAACCCATACAGTTCAGCAGGTAGAGATCCATACAATCTCATGATAGAACCCATACAGTTCAGCAGGTAGAGATCCATACAATCTCATGATAGGACCCATACAGTCCATGAGTTACCTGGCATTTATACATTACACAGCAACAAGTAGACAATGTATAGCTATAGGATTATGTCACTCACCTGAGTATAGTTCTTTCTGGATATTCTACGGCTTAAGACTTCTTCTTCCAACTGTTAATATAATTGAGTCTTAATTACTATAACACCAACATATGTCATACTATTGAACAACTTAAATCCTTTATTAATTTCCAATATGATACTTCATGATTTATCAAGTAAAGAACGGCCAGGTAGAAGGTTAGATAGGGTGGCAGGATCCTTTCAGCATTTTAGCCTTTCGGAAAATCCAACAACCAGATCCCAAGTAATCGGCCTAGTCACCGTCCTCCTAAGTAAATCAATCGATATTATTTTCGGAAATCACGAATTGTTATAATAACGACGTTTTTAAGGTTTTTGTTTACTATTGTTAGAAATGAGTATAATATAACATATGTTAAACTTATTAAATGTTATACTTCTTAACACACAAATTACTTTACAATACATAATTAAGCTATAGAAGGGTTTGTAGTTACGTTATGACCCTTCGTCGGGATCTATAACTCCTTCGTTAGGCTTTCGAGCTTCTTCCGCTCACTTGCTTACACTCTAGTGCTTAGAAACCTCTATATATTGGATTGAGATTTGTTGGTGTGGTTTATGAGATGCTTTGGGGGGTATTTATACTTGAATTCTTGAATAAAAAATGGCATGACACTTTTGACAAAAGATTTTAATAATATACTTTGTTGAAATTAAAGACCTTCTAGAATCAGTCTGTTCAAGACTGGTTTAGCCGATCTTATACCCATTAAATTCACGTTTATATTTGATATTCAGAATATTCATCTCAATGCCTTTCTAGGGACGTATAGTACGTATTTATAGGTTTTTTCTATGATTTATTATGAATTTTTGAAAACAGACTATCTAATCTGTCAATTTCGAACTAATCAGTGAAGATTGTAATTTTTACCATAGATAATTCCATTTTCAATCTTACTATTATTTGTGGTAATTGTACTATACTCAATTTGTAAACTTTGTGCACTAGTTTGAGGTCCAAACGATGTTCCTATAATTAATTATGATTTTTCTAAAAACGGCACAAAATGCTGATTTTCATATGAAATTGTAACTAAAGTTTTTCTTAGCTTTATAACTACCAAAAATCATAGAATTCACAAATAATTATAAATAAATGAAATAACTGAAATACGGGTCTTACAGTCTCCCTCACTTATAAGAATTTCGTCCCGAAATTCAATTCTAGCATTAAAAATTCTTTCAACTATCTCTGCTTTCAGAAGATATACTTTTTATTTCAAAAGTATTTCCATTATCTCGTTCTAACCAAAGTCAAGCGGCGAATTTTGAAAAAAAAATGTCACTTAGGGTAGTGAAAAGTCGTACCTACTGTAGATTGTTTGAATTTTTTGGTAATAAGAACGTGGGTTGTCCTTTCGGTTCTAGCTGCAATATACTATATATACAGGTATGTAATATCATTCATTTCCACATTCATTTTCAGTCTCATCCTCTCTTATCACTAGTTTTTTTTCGTAAACGAACTCATATTTAAAGCTGAGTCATGGAAAACAGATCTTCAATGGGCGATCCGTCGAACCCTGGACCTGGTTTTCTGCAAGGAGAGGGTACTTCAAACCAAGCATTCTTAATAGAGTTCGGTGACTCTAACATTCTAGACATCTATCATCCATACTTCGATTACCTTTCTAATGTTTTGTTTGATTTTGAATTATGGTACAGTCTTCTAGATATACTACCAATAGAGCATCTCCACGATGAGCCGGAAATTTTCCCGAGTTGAACATTAACTCAGATGATCCGGTGCATGCATCTGACTTTGCACTTGATTAGACTCCATGCCTTCTACCAGGTTAAATTCTTTTGAATGATCCATTTATAAGTATTCTATTTTGTTTTATCATTTGACATGTGTTATTTGTAGACCCATTTGTGGATGGTCTAACTGAGTACAATCCACTCATGGTCGTGCACCCAACAAGCAGTGAGTTTGTCCCCATGAATCAAGAATTCATGGCTGGTATTCAGGATGAGAATCAATTACAGAGGACTCATAACATAAATATTGAATTGAATCCCGAGTTTGGGGTTGGTTTTCAATATCAAGATCATCTTCGGTTGATTCAAAGGAATCTAGAAGGATTTCAGAATCTTGAGATTTTAGTTGAAAACCAACAATTATTACCGATAGAGGCCACTAATTTTGATGAATCAACGTCCATCTTTGGGTCAGAAAATCAGGATCATGTTCAAATGATCCAGAATGATAACAATACAATTGGATTTGAACCTTCTAGTTCAGAAAACATAGCAGGTAGCAGTGGAAGAGGTTTCAGACATTTATTAAGTAGGGAAATAATAGCGGAACACTTTAATGAACCAATTGAGAAAGCTGCGAAGGAACTCAACATTGGAACGACACAATTAAAAATTACATAATTATGAATTTTTATAAACTTCATAAATTAATCTTTGTGATAATTTAAGCATTTCTCGTTTATCCCGGTTCATGAGAAAATGCTTAAATTTTGAACTTTTATAGATTTTTGATGATATTTTTTGTGTTAATTTTAACAATTTGTCTTGTACCCGGGTTCATGAAAAATTACATAATTTATGAATTTTTATAAAATTCATAAAGTACTCTTTGTGATAATTGTACCCAGGTTCATGAGAAATTGCTTAAATTTTGAATTTTTATATATTTTTTAATTATATTTATTGTGTTAGTTTTAACAATTTCTCGTGTACCCGGGTTCATTAATAATTTCATAATTTATGAATTTTTATAAAATTCATAAAGTTCTCTTTGTGATAATTTTAAGCATTTCTCGTGTACCCAGGTTCATGAGAAATTTCTTAAATTTTGAATTTTTATAGATTTTTTAATTATATTTATTGAGTTAATTTTAACAATTTGTCGTGTACCCGGGTTCATTGTAATTGAATAATTTATAAATTTTTATAAAATTCATAAATTATTATTTGTGATAATTTTAAGCATTTCTCGTGTACCCAGGTTCATGAGAAGTTGCTTAAATTTGAGTTTTTATAGATTTTTAATGATGTTTTTGTGTTTATTTTAACAATTTGTCGTGTACTCGGGTTCATGAAAAATTACATAATTTATGAATATTTATAAAATTGATAAATTACTCTTTGGGATAAATTTAAACATTTCTTGTGTACCCAGGTTCTTGAGAAATTGATTAAATTTTGAATTTTTCTAGATTTTTTAATTATATTTATTGTGTTAATTTTAACAATTTGTCGTGTATTCGGCTTCATGAAAAATTGCATATGTTTTGAGTTTTTTTAAAATTCATAAATTACTCTTTGTAATAATTTTAAGCATTTCTTGTGTACCCAGGTTCATGAGAAATTGTTTAAATTTTGAATTTTTATAGATTTTTTAATTATATTTATTGTGTTAATTTTAATAATTTGTCGTGTACCCGGGTTCATGAGTAATTGCATAATTTATGAATTTTTATAAAATTCATAAAGTACTCTATGTGATAATTTTAAGCATTTCTCGTGTACCCAGATTTATGAGAAATTGCTTAAATTTGAGATTTTGTAGATTTTTTAATTATATTATTGTGTTAATTTTAATAATTTGTCGTGTACCTGGGTTCATGAAAAATTGCATAATTTTTGAATTTTTATAAAATTCATAAATTACTTTTTGTGATAAATTTAAGCATTTCTCGTGTACCTAGGTTCATGAGAAATTGCTTAAATTTTGAGTTTTTATAGATTTCTAATGATATTTTTTGTGTTAATTTTAACAGTTTGTCGTGTACCCGGGTTCATGAAAAATTACATAATTTATGAATTTTTATAAAATTCAAAAATTATTCTTTGTGATAATTTAAGCATTTCTCGTTTATCCAGGTTCATGAGAAAATGCTTAAATTTTGAACTTTTATAGATTTTTAATGATATTTTTTGTGTTAATTTTAACAATTTGTCTTGTACTCGGGTTCATGAAAAATTGCTTAATTTATGAATTTTTATAAAATTCATAAAGTACTCTTTGTGATAATTTTAAGCATTTATCGTGTACCTAGGTTCATGAGAAATTGCTTAAGTTTTGAATTTTTATATATTTTTTAATTATAATTATTGTGTTAATTTTAACAATTTATCGTGTACCCGGGTTCATGAGTAATTGCATAATTTATGAATTTTTATAAAATTCATAAATTACTATTTGTGATAATTTTAAGCATTTCTCGTGTACCCAGGTTCATGAGAAATTGCTTAAATTTGATTTTTTATAGATTTTTAATGATGTTTTTTGTGTTTATTTTAACAATTTGTTGTGTACTCGGGTTCATGAAAAATTGCATAATTTATGAATTTTTATATAATTGATAAACTACTCTTTGTGATAAATTTAAACATTTCTCGTGTACCCAGGTTCATGATAAATTGCTTAAATTTTGAAATTTTATAGATTTTTTAATTATATTTATTGTGTTATTTTAACAGTTTGTCGTGTACCCGGGTTCATGAAAAATTGCATATGTTTTGAATTTTTTAAAAATTCATTAATTATTCTTTGTAACAATTTTAAGCATTTCTTGTGTACCCAGGTTCATGAGAAATTGGTTAAATTTTGAATTTTAATAGATTTTTAATGATATTTTTGTCTTAATTTTAATAATTTGTCATGTACCTAGGTTCATGAAAAATTGCATAATTTATGATTTTTTTATAAAATTCATAAATTACTCTCAATGATAATTTTAAGCATTTCTTGTGTACCCAGGTTCATGAGAAATTTCTTAAATTTGAAGTTTTATAGATTTTTTAATTATATTATTGTGTTAATTTTAACAATTTGTCGTGTACCCGGGTTCATGAAAAATTGCATAATTTTTGAATATTTATAAAATTCATTAATTACTCTTTGTGATAATTTTAAGCATTTCTCGTGTACCTAGGTTCAGGAGAAATTGCTTAAATTTTGAGTTTTTATAGATTTTTTAATTATATTTATTGTGTTAATTTTAACAATTTGTCGTCTATACGGGTTCATGAAAAATTGCATAATTTATGAATGTTCAAAAAATTCATAAATGGCTCTTTGTGATAAATGTAAGCATTTCTCGTATACCCAGGTTCATGAGAAATTGATTAAATTTTGAATTTTTATAGGTTTTTTAATTATATTTATTGTGTTAATTTTAACAATTTGTCGTGTATCCTGATTCATGAAAAATTGCATATGTTTTGAGTTTTTTTAAAATTCATAAATTACTCTTTGTAATAATTTTAAGCATTTCTTGTGTACTCAGGTTCATGAGAAATTGCTTAAATTTTGAATTTTTATAGATTTTTTAATTATATTTATTGTGTTAATTTGAACAATTTGTCGTGTACTCGGGTTCATGAAAAATTGCATATGTTTTGAGTTTTTTTAAAATTCATAAATTACTCTTTGTAATAATTTTAAGCATTTCTTGTGTACCCAGTGTTGAAAATAAAAAGACTGATCACCACAAATAAAGGCTTTGAAACCGTTTACTGTGTGACAGATATATAAATTAACTATAATATGCGGAATAAATAATAAAAGTTGCGGAATAAAAATAAACTCGAAAGCTATAAACGACTGAAAGCTATAAATAATATAAATAACAGTATTTAAATGACTTAAAGCTATAAAGAATGTAAATAACTGTAATTATATGACATAAAGCGATAAATAAAATAAATGACTATAATTAAAAGACATAAAACGATAAATAATATAAATAACTATAATTATATAAATGTATATATCAAGTAGGTTCGTTAAATGAATTGACTGAACTGGTTTGTAACTGGACTGATGGAACGACTGGTCTATCAAGTAGGTTCGTCAAATAAATTGACTGAACTGGCTTAGGGTTGGACTGGATTTCTAATAGACTGTGTCTCTAGGTGTTCTTGGTGTTCTTGGTGATCTTGGTGTTCTTGGTGTTCTTGGTGTTCTTGGTGTTCTTAGTGTTCTTCGTGTTCTTCGTGTTCTTCGTGTTCTTGGTTTTGATCTTGGTGTTCTTGGTGTTTTTGGAGAGTGTTTGGAAGTTGGAAATAAGATGGTGGAAGTTGGAGAGGATTTGGTGGATTTTTGGATGATTTAAATGTGTAGTTATGAAAAAATGGTGTAAAAAATGGTTATAAAGGGTGTAAAATGGGTTTTGGGTGGATTTTGGATGAATTTTGGAATTTAGGGGGTGAAAATGTAACATTTTTCGTCCAGAAACGAGGGTCGGGTCGCGGGTCGCGAAACGGGTCGACGCGCGGACCCTGATGTGAGGTAAAGTGGTTCGGACGTGGGGCGGTTCGGATCGGGTCGTGGAGCGGGTAAGGTCCGCGTGTGGGATGAGAGTGCACCGGGTTGGAGGCGGCTACGGAACGGGTCGGGGAGCTGGGTTAGGGCGCGGATCTTCCTGTGAGTGTAAGTGGGTAGCGGGTAGGACGGGCGCATGGATCGGATTGGAGCAGCTTGCGGATCCGGATGCTGAAGCTGGGCTTGGGGCGCTGTTCGGCTGGATCGCTGATTGGGCTGGGCCGAACAGTTGGCTTGGTCCGATTTCTTTTGTTTTTAGTTTAAAAATGATTTAAAATCCGAAATAAATTCAAATAAATTAGGAAAAATCATTTTTAATTTATAAAATTAATTAAGTCTAATAAAATAAATTATTTAGAAATTATATTTCCAAAAATTCATTTTAAATAGATTTAATTTAATTTTCTTTTATATTTTCTTTGTTTTTGCTTTAAAACTCCTTTTCTTATTTTTCTCGAATATAATCTCGAATCCACGCAACCTGAAATAGACTTATAATATTTGTCAGTTAATATAAAAACAATTCGTCTTATTTCAATGATGGTCACATACAAAAACATTTTTCAACAATTCCCCCCTATGTGATCATTGATGAAATAAGGACAGATATAATCACATTAGAAGTTTTAATATTGAAGATTTGAGATAAAAGTTTTGTCAATGATAAGATATATATAAAACCATTGTAATCATTTTGAAAGTTTGTGACTTGGTTTTACATATCTTATGTTTTGAAAAAGATTTTGAAGACTATTTGTTTTCGAATCAAAGTCTCGGGTTCGATTATCAAAGGGTAGCCATACATGTATCTAAATAAATTTCTTAAGATTTTATAACATTATTTATGACGACAAGTGGTCTAACAGGTCGATTCAGATGAACGCTCATAGATATAACTCACATTTCACATGGGTGTTTGGTTGTTCTGGCAGCAGAACAAGTTAATGATCACTAAAAATGAGTGATATCTCTCTCTGACGATTCACACTCATATTGGAGGTGTTCATCTATGCTTTTCCTGTAAAGTCACTTAGTCTCATTATTAGATAATCAATCACATAAGACTGGTTTCGGCAGTACTCAACGAGTTTCTTCATTCATGCCATTAATGTTCACTCTCTCTCCGTCGGGAAATACATGTAGAGGGGTTTAACAATTTTCATAGTCCAGTTTGCAACTAAGAAATCTTCAGTGATGAAGGCTACAGTATCCCGGGAAATCCATTATTGTTGCAGCTTCTTCTTTGCCTGTTTGTTGATCAATATCGATTTATTGTAAAAAGATATTTTGTTTTAGCATTGAGAATTTGCTACAATTGAGAATAAAATTTTTTGTTTTTTTTGTTTTGTTTTTTTTAATAAGAGAATCTGTCTTGAGTGATTGAGATATCTGCTTTTCTGAAAAACTGTTAAAATTTTGTTTTGTTTGGAATTTCTTCGGTGAATGATTTGGCTTTCTTGTTGATTCGTCTTTGAGGATTGTATGTTGATAGATCTTTGTTTCTCCTTTGGTTTTCTTGTAAGAATATGTCGTTGTTTGGAGTCTTTCCATTTTGATGTTGTCTTCATTATTGGTTGGCTTTTATCTAGGTAGGGATAGGTGGCATAAAAGACAATTTGTCTAGTATGTAAGAAATGAAAGTATCGTCCCTGGTTATTTCGACGAGGCACAAATTCTCATATGGGTTTTTGTTTTCATCTGAACCTCCTAACCTTATGTCCCTTGATTGTTTAAAATCGTCAATAATGAAATAAAATCGAAGGAAATAAAGTTATCTACATTATGAAAAGTAGGAGATTTGAACCTTCACTCCAATTGAGAATCAATATGACTTAAAATCTTCATCGAGCATAAGCATCTGAAAAATTAAGTCAAGAGACGATTAATCACAAGGTTCTATAAAAGCTTATTATGGCAAGTCTTTTATTGTATTTTTGAAAATTTGTTTTTCTGAATGTTTTTGGAAATTTTGGTTATTTGAAAGTTTTTTTGAAATTTTGGTTTTTTTAAGGAAATATATGAAAATTATAAAAATCTAAAATCTTTTTGTCTTTTGAAGTTTTGTAATTTTTTTATTTTTCTTTTTGAATTAAATTAAACACACCTTTGTACAAACAAAAAGTAAAAGTTTAAGGATGGATGATATTTGGATTTAACATTCCTAGACGGCCTAGGAAGTATAGAAACTTTGTTTCATCGAGAGCCTTAGTGAAGACATCGGCAATTTGATCTTCGGTGTTTATGAAGTGTAATTTGATATGACCCTTTTGAATGTTGTCTTTAATGAAGTGATATCGAATATCGATGTGCTTTGTCATGGAATGGTGAACGGGATTGTGAGAAATGGCTATTGCACGGGTTGAGTCACAAAATATGGGAATTTGTGAAACTCTGAAGCCATAGTCACGCAGTTGAGTTTGCATCCATATGACTTGTGAACAACAGCTGGCGGCAGCGACGTATTCAGCTTCTGTTGTTGATGTGGATACACAACTCTGTTTCTTTGAAGACCAACTCACTAGTCGACCTCCTAGGAATTGACAACTACCAGATGTACTTTTCCTATCTAGCTTGCATCCTCCATAGTCTGAGTCGGTGAAAGCGTTCAGCTGAAAATCGGATATAGCTGGATACCAAAGTCCAAGTTTGGGAGTGCCTTTTAGGTATTTGAAGATGCGTTTCACAGCAATGACATGGGATTCCATTGGATTTGCTTGGTATCTGGCACAGACACATGTAGAAAACATGATGTCCGGTCTGCTGGCAGTGAGTTATAATAGTGATCCGATCATTCCATGATATCTTTTCTGATCAACGGGTTTGCCATCTAAGTCTGCATCGATTTTGTATCCAAAGGCCATTGGGGTTTTGGCAGTATTAGATTTGTCCATTGAAAAGCGAGTGAGAAGGTTTTTGATATAATTCTATTCGTTGATGAATATGCCATCATTGGACTGTTTGATTTGAAGTCCGAGAAAAGTAGTCATCTCCCCAATCATGCTCATTTCAAATTTGCTCTTCATTAGATCTGCAAACTTAACACTCAAAGATTCATCAGTAGAACCGAAAATAATGTCATCAACATATATTTGTACGATTAAGAGATGTTTATTATAGATTTTTCGAAAGAGGATTTGATCGATTGAACCCCTTTTGAAACCTGATTCTTCGAGGAATGTTGACAAGGTGGCATACCAGGCACGGGGTGCTTGTTTTAAGCCATAGACAGCTTTCTGCAATTTGAAGCTGTGATGAGGAAAGTTGGGATCTTCAAAGCCTGGTGGTTGTTGGATATAAACATCTCGATCTAACTCTCCATGTAGGAATGCACATTTACGTCTATTTGAAAAACTTTAAAGTTCTTATGTGCAGCATATGCGAGAAAGATGCGGATAGCTTCTATTCTGGCGACTGGAGCATATGTTTCATCGTAGTCTATTCCTTCTTGTTGTGAATAGCCTTTGACTACGAGACGTGCCTTGTTTCGACACGCGACTCCTTGATCGCCAGTCTTGTTTCTGAATACCCATCTTGAGCCTATGATAGTAACATCGGGTGGTGTAGGAACAAGATTCCATACGTCATTTCTTTCGAATTCAGCTAGCTCTTCTTGCATAGCTTTTACCCAGTCTCGGTCTTTGAGAACAGTATGTATGGTTTTGGGTTCAGTCATGGATAGGAAGGCTCCAAATAAGCAATCATTGGCAGTTGCAGCTCTAGTTTGGATGCCTGAATTGGGATCTCCGATGATTAGGTCAGTGGGATGGTTTCTGGTCCATTTTATTAAACGATTTTCTTCCGTTGTAATAATAGGATTTTCAGTATCCCATTGTTCTTCTCCAGTAGTTTCTTCTTGGAAGAGGTTTGAAGGTTCCCCCATAAATGTTGCATCGGGATTGTTTTGGATATTTGGGGTTGGAGTGGTAAAATCTGGGGTGGTTAAATTTGGAGTGGTTAAAGGAGGATTTGGTGTTTGTTCTAATGAGGAAGTATGTGTTTGTGGTTCCCCCTCAACTTGATCTGCAACATTTCTGTTTCTTTGTGGAGTTCCTTCAGTGGGTGTTCCTGTAGGATCAATTTGAGTAGTTAGAATTTCAGAATTATAAGCAGTTTTAGGTTGTTCAAAAAGTAAATCAATATCAACTTCAATGTCTATGTCAGGAGATGGTGTTTGTGGAATTGGATTTTGAAAAATATTATCTATCATTTGTGAACCAAAATGTTCACGATCCAATTTTCTGACATAAAATTCATCGAAGTGGACATCGGTACTTTCTTCAATTACTCTTGTACGTTTGTTCAGTACTCGATAAGCAGCTGAAGAAAATGAGTAACCAAGGAAAATTCCTTCGTCCGACCTTGATTCAAATTTTGAAAGGTGGTCTTTATTATTCTTTATGAAGCATCGACAACCAAAAATATGAAAAAATTTGATATTTGGTTTTCGGTTGTTAATGACTTCATATGGTGTTTTATGAAGATTTTTGTGAATTAAGGAGCGATTTTGTGTGTAGCAAGCTGTGGCAATTGCTTCTGCCTAGAAGTATTGTGGCAGATCAGCGAAGATGAGCATTGATCTTGCAGCTTCGCACAGAGTTCGGTTCCTTCTTTCAACAACGCCGTTTTGTTGAGGAGTGTAAGTGGCTGATAAGTTGTGTTCGATGCCTTTGTTTTTGAGAAATGAGTCTAGAGTTATGTTTTTGAACTCTAAACCATTATCACTTCGGATTCTTCGAACTGGTCGTTTGAGCTTTAGTTCGATCTGTTTTATAAAGTTGATCATCTCTTCTGGTGCTTCTGATTTTAGTCTTAAGAAAAAGACCCATGTAAGTCGAGAGAACCCATCAACTATGATAAGGACATACTTCTTCCCTTGTATTGTTTGGATTTTGGAGGGGCCACAGAGGTCTATGTGCAGCAATTCTAGTGGTTCGGATACACTAGATTCTGTAATGCTTTTGTGAGAGGATTTGGAAAGTTTTCCTTTTTCACAAGTGGCACAAAGAGTTTCATTGTCGAGCTTCAGAAGTGGCAGTCCTCGAACTAGATCATCGCCGATCAATTTGTTGATGTAGCCGAAATTTAGATTTGAAAGGCGGCGGTGGCATAACCAACTAATATCTGCTGGGGCTTTGGATAGCAGACAAATATCGGGTTTACCATAAATAAGATCCATGTCTAGTGGATACATATTTCCGGCACGGTGTGAATCAACAATGATTTCTTTGGAGTTGGCGTCCATGATCAAGCTTCTTTGTTTGGTAAATAGGACTTCAAGATCATTATCGCAGAGTTGAGCAACACTGATGAGGTTGTGTTTCAGGTCATCAACATAAGCAACTTTCTTTATGGTGAAGTTACCATTAGTTATGTTTCCATAACCTTTGATTTTCGCCGTCATGTTGTTGCCAAAGGTAACGTCTTGATTGGTTTGGGTGGGTCTGAAGTCACGAAGGTAGTTTCTGTTTCCTGTCATATGCTTGGAGCAGCCACTATCAATGTACCATGTATCATCCTTGGGTTCTCCAGCATTAGATCCCTGCAATTAGACAGCAATTTTAGGTACCCAAATCTGAATGGGTCCTGGTTTGTTAGCTTTTGCTATTTTGGGTTTGTTGTTCAATGACTTTGGTTTATTGGGATAGAATGGTTGAGGTTTTATTTGATTTATCAAGTTTTCCCAAAATGATATTTGTTTTTGAAAACCAGTGGGTTGATAAAATCTGTGATTTGGTGATGAATATCCTAGATGTGAAGATGTGTTTGAAAAGTGTTTTTCATGTGTAGGATGAGACGGGCGGTTTTGAAAAGCTTTTTGATTATGATTGTTTAGAACTTTCTGATTTGAATGTTTTTGAAAGTTATTTGAACGGTTAAAGGTGATATCAAGAAAGCGGTTTTCATAATGTTTTTGAAAATGTTTTGGTTTGGAAACTTGTTTTTGAGGTATGACGTTAGGTTGAAGAGGTTTCTTTTGTTTGTTTTCAAAAACTTTTGGTTTGTTAAGTGGGGTTTTGATTACTTCATTGGTATTTTTGATTTGTTGATTTGAAGAACTAGCAGAGTTTGATTTGGAAACATTGAAATCAGTATCATCTGGGCTACAGTTGATAACTGTTTTGTCATCTGAATCTTCCTCATTAACAGATGTGAAAAGATCTGGTAGAGTTGATTCAGAGTTTTCACAAATTATCATGTTTTCTTGATTTTCTAGTTCTTTTTCAAAGGTTTCTCTACCAATTCCTGGTCTGTAACTCGTATCAAATTTCCCAGTACCCAAGGTGTTTGCCTTGGTGAATATATCATCACTGAGTTTTCTAGCAATTTTGATAGATTCCACATTCTGTATCAATCTTTTGTTTTCAGATTCAAGAAAAGTGATTTGGTTTAAAGAATCAGTCAGTTTTTCATTTAAGATTTTGTGTTTTTCAGTTGACTCTTGAAAGTTTTGTGTCAACTGAATGATTTCCATTTCTAAAACTTCTTTTGTTTCAGAAGAAATGACTGATTGATTTTTTAATTCCAATTCCCTTTTCTGAATTAGAGATTGATTTAATTGTTCAAAGACATGATTGTAATCTTCTGATTTTCTTTCAACGTCTCTTTCCAATTTGGTCCTTGTTCTGGTTAATTCTGCAAATTTGAGTTGTAGGGTTTGTAACTCACATTTGAAGATTTCAGAATTAACCACTGTGTCATGGTATTTCTTGAGATCAGCTTCTAAACTTTTCTCAATTTTGGATATATGGGACTCAAAAAGTATTTTAGAAAAACCGAGTTCAGAGATCATAGACCATACCTGTTCTATGACATTTGGAGCTCTTGAAGTTGTACCAACTACGAAGCAGAAGTTGGACTGTGTCGGTTCATTGTCGGCTTCGCCTTCAGAGGTTGGCCAGTATTCCACATTTGGTTCGTGGATTGCCATCAAAGCTCTTTGGTTTTCTTGGTTTTCCTTTTTCTTTAACTCATCGGCTTTTTGAGCGTAGTATGCCGAGTCTTTTATTTTTGTCTTGTTTTTGGCTCGGCACTCTCTTGCGTAGTGATTAGTTCCTTTGCAATTGTGACAGATAATCACTTCTTCATCACTTTCTTCCTTTTGACTTTTGATTGGAAGTCGTTCCGGTGCTTGAGTTTGGATTTGTTGGGAAGATTGGGAGGAGTTTTGTTGGAATCCAAGATTTTGGTTGTTTGAAAAACCATTATTTTGATTATTGTATCCTTGATTTTGGAATCCCCGGTTTTGGTTTTGAAGACCGTTGTTTTGGTTATTGTTTTGATGATTTGAGTTGGGATTGTTTTGAAATCCCTGGTTTGAGTTGAAAACCTTGGTTTTCAACCAATACCTTATTTTGGACAAAATTCGCAAAGACCCTCTTTCCAAAATAACTCAAACCAGGGATTTCAAAACAATCCCAACTCAAATCATCAAAACAATAACCAAAACAACGGTCTTCAAAACCAAAACCGGGGATTCCAAAATCAAGGATACAATAATCAAAATAATGGTTTTTCAAACAACCAAAAATTTGGATTCCAACAAAACTCCTCCCAATCTTCCCAACAAATCCAAACTCAAGCACCGGAACGACTTCCAATCAAAAGTCAAAAGGAAGAAAGTGATGAAGAAGTGATTATATGTCACAATTGCAAAGGAACTAATCACTACGCAAGAGAGTGCCGAGCCAAAAACACGATAAAAATCAAATACTCGGCATACTACGCTTAAAAAGCCAATGAGTTAAAGAAAAAGGAAAACCAAGAAAACCAAAGAGCTTTGATGGCAATCCACGAACCAAATGTGGAATACTGGCCAACCTCTGAAGAGGAAGCCGACAATGAACCGACACAATCCAACTTCTGCTTCGTAGTTGGTACAACTTCAAGAGCTCCAAATGTCATAGAACAGGTATGGTCTATGATCTCTGAACTCGGTTTTTCTAAAATACTTTTTGAGTCCCATATATCCAAAATTGAGGAAAGTTTAGAAGTTAATCTCAAGAAATACCATGACACAGTGGTTAATTCTGAAATCTTCAAATGTGAGTTACAAACCCTACAACTCAAATTTGCAGAATTAACCAGAACAAAGACCAAATTGGAAAGAGACGTTGAAAGAAAATCAGAATATTACAATCACGTCTTTGAACAATTAAATCAATCTCTAATTCAGAAAAAGGACTTGGAATTAAAAAGTCAATCAGTCATTTCTTCTGAAACAAAAGATGTTTTAGAAGTGGAAATCATTCAGTTAACACAAAACTTTCAAGAGTCAACTGAAAAACACAAAATCTTAAATGAAAAACTGACTGATTCATTAAACCAAATCACTTTTCTTGAATCTGAAAACAAAAGATTGATACGGAATGTGGAATCTATCAAAATTGCCAGAAAACTCAGTGATGATATTTTCACCAAGGCAAACACCTTGGGTACTGGAAAATTTTATACGAGTTACAGACCAGGAATTGGTAGAGAAACCTATGAAAAAGAACTAGAAAATCAAGAAAACATGATAATTTGTGAAAACTCTGAATCAACTCTACCAGATCTTTTCACATCTGTTAATGAGGAAGATTCAGATGACGAAACAGTTATTAACTGTAGCCCAGATGATACTGCTTTCATTGTTTCCAAAAAGTCTTTCAAAAGAGTCTTAAATTCTGAAATAGACTCAGCTAGTTCTTTAACTCACCAAATCAAACATACCAACAAAACCACCAAATCTAAAAACTTTTTGAATGGAGAAAATTCCTTTTACGAGGTTGGTAGTACTTCTGTACCAACTGCTTTTCCTACAATGAGTTCATCAATTGTTGGAAAAACTAGTCCGGGACAAAAATACTCCAAGAAACAACAAATAAGCAAAAAACCCATTCAAATCACCAAAACCCCACTTGTCAACCCAAAAGTTTTTGAAAACCAACCAAAGAAACCAGTTAAACCCTACGTCATACCTCATAAACAGGTTTCCAAACAAAAACCAAAACCTCTTCAAAAACCTTTTCAAAACCGTTCATCATACCCCAGATATGAAGAAAACTTTTCAAATCAATTTTCACATCTAGGATATCGTTCACCAAATCATAGATCTTATCAACTCACAGGTTATCAAAAACAAATCATATTTTGGGAAAACTTGATAAATCAAATCAAACCTCAACCATTCTATCCCAATAAACCAAAATCATTGAACAACAAACCCAAAATAGCAAAAGCTAACAAATCAGGACCCATTCTGATCTGGGTACCTAAAATTTCTGTCTAATTGCAGGGATCTAATGCTGGAGAACCCAAGGATGATACATGGTACATTGATAGTGGCTGCTCCAAGCATATGACAAGAAACAGAAACTACCTTCGTGACTTCAGACCCACCCAAACCAATCAAGACGTTACCTTTGGCAACAACATGACGGCAAAAATCAAAGGGTATGGAAACATAACTAATGGTAACTTCACCATAAAGAAAATTGCTTATGTTGATGACCTGAAACACAACCTCATCAGTGTTTCTCAACTCTGCGATAACGATCTTGAAGTCCTATTTACCAAACAAAGAAGCTTGATCATGGACGCCAACACCAAAGAAATCATTGTTGATTCACACCGTGCCGGAAATATGTATCCACTAGACATGGATCTTATTTATGGTAAACCTGATATTTGTCTGCTATCCAAAGCCCCAGCAGATATTAGTTGGTTATGCCACCGCCGCCTTTCCCATCTAAATTTCGGGTACATCAACAAATTGATCGGCGATGATCTAGTTCGAGGACTGCCACTTCTGAAGCTCGACAATGAAACTCTTTGTGCTGCTTGTGAAAAGGGAAAACTTTCCAAATCCTCTCACAAAAGCATTACAGAATCTAGTGTATCCGAACCACTAGAATTGCTGCACATAGACCTATGTGGCCGCGCCAAAATCCAAACAATACAAGGGAAGATGTATGTCCTTGTCATAGTTGATGGCTTCTCTCGATTTACATGGGTCTTTTTCTTAAGACTAAAATCAGAAGCACCAGAAGAGATGATCAACTTTATAAAACAGATCGAACTAAAGCTCAAACGACCAGTTCGAAGAATCCGAAGTGATAATGGTTTAGAGTTCAAAAACATAACTCTAGACTCATTTCTCAAAAACAAAGGCATCGAACACAACTTCTCAGCCCCTTACACTCCTCAACAAAACGGCGTTGTTGAAAGAAGGAACCGAACACAACTTCTCAGAATTATGTCAAACGGCGCTGATGGAATTTTCATCAACCAAGAGAATTATGTCAAAAACCTACTCACTCGCTTTTCAATGGACAAATCCAATACTGCCAAAACCCCAATGGGCTTTGGATACAAAATCGATACAGACTTAAATGGCAAACCCTTTGACCAGAAAAGATATCGTGGAATGATCGGATCACTATTATACCTCACTGCCAGCAGACCTGACATTATGTTTTCTACTTGTGTCTGTGCCAGATACCAAGCAAATCCAATGGAATCCCATGTCATTGCTGTGAAACGCATCTTCAAATACCTAAAAGGCACTCCCAAACTTGGCCTTTGGTATCCAGCTAAATCCGATTTTCAGCTGAACGCTTTCACCGACTCAGACTATGGAGGATGCAAGCTAGATAGGAAAAGTACATCTGGTAGTTGTCAATTCCTAGGAGGTCGACTAGTGAGTTGGTCTTCAAAGAAACAGAGTTGTGTATCCACATCAACAGCAGAAGCTGAATACGTCGCTGCCGCCAGCTGTTGTTCACAAGTCATATGGATGCAAACTCAACTGCGTGACTATGGCTTCAGAGTTTCACAAATTCCCATATTTTGTGACTCAACCAGTGCAATAGCCATTTCTCACAATCCCGTTCACCATTCCATGACAAAGCACATCGATATTCGATATCACTTCATTAAAGACAACATTCAAAAGGGTTATATCGAATTACACTTCATAAACACCGAAGATCAAATTGCCGATGTCTTCACTAAGGCTCTCGATGAAACAAAGTTTCTATACTTCCTAGGCCGTCTAGGAATGTTAAATCCAAATATCATCCATCCTTAAACTTTTACTTTTTGTTTGTACAAACGTGTGTTTACTTTAATTCAAAAAGAAAAACAAAAAAATTACAAAACTTCAAAAGACAAAAAGATTTTAGATTTTATAAATTTCATATCTTTCCTTAAAAAACCAAAATTTCCAAAAACATTCAAATAACCAAAATTACCAAAAACATTCAGAAAAACAAATTTTCAAAAATACAATAAAAGACTTGCCATAATAAGCTTTTATAGAACCTTGTGATTAATCGTCTCTTGACTTAATTTTCAGATGCTTATGCTCGATGAAGATTTTAAGTCATATTGATTCTCAATTGGAGTGAAGGTTCAAATCTCCTACTTTTCATAATGTATATAACTTTATTTCCTTCGATTTTATTTCATTATTGACGATTTTAAACAATCAAGGGACATAAGGTTAGGAGGTTCAGATGAAAACAAAAACCCATGTGAGAATTTGTGCCTCGTCGATCTAAATCTCTGTAGAATTCATTTCTTGTGAGCTTAGGTGTGTCACTATTGCTTATAAGGTATATCCGATTATACCTTGTCACAGTCTCATTTTTGCTTAGATATCAAAATGAAAAGACTTCAAACAACGACATACCCAACAAGAAAGCCAAAGGAGAAACAAGGATCTATCAACATCCAATCCTTAAAGACGAATCAACAAGAAAGCCAAATCATTCATCGAAGAAATACCAAACAAAACAAAATTTCAACCAAATGGTTATTTCAAAACAAATATCATAAAATCCCGCGATTTGTTTTCAACCATTTCCTTTTTCAGAAAAGAAGATATCTCAATCACTCAAGACAAATACTCTTACAAAACAAAAAAAACCAAAAACAAAAAAATTTATTCTCAATTGTAGCAACTTCTCAATGATAAAACAAAATATCTTTTTTTTACAATAAATCGATATTGATCAACAAACAGGATACCATCAAAGAAGAAGCTGTAAAAACAATGGATTTCCGGGATACTGTAGCCTTCATCACTGAAGATTTCTTAGTTGCAAACTGCACTATGAAAATTGCTAAACCCCTCTACATGTATTTCCCGACGGAGAGAGAGTGAACATTAATGACATGAATGAAGAAACCCATTGAGTAATGCCGAAACCAGTCTTATGTGATTGATTATCTAATAATGAGACTAAGTGACTTTACAGGAAAAGCATAGATGAACACCTCCAATATAAGTGTGAGTCGTCAGAGAGAGATATCACTCATTTTTAGTGATCATTAACTTGTTCTGCTGCCAGAACAACCAAACACCCAAGTGAAGTGTGAGCTATATCTATGAGCGTTCATCTGAATCGACCTGTTAGACCACTTGTCGTCATAAATAATGCTATAAAATCTTAAGAAATTTCTTTAGATACATATATGGCTACCCTTTGATAACTGAACCCGAGACTTTGATTCGGAAACAAATAGTCTTCAAAATCTTTTTCAAAACATAAGATATGTAAAACCAAGTCGCAAA
This sequence comes from Cichorium intybus, assembly GCA_023525715.1. Classification (NCBI taxonomy): domain Eukaryota; kingdom Viridiplantae; phylum Streptophyta; class Magnoliopsida; order Asterales; family Asteraceae; genus Cichorium; species Cichorium intybus. Next base: position 65,177,262 of record CM042017.1, on the reverse strand, counting down.
CTTTCAAAATTATTACAATGGTTTTATATATATCTTATCATTGACAAAACTTTTATCTCAAATCTTCAATATTAAAACTGTTAATGTGATTATATCTGTCCTTATTTCATCAATGATCACATAGGGGGAAATTGTTGAAAAATGTTTTTGTATGTGACCATCACTGAAATAAGACGAACTGTTTTTATATTATCTAACAAATATTATCAGTCTATTTCAGGATGCGTGGATTCGAGATTAAAAACGACAAAAATAAGAAAATGATTTTTAAAGACAAAAACAAAGAAAAATTCAAAAGAAAATTAAATTGAATCTATTTAAAATGAATTTTTGGAAATATATTTTCTAAATAATTTATTTTATTAGATTTAATTAATTTTATAAATTAAAAATGATTTTTTCTAATTTATTTGAATTTATTTCGAATTTTAAAACCATTTAAAATCTTTTTTAAATTAAATATAAAAAGAAACATGCCGAAGCCCAATCTGCCGCAGCCCAGCCCAAAATCCGGCGGCCCAGTCTCCGCCAAGCCCAACAGCGTCGGAACCCAGCTTGTGGATCCGAAATGAGGATCCCGATCCGTACTCCGAACCCGCACCCGCCCCGGCTCCATCTGCACTCACAACATGACCCGCGCGTCAACCCGACTCTCCGACCCGGTCCGAACCGCCCCCGATCCGCCACACTCTCAATTGAACGCGGACTCACCACCAAAAATTCACCAAATCCTCTCCAACTTCCACCATCTTATTTCCAACTTCCAAACACTCTCCAAAACACCAAAAACACCAAGAACACACACCAAAAACACCAAGAACACCAAGAAAAACACCAAGAACACCAAGAAAAACACCAAGAACACCAAGATCAACACCAAGAACACCAAGATCACCAAGATCATCAAACAAGAACAAATAGAGACACAGTCTATTAGAAATCCAGTCCAACCCTAAGCCAGTTCAGTCAATTTATTTGACGAACCTACTTGATAGACCAGTCGTTCCACAGTCCTGTTGTAAACCAGTTCAGTCAATCTATTGGCGAACCTACTTGATATATATATATATATATATATATATATATATATATATATATATATATATATATATATATATATATATATATATATATATATATATATATATATATATATATATATATATATATATATATATATATATATATATTATTTATTTATTTATATAATTATAGTCATTTACATTATTTATCGTTTTATGTCTTTAAATTATAGTCATTTATATTATTTATAGCTTTAAGTCATTTAATTACTGCAATTTATATTATTTATATATCTTTCACACAGTAAACGGTGCAAACCTTTATTTGTGGCGATCAGATTATATATTTTTATTCTACAACTCTTATTATTATTCAGCATTTATCTTTAATATATATATATATATATATATATATATATATATATATATATATATATATATATATATATATATATATATATATATATATATTTGTCACACAATAAACGGTGCAAACCTTTATTTGTGGTGATCAGTTATTTTATTTTCATCACTGTTAATTTTAACAATTTGTCGTGTACCCGGGTTCATGAAAAATTGCATATGTTTTGAGTTTTTTTTAAAATTCATAAATTACTCTTTGTAATAATTTTAAGCATTTCTTGTGTACCCAGGTTCATGAAAAATTGCTTAAATTTTGAATTTTTATAGATTTTTTAATTATATTTATTGTGTTAATTTTAACAATTTGTCGTGTACCCGGGTTCATGAGTACTTGCATAATTTATGAATTTTTATAAAATTCATAAAGTACTCTTTGTGATAATTTTAAGCATTTCTCGTGTACACAGGTTCATGAGAAATTGCTTAAATTTTGAATTTTTATAGATTTTTTAATTATATTTATTGTGTTAATTTTAACAATTTGTCGTGTACCCGGGTTCATGGTAATTGCATAATTTATAAATTTTTATAAAATTCATAAATTACTATTTGTGATAATTTTAAGCATTTCTCGTGTACCCAGGTTCATGAGAAGTTGCTTAAATTTGAGTTTTTATAGATTTTTAATGATGTTTTTGTGTTTATTTTAACAATTTGTCGTGTACCTGGGTTCATGAAAAATTGCATAATTTTTGAATTTTTATAAAATTCATAAATTACTTTTTGTGATAAATTTAAGCATTTCTCGTGTACCCAGTTTCATGAGAAATTGCTTAAATTTTGAGTTTTTATAGATTTCTAATGATATTTTTTGTGTTAATTTTAACAGTTTGTCGTGTACCCGGGTTCATGAAAAATTACATAATTTATGAATTTTTATAAAATTCAAAAATTATTCTTTATGATAATTTAAGCATTTCTCGTTTATCCAGGTTCATGAGAAAATGCTTAAATTTTGAACTTTTATAGATTTTTAATGATATTTTTTGTGTTAATTTTAATAATTTGTCTTGTACCCGGGTTCATGAAAAATTACATAATTTATGAATTTTTATAAAATTCATAAAGTACTCTTTGTGATAATTTTAAGCATTTCTCATGTACCTAGGTTCATGAGAAATTGCTTAAATTTTGAAATTATATAGATTTTTTAATTATATTTATTGTGTTAATTTTAACAATTTGTCGTGTACCCGGGTTCATGAGTAATTGTATAATTTATGAATTTTTATAAAATTCATAAAGTACTCTTTGTGATAATTTTAAGCATTTCTCGTGTACCCAGGTTCATGAGAAATTGCTTAAATTTTGAATGTTTATAGATTTTTTAATTATATTTATTGTGTTAATTTTAACAATTTGTCGTGTACCCGGGTTCATGGTAGTTGCATAATTTATAAATTTTTATAAAATTCATAAATTACTATTTGTGATAATTTTAAGCATTTCTCGTGTACCCAGGTTTATGAGAAGTTGCTTAAATTTGAGTTTTTATAGATTTTTAATGATGTTTTTGTGTTTATTTTAACAATTTGTCGTGTACTCGGGTTCATGAAAAATTGCATAATTTATGAATTTTTATAAAATTGATAAATTACTCTTTGTGATAAATTTAAACATTTCTCGTGTACCCAGGTTAATGAGAAATTGATTAAATTTTGAATTTTTATATTTTTTTTAATGATATTTTTTATCTTAATTTTAATAATTTGTCATGTACCTAGGTTCATGAAAAATTGCATAATTTATGATTTTTTATAAAATTCATAAGTTACTCTCAATGGTAATTTTAAACATTTCTTGTATACCCAGGTTCATGAGAAATTTCTTAAATTTGATGTTTTATAGATTTTTTAATTATATTATTGTGTTAATTTTAACAATTTGTCGTGTAACCGGGTTCATGAAAAATTGCATAATTTTTGAATATTTATAAAATTCATAAATTACTCTTTGTGATAATTTTAAGCATTTCTCGTGTACCCAGGTTTAGGAGAAATTGCTTAAATTTTGAGTTTTTATAGATTTTTTAATTATATTTATTGTGTTAATTTTAACAATTTGTCGTCTACACGGGTTCATGAAAAATTGCATAATTTATGAATGTTAAAATAATTCAAAAATTGCTCTTTGTGATAAATTTAAGTATTTCTCGTGTACCCAGGTTCATGAGAAATTGATTAAATTTTGAATTTTATAGATTTTTTAATTATATTTATTGTGTTAATTTTAACAATTTGTCGTGTACCCAGGTTCATGAGAAATTTCTTAAATTTGATGTTTTATAGATTTTTTAATTATATTATTGTGTTAATTTTAACAATTTGTCGTGTAACCGGGTTCATGAAAAAATTGCATAATTTATGAATTTTTAAAAATTCATAAAGTACTCTTTGTGATAATTTTAAGCATTTCTCGTGTACCCAGGTTCATGAGAAATTGATTAAATTTTGAATTTTTATAGATTTTTTAATTATATTTATTGTGTTAATTTTAACAATTTGTCGTGTACCCGGGTTCATGAAAAATTGCATATGTTTTGAGTTTTTTTAAAATTCATAAATTACACTTTGTAATAATTTTAAGCATTTCTTGTGTACCCAGCTTCATGAGAAATTGCTTAAAATTTGAATTTTTATAGATTTTTTAATTATATTTATTGTGTTAATTTTAACAATTTGTCGTGTATCCGGGTTCATGAAAAATTGCATATGTTTTGAGTTTTTTTTAAAATTCATAAATTACTCTTTGTAATAATTTTAAGCATTTCTTGTGTACCAAGGTTCATGAAAAATTGCTTAAATTTTGAATTTTTATAGATTTTTTAACTATATTTATTGTGTTAATTTTAACAATTTGTCGTGTACCCGGGTTCATGAGTAATTGCATAATTTATGACTTTTTATAAAATTCATAAATTACTCTTTGTGATAATTTTAAGCATTTCTCGTGTACCCAGATTCATGAGAAATTGCCTAAATTTGAGTTTTTGTAGATTTTTTAATTATATTATTGTGTTAATTTTAATAATTTGTCGTGTACCTGGGTTCATGAAAAATTGCATAATTTTTGAATTTTTATAAAATTCATAAATTACTTTTTGTGATAAATTTAAGCATTTCTCGTGTACCCAGTTTCATGAGATATTGCTTAAATTTTGAGTATTTATAGATTTCTAATGATATTTTTTTGTGTTAATTATAACAGTTTGTCGTGTACCCGGGTTCATGAAAAATTACATAATTTATGAATTTTTATAAAATTCAAAAATTACTCTTTATGATAATTTAAGCATTTCTCGTTTATCTAGGTTCATGAGAAAATGCTTAAATTATAAACTTTTATAGATTTTTAATGATATTTTTTATGTTAATTTTAACAATTTGTCTTGTACCCGGGTTCATGAAAAATTACATAATTTATGAATTTTTATAAAATTCATAAAGTACTCTTTGTGATAATTTTAAGCATTTCTCGTGTACCTATGTTCATGAGAAATTGCTTAAATTTTGAATTTTTATAGATTTTTTAATTATATTTATTGTGTTAATTTTAACAATTTGTCGTGTACCCGGGTTCATGAGTAATTGCATAATTTATGCATTTTTATAAAATTCATAAAGTACACTTTGTGATAATTTTAAGCATTTCTCGTGTACCCAGGTTCATGAGAAATTGCTTAAATTTTGAATTTTTATAGATTTTTTAATTATATTTATTGTGTTAATTTTAACAATTTGTCGTGTACCCGGGTTCATGAAAAATTGCATATGTTTTGAGTTTTTTTAAAATTCATAAATTACTCTTTGTAATCATTTTAAGCATTTCTTGTGTACCCAGCTTCATGAGAAATTGCTTAAATTTTGAATTTTTATAGATTTTTTAATTATATTTATTGTGTTAATTTTAACAATTTGTCGTGTACCTGGGTTCATGAAAAATGCATATGTTTTGAGTTTTTTTTAAAATTCATAAATTACTCTTTGTAATAATTTTAAGCATATCTTGTGTACCCAGGTTCATGAAAAATTGCTTAAATTTTGATTTTTTATAGATTTTTTAATTATATTTATTGTGTTAATTTTAACAATTTGTCGTGTACCCGGGTTCATGAGTAATTGCATAATTTATGAATTTTTATAAAATCCATAAATTACTCTTTGTGATAATTTTAAGCATTTCTCGTGTACCCAGATTCATGAGAAATTGCCTAAATTTGAGTTTTTGTAGATTTTTAATTATATTATTGTGTTAATTTTAATAATTTGTCGTGTGCCTGGGTTCATGAAAAATTGCATAATTTTTGAATTTTTATAAAATTCATAAATTACTTTTTGTAATAAATTTAAGCATTTCTCGTGTACCCAGGTTCATGAGAAATTGCTTAAATTTTGAGTTTTTATAGACTTTTAATGATAGTTTTTTAATTTTAACAGTTTGTCGTGTACCCGGGTTCATGAAAAATTACATAATTATGAATTTTTATAAAATTCATAAATTATTCTTTGTGATAATTTAAGCATTTCTCTTTTATCCAGGTTCATGAGAAAATGCTTAAATTTTGAAGTTTTATAGATTTTTAATGATATTTTTGTGTTAATTTTAACAATTTGTCTTGTACTCGGGTTCATGAAAAATTACATAATTTATGAATTTTTATAAAATTCATAAAGTACTCTTTGTGATAATTTTAAGCATTTCTCGTGTACCCAGGTTCATGAGAAATTGCTTAAATTTTGAATTTTTATAGATTTTTTAATTATATTTATTGTGTTAATTTTAACAATTTGTCATGTACCCGGGTTCATGGTAATTGCATAATTTATAAATTTTTATAAAATTCATAAATTACTATTTGTGATAATTTTAAGCATTTCTCGTGTACCCAGGTTCATGAGAAGTTGCTTAAATTTGAGTTTTTATAGATTTTTAATGATGTTTTTGTGTTTATTCTAACAATTTGTCTTGTACTCGGGTTCATGAAAAATTGCATAATTTATGAATTTTTATAAAATTGATAAATTACTCTTTGTGATAAATTTAAACATTTCTCGTGTACCCAGGTTAATGAGAAATTGATTAAATTTTGAATTTTTATAGTTTTTTTAATGATATTTTTTATCTTAATTTTAATAATTTGTCATGTACCTAGGTTCATGAAAAAGTGCATAATTTATGATTTTTTATAAAATTCATAAATTACTCTCAATGATAATTTTAAGCATTTCTTGTGTACCCAGGTTCATGAGAAATTTCTTAAATTTGATGTTTTATAGATTTTTTAATTATATTATTGTGTTAATTTTAACAATTTGTCGTGTAACCGGGTTCATGAGAAATTGCATAATTTTTGAATATTTATAAAATTCATAAATTACTCTTTGTGATAATTTTAAGCATTTCTCGTGTACCCAGGTTCAGGAGAAATTGCTTAAATTTTGAGTTTTTATAGATTTTTTAATTATATTTATTGTGTTAATTTTAACAATTTGTCAACTACACGGGTTCATGAAAAATTGCATAATTTTTGAATGTTAAAATAATTCATAAATTGCTCTTTGTGATAAATTTAAGCATTTCTCGTGTACCCAGGTTCATGAGAAATTGATTAAATTTTGAATTTTTATAGATTTTTTAATTATATTTATTGTGTTAATTTTAACAATTTGTCGTGTACCCGGGTTCATGAAAAATTGCATATGTTTTGAGTTTTTTTAAAATTCATAAATTACTCTTTGTAATAATTTTAAGCATTTCTTGTGTACCCAGCTCCATGAGAAATTGCTGAAATTTTGAATTTTTATAGATTTTTTAATTATATTTATTGTGTTAATTTTAACAATTTGTCGTGTACCCGGGTTCATGAAAAATTGCATATGTTTTGAGTTTTTTTTAAAATTCATAAATTACTCTTTGTAATAATTTTAAGCATTTCTTGTGTTCCCAGGTTCATGAAAATTTGCTTAAATTTTGAATTTTTATAGATTTTTTAATTATATTTATTGTGTTAATTTTAACAATTTGTCGTGTACCCGGGTTCATGAGTAATTGCATAATTTATGAATTTTTATAAAATTCATAAATTACTCTTTGTGATAATTTTAAGCATTTCTCGTGTACCCAGAATCATGAGAAATTGCCTAAATTTGAGTTTTTGTAGATTTTTTAATTATATTATTGTTTTAATTTTAATATTTTATCGTGTATCTGGTTTCATGAAAAATTGCATAATTTTTGAATTTTTATAAAATTCATAAATTACTTTTTGTGATAAATTTAAGCATTTCTCGTGTACCCAGTTTCATGAGAAATTGCTTAAATTTTGAGTTTTTATAGATTTCTAATGATTTTTTTTGTGTTAATTTTAACAGTTTGTCGTGTACCCGGGTTCATGAAAAATTACATAATTTAGGAATTTTTATAAAATTCAAAAATTATTCTTTATGATAATTTAAGCATTTCTCGTTTATCCAGGTTCATGAGAAAATGCTAAAGTTTTGAACTTTTATAGATTTTTAATGATATTTATTGTGTTAATGTTAACAATTTGTCATGTAGTCGGGTTCATGAAAAATTGCATATGTTTTGAGTTTTTTTTTTTAAATTCATAAATTACTCTTTGTAATAATTTTAAGCATTTCTTGTGTACCCAGGTTCATGAAAAATTGCTTAAATTTTGAATTTTTATAGATTTTTTAATTATACTTATTGTGTTAATTTTAACAATTTGTCGTGTACACGGGTTCATGAGTAATTGCATAATTTATGAATTTTTATAAAATTCATAAATTACTCTTTGAGATAATTTTAAGCATTTCTCGTGTACCCAGATTTATGAGAAATTGCCTAAATTTGAGTTTTTGTTGATTTTTTAAATATATTATTGTGTTAATTTTAATAATTTATCGTGTACCTGGGTTCATGAAAAATTGCATAATTTTTGAATTTTTATAAAATTCATAAATTACTTTTTGTGATAAATTTAAGCATTTCTCGTGTACCCAGTTTCATGAGAAATTGCTTAAATTTTGAATTTTTATAGATTTCTAATGATATTTTTTGTGTTAATTTTAACAGTTTGTCGTGTACCCGGGTTCATGAAAAATTACATAATTTATGAATTTTTATAAAATTCGAAAATTAATCTTTATGATAATTTAAGCATTTCTCGTTTATCCAGGTTCATGAGAAAATGCTTAAATTTTGAACTTTTATAGATTTTTAATGATATTTTTTGTGTTAATTTTAACAATTTGTCTTGTACCCCGGGTTCATGAAAAATTACATAATTTATGAATTTTTATAAAATTCATAAATACTCTTTGTGATAATTTTAAGCATTTCTCGTGTACCTAGGTTCATGAGAAATTGCTTAAATTTTGAATTTTTATAGATTTTTTATTTATATTTATTGTGTTAATTTTAACAATTTGTCGTGTACCCGGGTTCATGAGTAATTGCATAATTTATGAATTTTTATAAAATTCATAAAGTACTCTTTGTGATAATTTTAAGCATTTCTCGTGTACCCAGGTTCATGAGAAATTGCTTAAATTTTGAAATTTTATAGATTTTTTAATTATATTTATTGTGTTAATTTTAACAATTTGTCGTGTACCCGGGTTCATGAAAAATTGCATATGTTTTGAGTTTTTTTAAAATTCATAAATTACTCTTTGTAATAATTTTAAGCATTTCTTGTGTACCCAGCTTCATGAGAAATTGCTTAAATTTTGAATTTTTATAGATTTTTTAATTATATTTATTGTGTTAATTTTAACAATTTGTCGTGTACCCGGGTTCATGAAAAATTGCATATGTTTTAAGTTTTTTTTAAAATTCATAAATTACTCTTTGTAATAATTTTAAGCATTTCTTGTGTACCCAGGTTCATGAAAAATTGCTTAAATTTTGAATTTTTATAGATTTTTTAATTATATTTATTGTGTTAATTTTAACAATTTGTCGTGTACCCGGGTTCATGAGTAATTGCATAATTTATGAATTTTTATAAAATCCATAAATTACTCTTTGTGATAATTTTAAGAATTTCTCGTGTACCCACATTCATGAGAAATTGCCTAAATTTGAGTTTTTGTAGATTTTTTAATTATATTATTGTGTTAATTTTAAGAATTTGTCGTGTACTTGGGTTCATGAAAAATTGCATAATTTTTGAATTTTTATAAAATTCATAAATTACTTTTTGTGATAAATTTAAGCATTTTTCGTGTACCCAGTTTCATGAAAAATTGCTTAAATTTTGAGTTTTTATAAATTTCTATTGATATTTTTTGTGTTAATTTTAACAGTTTGTCGTGTACCCGGGTTCATGAAAAATTGCATAATTTATGAATTTTTATAAAATTCAAAAATTATTCTTTATGATAATTTAAGCATTTCTCGTTTATCCAGGTACATTAGAAAATGCTTAAATTTTGAACTTTTATAGATTTTTAATGATATTTTTTTTGTTAATTTTAACAATTTGTCTTGTACCCGGGTTCATGAAAAATTACATAATTTATGAATTTTTATAAAATTCATAAAGTACTCTTTGTGATAATTTTAAGCATTTCTCATATACCTAGGTTCATGAGAAATTGCTTAAATTTTGAATTTTTATAGATTTTTTAATTATATTTATTGTGTTAATTTTAACAATTTGTCGTGTACCCGGGTTCATGAGTAATTGCATAATTTATGAATTTTTATAAAATTCATAAAGTACTCTTTGTGATAATTTTAAGCATTTCTCGTGTACCCAGGTTCAGGAGAAATTGCTTAAATTTTGAATTTTTATAGATTTTTTAATTATATTTATTGTGTTAATTTTAACAATTTGTCGTGTACCCGGGTTCATGAAAAATTGCATATGTTTTTAGTTTTTTTAAAATTCATAAATTACTCTTTGTAATAATTTTAAGCATTTATTGTGTACCCAGCTTCATGAGAAATTGCTTAAATTTTGAATTTTTATAGATTTTTTAATTATATTTATTGTGTTAATTTTAACAATTTGTGGTGTACCCGGGTTAATGAAAAATTGAATATGTTTTGAGTTTTTTTTTAAAATTCATAAATTACTCTTTGTAATAATTTTAAGCATTTCTTATGTACCCAGGTTCATGAAAAATTGCTTAAATTTTGAATTTTTATAGATTTTTTAATTATATTTATTGTGTTAATTTTAACAATTTATCGTGTACGCGGGTTCATGAGTAATTGCATAATTTATGAATTTTTATAAAATTCATAAATTACTCTTTGTGATAATTTTAAGTATTTCTCGTGTACCCAGATTCATGAGAAATTGCCTAAATTTGAGTTTTTGTAGATTTTTTAATTATATTATTGTGTTAATTTTAATAATTTGTCGTGTACCTGGGTTCATGAAAAATTGCATAATTTTTGAATTTTTATAAAATTCATAACTTACTTTTTCTGATAAATTTAAGCATTTCTCGTGTACCCAGTTTCATGAGAAATTGCTTAAATTTTGAGTTTTTAAAGATTTCTAATGATATTTTTTGTGTTAATTTTAACAGTTTGTCGTGTACACGGGTTCATGAAAAATTACATAATTTATGAATTTTTATAAAATTCAAAAATTATTCTTTATGATAATTTAAGCATTTCTCGTTTATCCAGGTTCATGAGAAAATGCTTAAATTTTGAACTTTTATAGATTTTTAATGATAACTTTTTTGTTAATTTTAACAATTTGTTTTGTACCCGGGTTCATGAAAAATTACATAATTTATGAATTTTTATAAAATTCATAAAGTACTCTTTGTGATAATTTTAAGCATTTCTCATGTACCTAGGTTCATGAGAAATTGCTTAAATTTTGAATTTTTATAGATTTTTTAATTATATTTATTGTGTTAATTTTAACAATTTGTCGTGTACCCGGGTTCATGAGTAATTGCATAATTTATGAATTTTTATAAAATCCATAAATTACTCTTTGTGATAATTTTAAGCATTTCTCGTGTACCCACATTCATGAGAAATTGCCTAAATTTGAGTTTTTGTAGATTTTTTAATTATATTATTGTGTTAATTTTAAGAATTTGTCGTGTACCTGGGTTCATGAAAAATTGCATAATTTTTGAATTTTTATAAAATTCATAAATTACTTTTTGTGATAAATTTAAGCATTTCTCGTGTACCCAGTTTCATGAAAAATTGCTTAAATTTTGAGTTTTTATAAATTTCTAATGATATTTTTTGTGTTAATTTTAACAGTTTGTCGTGTACCCGGGTTCATGAAAAATTGCATAATTTATGAATTTTTATAAAATTCAAAAATTATTCTTTATGATAATTTAAGCATTTCTCGTTTATCCAGGTACATAAGAAAATGCTTAAATTTTGAACTTTTATAGATTTTTAATGATATTTTTTGTGTTAATTTTAACAATTTGTCTTGTACCCGGGTTCATGAAAAATTACATAATTTATGAATTTTTATAAAATTCATAAAGTACTCTTTGTGATAATTTTAAGCATTTCTCATGTACCTAGGTTCATGAGAAATTGCTTAAATTTTGAATTTTTATAGATTTTTTAATTATATTTATTGTGTTAATTTTAACAATTTGTCGTGTACCCGGGTTCATGAGTAATTGCATAATTTATGAATTTTTATAAAATTCATAAAGTACTCTGTTGAATAATGTTTTTTATGTTTTTATGTGACCATCACTGAAATAAGTCGAAATGTTTTTATTAACAGTTTATTTCAGGTTGCGTAAATTTGAGTTCAACCAAACCGGAGAAAATGACGGTATGTACCAAAGAGCAAAAATGTCACCCAGCGACAGCAATCGCGACCCAACAGCTCATGTGTCGCGAAATGAAGAAAATCAAAACAAAAGAAGGAAAAGGCTGGAACAGTGCAGATCGCGACCCGATCTCATCCAGATCGCGACCCGATCTGATGACACACACGTGACGCTTTGCTGACCAAGGATCGCGAGCCTATGGCAACCCGACGAGATCGCGACCTGATCTTCATCCCATCGCGACCCGATCCCAGCGACCAACTCCACCGAGTCGGGTAGTGGCCAGCACAAAAGCAGGGAACCACTCAAGATCTCGACCCGACCTTCCACCCATCGCGACCCGACCCGGATCGCGACCCGATCATCTACACATCGCGACCCGATCCCAGCGACCAACTCCACCGAGTCGGGTAGTGGCCAGCGCAAAAGCAGGGAACCACTCAAGATCTCGACCCGACCTTCCACCCATCGCGACCCGACCCGGATCGCGACCCGATCATCTACACATCGCGACCCGATCCCAGCGACAACTCCACTGAGTCGGGTAGTGGCCAGCACAAAAGCGGGAACCACTCGAGATCGCGACCCGATCCCATAAAGATCGCGACCCGATCTTCGCTGGAACAGACTATAAATAGAAGCATTCTCTAGCTGATTTTGTACTACAAACACATATCATCCAAGCTCCATACACTCTAATCCACGACCAAACAGCTCTAAATTCTGATATTTCTGCATTTGGCAACGAGGATCAAACCGCAAAACCGCAAGAAACAAAACCTCCACCCGACACCAAACTTCAAACCTCCAAACAACCCTTACCCGACACCAAACTCAAAACCTCTAAACAACCTCTACCCGACACCAAAAATCACCAAAACCTCATCTTACCGCGAAGAACAAGAAATCGACATATCAAGAAAAACGCTATCTTCCGCAACTATCGATAAGTTCTTTTAAAATTATATGTGTCGTTATTGATTTATTTAAACCGTTATAAATCAACTGTACCAAATATCAAATACACCCGAATTGAACCGTGACAACGAAAACATATGTGGACTGTATTTAACCGAGACATCTGACTTTTAACTTCTAACCTTTTTATTTATTGTAAAAACACGTTATCTTTGATAATGGTGTTTATTACATCTAACTTCTAACTTCTAACTTCTAACCTTTTTATTTATTGTAAAAACACGTTATCGTTGATAATGGCGTTTATTACATCTAACCTCTAACTTCTAACTTTTACTTTATTTACCGCTTTCTGTCTATTTATTTATAGTTTTTAGTAACTTAATTTTATTCCGCAACTCTTATTTATTCCGCATATTATAGATAAAATACATATCTGTCACACGGTAATCGGCTTAAAAACCTTGTTCGTGGAGATCAGCTATCGTATTTTTCAACAATTGGTATCAGAGCTCGTGTGATTTAATCTGAAATTTTTGTCGTGAACTGTTGTGTAGCGTTTTTATAAACCACCAATAAGTTTCCTTTAAAAATTTCATCTTAATATCACTTGTTCAAAAAAAAAAAAAAAAAACTAAAAATAAAAAAAAAAATTTTAAAAAAAAAATTGTGTGATTTATTTTGAAAATTTTTGTCGAAAACTTTTGTGTAGCGTTTTTATAAACCACCAATAAGTTTTCTTTAAAAATTTCATTTTAACATCACATTTTCGTTAAACAAAAAAAAAACACCAAAAAAAATGTCTTCCGCAAACTACTCAAACATAAATTCTGTATCTATTGCTAACAGTATAGGTTCAGGTACTCGAGCACCCATTCTTATTCCCGAAGAATATAAATCATGGGTAGGTCGTATGAATCTTCATCTAAACTCTATAAGTGAAGACGTGTGGAAATGTGTAGACGGATCTCTACCAGATAACATGACCTCTCTTACGAGTAACTTGGATATACTAAATGAAAGGAAGAAACTTGAACTTCAAGCCAAAAAGGAGCTTGTGTCTGGAATACCCCACAGTATTCTAAGCCAAATGAATGATATAATCCTTTTAACTGCAAACCAAATTTGGCAAACTTTGGAAAATCGTTTTGAAGGAAATGAGAGAATCATTGGAAACAAGAAAACATCTGTTTTAAACGAATTTGACAACTTCAAAATGTTTTCACATGAGACCATCCATGATGCTCATGACAGGTTCAATCTCATTACCATCAAAATGAATAATTTGGGCATTAAAAAGTCACAGCATGAGATAAACCTCAAATTTTTAAACAACCTTTATGAAAGCTGGAAAATGGTCAAACTCATCATTCAGGGAAATCCGGCAATTCATACTGAATCTTTGTACAATCTGTACGGAGAATTACAATCGTATGAATCATCGATTGACCCACCAACATCAACTTCTTTTGGAGGACCACTTGCTTTGTTGTCAACCTCCTCTCAAAACCAAACACATTTTCATGATCAAAGTCAAATTGATTTAAATCAAAACCAAGCTTTTTCAAGTAATTCTTGTGACTTGTCTGATCCAAATAATGAAGCTGATTACCAACAATTGTGCACTTTGGTAGCAAACACTAATCTCGAAAGATTTTTGCCACATCATAATCAATCAAACTTCAGACCAAATTTTCAACAAAGATCCACTTTTAGACAAAACTTTCAGAATCGCGGTTTTCAAAATAATCACAACTCTTATAATAACCAAAGTTCTGGATTTTAGCAAAATCAATCTAAACCATCTCAACAGAAACAAACTCAAACATCTGAAAGATCACCCGTTAAGAGCCAAAAGGCTGACAATAACGATGATGATGATGAAGTAATCATTTGTCACAAATGCAAAGGACTAAATCATTATGCCCGAGATTGTCGAGCCAAAGTCAAAGTCAAAGACTCAGCCTACTATGCTCAAAAAGCCGAAGAGCTGAAGAAACAAGAACAGAAAGCAAAGCAAAAAGCTTTGATGGCATTCCACGAACCTAGCGTGGAATACTGGCCAACTTCTGATGATGAAACCGACACTGAACCCGCTCAATCAAACTTCTGCTTCATGGCTGATAATGAACAAACCACAAGAGCTCCATATGTCATCGATCAGGTATGGTCTATGATCTCAGATCTCGGTCTTTCAAGAACACCATTTGAATCCCACATGACTAAGATTGAGAACAGTCTAAAAGCTGATCTCAGACTGTATCATGACACAATAGTCAAATCTGATATCTACAAATCTGAATTACAAACCTTGCAACTCAGATTTGGAGAATCCACAAGGACTAGAGACAAACTTGAAAGAGACATCGAACGAAAATCTGAAGAAAATAATCACATCCTTGAACAATTAAATGAAGCTCTAAAACAAAAAAGGGACTTAGAAATAAAAAATCAATATGTTATTTCATCTGAAATAAAAGATATCTTAGAAAAGGAAGTCCTTCAGTTAAAACAAAAGGTTCAAGATTTAACTGACAAAAACACTAGTTTAACTCTAAAACTAGATGATTCTTCAAAGCAAAACAAATTTCTTGAATCCGAAATTCAAAGATTTCAAGGAAAACTGGATTCTATCAATATTGCCCGAACATTAAGTGATGATGTTTTCACTAAAGCAAATAACTTAGGAACTGGCAAAATTGATACGAATTATAAACCGGGAATTGGAAGAAAATCTTTTGAAAATGAAGAGAATGAAAAGAAAATTGGGAAAATTAGTGAAAACTCTAAATCACCTCAACCAGATTTTTTCTCATCTGCTAATGAGGACGATTCAGATGACGAAACAATTATCAACTGTAGCCCAGATGATACTGCTTTCACTATTTCCAAAAAGTCTTTCAAAAGAGTCTTAAAATCTGAATCAGACTCTGCTAGTTCAGTAACTCATCAATTGAGATCTACTAAACTAACAAGGAATGATGGCACAATCAAACTTGAAAATTTCTTAAATGGAGAAAATTCTGATTATCAAAATGGTAGTACTTCTGCTCCAACTGTCTTTCCCTCTTTAAACTCAACCTTTATTGGAAAGAACAATCTGGGACAAAAGTATTCAAAGAAACAACAGACAAATAAACAACCCATTCAAGCTGTCTTTAAACCAAAAGAACAAAGCAGGCCCATTGTTTTCAAAGAAAAACCTTTGAAACCAAGCGCTGTGGCACAAAAACAAACCTTTAATCCAAAACAAAAACCTTTTCAAAAACCGATTCAAAGTCACTTTCAGAAGATAAACTTCAATCACTCAAGGAACTTTCAGAAACCATCATATCACCAAATTCCATTCCATCATCAAAGTGTTTTCCAAAACCATTCAAATCCCAGATACAAAGAAAGGTTATCAAACAGATCTTCACATATAGGATACCTTTCACAAAATCAAAGATCATTTCAACTGACAGGTTTTCAAAATCAAATCTCACTTTGGGAAAACCTAATCAATCAACTTAAGCCTCAATCGTTCCGTCCAATCAACAAACATTACAATGATTCCAAATCATCAAAAATCATTAACAAATCAGGACCCACCATGGTTTGGGTACCTAAAATTTCTGTCTAATTGCAGGCATTTTGTGCTGGGGAGCCCAAGGATGGCACATGGTATATCGATAGTGGCTGCTCCAAGCATATGACAGGAAACCAAAGCTTTCTACGAGACTTCAAACCCACAGAATCCAAACAAGATGTGACTTTTGGAAATAACATGACTGCAAGAATCAAAGGTTATGGAAACATAACAAATGGTCACTTCACCATCAAGAAAGTAGCCTATGTTGACGGCCTAAAACACAACCTAATCAGCGTATCACAACTCTGTGACAACAATCATGAAGTTCTTTTCACCAAACAACGAAGCATAATCACAGATGCCAAGACCAAAGCTATTCTAGTTAATCCTGATCGTCTAGGCAACATGTATCCACTAGATATGGACCTTATCTATGGAAAACCAGACATCTGTCTCTTGTCCAAAGCTTCTGCTGATATTAGCTGGTTGTGGCATCGTCGTCTTTCCCATCTCAATTTCGGCTACATCAACAAGTTGATTGCAAATGATCTTGTTCGCGGACTGCCACTTCTGAAACTTGATAATGAAACTCTTTGTGCAGCTTGTGAAGGAGGAAAACTGTCCAAATCCTCTCATAAAAGCATTTCTGAATCTAGTGTATCCGAACCACTAGAATTACTGCACATTGATCTCTGCGGCCCTGCAAAAACCCAAAGCATAAAAGGGAAGAAATACATCCTTGTTATTATTGATGATTACTCACGCTTTACTTGGGTTTTCTTTTTAAGGCTAAAGTCAGAAGCACCTGAAGAAATAATCAACTTCATCAAACAGATTGAATTAAAGCTCAAACGACCAGTTCGAAGAATCCGAAGTGACAATGGTTTAGAGTTCAAAAACATAACTCTAGACTCATTTCTCAAAAACAAAGGCATCGAACACACCTTCTCAGCCCCTTACACTCCTCAACAAAACGGCGTTGTTGAAAGAAAGAACCGAACTCTGTGCGAAGCTGCAAGATCAATGCTCATCTTTGCGGATCTGCCACAATACTTCTGGGCAGAAGCAATAGCCACAGCTTGCTACACTCAAAATCGCTCTTTAATCCATAAACAACTTCATAAAACACCATATGAAGTCATTAACAACCGAAAACCAAACATCAAATTCTTTCATATTTTTGGTTGTCGATGCTTCATAAAGAATAACAAAGATCACCTTTCAAAATTTGAATCAAGATCAGACGAAGGAATTTTCCTTGGTTACTCTTTTACCTCAGCTGCTTATCGAGTACTGAGCAAACGTACTAGAGTGATTGAAGAAAGTACCGATGTACATTTCGATGAATTTTATGTCAGAAAATTGGATCGTAAACATTTTGGTTCTAAAATGATCGATAATATTTTTCAAAATCCAATTCAACAAATACCTTCTACTGACATAGAAATTGATCTTGATTTACTTTTTGAACAACCCAAAACCGCTTATAATTCTGAGTTTCTAACATCTTCTACCATTCCTACAGGAAACTCCGATGCAGAAACTTCACAATCAAACCAAGAAAATGCAGATCAAGTCGAGGGGGAATTACCAACACTAAATCCTTCTTTGAACACTCCCAATCCACCTGTTCAAAATGATCCCAGTGCATCATCTATGGGGGAACATTCTTTACCTCATTCTCACCCTATAATCCAAAAAGACATATCAGACAACAACCAAAATCTATTCCCAATAGAATCACCTGACCAAGAAGAACAATGGGACATAGAAACACCAATCGAAATACCTGGAAAAACTCGCCTAAACAAATGGACCAGAAATCATCCTGCAGAACAAATTATAGGAGATCCTAATTCTGGTATTCAAACAAGTGCCGCTTCCTCAAATGAATGTTTATACGGAGCATTCTTATCCATGACTGAACCCAAAACCATCCATTCAGCTCTCAAAGATCCAGACTGGGTCAAAGCCATGCAAGAAGAACTAGCTGAATTCGAAAGAAACCAAGTATGGGATCTTGTTCCTACTCCTCCCGATGTTACTGTAGTAGGTTCAAGATGGGTTTTCAAAAACAAAACCGATGATCAAGGCATAGTTTGTCGAAACAAAGCAAGACTTGTCGTCAAGGGCTATTCTCAACAAGAAGGAATAGATTACGATGAAACTTATGCTCCAGTTGCAAGACTCGAAGCCATTCGTATCTTTCTAGCATATGCAGCACACAAGAACTTCAAAGTTTACCAAATGGATGTAAAATGTGCATTTTTACATGGAGAGATTGATCGTGATGTGTATATTCAACAACCTCCAGGTTTTGAAGATCCACAGTTCCCAAATCACAGTTTTAAGTTACAAAAAGCAGTTTATGGCTTAAAACAAGCACCTCGAGCCTGGTATTCAACATTGTCAACATTTCTAGAAGAATCAGGATTCAAAAGAGGTTCAATTGATCAAACTCTCTTTCGTAAAATTTTTAATAAACATCTGTTAATCGTTCAAATATATGTCGATGACATTATTTTCGGTTCTACTGATGAATCCTTGAGTATCAAGTTTGCAGATTTGATGAAGAGCAAATTTGAGATGAGCATGATAGGAGAAATGACTACTTTTCTTGGACTTCAAGTCAAACAATCATCCGATGGAATTTTCATCAATCAAGAAAATTATGTCAAAAATCTTCTAACTCGCTTTTCATTTGACAAATCAAATACAGCAAAAACCCCAATGGCCCTTGGTTACAAATTAGATGCAGATTTAAATGGCAAGTCTGTTGATCAAAAGAAATATCGAGGAATGATAGGATCACTCCTATACCTCACAGCCAGCAGACCCGACATCATGTTTTCTACATGTGTCTGTGCCAGATACCAAGCCAACCCTATGGAATCTCATGTTATAGCTGTAAAAAGAATTTTCAAATATCTTAAGGGAACTCCATCTCTTGGCCTTTGGTATCCAGCTAACTCTGATTTTCAGCTTAACGCCTTCACTGACTCCGACTATGGAGGATGCAGACTAGACAGAAAAAGCACATCTGGTTCTTGTCAATTTCTAGGAGGCAGACTGGTAAGTTGGACTTCAAAGAAACAATCATGCGTGTCCACTTCAACCGCAGAAGCTGAATATGTAGCTGCCGCAAGCTGCTGTTCACAAGTCATGTGGATGCAAACTCAATTACGTGACTATGGCTACAAAGTATCACAAATTCCCATATTTTGTGACTCAACCAGCGCAATTGCCATTTCTCACAATCCCGTGCACCATTCCATGACAAAGCACATCGACATTCGATATCATTTCCTCAAAGACAATATACAAAAAGGTCATATCGAATTACACTTCATAAACACAGAAGATCAAATTGCCGATGTCTTTACTAAGGCTCTAGACGAAACCAAGTTTCAATACTTCCTAGGCCGTCTAGGAATGTTGAATCCAGATAACATACATTCCTAATCTCTTACTTCTTGTTTGTACAAAAGTGTATTTACTTTCATTCAAAAAGAATTTTCCAAAAACATTCAAATAACCAAAATTTTCCAAAAACATTCAAATAACCAAATTATTCAAAAAAATTAGAATAAAATTTTATCCTTTTAAAGTCTTTATAAAACCATGTGATTAACATATTCGTGACTAAATTTTTCAGATACTTATGCTCGATGAATGTTCTCAGTTATATTGATTCTTAATTAAAGAGAAGGTTCAAATTTCAAACATTTTTGTTATGCACATTCTCCTATTCCCTTTGAATTTATTTCAATTATAACGATTTTATCTATTAAGGGACATAAGATCAGGAGATTCAGATGAAAACCAAACCCATGTGAGAAATTGTGCCTCGTCTTTAACTACTAAGTGGAATTCATTTCTGTGAGCAAAGGTGTTTTCATTATGACTTATAGGATTTATACTCTTATACCGTGATGCTAGTCTCATTTTTGCTTAGATATCAAAATGACCAGGGACGATACTTTCATTTTCATATATATTAGACAAACTGTCTATTATATCACCTATCCCTAACCTCAATCAAAACCACTTCAAAGAAAAGCTTCATCATCTGGCATAACAAATCTGAAAAATGAAGAAACGACAAAGTCATATTCAACAAAAGCTGTCAACAAATCACAATTGGTAACCACATCAGATATCTTTTACACAGTGTGCATTCGTACAAATCAAGAAAAGATAAAGACAAAGGTGAACACTTCACCAAAGAAAAAGAAGATTTACAACAACATCCATCAAGACAGACACCTCTCAAAACAACGAATTCTCAAAATGCTTTATCAAATATAGCTGTCAAAACCAAAGATTTACCGGGATACTGTAGCCTTCATAATTGAATATTCTTAGTTGCAAACTGCACTATGAAAATTTCTAAACCCCTTTACATGTATTTACCGACGGAGAGAGAGTGAACCTCAATGGCATGAATGAAGAAACCCTCTGAGTAATGCCGAAACCAGTCTTATGTGATTGATTATCTAATATGAAGACCAAGTGACTAAAGTATATAGGTATAAATCCACATTAAGCATAAGTCAACACCTTCAAACTGAGAGATATCACTCATCTTTAGTGATTATACACCCGTTCTGCACCCAGAACAAACAAACACCTCAGTCAAGTGTGAGCTATACTTATGAGCGTTCATCTGAATCGACCTATTAAGATCACTTGTCGTCTTTATAAATGCTATAAAATCTTAAGGAATATTATGAAAATACATATACAAAAACCTTTTGATAATCGAACTCGAGACTTTGATTCAGAAACAAATATTCTTGACAAACATTTTTCAAAACACAAGTAAAATCTAGTCACACTCTTTCAAAACAAGTGATATGGTTTTATAAATGTCTTATCCAAATTTCAAGAATTTCAATCAAACATTTTTCTCCTCATTTCATTAATGATCACATAGGGGGAAATTGTTGAATAATGTTTTTTATGTTTTTATGTGACCATCACTGAATTAAGTCGAAATGTTTTTATTAACAGTTTATTTCAGGTTGCGTAAATTTGAGTTCAACCAAACCGGAGAAAATGACGCTATGTACCAAAGAGCAAAAATGTCACCCAGCGACAGCAATCGCGACCCAACAGCTCATGTGTCGCGAAATGAAGAAAATCAAAACAAAAGAAGGAAAAGGCTGGAACAGTGCAGATCGCGACCCGATCTGATGACACACACGTGACGCTTTGCTGACCAAGGATCGCGAGCCTATGGCAACCCGACGAGATCGCGACCCGATCTTCATCCCATCGCGACCCGATCCCAGCGACCAACTCCACCGAGTCGGGTAGTGGCCAGCACAAAAGCAGGGAACCACTCAAGATCTCGACCCGACCTTCCACCCATCGCGACCCGACCCGGATCGCGACCCGATCATCTACACATCGCGACCCGATCCCAGCGACCAACTCCACCGAGTCGGGTAGTGGCCAGCACAAAAGCAGGGAACCACTCAAGATCTCGACCCGACCTTCCACCCATCGCGACCCGACCCGGATCGCGACCCGATCATCTACACATCGCGATCCGATCCCAGCGACAACTCCACCGAGTCGGGTAGTGGCCAGCACAAAAGCGGGAACCACTCGAGATCGCGACCCGATCCCATAAAGATCGCGACCCGATCTTCGCTGGAACAGACTATAAATAGAAGCATTCTCTAGCTGATTTTGTACTACAAACACATATCATCCAAGCTCCATACTCTCTAATCCACGACCAAACAGCTCTAAATTCTGATATTTCTGCATTTGGCAACGAGGATCAAACCGCAAAACCGCAAGAAACAAAACCTCCACCCGATACCAAACTTCAAACCTCCAAACAACCCTTACCCGACACCAAACTCAAAACCTCTAAACAACCTCTACCCGACACCAAAAATCACCAAAACCTCATCTTACCGCGAAGAACAAGAAATCGACATATCAAGAAAAACGCTATCTTCCGCAACTATCGATAAGTTCTTTTAAAATTATATGTGTCGTTATTGATTTATTTAAACCGTTATAAATCAACTGTACCAAATATCAAATACACCCGAATTGAACCGTGACAACGAAAACATATGTGGACTGTATTTAACCGAGACATCTGACTTCTAACTTCTAACCTTTTTATTTATTGTAAAAACACGTTATCTTTGATAATGGTGTTTATTACATCTAACTTCTAACTTCTAACTTCTAACCTTTTTATTTATTGTAAAAACACGTTATCGTTGATAATGGCGTTTATTACATCTAACCTCTAACTTCTAACTTTTACTTTATTTACCGCTTTCTGTCTATTTATTTATAGTTTTTAGGAACTTAATTTTATTCCGCAACTCTTATTTATTCCGCATATTATAGATAAAATACATATCTGTCACACGGTAATCGGCTTAAAAACCTTGTTCGTGGAGATCAGCTATCGTATTTTTCAACATACTCTTTGTGATAATTTTAAGCATTTCTCGTGTACCCAGGTTCAGGAGAAATTGCTTAAATTTTGAATTTTTATAGATTTTTTAATTATATTTATTGTGTTAATTTTAACAATTTGTCGTGTACCCGGGTTCATGAAAAATTGCATATGTTTTTAGTTTTTTTAAAATTCATAAATTACTCTTTGTAATAATTTTAAGCATTTATTGTGTACCCAGCTTCATGAGAAATTGCTTAAATTTTGAATTTTTATAGATTTTTTAATTATATTTATTGTGTTAATTTTAACAATTTGTGGTGTACCCGGGTTAATGAAAAATTGCATATGTTTTGAGTTTTTTTTTTAAAATTCATAAATTACTCTTTGTAATAATTTTAAGCATTTCTTATGTACCCAGGTTCATGAAAAATTGCTTAAATTTTGAATTTTTATAGATTTTTTAATTATATTTATTGTGTTAATTTTAACAATTTGTCGTGTACCCGGGTTCATGAGTAATTGCATAATTTATGAATTTTTATAAAATTCATAAATTACTCTTTGTGATAATTTTAAGATTTCTCGTGTACCCAGATTCATGAGAAATTGCCTAAATTTGAGTTTTTGTAGATTTTTTAATTATATTATTGTGTTAATTTTAATAATTTGTCGTGTACCTGGGTTCATGAAAAATTGCATAATTTTTGAATTTTTATAAAATTCATAACTTACTTTTTCTGATAAATTTAAGCATTTCTCGTGTACCTAGGTTCATGAGAAATTGCTTAAATTTTGAATTTTTATAGATTTTTTAATTATATTTATTGTGTTAATTTTAACAATTTGTCGTGTACCCGGGTTCATGAGTAATTGCATAATTTATGAATTTTTATAAAATTCATAAAGTACTCTTTGTGATAATTTTAAGAATTTCTCGTGTACCTAGGTTCATGAGAAATTGCTTAAATTTTGAATTTTTATAGATTTTTTAATTATATTTATTGTGTTAATTTTAACAATTTGTCGTGTACCCAGGTTCATGAAAAATTGCATATGTTTTGAGTTTTTTTAAATTCATAAATTACTCTTTGTAATAATTTTAAGCATTTCTTGTGTACCCAGCTTCATGAGAAATTGCTTAAATTTTGAATTTTTATAGATTTTTTAATTATATTTATTGTGTTAATTTTAACAATTTTTCGTGTACCCGGGTTCATGAAAAATTGCATATGTTTTGAGTTTTTTTTAAAATTCATAAATTACTCTTTGTATTAATTTTAAGCATTTCTTCTGTACCCAGGTTCATGAAAAATTGCTTAAATTTTGAATTTTTATAAAGTTTTTAATTATATTTATTGTGTTAATTTTAACAATTTGTCGTGTACCCGGGTTCATGAGTAATTGCATAATTTATGAATTTTTATAAAATTCATAAAGTACTCTTTGTGATAATTTTAAGCATTTCTCGTGTACCCAGATTCATGAGAAATTGCCTAAATTTGAGTTTTTGTAGATTTTTTAATTATATTATTGTGTTAATTTTAATAATTTGTCGTGTACCTAGGTTCATGAAAAATTGCATAATTTTTGAATTTTTATAAAATTCATAAATTACTTTTTGTGATATATTTAAGCATTTCTCGTGTACCCAGTTTCATGAGAAATTGCTTAAATTTTGAGTTTTTATAGATTTCTAATGATATTTTTTGTGTTAATTTTAACAGTTTGTCGTGTACCCGAGTTCATGAAAAATTACATAATTTATGAATTTTTTTAAAATTCAAAAATTATTCTTTATGATAATTTAAGCATTTCTCGTTTATCCAGGTTCATGAGAAAATGCTTAAATTTTGAACTTTTATAGATTTTTAATGATATTTTTTGCGTTAATTTTAACAATTTGTCTTGTACCCGGGTTCATGAACAATTATATAATTTATGAATTTTTATAAAATTCATAAAGTACTCTTTGTGATAATTTTAAGCATTTCTCATGTACCTAGGTTCATGAGAAATTGCTTAAATTTTGAATTTTTATAGATTTTTTAATTATATTTATTGTGTTAATTTTAACAATTTGTCGTGTACCCGAGTTCATAAGTAATTGCATAATTTATGAATTTTTATAAAATTCATAAAGTACTCTTTGTGATAATTTTAAGCATTTCTCGTGTACCCAGGTTCTTGAGAAATTAGTTAAATTTTGAATTTTTATAGATTTTTTAATTATATTTATTGTGTTAATTTTAACAATTTGTCGTGTACCCGGGTTCATAGTAATTGCATAATTTATAAATTTTTATAAAATTCATATATTACTATTTGTGATAATTTTAAGCATTTCTTGTGTACCCAGGTTCATGAGAAGTTGCTTAAATTTGAGTTTTTATAGATTTTTAATGATGTTTTTGTGTTTATTTTAACAATTTGTCGTGTACTTGGGTTCATGAAAAATTGCATAATTTATGAATTTTTATAAAATTGATAAATTACTCTTTGTGATAAATTTAAACATTTCTCGTGTACCCAGGTTCATGAGAAATTGATTAAATTTTGAATTTTTATAGATTTCTAATGATATTTTTGTCTTAATTTTAACAGTTTGTTGTGTACCCGGGTTCATGAAAAATTACATAATTTATGAATTTTGATAACATTTAAAAATTATTCTTTGTGATAATTTAAGCATTTCTCGTTTATCCAGGTTCATGAGAAAATGCTTAAATTTTGAACTTTTATATATTTTTAATGATATTTTTTGTGTTAATTTTAACAATTTGTCTTATACTCGGGTTCATGAAAAATTGCATAATTTATGAATTTTTATAAAATTCATAAAGTACTCTTTGTGATAATTTTAAGCATTTCTCGTGTACCCAGGTTCATGAGAAATTTTGTTAAGTTTTGAATTTTTATAGATTTTTTAATTATAATTATTGTGTTAATTTTATCAATTTGTCG
This sequence comes from Cichorium intybus, assembly GCA_023525715.1. Lineage (NCBI taxonomy): Eukaryota > Viridiplantae > Streptophyta > Magnoliopsida > Asterales > Asteraceae > Cichorium > Cichorium intybus. The sequence continues at coordinate 65,151,141 of CM042017.1, read as the reverse complement.
TGTACTCGGGTTCATGAGTAATTGCATAATTTATGAATTTTTATAAAATTCATAAATTACTATTTGTGATAATTTTAAGCATTTCTCGTGTACCCAGGTTCGTGAGAAATTGCTTAAATTTGAGTTTTTATAGATTTTTAATGATGTTTTTTGTGTTTATTTTAACAATTTGTCGTGTACTCGGGTTCATGAAAAATTGTATAATTTATGAATATTTATAAAATTGATTAATTACTCTTTATGATAAATTTAAACATTTCTCATGTACCCAGGTTCATGATAAATTGCTTAAATTTTGAAATTTTATAGATATTTTAATTATATTTATTGTGTTAATTTTAACAATATGTCGTGTACCCGGGTTCATGAGTAATTGCATAATTTATGAATTTTTATAAAATTCATAAAGTACTCTTTGTGATAATTTTAAGCATTTCTCGTGTACCCAGGTTCATCAGAAATTGCTTAAATTTTGAATTTTTATAGATTTTTTAATTATATTTATTGTGTTAATTTTAACAATTTGTCGTGTACCCGGGTTCATGGTAATTGCATAATTTATAAATTATTATAAAATTCATAAATTACTATTTGTGATAATTTTAAGCATTTCCCGTGTACCAAGGTTCATGAGAAGTTGCATAAATTTGAGTTTTTATAGATTTTTAATGATGTTTTTGTGTTTGTTTTAACAATTTGTCGTGTACTCGGGTTCATTAAAAATTGCATAATTTATGAATTTTTATAAAATTGATAAATTACTCTTTGTGATAAATTTAAACATTTCTCGTGTACCCAGGTTCATGAGAAATTGATTAAATCTTGAATTTTTATAGATTTTTTAATTATATTTATTGAGTTAATTTTAACAATTTGTCGTGTACCCGGGTTCATGAGTAATTGGATAATTTATGAATTTTTATAAAATTCATAAATTACTCTTTGTGATAATTTTAAGCATTTCTCGTGTACCCAGATTCATGAGAAATTGCTTAAATTTGAGTTTTTGTATATTTTTTAATTATGTTATTGTGTTAATTTTAATAATTTGTCGTGTACCTGGGTTCATGAAAAATTGCATAATTTTTGAATTTTTATAAAATTCATAAATTACTCTTTGTGATAAATTTAAGCATTTCTCGTGTACCCAGTTTCATGAGAAATTGCTTAAATTTTGAGTTTTTATAGATTTCTAATGATATTTTTTGTGTTAATTTTAACAGTTTGTCGTGTACCCGGGTTCATGAAAAATTAAATAATTTATGAATTTTTATAAAATTCAAAAATTATTCTTTGTGATAATTTAAGCATTTCTCGTTTATCCAGGTTCATGAAAAAATGCTTAAATTATGAACTTTTATAGATTTTTAATGATATTTTTTGTGTTAATTTTAACAATTTGTCTTGTACTCGGGTTCATGAAAAATTGCATAATTTATGATTTTTTATAAAATTCATAAAGTACTCTTTGTGATAATTTTAAGCATTTCTCGTGTACCTAGGTTCATGAGAAATTGCTTAAGTTTTGAATTTTTATAGATTTTTTAATTATAATTATTGTGTTAATTTTAACAATTTGTCAGGTACTCGGGTTCATGAGTAATTGCATAATTTATGAATTTTTATAAAATTCATAAATTACTATTTGTGATTATTTTAAGCATTTCTCGTGTACCCAGGTTCATGAGAAATTGCTTAAATTTGAGTTTTTATAGATTTTTAATGATGTTTTTTTGTTTATTTTAACAATTTGTCGTGTACTCGGGTTCATGAAAAATTGCATCATTTATGAATTTTTATAAAATTGATAAATTACTCTTTGTGATAAATTTAAACATTTCTCGTGTACCTAGGTTCATGATAAATTGGTTAAATTTTGAATTTTTATAGATTTTTTAATTATATTTATTGTGTTATTTTAACAGTTTGTCGTGTACCCGGGTTCATGAAAAATTGCATATGTTTTGAGTTTTTTTAAATTCATAAATTATTCTTTTTAATAATTTTAAGCATTTCTTGTGTACCCAGGTTCATGACAAATTGCTTAAATTTTGAATTTTTATAGATTTTTTAATGATATTTTTTGTCTTAATTTTAATAATTTGTCATGTACCTAGGTTCATGAAAAATTGCATAATTTATGATTTTTTATAAAATTCATAAATTACTCTCAATGATAATTTTAAGCATTTCTTGTGTACCTAGGTTCATGAGAAATTTCTTAAATTTGAAGTTTTTATAGATTTTTTAATTATATTATTGTGTTAATTTTAACAATTTGTCGTGTACCCGGGTTCATGGAAAATTGCATAAATTTTGAATATTTATAAAATTCATAAATTACTCTTTGTGATAATTTTAAGCATTTCTCGTATACCCAGGTTTAGGAGAAATTGCTTAAATTTTGAGTTTTTATAGATTTTTTAATTATATTTATTATGTTAATTTTAACAATTTGTCGTCTACACGGGTTCATGAAAAATTGAATAATTTATGAATGTTAAAAAAATTCATAAATTGCTCTTTTTGATAAATTTAAGCATTTCTCGTATACCCAGGTTCATGAGAAATTTCTTAAATTTTGAGTTTTTATAGATTTTTAATGATATTTTTTGTGTTAATTTTAACAGTTTGTCGTGTACCCGGGTTCATGAAAATTTACATAATTATGAATTTTTATAAAATTCATAAATTATTCTTTGTGATAATTTAAGCATTTCTCGTTTATCCAGGTTCATGAGAAAATGCTTAAATTTTGAACTTTTATAGATTTTCAATGATATTTTTTGTGTTAATTTTAACAATTTGTCTTGTACCCGGGTTCATGAAAAATTACATAATTTAAATTCATAAAGTACTCTTTGTGATAATTTTAAACATTTCTCATGTACCTAGGTTCATGAGAAATTGCTTAAATTTTGAATTTTTATAGATTTTTTAATTATATTTATTGTGTTAATTCTAACAATTTGTCGTGTACCCGGGTTCATGATTAATTGCATAATTTATGAATTTTTATAAAATTCATAAAGTACTCTTTGTGATAATTTTAAACATTCCTCGTGTACCCAGGTTCATGAGAAATTGCTTAAATTTTGAATTTTTATAGATTTTTTAATTATATTTATTGTGTTAATTTTAACAATTTGTCGTGTACCCGGGTTCATGGTAATTGCATAATGTATAAATTTTTATAAAATTCATAAATTACTATTTGTGATAATTTTAAGCATTTCTCGTGTACCCAGGTTCATGAGAAGTTGCTTAAATTTGAGTTTTTATAGATTTTTAATGATTTTTTTGTGTTTATTTTAACAATTTGTCGTGTACTCGGGTTCATGAAAAATTGCATAATTTATGAATTTTTATAAAATTGATAAATTACTCTTTGTGATAAATTTAAACATTTCTCGTGTACCCAGGTTAATGAGAATTAAATTTTGAATTTTTATATATTTTTTAATTATATTTATTTTGTTAATTTTAACAATTTGTCGTGTACCCGGGTTCATGAAAAATTGCATATGTTTTGAGTTTTTTTAAAATTAATAAATTACTCTTTGTAATAATTTTAAGCATTTCTTGTGTACCCAGGTTCATGAGAAATTGCTTAAATTTTGAATTTTTATAGATTTTTTAATTTTATTTATTGTGTTAATTTTAATAATTTGACGTGTACCCGGGTTCATGAGTAATTGCATAATTTATGAATTTTTATAAAATTCATAAATTACTCTTTGTGATAATTTTAAGCATTTCTCGTGTACCCAGATTCATGAGAAATTGCCTAAATTTGAGTTTTTGTAGATTTTTTAATTATATTATTGTGGTAATTTTAATAATTTGTCGTGTAATTGGGTTCATGAAAAATTGCATAATTTTTGAATTTTTAAAAAATTCATAAATTACTCTTTGTGATAAATTTAAGCATTTCTCGTGTACCCAATTTCATGAGAAATTGCTTAAATTTTGAGTTTTTATAGATTTCTAATGATATTTTTTGTGTTAATTTTAACAGTTTGTCGTGTACCCGGGTTCATGAAAAATTACATAATTTATGAATTTTTATAAAATCCAAAAATTATTCTTTGTGATAATTTAAGCATTTCTCGTTTATCCAGGTTCATTAGAAAATTCTTAAATTTTGAACTTTGTTAGTGCTAATTATCGTTGACCAACTCGTAGTTTGATAAGTTTTAGGATTGTATTATCAAACTTTCTATATTGATGGAATGAACTTATTTTCACTTGAATGCTTTTAAGTAATGAACAATCTTTTATCATATATGTTGCCTCGGATAATCTGTACTCTGATTACTTGTCTATCCGAAATTCAGTATTGAATTTCGGACTCCGTCCTTTCTGAGAAACTCAGCAACAGAACGTAATCCACTCAGAAGATTGAGCTCAGAAGTTCATACTCAGAACCAAGTCAGAAAGTCAGAACATACATAACTATTTCCAGATACACTCTGATAACATCAGCCAGGACTCCGAAATCCACTCAGGATTTCGGACTATCAACATAAATATATCATTGGAAATATCACACTTAAGCATTCAACAAAGAAGACTGAAGAACAAAGAATATCTAAGAGATAAGACAAAGGATAAGCACGTCAACTTATAGGATATGATTAGACTAGATCAAGCGTGGTCATCTAGGAGCATGTCTATTGTACTTTAGAGTATTATTAAATTATAGACAAGCCACCCTAGTCTGACATTGTATTATAGTAATAGATTTACCTTTCTTATCTGATTGAAAGAGAGACGTGTTGTCTCCTCTTCAGTCCATAGGTTATTACCAGAAGGTCCTCCCTTAGTCTATAAAAGGGAGACCAAGTTCATCTTCAGTCCTCATGGTTTAGAGAGACTTTATGTAACACTTTCTCTTATTAATACATTCTCTCATTCCATCAACTCTTATGTTATCATCTGCATTTCTCATCTCTCTCTCATTTCTAGTACTCTTACTTTAAGTCTTTTCATTTCCAAGTTACTTAAATGTCTATATTTACTATTTATTGTTGAGCTATTAAGATCTGTTCTAAGTATTAACTCCTATTTATAATTCTGCATCCATCTCAAGTCTTCGGACTTGTCCCAGTCCGAAACTCATATTTTCGGACTCTTAATTTCCACAATCTTTTATTCCGCACTTACTTAGAATATTTGGCGACAACAATTGGTATTAGAGCCTGAATAGCTGTCTATAAGGTTCTAAGTGTCCAGTTTGCTCAAAACCCTGGCTGAAGCAACAACCTTATAATCCTCTGTGGATCTTTGCATGCTATTATAGCTCACTCACAATTCTCGAAATTCTCTTCTCTCACAAATGCAGATGAACTACTCTTTGAACGTTGCTAACAGCATTGGAAGCTCTAATCGAGCCCCCATACTCATTCCTACTGAGTACAATGGATGGGCATCTCGTATGCGCAACTATCTCTAAACCAAAGGCAAAGACATTTGGCGTTCGGTTGAGGAAGGTCCTCATCTTCCAACCTTCACTCCCAGACCGAACACAGCTGAAGAAGCACTAGGTGGCACTTCTCAACCAAGGCTAACCCCGTTGGACATTGAGAAAATGGACAATGACCAAATCGCCTTCACTGAAATTCAATGTGGAATACCACCAGAACTCTTCGATCTCATACAAAACTGTACTACAGCTCAGCAGATCTGGGTTCTTCTTCAAAACATGTTCTTAGGAACAGAAGAGGCAAAAGATCAAAAGTTGGTGTCAAGTGTGTCAGACTACACGCACTTTTCAACATTTGCCGGAGAATCTCTAAGTCAAGCATTCACCCGGTTCTCCATAAACGTTACCAAACTCCTAAGTTCAGGAGCTGAAAGAACCAATCAAGAAATCAATATCCGATTTCTTGAAGGGTTAGGAAAAGACTGGGTACTCGTCAAGATGATTCTTCAAGATTCTGGCAAATTAAAAACATTCAACATGTACCGACTATACAACAATCTTATCGGACAAGAACGGGATATCAAAGGTAATCAGCAACTCCAACTTGGAGGACCTCTAGCCTTAATTGCTGAGCACAACCATCAGACAAAGAACGTTCCTCAGCAACAAGCCAATTCACACATCACTAGCCCTCGGATCATTCTAACCCAAAATACTGAGTCTCAAAAAACAAGCTCCATACCTTCATACCATCTATCTCAACCACAAATCTCTTACCCATCAAACTACCAAACTCCAATAAAGCAACACATATCATCTTCAATCTCCCAACCATCCATCCAATCCAAATCTCCTACCCTTGCACTACCAGCACCAGTACAAACTTCTGACTCTCACTACTCAGAATACGACGAAGCCGAAGAAGCAGCATACCAATATGAAATCGCATTGATCAGCCAAAAATTCAATAGGATACCATCCTACTCTAACACCAAAAAGAACTATCGTCCCACCAACCAAAATGGAGGATTTCAATCCAGAAACAACTATCAAAGAGGACATCAGAATCCCAATCGTTATTACCAGAAACCAGAAGATCAACACCAAGAAAAAACAAAGCCAGATCTATAAGCTCTAACCCTATTCCAACTGCTGAAATGAAACAATCAGAGGTGATCAAATGTCACAATTGCGGAGGTTTATGGCATTACGCTGCTGACTGCCGAGCACCAAGAAATTATCCAAAGGCAAAAGAAGAAGAAAAAGTCAAAGCATTCGTAGCATCTGGAAATGTGGAAATATGGTCTTCAGGAGATGATGATGAGCAGTTTGAAAACAAAAGAAAATGAGGACAAGGATTTGGAGAATGCATGATGGTACAGGCAAATCGAGAAACTCCAATCCCAGGTCTGACAAGTTCCAAACACTCTAAGAACATCGCAGAATCCTCATCTTCTTACACACCAAAGAACTATGCCTTCATGGTCAACCACAAGACAGGCAAAGGTGTCAGCATCATAGAACAGGTACGTAATATGCTCCATACACATCAAATTTACTCTAACAATCTAGAACTTGCTCTAGAAAATATATCTAACACTTGTCCAGATGCCTTAGCGGCATATCAGCGGGTGTTGGAAGAAAGAGATGATGGGTATGACGAGGTGTTAAAGTTGAAAAGTATACTAGAAGATAAAAAGCTATTTTGTGACAAGCTTACTGCTGATTTGAAGATCGAACAAACCTCTAGAACTTTGTTAGAAAACTCAAATCAGCTTTTGACATCACAAAGGGATTTTAGCCCGAAGTGATAATGTAAGGTTAAACAAATTAATAGATCAGTTGTATCATGCAACTGAAATTTTCAAATCTCCTGCCAATATTAATTATTTAGAAAATACTTTCAATTGGGGATGGGTAAGAAAAACCACAAATAAAAATTATCTTATATACAACAGAAAAAGCCCATTCTTTCAATATCCATCAAATGAATATGATGATAAACACGGTAAAGACACAACCATGAACTCTTCTGAAACTCCAGATTTTGAATCAGAAAATGCCACTTCTGAGTCAAAAATAGGAGTCAACATTCCCTTCTCATACTTTTCAGAAGCAGACACTGCTGAAATCAGTAAATTGTCTATATCTTCAGTCCCATTCATGCCTAGACAAATGACCACGGTCACAAATGGCTCATCATCAAACTCTCAGCAACTCTGTCTTTTAGAAGACACTTCCAAATTCTTGGAAAACTCAGACCAAGAGAAAGTTGATGAGAAAATTGAAATGGATAAGTCCCCAAGAAATATCATTATAAATAAAAATTTTGAAAAAATAAAAATTAGAAACCCTAATGCTGGTGACATCTCCAAGATGACTTCTGAACCCTTGTGTTCCGAATCCAAGTCATCTGAAGATACATCTCAACATAGTCTTTCAGAAAATCCAATCAGAACTTCGCTCAAAAATCTTAAAGTTAATCATGAAGAGATAGACTCTTTAAGTGATTCTTTATCTGACTCTTCCCCAAGAGAAATTTTTCAAAGAGAAAAAGGAAAGAATCTAACCAGACAAGGAATAAAACCAACTCTAAACAGAAAAGATCTACGATCACCTCGATCACATGCTCGACTTGAACAGAAGAAATGCTTCTACACTAAGAAGCTATCGGAAGCTAATCCAACTCTCAACATTCCAAGTCATACTCAGAGATATACTTCTTCCACATTCCGAAAGTATATCCACAAGGGATTACTTCCGACTCCAAAAATCAAACCCATTCAACAATTTCAAACCATCAGAAAAAAGGATTACAACTCAGAATTTCCAAAACTAACAAGAAACTCAAAAATAACTCAACAAGATCCATCCACTTCTAAGCAGCCAGTGAATGAATTCTTGAAACCAAAAATATATTTTTCAAAAATCTTCAAAAGCAACAAACAAACAACTGTCATCGGAACCAGATCACAGAACTATCATCGTTCTGATATCACTCCGAAAATTTTAAAACGACAACAAAATAATACTTGTTGCCATTGTTGCAAACACTATTCTAAACCAATTATGGCTAGCACTTCAAAAACTTTCAAAAATAAAAATATCTACTCCTCAAAACCATTAAAAAGATTTGTTCAAAAATGGATCATAAAATCTCCTGCCTCAGAATCAAATTCTTCCTCTAAAACAGAAACTCTCACCAAATCTTCCATGCCTACTAAAACAAATGGGACCAAACAAGTTTGGATGCCCAAACTAACTGTTTAACTTTTCAGGCCCTTAGCACGGAAGAGCAGGATGATGAATGGCTAATTGATAGTGCCTGCTCAATGCACATGACCGGAAGATTGGAGTTTCTAAGGGATTATAGAGAAGTCAATTTTGGAGGATATGTTACATTCGGAAACGACGCAAACGGCATCATCAAAGGCTATGCTTTACTAACAAATGGAAACTTTACCATTCAGAAAGTTTCCTACGTCCTCGGACTAAAACATAATTTAATAAGTGTAGGTCAACTAGTCAGTACTAGTCTCCGAGTTGAATTTGACAATGAATTCAGCTATATTATGATTGGTACCAGAGACAGATGTTTAATCCGATCACCAAGACAAATCAATATGTTCCCTCTAGACATCACTATGTTTCCTGGAAAACCAAGACTATGCTTACTAACAAAAGCTCACTCCGAAATCAGTTGGTTATGGCATCGGAAACTGGCTCATCTCAACTTCCGATACATGAATCAGTTGGTAACCGGAGAAATGATCAGAGGATTGCCACTTCTGAGGTATGACAACGAAAACTTATGTGCAATATGCATATTTGGGAAACAAAAGAAGAAATCACACAAAACAATCTCCGATTCAAATATTACTCGTCCACTAGAACTTATTCATATGGATCTCTGTGGTCCATCAACAGTTGCTAGTATAAATCACATGAAATATATCCTGGTCATCGTGGACGACTACTCCCGATTCACATGGGTGTTCTTCTTAAGATTAAAATCAGACACCTATTCAGAACTCAAAAACTTTATCACCTCAATCGAACTTAAGATTCAACTTCCTGTAAGAAGAATCCGAAGTGATATTGGAACTGAGTTCAACAACAAGCAAATCGAAGAATTTCTGACATCCAAAGGAATAGAGCATAACTTCTCAGCACCATACACACCACAGCAAAACGGTGTAGTCGAAAGAAGAAATAGAACTCTAGTAGAAGCAGCCTGATCAATGCTAAACTTTGCAAATCTTCCTCTAACCTTCTGGGCAGAAGCAATATCAACTGCTTGCTTTGTTCAAAATCGATCCATCATCAACAAGACGCTACATATGACTTTCTATGAAGTTTTAAACAAGAGAAAACCCAATGTTAAGTTCTTTCATATATTTGGCTGCCGATGCTTCATTAAAAACAACAAAGATCACTTGGGAAAATTTGCACCCAAAAGTGATGAAGCAATATTCATGGGATATTCATCAAAATCAGTAGCCTATCGAGTCCTAAACAAAAGAACACGAGTTATAGAAGAAAGTTTAGACATAGAATTCGACGATCAATACTAATGGAGAAAGAAGAATCAAGATATTCTATATGTAATGGAAAATGATGTTCCAGTAGGACATCGACACATTCATACAGTTGAAATTGATTACGACTTACTCTTTGATCCATCAGAAACAGCAAAAGAAGCCGAAGTTGTCCATTCTCCTGATGCAATTCAGCAAATCATCTCAGCATCAGGACCAACCACTTCCTCAGAAACTACCACATCTGAAAATCAACCAGACCCTCCGATAAACTCTCCAATAATCGTAGGGGAGCCTCAGTACCCCTCTCCTAGTCATCAGAATCAGAAAGAACCTTTTCACTTAGCAACCTCTGAGGGGGAGTCGAGACTCCCTACACATGTTGATGGGTTTCCTCAATCCGAGGGGGACCATCAACCTTCAGAAGACACTTCATCAGCAGACATCCTTTCAGAAAATGTCATAGCCCACTCTTCTGATGCTATAATCAATAATTCACCGCTCCTTATACTTGAAACCGATGAAAATACATCAGTCAAAGAATCCCAAATTCAAAACACATCTACTGATGACACTGACTTCATCCAAGATATCTCTCCTCCTATTTCCGACCCAGCATCTCTTCCACGCTTACACAAATGGACTTGGAGTCATCCTCCGAACCAAATCATCGGAAATCCTTCATCCAAAGTTCAAACAAGATCAAAGAAATCGATTCAGGATGATTGTCACTATGCCGCTTTTATCAGCAAAATCGAACCTAAGACAGTCCTTGATGCCTTAGACGACGACGATTGGATCAAAGCCATGCAAGAAGAACTGTCAGAATTCAAGAGAAATAAAGTTTGGGATCTTGTTCCGAGACCCTCCAATCACAGAGTCATAGGTACCAGATGGGTCTTCCGAAACAAACTCGATGACACGGGCACTGTAGTCAGAAACAAAGCCAGATTAGTAGCCAAAGGTTACAGTCAGATCGAAGGACTTGACTATGACGAAACGTATGCACCAGTAGCAAGACTAGAAGCCATTCAGATCTTCCTAGCCTATGCCGCACATAAAAACATCATTGTACATCAGATGTATGTTAAAAGTGCATTTCTTCAAGGTGATCTACTAGAAACAGTCTATCTTCAACAACCTCCTGGCTTTGAAGATCTATCTCGACCCAACCATGTGTATCGTCTGAATAAAGCTGTATATGGTTTAAAACAATCACCTAGAGCTTGGTATGAAACACTGTCAACTTTTCTAGTTTCATCAGGATACGGAAGAGGAGTCATTGATCCAACATTCTTTGTCTGATCCCATCAAAATCACATCATGATCGTACAAGTTTATGTGGATGATATTATCTTCGGATAAACTAATCAAGCAATGGTCGATGAATTTGCAAAAGTGATGACAGACAAATTTCACATGAGCATGAATCGAGAAATAAACTTCTTCTTAGGCCTTCAAATCAAACAAACAACACAAGGAATTTTCATACATCAAGAAAAATACACAAATGAACTTCTGAAGAAATTTTCTTTTGAAAATTGCTCTACTGCCAAGATTCCAATCTCCACAAATCACACTCTCTTTGCAGACCCCGAAGGCAAGCTGGTAGATCACAAATTATGTTGGGGAATGATAGGTTCCCTACTATACTTAACTGACAATAGGCCCGATATCATGTTTTCAACTTGCTTATGTGTGAGATATCAAAGCTGCTCCAAAAGCATCCCATTTGTCAGCAGTTAAACAAATTTTCAAATACCTAAAAGGAACTAAAGCCATGGGACTATGGTATCCAATCGGAAATAACTTCAAACTTCAAGCGTTCACTGATTCAGACCATGCTGGATGTAAATTAGATCGGAAAAGCACATCTGGAGGCTGTCAATTCCTTGGTGGAAGGTTAGTCAGTTGGTCCTTTAAGAAACAAAACTATGTTGCTCTATCATCAGCAGAAGCCGAATATGTCACTGCATCCACCTGTTTCTCACAAGTCCTCTGGATGAAGACTCAGCTATTAGATTACGGCTACCGATTCCTTCAAGTTCTGATTTATTGTGACTCCAAGAGTGCCATTGCTATCTCTCATAATCCTATTCAGCACTCTATGACAAAGCACATTGATCTAATATATCACTTCATTAAGAATCAAATTTTAGAAGGTAACATCGAATTATACTTTATTCCTACCGATGATCAAGTAGCTGATGTCTTCACAAAAGCCTTAGATTCCACTAAGTTCAACAATTTTCTGGACAAATTACGTATGCTAAATCCTGACTCTGACTTCTTTAGAGAATGATTGATTCATTCCTGATTTTCCTTCCTTCCGATTTTTCTCAGAATTTCTAAACTTTCCGATTCTTTCTCAGAATTTCTAAACCTTCCGATTTTTCTCAGAATTTCTAAACCTTCCGATTTTTCTCAGAATTTCTAAATCTCCCAATTTGTCTCAGAATTTCTAAATCTTCTGATTGTTCTCAAACATTCTGATAACTCTCATGATAACTTCATGAAAACACATTATCAACACACGCATAAAACACCAACCTTACGATTCATTTATATATAAGCATTACATTAATTGAATCAATTAAGTCATATTTCTAAACATCCCAAAAGTATATGACTTAAGATTCCACTACACAAAGACGATTACAAAACATTAAAAAAAACAAAAAAAAAAAAAACAAAAGATGATCCATTTCCCCTTCCTCCTAATGTTTGTTGTACTGCCACTTTGGAGGATGTCCATACACAAAGCTCTGTGTGATTCATACAGACAAATCACACACCCGAACCATCTTCCCATCCAGCAGCACAACGTCATAAACATCATCGCCGATCACGTTATCAACAACTCCAGCCCACCACCCCTGTCGATCCCATACATCGACATAGTCACCAACCTTATACTCAACTACCACAGTGGGTGGGATAGGACGAAGGAGACCATATTTGACACGCACAATCATCATCTTTCCAGTAGTATTATCCGGCAAGCATCTCAGCTGTACTTCACACCGCCATTTCCAAGTCCTTGTAATTACCCCCTCATAGAAACCACCAGCAAAATCTCCAGTTGTCAACTTCACCTCTACCTCATCAAAACATTTGAAGAAGAAACGAGCCATGATTGAAACCAAGAAAATATAAGCTAATTTACGTGTTAAGTTTGCATGGTTAAACAATTAGACGAAAACCCCTTTTTATAACCAACCAACGTGCCCATTCGTTTATCCTATTTCATCTACTTAGAGGTCATAATGACCCTAGTGGGCAGTTAATGCACCCATCAAATCGGCATCATGGCCAAAGCGGTTGATAAGACTATTTGGCGACTTGAGCAGCGTAATGGATAAAACCATCCTTCACCCCATGCTGATTTTCGAGAACTGACACACATTCAGAACTGACACACATTCACCTACACACATTTACCTAACCCTCTTTCTATACATTTCTACCCTTATTTCTTCACAAAACGACAGAAATCCATTCTCTCTCTGATAATTTTCTTCTGATTAACAAATATTCCGATAATTAAGTCCAAAAAAAATATCAACTCATAACAAAGTTCAGTTTCATTCATACATAGTCAAAAGGCTTACATATCTTACTCAAAGAAAAGATACAACTATATCCACAAAAATACAAATCTAACCTTCAAACACAAAAGACATTCTACCCACAAAATAACTAATCTCCCCCTTTTTTCTACCCCTCTTCATCAGAGTTTATAGTACTGCCACATCGGAGTCTCTCCGAGATGGTACCTCTGATGAATCCTAAGTTCGGACTCATCTACAAACAACCTAGTTCCATCCACCAACACCACATGGAACTGGTTGAATGGTGTCTTCCTTGAAATAGCAGCTGGCCACCATCCACGACGATAGCATACCTCCACGAAGTCATATTGCTTGAACTCCACCAAAACCCTTGGAGGCACCGGTTGAAGATACGCAAAATCGACGTGTACACTCAACGGACCACCAGTAGATCCATCAGTCAAAGTTGTCATCTTTACTTCATATTGATTGTTCCATACAGACTTGATCACACCACCATAAACAGCACCCACAAACTCCCCATCTTGCATCCTCACTTCAACCTTCTCATCTCGACTAAATGGACGTCTCGCTGCCATACCTAACATTTAACCCCCTTTCGAATGACTTACATGTTCATCTCAAACCTCCTTTTATAATCACTCAAACTTCCTTATCTTACGACACATCATCACTTCGAGATTAACAACATAGAGATTGATACATGATTTGACTAATTATTACAGACAGACAACACCATTACCCCTCTTTACAGCACTGACGTGACAACTCTACAGTTATCTTTTCCACAAGTCTTCTCTGAACTTCATATTCGGACACTCAATCTTCCTCTGACTCTCGCTCTTCAAAACATAATCAGAACCCTCCTGTACATACTTCTTCTGATACCTTTTATCAGAAATACCAACTTCTCTGAAACGTAATTCAACTCCGAACTCCACATTCCTTTTTCTGACTAAATAGATCTAATCTATCAGAATTCTCATTCATTTCTGAACAAATCAGAACTCTCATCCGTACTCACGATATCTCATCACGACACATTTAATAGTGGAATAAAAATTAAATACGAAATACATTTATTTCCCAATTATTAAAATCCACACGATCCATTTTTCTCCAACGGATATTCTCTCTGTCACACACGTCCGTCCTTTAATGGACCATCCTCTTTCATCATTTCCTTGCATTTAATGTCAAGCATACCATTTTCTGACACAACTGTTCACACGTCCCTTCTTTTTCGCAAACCGGCGGTTCATTTCACTTTTTCGAAATGTTATAACTGTTCCCTTCCTTTTGATCTCTCACACTCTTCATATAAACCCCCTTTCTCATTAATCCTTTCTCACCGCCGTCTACAATCCTTTAACCCTAAAAAACCTCAAAACTTCTCCATCCGATCAATCCTCAAATCTCTTCAATGGCTTCCCATTCCAGAAGCGATACCGACACTGTCAATATCGCCGTATCCAATCTTCAACTTTCAGACGATCTCAAAGCTTACAAGCCACACCTGCAAGTTCTAATTCATGTCCTTTCGAGACACACACTGGCAAAAGCTTTCTTTCATCACCTCCCTCCATTCCACTCTCTCTTTTACAGGAAGTAGTCTCCTCCGCCACAAAATGTGACAGCGGTTATGTCATCGCCCTGCACAACGATCATCGTGTCGTCATCGACAAGAAAACCTTCGCAAAAGCCCTAAACCTCCCCTACCATACCTCCACCTTTGACCAACCAACCGATGGTGATCTTAAGTCTATGATCTACAACATGGGTTATATGTATGACTTGCCCAAACTCTTTCATATGTCTAAAGGACACATCTCCCCTTTATGGCAATGTCTCATACACTACATCATTAAGTGCTTAACCGGCAAAATGGGTGGTACAGACCAATTGAACAAACGTCTTATGAAACTTCTTTGGAGCCTCTACTCCGGTCGAAAAGTCGGTTACGCCGGAATACTGTTTGATGACTTCATCAATTATGTACCTTCCTCATTAAAACCCACAGGTCAAATTCACTCTGCACGTTTTTGGGCTATATGCATCGAGCACATATATCAGAGTCTTGACCTTGCCTTTCCTGATCCAAGATCAGCAGAGGACAAACTGGTCATGATTAAGGCTAAACCATACACTGCCAAAACGGACCCCATATTCGGGGAAATACGAAGACTGCCTAAAGCACTCCTGAATTTGGCGGATCCAGCACACCCTGCTGTCATCTCTCACATTACTTCTACTGAAGGACTCGATGCTTATCCTCCTCACTCTCTTAAACGATGTGAGGCCCCTAAGAAACTCAAGAAGAAAGCTTCTGAATCTTCCCCATCCAAGCAACCACCGAAAAAGAAGCAACGAAAAGTCAAAACGGTATCTCTTTCTCTTTTTTTGAATCAGACACATCTTACTTCTGATAATGCCCCTCACCCCCCCCCCCCATTTTTACCCCTCTTTCTAAACTTCCCCTTCTCTTCAGTCAGAAGTCTCTATCCTCTGACAACCACGCTTTCTAAACTTCCCCTTCTGAATCCTCCCTCCTTCTTTTCACTTATCTGAACTTTTCTACTTCTGATACCCCCCCCTTCTCTCTCTTTATATTTTATCGATATATCATCTCCCCCGATTCATATAGTCTTCTCTAATCATTCAGCAGTTTCATAATTATGCCTATTTTCTGACATACATCTTTCTTAACTCCTTTCTATGATAATATGATAAAATCCACAATTGGTATCACAACAACTTGATTATTTAAATCTCACTTCATGATTTCAAATTAAGCACCTCATCTACACATCATACTGTGCACTTCAAACATTTGTGATTATATCAGGTATGAATTCCATCCAGTATCCATGTTCAATATCTAACTTACGTTCTTTATTGTTAGACTTCTGAACCATCCTCAAAAGATTCCAAGTCAGAACATTTGGAGGAAAGACAAAACTCTCCAGACTCGGAAAATATTTCGGATGACACATTCATGGAAGTAGACCAAAATCAACCCCCACCTTCCCCACCTAAAAAGAATTCACCAACCCCCACACAGACTCCCCACACTGATCTCCTTCCAAACCTCACTCAACCTCCTCCTGATGCATCTGAATTTTCTAAATGGAAATTCAAACAAGCAGTATGAGACCAACAAGTATTGGTTGAACGTCTTCGAGATCAATTCGAATATAAACAAAAGGAACTTCAAACTCTGTTCGTCTTTGGTCCCGCATCTGACAAAGACTCTGACTATGTAAAGGCAGAAAGAATTCGCATCAATGCTCTCATCCAACAACTTGATTCCCTCCTCCACTCATCACTTGAGCCACTGGTAGACTCCTCATTCTACCTCTTTGACACTACCGAAACTGACTGGTCCAACATTGCATCCGCAATAATCCCTCTCACCTGGGACAAATTCTGTGTTCAAGAAATTCAGAAAGAGCAACAATGAAAGCAAACATTGGAACAACCTACTAAGTCCGACTCTCGCGTCCTAATCTCTGAGACTCAATCTATTCCAATCAGCACCCCCAACTTTGGTGATGATCAAGAGGTGGATAAACCTTCCTCGTCGCAAATGCATCTGATCGATCTAAGCGACACAAATTCCTCCTCAGACAAAGCTGCCAAAGCGCCTCAGCCTCAATCTGTCAACTCCTTACTTAAGGATGATTCTCTTCATCAGAAAGTTGATGCTCTGACAATACTCCTGACTGACTTCAAGTCCTCACAAAATCAGGAGCCCTTGATCAAAGAAACCGCTAAACTCAAGGAAAGAATTGCTGCTTTAGAGAAGAAAGACACCGAAATTCTTCTCACTTGCGACTCTAATGCTGAAAGGATCATCAATGATGGGCTCGCAAACCTAGATGCTCAACGCGAAACCGATGCAGCAAACATGATGAAGACCGCACAGAAGATGCTGACCGACGTTGAAAAATGCCAACAACAAGTCCCTAAGCTCCTGACAAATGTGGAACTCAAACTCAAAGAAGCCATGAACCATTTTGCCAAGTACCTAAATGGCGTTTTGGCCGAAAACTTCTCTCTTCGAAGAACCAACATTGTTCTTCTTCAGATGGTTACTCAAACCATGCAGAACATTACCGGCACTATGCCAGGTCCCATTGAACAAATCAAACTCTACACAAAGCTAAATATGGAAGTAATGGAGGCTCTCTAGACCATGTACGATACGCCTCTTCCTGATTGCATCAAGAAGGAAGTCACCAAAGTCTCCGCCCAGATTGACTCCATTTTGGCTCGCCTACCTGTGACCCCTTTCGTTCCTACAGGAGCCCCAGGAGGGGGAAAGGCGAATGACAAAGCAGAACCCGACCAACCGACTGCCATGTTAATAGATTCTGCTGCTGGTCCAAGTGGAACAAAATACCAAGAAAACATTCAACAAAAAGAAACAAAAGAAACTGTTATTGATACCGGAACCAATGAAGACGAAAATCAGAACAAGGAATCAGAAAACATCCAATCTCCAACTCCGAAATCTCCAACTCCGAAATCTCCTACTCTGAAATCTCCTACTCTGAAATCTCCAACTCCGAAATCTCCAACTCCGAAATCTCCAACTCCGAAATCTCCTACTCCGAAATCTCCAACTCCAAAATCTCCAACTCCAATCCCCTCCTCTCGGAAATTTCCTCATCAGAAATCCAATCATTCAGACGACGAGATCTTTGTATACTCACCAATCAAGGATTTTGATCCACCAGAGATTAAGGAAAGAAAATCAAAATTCTTTGACGATCAAGCCAATGAACATGCTAAAGAATTCAGCAACGAGTCGGAACATGATCAATATCAAGCTGATCCAACTGGTCCCAGTAATTCCATCTACTCAAACACCAATTATCGACTAATAACCGACTCAGACTTCCAACCCTTCAAATAATACAATCCTCCCCCTTCAAAAGAATACAACTGGGATCTTCCTCTGGCCCCCAACGTAGAAAAATATAAGTATACTCTGAACCTCTCGGCAATTTCAGGACCTTTCAAAGATCTAGCTGCTCACGATAGAAACTTGCAATTCTTCAAGAGATGGACCAAACCTCAAGAAGAAACTTGGTCAAATGAAGTCGTAACTGCAGTCCGAAGTATTAAAAGGAAACATTTTCAGAAAGCAGAATTCTTTGAATTTGAGCTTGTCAGAAATGGTGACTACAACAACACATCTCGGATAACAGAAGCCGACTTCAGAAATATGAACCCAGCCGACATTTTCTCGATAACCATGAAGCTGTCTCATAAAGAAGATCAAGTCGCCAGAGAAGCTTACGTTGCGGCGAGAAGATTTCTACATCTTTTAGTAGAGGAATTCTGCTACAATGATGCAGAAATGTATAAAATCATCAAAGATCATCCGGAACCACAGATCATACCAAAACCTGACTTGTCTATGCCAGACAACAGAACTAACTGGAAGAAAGGTGCCACCTTCGATCCAGAACTTGGCCTAGTGTACAAGAATGAAAAAGAATTTCTTTTTCTTCGTGCTGAGTTACCAACAGTATGCTAGACAAGTACATCATAGCTGTGGAAAGATCAAAATCCTCAGAACCAGAAGCCAAGAAAGAACTCCTTATCAGAATGAAGTGGCTTCTGGAAGTCAGAAAATTTTGGAGATTTGCTGCAAAACAAGGAATACTGGATCAACAATACTGAATCAAAACCCTCGTTTGGTCACCGAAGAGGGAATTGTTAGTGCTAATTATCATTGACCAACTCGTAGTTTGATAAGTTTTGGGATTGTATTATCAAACTTTCTATATTGATGGAATGAACTTATTTTCACTTGAATGCTTTTAAGTAATGAACAATCTTTTATCATATTTGTTGCCTCGGATAATCTGTACTCTGATTACTTGTCTATCTGAAATTCAGTATTGAATTTCAGACTCCGTCCTTTCTGAGAAACTCGACAACAGAACGTAACCCACTCAAAAGATTGAGCTCAGAAGTTCTTACTCAGAACCAAGTCAGAAAGTCAGAACATACATAACTATTTCTAAATACACTCTGATAACATCATCCAGGACTCCGAAATCCACTCAGGAATTCGGACTATCAACATAAATATATCATTGGAAATATCACACTTAAGCATTCAACAAAGAAGACTGAAGAATAAAGAATATCTAAGAGATAAGGCAAAGGATAAGCACGTCAACTTATAGGATATGATTAGACTAGATCAAGCGTGGTCATCTAGGAGCATGCCTATTGTACTTTAGAGCATTATTAAATTATAGACAAGCCACCCTAGTCTGACATTGTATTATAATAATAGATTTACCTTTCTTATCTGACTGAAAGAGAGACGTGTTGTCTCCTCTTCAGTCCATAGGTTATTACCAGAAGGTCCTCCCTTAGTCTATAAAAGGGAGACCAAGTTCATCTTCAGTCCTCATGGTTTAGAGAGACTTTATGTAACACTTTCTCTTATTAATACATTCTCTCATTCCATCAACTGTTATGTTATCATCTGTATTTCTCATCTCTCTCTCATTTCTAGTACTCTTACTTTAAATCTTTATATTTCCAAGTTACTTAAATGTCTATATTTACTATTTATTGTTGAGCTATTAAGATCTGTTCTAAGTATTAACTCCTATTTATAATTCCGCATCCATCTCAAGTCTTCGGACTTGTCCCAGTCCGAAACTCATATTTTCGGACTCTTAATTTCCGCAATCTTTTATTCCGCACTTACTTAGAATGTTTGGCGACAAAAACTTTTATAGATTTTTAATGATATTTTTTGTGTTAATTTTAACAATTTGTCTTCTACCCGGGTTCATGAAAAATTACATAATTTATGAATTTTTATAAAATTCATAAAGTACTCTTTGTGATAATTTTAAGCATTTCTCATGTACCTAGGTTCATGAGAAATTGCTTAAATTTTGAATTTTTATAGATTTTTTAATTATATTTATTGTGTTAATTTTAACAATTTGTCGTGTACCCGGGTTCATGAGTAATTGCATAATTTATGAATTTTTATAAAATTCATAAAGTACTCTTTGTGATAATTTTAAGAATTTCTCGTGTACACAGGTTCATGAGAAATTGCTTAAATTTTAAATTTTTATATATTTTTTAATTATAATTATTGTGTTAATTTTAACAATTTGTCGTGTACCCGGATTCATAGTAATTGCATAATTTATAAATTTTTATAAAATTCATAAATTACTATTTGTGATAATTTTAAGCATTTCTCGTGTACCCAGGTTCATGAGAAGTTGCTTAAATTTGAGTTTCTATAGATTTTTAATGATGTTTTTGTGTTTATTTTAACAATTTGTCGTGTACTTAGGTTCATGAAAAATTGCATAATTTATGAATTTTTATAAAATTGATAAATTACTATTTGTGATAAATTTAAACATTTCTCGTGTACCTAGGTTCATGAGAAATTGATTAAATTTTGAATTTTTTATAGATTTCTAATGATATTTTTTGTGTTAATTTTAACTGTTTGTCGTGTAACCGGCTTCATGAAAAAATACATAATTTATGAATTTTTATAAAATTCAAAAAAATTATTCTTTCTGATAATTTAAGCATTTCTCGTTTATCCAGGTTCATGAGAAAATGCTTAAATTTTGAACTTTTATAGATTTTTAATGATATTTTTTGTGTTAATTTTAACAATTTGTCTTGTACTCGGGTTCACGAAAACTTGCATAATTTATGAATTTTTATAAAATTCATAAAGTACTCTTTGTGATAATTTTAAACATTTCTCGTGTACCCAGGTTCATGAAAAATTTCTTAAGTTTTGAATTTTTATAGATTTTTTAATTATAATTATTGTGTTAATTTTATCAATTTGTCGTGTACCCGGGTTCATGAGTAATTGCATAATTTATGAATTTTTATAAAATTCATAAATTACTATTTGTGATAATTTTAAGCATTTCTTGTATACCCAGGTTCATGAGAAATTGCTTAAATTTGAGTTTTTATAGATTTTTAATGATGTTTTTTGTGTTTATTTTAACAATTTGTCGTGTACTCGGGTTCATGAAAAATTGCATAATTTATGAATTTTTATAAAATTGATAAATTACTCTTTGTGATAAATTTAAACATTTCTCGTGTACCCAGGTTCATGATAAATTGCTTAAATTTTGAATTTTTATAGATTTTTTAATTATATTTATTGTGTTAATTTTAACAATTTGTCGTGTACCCAGGTTCATGAGTAATTGCATCATTTTTGAATTTTTATAAAATTCATAAAGTACTCTTTGTGATAATTTTAAGTATTTCTCGTATACCTAGGTTCATGAGAAATTGGTTAAATTTTGAATTTTTATAGATTTTTTAGTTATATTTATTGTGTTAATTTTAACAATTTATCGTGTACCCGGGTTCATGGTAATTGCATAATTTATAATTTTTTATAAAATTCATAAATTACTATTTGTGATCATTTTAAGCATTTCTCGTGTACCCAGGTTCATGAGAAGTTGCTTAAATTTGAGTTTTTATAGATTTTTAATGATGTTTTTGTGTTTGTTTTAAGAATTTGTCGTGTACTCGGGTTCATGAAAAATTGCATAATTTATGAATTTTTATAAAATTGATAAAATGCTCTTTGTGATAAATTTAAACATTTCTCGTGTACCCAGGTTCATGAGAAATTGATTAAATTTTGAATTTTTATAGATTTTTTGATTATATTTACTGTGTTAATTTTAACAATTTGTCGTGCACCCGGGTTCATGAAAAATTGCATATATTTTGAGTTTTTTTAAAATTCATAAATTACTCTTTGTAATAATTTTAAGCATTTCTTGTGTACCCAGGTTCATGAGAAATTGCTTAAATTTTGAATTTTTATAGATTTTTTAATTATATTTATTGTGTTAATTTTAACAATTTGTCGTGTACCCGGGTTCATGAGTAATTGCATAATTTATGAATTTTTATAAAATTCATAAATTACTCTTTTTGATAATTTTAAGCATTTCTCGTGTACCCAGATTCATGAGAAATTGCTTAAATTTGAGTTTTTCTAGATTTTTTAATTATATTATTGTGTTAATTTTAATAATTTGTCGTGTACCTGGGTTCATGAAAAATTGCATAATTTTTGAATTTTTATAAAATTCATAAATTACTCTTTGTGATAAATTTAAGCATTTCTCGTGTACGCAGTTTCATGAGAAATTGCTTAAATTTTGAGTTTTTATAGATTTCTATTGATATTTTTTGTGTTAATTTTAACAGTTTGTCGTGTACCCGGGTTCATGAAAAATTACATAATTTATGAATTTTTATAAAATTCAAAAAGTGCTCTTTGTGATAATTTTAAGCATTTCTCGTGTACCCAGGTTCATGAGAAATTTCTTAAGTTTTGACTTTTTATAGATTTTTTAATTATAATTATTGTGTTAATTTTATCAATTTGTCGTGTACCCGGGTTCATGAGTAATTGCATAATTTATGAATTTTTATAAAATTCATAAATTACTATTTGTGATAATTTTACGCATTTCTCGTGTACCCACGTTCATGAGAAGTTGCTTGAATTTGAGTTTTATAGTCTTTTAATGATGTTTTTTGTGTTTATTTTAACAATTTGTCGTGTACTCGGGTTCATGAAAAATCGCATAATTTATGAATTTTTATAAAATTGATAAATTACTCTTTGTGATAAATTTAAACATTTCTCATGTACCCAGGTTCATGATAAATTGCTTAAATTTTGAATTTTTATAGATTTTTTAATTATATTTATTGTTAATTTTAACAGTTTGTCGTGTACCCGGGTTCATGAAAAATTACATATGTTTTGAGTTTTTTTAAAAATTTATAAATTATTCTTTTTAATAATTTTAAGCATTTCTTGTGTACACAGGTTCATGAGAAATTGCTTAAATTTTGAATTTTTATAGATTTTTTAATGATATTTTTTGTCTTAATTTTAATAATTTGTCATTCATGAAAAATTGCATAATTTATGATTTTTTATAAAATTCATAAATTACTCTCAATGATAATTTTAAGCATTTCTTGTGTACCCAGGTTCATGAGAAATTGCTTAAATTTGAAGTTTTTATAGATTTTTTAATTCTATTATTGTGTTAATTTTAACAATTTGTCGTGTACCCGGCTTCATGAAAAATTGCATAATTTTTGAATTTTTATAAAATTCATAAATTACACTTTGTGATAATTTTAAGTATTTCTCGTGTACCCAGGTTCTGGAGAAATTGCTTAAATTTTGAGTTTTTATAGATTTTTTAATTATATTTATTGTGTTAATTTTAACAATTTGTCGTCTACCCGGGTTCATTAAAAATTGCATAATTTATGAATTTTAAAAAAATTCATAAATTGCTCTTTGTGAGAAATTTAAGCGTTTCTCGTGTACCTAGGTTCATGAGAAATTGCTTAAATTTTTAGTTTTTATAGATTTTTAATGATATTTTTGTGTTAATTTTAACAGTTTGTCGTGTACCCGGGTTCATGAAAAATTACATAATTATGAATTTTTATAAAATTCATAAATTATTCTTTGTGATAATTTAAGCATTTCTCGTTTATCTAGGTTCATGAGAAAATGCTTAAATTTTGAACTTTTATAGATTTTTAATGATATTTTTTGTGTTAATTTTAACAATTTGTCTTGTAGCCGGGTTCATGAAAAATTGCATAATTTATGAATTTTTATAAAATACATAAAGTTCTCTTTGTGATAATTTTAATCATTTCTCGTGTACCCAGGTTCATGAGAAATTGCTTAAATTTTGAAGTTTTATAGATTTTTTAATTATATTTATTGTGTTAATTTTAACAATTTGTCGTGTACCCGGGTTCATGAGTAATTGCATAATTTATGAATTTTATAAAATTAATGAAGTACTCTTTGTGATAATTTTAAGCATTTCTCGTGTACCAAGGTTCATGAGAAATTGCTTAAATTTTGAATTTTTATAGATTTTTTAATTATATTTATTATTTGAATTTTAACAATTTGTCGTGTACCCGGGTTCATGGTAATTGCATAATTTATAAATTTTTATAAAATTCATAAATTACTATTTGTGATAATTTTAAGCATTTCTCGTGTACCCAGGTTCATGAGAAGTTGCTTAAATTTGAGTTTTTATTGATTTTTAATGATGTTTTTGTGTTTATTTTAACAATTTGTCATGTACCCGGGTTCAGGAAAAATTGCATAATTTATGAATTTTTATAAAATTGATAAATTACTCTTTGTGATAAATTTAAACATTTCTCGTGTACCCAGGTTCATGAGAAATTGCTTAAATTTTGAATTTTTATAGATTTTTTAATTATATTTATTTTGTTAATTTTAACAATTGGTAGTGTACCCGGGTTCATGTAAAATTGCTTGTGTTTTGAGTTTTTTTAAAATTCATAAATTACTGTTTTTAAAATTTTGAAGCATTTCTTGTGTACCCAGGTCCATGAGAAATCGCTTAAATTTTGAATTTTTATAGATTTTTTAATGATATTTTTTGTCTTAATTTTAATAATTTGACATTCATGAAAAATTTCATAATTTATGATTTTTTATAAAATTCATAAATTACTCTCAATGATACTTTTAAGCATTTCTTTTGTACCCAGGTTCATGAGAAATTGCTTAAATTTGAAGTTTTTATAGATTTTTTAATTCTATTATTGTGTTAATTTTAACAATTTTTCGTGTACCCGGGTTCATGAAAAATTGCATAATTCTTGAATTTTTATAAAATTCATAAATTACTCTTTGTGATAATTTTAAGTATTTCTCGTATACCCAGGTTCAAGAGAAATTGCTTAAATTTTGAGTTTTTATAGATTTTTTAATTATATTTATTCTGTTAATTTTAACAATTTGTCGTCTACCCGGGTTCATGAAAAATTGCATAATTTATGAATTTTAAAAAATTCATAAATTGCTCTTTGTGAGAAATTTAAGTGTTTCTCGTGTACCAAGGTTCATGAGAAATTGCTTAAATTTTGAGTTTTTATAGATTTTTAATGATATTTTTTGTGTTAATTTTAACAGTTTGTCTTGTACCCGGGTTCATGAAAAATTACATAATTATGAATTTTTATAAAATTCATAAATTATTCTTTGTGATAATTTAAGCATTTCTCGTTTATCCAGGTTCATGAGAAAATGCTTAAATTTTGAACTTTTATAGATTTTTAATGATATTTTTTGTGTTAATTTTAACAATTTGTCTTGTACCCGGGTTCATGAAAAATTGCATAATTTATGAATTTTTATAAAATTCATAAAGTTCTCTTTGTGATAATTTTAATCATTTCTCGTGTACCCAGGTTCATGAGAAATTGCTTAAATTTTGAAGTTTTATAGATTTTTTAATTATATTTATTGTGTTAATTTTAACAATTTGTCGTGTACCCAGGTTCATGAGTAATTGCATAATTTATGAATTTTTATAAAATTCATAAATTACTATTTGTGATAATTTTAAGCATTTCTCGTGTACCCAGGTTCATGAGAAATTGCTTAAATTTTGAATTTTTATAGATTTTTTAATTATATTTATTATTTTAATTTTAACAATTTGTCGTGTACCCGGGTTTATGGTAATTGCATAATTTATAAATTTTTATAAAATTCATAAATTACTATTTGTGATAATTTTAAGCATTTCTTGTGTACCCAGGTTCATGAGAAGTTGCTTAAATTTGAGTTTTTATTGATTTTTAATGTTGTTTTTGTGTTTATTTTAACAATTTGTCATGTACCTGGGTTCATGAAAAATTGCATAATTTATGTATTTTTAAAAAATTGATAAATTACTCTTTGTGATAAATTTAAACATTTCTCGTGTACCTAGGTTCATGGGAAATTGCTAAAATTTTGAATTTTTATAGATTTTTTAATTATATTTATTTTGTTAATTTTAAGAAATGGTCGTGTACCTGATTTCATGAAAAATTGCATGTGTTTTGAGTTTTTTTAAAATTCATAAATTACTGTTTTTAATAATTTGAAGCATTTCTTGTGTAACCAGGTCCATGAGAAATCGCTTAAATTTTGAATTTTTATAGATTTTTTAATGATATTTTTTGTCTTAATTTTAATAATTTGTCGTGTACCTAGGTTCATGAAAAATTGCATAATTTATGATTTTTTATAAAATTCATAAATTACTCTCAGTGATAATTTTAAGCATTTCTCGTGTACCCAAGTTTATGAGAAATTGCTTAAATTTGAAGTTTTTATAGATTTTTTAATTATATTATTGTGTTAATTTTAACAGTTTGTCGTGTACCCGGGTTCATGAAAAATTGTATAATTTTTGAATTTTTATAAAATACGTAAATTACTCTTTGTGATAATTTTAAGCCTTTCTCGTGTACCCAGGTTCAGAAGAAATTGCTTAAATTTTGAGTTTTTATAAATTTTGAATGATATTTTTTGTGTTAATTTTAACAGTTTGTCGTGTACCCGGGTTCATGAAAAATTACATAATTTATGAATTTTTATAAAATTCATAAATTATTCTTTGTGATAATTTAAGCATTTCTCGTTTGTTTAGGTTCATCAGAAAATGCTTAAATTTTGAACTTTTATAGATTTTTAATGATATTTTTTGTGTTAATTTTAACAATTTGTTTTGTACCCGGGTTCAAAAAAAATTGCATAATTTATGAATTTTTATTAAATTCATAAAGTACTCTTTGTGATAATTTTAAGCATTTCTCATGTACCCAGGTTCATGAGAAATTGCTTAAATTTTGAATTTTTATAGATTTTTTAATTATATTTATTGTGTTAATTTTAACAATTTGTCGTGTACCCGGGTTCATGAGTACTTGCATATTTTATGAATTTTTATAAAATTCATAAATTACTCTTTGTGATAATTTTAAGCATTTCTCGTGTACGCAGGTTCATTAGAAATTGCTTAAATTTGATTTTTCATAGATTTTTAATGATGTTTTTTGTGTTTATTTTAACAATTTGTTGTGTACTCGGGTTCATGAAAAATTGCATAATTTATGAATTTTTATAAAATTCATAAATTACTCTTTGTTATAAATTTAAATATTTCTCGTGTACACAGGTTAATGAGAAATAGCTTAAATTTTGAATTTTTATAGATTTTTAATTATATATATTGTGTTAATTTTAATAATTTGTCGTGTACCCTTGTTCATGAAAAATTGCATATGTTTTTAGTTTTTTAAAATTCATAAATTACTCTTTATAATAATTTTAAGCATTTCATGTGTACCCAGGTTCATGAGAAATTTCTTAAATTTTGAATTTTTATAGATTTTTTAATGATATTTTTTGTCTTAATTTTAATAATTTGTCGTGTACCTAGGTTCATGAAAAATTGCATAATTTATGATTTTTTATAAAATTCATAAATTACTCTCAGTGATATTTTTAAGCATTTCTCGTGTACCCAGGTGCATGAGAAATTGCTTAAATTTTGAATTTTTATAGATTTGTTAATTATATTTATTGTGTTAATTTGAAAAATTTGTAGTGTACCCGGGTTCCTGAAAAATTGCATAAGTTTTGAATTTTTTTAAATTCATAAATTACTCTTTGAGATAATTTTAAGCATTTCTCGTGTACTTAGGTTCATGAACAATTGCTTAAATTTTGAATTTTTATAGATTTTTTAATTATATTTTTTTGTTAATTTTAACAATTTCTCGTGTACCCGGGTTCATAAAAAATTGCATAATTTATAAATTTTTGTAAAATTCATAAATTACTCTTTGTGATAATTTTAAGCATTTCTCGTGTACCCAGGTTCGTGAGAAATTGGTTAAATTTTATGTTTTTATAGATTTTTTAATTATATTTATTTTGTTAATTTTAACAATTTGTCGTGTACCCGGGTTAATGAAAAATTGCATGTGTTTTGAGTTTTTTTAAAATTCATAAATTACTGTTTTTAATAATTTGAAGCATTTCTTGTGTACCCAGGTCCATGAGAAATCACTTAAATTTTGAATTTTTATAGATTTTTTAATGATATTTTTTTTCTTAATTTTAATAATTTGTCGTGTACCTAGTTTCATGAAAAATTGCATAATTTATGATTTTTTATAAAATTCATAAATTACTCTCAGTGATAATTTTAAGCATTTCTCGTGTACCCAAGTTTATGAGAAATTGCTTAAATTTGAAGTTTTTATAGTTTTTTTAATTATATTATTATGATAATTTTAACAATTTATCGTTGATATCGTACGTATTTCGTACATATTTTATACGATATCAGCGTATTTTTATAAATAAATTAAGCTAAAAAGGACTAAAATACTCACTTTACTTGGAAAATATCAATTATGCAGGTTTTTAAGCAAAAAGGAGCAAAATGGGCGAAAAAGGACCAAAGTTGGAACAAGCAGGGACCAAAAATGACAAGTTGCTGAAAATGACCCATTAGCGCCGCTAATATTAAGGATTAGCGACGCTAATCCGTGCTGTTGAGAAAAATCCGCGGGCGAGATTCGCGTTTGACCAGCGAACGAGTTTTTGGGGAATTCGAATATTAGCGACGCTAATCCCCAAAATTAGCGACGCTAATGTTTCAGAAGTCTATAAATAGCCATTCTCGCCTGCCAGAAAGGGAGTTCAGTTCCTGCGCTTTAGCCACGACCCCGAGACACTTCCAAGCAATTTTTAGAAGGTATTTGAAGCCCGAATCACGACTCTCGAGATTCGATTTCGTATTTTTATCATTTGTAAGACGTTTTCGGTTACAATTTTGTATTTTTGATTCATTTCTTGCCATGTCTGGCTAGAAACCGCATTCTAGTCCTGAGTTTGGATATGTTTGGTGTATAATTTGAAACATTCGGTTCGATGAATGCTTTTGAATGATTCCAATGATCATTTTCTTGTTTCAATCTGAGTTTTGAATTTGATTTACTTTTGACTGGCCATCTTAATTGGATCTTTCTCAAACGATGTTAATCCACTGTGTAAGGCACCTAATCGCTGAACACAATTGATGTTTGGTAACAAAAACAAGCGCCCAATTCCTTGTTTAGAATCTGGTCATATGTCCACACACTTCCCAGTGGACGCGAAGAATTGGACACTGATTGCTACTTGCACACCTTATGCGGTTTCTGCATTCGGCCTATAAGCGGACCTTAGGTCGGGTAAAATGAAACTAGGTTTAGGTAATAAGCGGACCTTTATCTAAAAATTTTAGCAAGTTATTTTCATAAAGATTATATTTTATGAATTTGAAAAGCCAACTTGGATTTGTATTCTTAAGCACGTCGACCGGATTCATTCTATTACGCTGAACATTGAAGACTCGGGACTAGGCCTTTTTATTATTGATTTTCGTCAAGCTTTATTATTTGCATGTTTCTGCAATTTATTATTATTATTTGTTACTCAAACCCCCCCCCCCTCCTTTATTTTTACATTTTAAGGCATAAACTTTGAACTCCGTGTCCTTGAGGTTCGACCCTGCTTACCCTGTACTCTAATCCAGTGCAGTTGAGCAGTGACTGGTCGGATTCTATTTCCGATCACATTTGTTAGGGATTGACACCCTTAACAAATTGGCGCCGTTGCCGGGGACATGGCAATACTAACGTTTATGCCAATATCTCTTCGTACAGGTTCACCACTTGCACTTGACAAGGAGATCGAGAAAACCGCTAGAAGCCTAAGGAAGCAAGCCACACTTCGCAAGAAGCAGCCCACTTCCCAAACTTCTACATCACATCCTACCACAGAAAACCAATCAACCCAAGTCACACCTACCGAAACCCAATCCGAAACCACATCACCACCATCTCCAACTCCTATTCGTACACCTGTCACCATGGCAGCACCCAAACAAACCCTCCGTCAATGGGCAACACAAGATGTTACCCAACAACCCCTATGCATCACCTACCCTGCCATGATCAACTTCGAGCTCAAGTCTGGGCTAATTCATCTTCTGCCAACATTCAGAGGGGTCGAAAATGAAGACCCTCACAAGTTCTTAAAAGAATTTCATGTGGTGTGCACCGGCATGAAGCCACATGACGTGACAGAAGATCAAATCAAGCTTAGGGCATTCCCCTTTGCTGTTCAAGACTCCGCGAGAGACTGGCTCTACTACTTGCCACCTGGATCCGTTACCACGTGGAATGAGCTAGCTCGTATGTTCCTTGATAAGTACTTCCCTGAGATGAAAGCCTCTGCCCTTCGCAGAGAGATTATTGGCATTAAGCAGCAGAAGAGGGAAGCATTACATAGCTACTGGGAACGATTCAAAAGGTTGTGCACTCGATGCCCCAAGCACGGTATCACCGATTATCAATTACTTCAATATTTTTGTGAGGGATTAACAGCTTGGGACCGTCGACTATTAAATGCTTCAAGTGGAGGATCAATTACTGATAAAACCCCGACTCAGATTCGGGATTTGATCAATACAATGGCTGAGGATTCCAAACATACTCTCCAGGAGGATGAATGGTATCCAGATCCACCAAGAGCGGTTAATGAATTCAACAACCCTAAATTGGAGTCTCAAATCTCCGAGTTGACTAAAGCCGTTCTGATGTTAACCAAAGAGAAAGCCACCCAACCGCCAGTTCGACCTTGTGGCGTTTGTCTACAAGTGGGCCACACAACCGATATGTGCCCATTATTGCAAGAAGAAACCGAAGAAGCCAAAGCCACGGGGCCATTTCAAAGACAATACGATCAACCGCGAGGAAATACAGGATGGAATCAAGGTCAATCGTCGAACCACCAAGCAAGAAACCATCAACAATATCAACCCAGGCCGCCACCGCAAAATCAGCCATACCAAGCTCGTCCACTACCAACTACCTCTCAACCAAGCAGCTCTGGGACGTCTTTGGAAGATATCGTCAAAAGCTTAGCAACAAGTACACAGACCTTCCAAAATGAAACTAAGGCAAGCATCAAAAATCTAGAACAACAAATGGCTCAGCTTGATAGCTCAGTAAGCAAATTGGAAGCACAAGGCAAGCTCCCAGCTCAAACCGAAACAAACCCGAAGCATAAAGCCTATGCCGTTACTCTAAGAAGCGGTACACAATACAAAGGGCCTAAGGCCCCGATCGAAGAGGAAGAGCTGGAAGTGGAGAAACCGCCGAAAAAGCCTGAAGAGCCAAAGCCGAAAGACCCAGAACCTGTAGAAGCCAAAATACAATCCGCACCTTTTCCCTCGAGACTAAGAGGTGATAAAAGAGAAAAGGGGGAAAATGAAATACTTGAAATCTTCAGAAAAGTTGAAATAAACATTCCCCTTCTGGAGGCTATTAAACAAATACCCAGGTACGCCAAGTTCCTCAAAGAGCTATGTACTTCAAAAAGAAAGTTAAAGGGGTATGAGACAGTCAAAATCGGAGAAAATGCATTCGCAGTCCTGCAAAGGCGGATACCAAAGAAATGCAAAGATCCTGGTGTCTTCACCGTACCTTGCAAACTGGGTAACATAAGCATACCAAGAGCAATGCTCGATCTGGGGGCCTCAATTAATGTCTTGCCCTATTCTGTGTACAAAGCAACTGGTTTTGGGAATCTAGCGAAGACGGGGATTATAGTTCAACTCGCAGATCGTTCAATAGTTCATCCCAAAGGAGTATTGGAGGACGTACTTGTCCAAGTCAATCAGCTTGTCTTTCCAGCTGATTTCTATGTTCTTGATATGGGAGATGACGACAATCCCAACCCAAACTCAATTCTACTGGGGAGGCCGTTCTTGAGTACTGCAAGAACGAAAATTGATGTCTATGCTGGTAGCTTCTCCATGGAATTCGATGATGAGGTCATCAATTTTAACATCTACGAAGCCATAAAGTACCCAACCGATGTACATTCTTTGAATTTAGTAGATATCATTAAACCACTTGCTGAGGAACTATTTGAGTTAATCAGCAGTGACCCCTTGAGTTTGGTATTGAATAACGATTTGGATGAGCAAAAGATAGAAGAATTGGTAGAGAAGTTTGAGCTAAATGAAGATCTGAAAACAATGGTGAAGGCAGTTGAGGAGAGAAAAGACCTGAAAAACAAACAGGTCATGATGCAACTGCTCGACTCGACCGAAAAGCTCCTTCCCTCAGTAGTGAAAGCACCAAAGCTCGAGCTCAAAACTTTTCCCGAGCATCTTAAATATGCCTACTTGGGAAACGAAGAGACACTCCCTGTCATCGTTTCAAACAAATTGATGGAAAAGGAAGAAGAGGAGTTGATCAACCTCCTAAAAAGATACAAGAAAGTGATAGGGTGGACGATCGCTGATATAAAAGGGTTGAGTCCCTCCTTATGCATGCACAAAATTCTAATGGAGGATGATTATAAGCCTTCAAGACAACCGCAAAGGAGATTGAACCCACCTATGATGGAGGTGGTCAAGAAAGAAATAATGAAGTTGTTGAACGCCGGGATGATATATCCCATTTCTGATAGCAAGTGGGTAAGCCCAGTCCAAGTAGTCCCTAAAAAGGCTGGAGTTACCGTTGTGGAGAATGAAGATGGAGACCTGGTGCCCACTCGAGTACAAAATGGGTGGAGAGTGTGCATAGACTACAGGAAACTAAACGCTGCAACCAGAAAGGATCATTTCCCATTGCCTTTCATTGATCAAATGTTGGAGAGGCTGGCTGGGAAATCGCATTATTATTGTTTGGATGGATTCTCTGGATTCCATCAAATCCCTGTAGCACCTGAAGACTAGGAAAAGACGACCTTCACGTGCCCCTTTGGCATGTTTGCTTATAGGAGGATGCCCTTTGGCCTTTGCAATGCACCGGCCACGTTTCAGAAATGCATGGTAAGTATTTTCTCTGAATATGTAGAAGAGATAATTGAAGTTTTCATGGATGATTTCACGGTATATGGAGACTCATTCAATCATTGCTTAGAAAATATCACAAAAATTCTACAAAGGTGCATCGACACAGATCTTGTCCTCAATTATGAAAAGTGTCACTTTATGGTGGACAAGGGATTGATTTTGGGACACGTAGTTTCCAAAAATGGGTTGGAGGTCGACAAAGCGAAGATAGATGTCATCAAGAATATTCCTTATCCAACGAATGTTCGGGAAGTTCGATCATTCTTGGGGCACGCAGGCTTTTATAGAAGATTTATTAAAGATTTTTCAAAAATCACAGTTCCAATGTGCCATCTTCTACAGAAAGACGTCAATTTCAAATTCGACGATGCCTGCAAGCGAGCATTTGATCACATGAAGACTCTACTCACATCATCTCCTATCATACAACCACCTGACTGGAGTTTACCTTTCGAGATAATGTGTGACGCAAGTAACACAGCCATCGGGGCTGTCTTGGGGCAAAAAGTTGATCGAGCCCATCATGTCATCTACTATGCGTCAAAAGTTTTGGATGATGCTCAAGGTAATTACTCCACGACTGAAAAGGAACTATTGGCAGTGGTTTTTGCGCTTGAAAAGTTTAGTCAATATCTCTTGGGTGCCAAAGTGATCATTTACACTGACCATGCTGCCACCAGACACTTGCTAACAAAAAAGGATTCAAAACCACGATTAATCTGATGGATCCTTTTGTTGCAAGAGTTTGATATCGAGATAAAAGACAAAAGTGGAAAGGAAAACCTGGTGGCTGACCATTTAAGCCGCATTACACCACAAGGAGAGACCGAGCAAATTCGTGATGCTTTCGCTGATGAGCACATTTTTAAAATTCAAGAATTACCTTGGTATGTTGACATTTGCAACTACCTGGTATCGGGAGAATTCCCTCCCAAATTCAATAGACCTCAAAGAGAAAGGTTGAAGGTTGAAGCGAGGCGGTACATCTGGGATGACCCCTATTTGTGGAAGCAAGGGGCAGATCAAGTGATTAGGTGGTGCGTACATTATGATGAGGTGCCCTCTATTCTCTCCTTTTGTCATGAGCATGCCTGTGGAGGACATTTCGGTCCTCAAAGAACAACAAGGAAGGTGTTGGAATGCGGATTCTATTGGCCAAGCATTTTCAAAGATGCGTACCTACATTGCAAGAATTTCGCGAGATGTCAACGAACTGGAGCGGTAACGTCCACAAACCAAATGACACTGACCCCAATCTTAGTCTGTGAAATCTTTGATGTATGGGGTATTGATTTTATGGGGCCGTTCCCGTCGTCGTATGGCAATCTGTACATCCTTCTGGACGTGGATTACGTCTCTAAATGGGTGGAGGCGAAAGCTGTAAGAAACTATGATGCTAAAACTGTAATTGATTTTGTGAGAATTAATATTTTTTGCAGGTTTGGCACTCCAAGGGCCATAATAAGTGATAGAGGCACCCACTTCCTGAATAAGGCATTTAGTACCCTCTTGAAAAGATATGGGGTGCAACATCGAGTCTCAACAGCTTATCTTCCGCAAACCAACGGTCAAGCTGAAATCTCCAATCGCGAGATTAAACAAATCCTTTAAAAATCTGTGAATACAACTCACAAGGATTGGAGCGCTCGGTTAGATGATGCCTTATAGGCCTATAGGACAGCTTACAAAACCCCTATAGGTATGTCTTCTTACCGCTTAGTCTACGGTAAAGCATGTCACTTGCCAGTCGAGCTTGAACATCGAGCATACTGGGCAATCAAGAAGTTAAATATGGGGATAGATGAAGCGGGGGTACATAGGAAGTTGGAATTACAGGAACTTGAGGAACTCCGTGACGACGCATACGAGAGTTCGAGGTTACATAAAGAAAAGACCAAGCGCCTGCACGACAAATACATCAAACGAAAAGATTTCAGCGTTGGTCAGAAAGTTCTGCTATATGACTCTCGACTCAAGTGGTTTCCTGGAAAATTGCGGTCTAGATGGATAGGGTCGTTTGTGGTCACACAGGTATTCGACCACGGAGCGATAGAAATAAGGAGCATGAAGACGGATAAGATATTCAAGGTAAACGGCAACAGGTTGAAGCCATTTTATGAAGGTTTCGTGGAAGAAAAGAAGATCCAAGAAAAACTGGAGGTACCGGAGGACATTAAATGAAATATCTAAACCGGGCGAGGTAGGGCCGACGACACTAAACAGAGGTGCTAAGCCGCTAATCGGGAGGCAACCCGGGCATTTGTAAGTTATTTTTAATTATTTTTGGTTATTTTTATTTGTTTTTAATTTATTTTAGGAAACCCCGAGCCAAAGCATCGCGTACGGGACAACGGAGAAACGAAAAACGAAAAAAGGTGGAAATTGGCCAGTTAGCGCCGCTAACTTTAAGGGTTAGCGACGCTAACCCTTTAGCTCTCTCCCTCGTCGCTAATTTGAGCAGAAAACGCGTGGATAAGGCGGGTCGCTAATTAGCGACGCTAATTTGCACAATTAGCGACGCTAATGTGCGAAAATGCAGGAAATTCGTTTTTTTTGCTACCTTTTCAGTTTGTTGAGTCTATAAATTAATTCTAATCCGATTTTTGACTCACTAAACCCTCCTGAACTTCGAAAATTAGCAGCCAAAGGTCTTTTCCCACTCTAAACCTAAAATCAAAAGGTATGTTCTCCGTTTTTAATTCTCTTTTTAGCGTTTATGCGTTTTTTACTCTTTAATAAGATACGTTCTATTAGTTTTTCTTGAAATCAAACCCATGATAGATGATTTTGAGCTATGGTTGATGAATATGTTTGATTTCTAGAAGATTTAGGACGTTTATTTAGTAATGCAAACGCTTTGTATCGAAAAAAATCAGATTTTTGAGCAAAATTTCGTGCTGTACACCATTTTAGCGACGCTACTGTTCACATGGAAAATATTAGTGACGCTAAAAATTAGCGGCGCTAATGCTAATAATTAGCGACGCTAACTGCCTGAAAGCCCAATTTTCTGATTTTTTCCAGTTTTTTGTGCAGATGGTAAAGATTATTTGCACCCCAAGGAAGAGGGTTATCCCTAACGTCTCAATAACATCTCCTGTCCCACCGCCACCCGCCTCAATTGCTACAAAAAAGGAATTTTTAAGAAAGCTTCGAAATCTGAGAGGGCGGGAAATCATGCCTTCCCATGTTCTTGACTGGAAACTTGCTATTGAGACTGGTCTCGACAAGCAACTAGAGCCTCTTTCCCGACAGAAGTGGACTGAAGGGGAGTTTGTCAGATTTTTGGACACAGCATGGTGGAAGATATTCCACATAAACGAGCCAACATACACAGAGCTCGTTTTGGAATTCCTCTCCACATTAAATGTTGACAAACTCCGAGAAGTAGGGACGCCTGATATCATCTCATTTCGGCTTGATGGAATTGAAAGGGAATGCAACCTTATGGAGTTTGCAGAAAGAATCGAGCTATACAGGCCTCAAGTGGCTAGAAGTCATGAATATCCTAACTTTATTAGCCAGTGCTGCCGTAAATTCCCACCTGAGTTCAAAGCCACCACCTTCTGGTCTACCATTGGCGACGGCTACTACAGACGATTTAATAGATTTGAGGGACATATCCGATCGCCCGTGCATCGGATGTTGCACCGACTTGTAGTAACCGCCTTCGCCCCACGGAGCGAGGTGACACGCATCTTGGAAGCCGACCTCTATTTCATGTGGATAATAATCGCAAGGAAAAGAACATGCGACCTCCCCTATATGATTATCGCTTATCTTCATCGCATTGCAAATTGCGAAAAGCCAGATAGCCCCATTCATGGAGGTCATTATATCACTCGATTGGCGCGATCTTATGGTTTAGGAAGTGAAGAGGTTTTGGAACAATTTGAGCGTGTTCCTGTTGTCCTACTACAACAGGATGATCTGGTCACTATGGGGGTCCTAAGGTTAAAAGACGGGAAAGCGGTTTTGGTTAATCCGCACATTCCACAGGGCGGATGGGTTGAAGCATCAGATTCAGATCCAGAAGAGGAAGAGGTGCCACCGCCAGCTCTTATATCACCAGAGGTACAAGAGTTGAGAGCTGAAGTTGGCGGATTGAGAAAGTTGATAGAAGACCAGAGAGAATACATGTACTGGATGGGCGAGTGTATGGAGCAGATGATGGCACGTTCTAACGTGCAACCGCGTCGACCCCCTCCCAACAGGGAGCCCGAAGATGTCGATAGCAACATCTGAGCAGGGAGATTGTTATTTGATAATTGATTGTTTGGTTTGGGATTTTTATGAACAATTTACTTTTGTTTTGGTTTGGTTTATTTTTATTTTTATCTTTATTTTTATTTTTCTAATGATTATTTCTTTTTATTTCTATTTTATTTTTATTTTATTTTCTATTCTTTGTTATTTTCCTCTTTCTTTTAAACTGCTTGACAGGTGCAATTGGGAAGCAACGATGAATCCAACTAAATAAGCTTCGAATTCAGCAAAAATATTCTTCCAACAAGACTTTGCTCGTAATAAGTGTGGGGTCATACCCACTATTATTTTTATCTCTTGGTTGTGATAAAAAGCTGTAAGAAGCGCGGTTTGCTCAACACAAAACCTGAAAAGCTTGTCCCAAACAAGTGAAAGCTGCAACTCACCCAGGGGAGTCTGTTCCTTTTTCTCCCTCTTTAATTTAATGCAATATATACAATGGGGACATTGTATAATTTAAGTGTGGGGTGAGGCGTTACACTTAAGCAATTTAGGTTTATTTGACCAAATTTTAAAATTTTTGTCATAATAATTTCCCGAAATTGAACGAATAAAGATAAATACATCTGAAATAATGGATAGAAATAGAAAATTGAGTTGTATTTAGCTTTCATAGGTATTATATGTGGCTGCCTATTTTTCTAATTGAATTTTTGACTTGTAAGTTGGTAAATATTTAGTGTGTCCCTGCAACATGGTTTTGCATTGTTGATGAAATAGACCCCTCTAAAATTTTTAGCACATGATATCTTCAAAGGGTGTCATTTTAGTCATAAACATAGCTAAGCCCTAGTCAAAACAGATTGAGTTAGGTTCCCTTTGTTACAAAAGTACAGACCCTATGCTGTTGCCAAACTGAGGAAAGAAAGAGCCTCGAATGAATAAGAGAAAAAAAATCGAGAAAATCTCAAAGATGAAAAAGTCACCATAAGATCGAGACTCAGGAGGGAAAATCTAATCTGTGGCCTATGGTACTCGAATCGGTAGACATGAAAAGGGTGGTTTCCCTCACCTCATTACCTAAGACCGTATGGTTTGGGATAATGTTGTCGAAAGTTCGTTACACGGGTGCCATAGAAAGTCATGGGATTTCCTTAACGGCCCTTGGAATTTGAATGAGTAGACCCCGTACAATCTAGGATCGAAAATTTGTAATCAAGAGTTCCATGGAAAGTCGTGAGTCCCGAAGGTGCAAATAATAAATAAATTGGTAATAATTGGTGCAACTTAGGTGATATTCCACACAAAGAATTCAAGCTATCAGAATTTGTTGAAAAACTTTGACGGTCCTTGGATTAACGTTTAAATTATGTCAATTATATTTGGGGAGATGGGAAAGGGATTTAAAAAGAAACTAAAAATAAAGCACAAAAATAATTAAACTAGACAAAAATTAAATAGACAGAAAGCAGTAAATAAAATAAATGTTAGAAGTTAGAAGTTAGATGTAATAAACGCCATTATCAACGATAAAGGGTTTTTTACAATAAATAAAAAGTTAGACGTTAGATGTAATAAACACCATTATCAACGATAAAGGGTTTTTACAATAAATAAAAAGTTAGAAATTAGTAATGTCTTGGTTAAATATAGTCCACATTTGTTTTCCTTGTCACGGTTTAATTTGGATGTCTTGGAATTTTAGTATAACGGCACAAATAAATTTAGTCGAAATAATAACGAAAAAGTGATCGTTAAATAAATAGCACAAGAAATTAATCATTCATTTTATATTTAAACATTCGAAATATTTAAAATGAAATTGAAATGAAAATTTCAAAAGAAGTTATCGACAACGGAAGAAGATGGTGTTTTTCTTGAAGCGTCGATTCTTGTTCTTTGCGGCAAGATGAGGTTTGATGGTTTTTTGGTGTTGGGTGTAATGGGTTTTTGGTGTTGGATATATGGTATATGTTTTGGTAGCTTTTTGGTGTAAGATGGTTTTGGTATGTATTGGTGTAGAAAATGGTGTAGAATGGTGTAGAATTGTATGTAATGGTGTAGTTTAAAATGGGAAGTTTGGGTTGGTATTTATAGTGAAAAATTGATGAATTAAATAACAAAAGATGTGATGTAAAGCAAGGAATATTAATCTTTTCAGATTAGATCTAAGATCTAAATCAAAAGAAATGAAAAGAATTAATTTTGTGGAAGATTTGGTTGGAAAAAGTTGAAAAAATTGGTTAAAAATTGGAAAAGTTGGAATATTTTCGTGTTCTTGGCTGAAAAGTTGGTTTTTGGGTGATATTTCATAGTTTTCGGAAGTTTAGGGGGTGAAATGTAAGTATTTCCATCCAAAAACACGCGGGTCGTCGGGTCGGGTCTCTGGGTCGGCCTTCCGGGTCAAAGCGGGTTTCTTGTGAGAGTAAATGGAGCCGGGGCGCGGGCGGGTTCGGATCCGGATCTGGTACGCTGGATCTTGGGCTTGTGCTGATTTGTTGGGCTGCAACAGGTGGGCCGATCAGACTTGGGCCGGACAATGTGAGCTGGTCCTATGCTGTTGGGCTGCTGCTGATTTATTTTTCCTTAATTTTCTTTTAACTTTTAAATCATTTTAAATCCGAATTAAATTCAAATAAATTAGGAAAAATTATTTTTAATTTATAAAATTAATTAAGTCTAATAAAATAAATTATTTAGAAATTATATTTCCAAAAATTCATTTTAAATAGATTTAATTTAATTTTCTTTTATATTTTTCTTTGTTTTGGCTTTAAAACTCATTTTCTAATTAAATTGCATCTTTTATTAAAATCAATTATTTATAAAATAATTAAAACAATTATTCATCAATAATTAAGTTTAATAAATGATAAATTTAACTCCAATCTTTTTTGTTTAAAAAATATTTTCTCATTTTCTCGTTCAATCTCGAATCTACGCAACCTGAAATAAACTGATAATATTTGTCAGATAATAAAAACAGTTCATCTTATTTCAGTGATGTTCACATACAAAAATATTTTCCAACAATTTCCCCCTATGTGATCATTACTGAAATAAAAGGTTAGATTGAAAATTATTGAAAATTGGATAAGACATTTATAAAACCATATCACTTGTTTTGAAAAAGTGTGACTAGATTTTACTTATGTTTTGAAAAATATTTGTCAAGAATATTTGTTTCCGAATCAAGGTTTCATGTTCGATTATCAAAGGGTTTTTGTAGATGCATTTTCATAATATTCCTTAGGATTTTATAGCATTTATAAAGACGACAAGTGATCTTAATAGGTCGATTCAGATGAACGCTCATAGGTATAGCTCACACTTGACTGAGGTGTTTGTTTGTTCTGGGTGCAGAACTGGTGTATAATCACTAAAGATGAGTGATATCTCTCAGTTTGAAGGTGTTGGCTTATGCTTAATGTGGATTTATACCTATATACATTAGTCACTTGGTCTTCATATTAGATAATCAATCACATGAGACTGGTTTCGGCATTACTCAGAGGGTTTCTTCATTCATGCCATTGATGTTCACTCTCTCTCCGTCGGTAAATACATGTAGAGGGGTTTAGAAATTTTCATAGTGCAGTTTGCAACTAAGAATATTCAATTATGAAGGCTACAGTATCCCGGTAAATCTTTGGTTTTGACAGCTATGTTTGATAAAGCATTTTGAGAATTCGTTGTTTTGAGAGGTGTTTGTCTTGATGGATTGTTGTTTGTAAATCTTCTTTTTCTTTGGTGAAGTGTTCACCTTTGTCTTTATCTTTTCTTGATTTGTACGAATGCACATTGTGTAAAAGATATCTGATGTGGTTACCAATTGTGATTTGTTGACAACTTTTGTTGGATATGACTTTGTCATTTCTTCATTTGTCAGATTTGTTATGCCAGATGATGAAGCTTTTCTTTGAAGTGGTTTGATTGAGGATAAGGATAGGTGATATAATAGACAGTTTGTCTAATATATAAGAGAATGAAA
The DNA here is from genome assembly GCA_023525715.1 of Cichorium intybus. Lineage (NCBI taxonomy): Eukaryota > Viridiplantae > Streptophyta > Magnoliopsida > Asterales > Asteraceae > Cichorium > Cichorium intybus. Next base: position 65,109,559 of record CM042017.1, on the reverse strand, counting down.
GTATCGTCCCTGGTCATTTTGATATCTAAGCAAAAATGAGACTAGCATCACGGTATAAGAGTATAAATCCTATAAGTCATAATGAAAACACCTTTGCTCACAGAAAAGAATTCCACTTAGCAGTTAAAGATGAGGCACAATTTCTCACATGGGTTGGGTTTTCATCTGAATCTCCTGATCTTATGTCCCTTTACAGATAAAATCTTTATAATTGAAATAAATTCAAAGGGAATAGGAGAATGTACATAACAAAAATGTTTGAAATTTGAACCTTCTCTTTAATTAAGAATCAATATAACTGAGAACATTTATCGAGCATAAGTATCTGAAAATTTAGTCAAGAAGATGTTAATCACATGGTTCTATAAAAGCTTATTATGACAAGTCTTTTATTGTTTTTTTTTTTTGAAGATTTGTTTTTCTGAATGTTTTTGGAAATTTTGGTTATTTGAATGTTTTTGGAAAATTTTGGTTATTTGAATGTTTTTGAAAATTTTTGAATGAAAGTAAACACTCTTTTGTACAGACAAAAAGTAAGAGATTAGGGATGGATGTTATCTGGATTCAACATTCCTAGACGGCCTAGGAAGTATTGAAACTTGGTTTCGTCTAGAGCCTTAGTAAAGACATCGGCAATTTGATCTTCTGTGTTGATGAAGTGCAATTCGATATGACCTTTTTGTATGTTGTCTTTGAGGAAATGATATCGAATGTCGATGTGCTTTGTCATTGAATGGTGCACGGGATTGTGAGAAATGGCAATTGCGCTGGTTGAGTCACAAAATATGGGAATTTGTGATACTTTGTAGCCATAGTCACGTAATTGAGTTTGCATCCACATGACTTGTGAACAACAGCTTGCGGCAGCTACATATTCAGCTTCTGCGGTTGAAGTGGACACGCATGATTGTTTCTTTGAAGTCCAACTTACCAGTCTGCCTCCTAGAAATTGACAAGAACCAGATGTGCTTTTTCTGTCTAGTCTGCATCCTCCATAGTCGGAGTCGGTGAAGGCGTTAAGCTGAAAATCAGAGTTAGCTGGATACCAAAGGCCAAGAGATGGAGTTCCCTTAAGATATTTGAAAATTCTTTTCACAGCTATGGCATGAGATTCCATAGGATTGGCTTGGTATCTGGCACAGACACATGTAGAAAACATGATGTCGGGTCTGCTGGCTGTGAGGTATAGGAGTGATCCTATCATTCCTCGATATTTCTTTTGATCAACAGGCTTGCCATTTAAGTCTGCATCTAATTTGTAACCAAGGGCTCTTTGGGGTTTTTGCTGTATTTGATTTGTCAAGAGAAAAACGAGTTAGAAGATTTTTAACATAATTTTCTTGATTGATGAAAATTCCATCTGACGATTGTTTGACTTGTAGTCCAAGAAAAGTAGTCATTTCTCCTATCATGCTCATCTCAAATTTGCTCTTCATCAAATCTGCAAACTTGATACTCAATGATTCATCAGTAGAACCGAAAATAATGTCATCGACATATATTTGAACGATTAACAGATGTTTATTAAAAATTTTACGAAAGAGAGTTTGATCAATTGAACCTCTTTTGAATCCTGATTCTTCTAGAAATGTTGACAATGTTGAATACCAGGCTCGAGGTGCTTGTTTTAAGCCATAAACTGCTTTTTGTAACTTAAAACTGTGATTTGGGAACTGTTGATCTTCAAAACCTGGAGGTTGTTGAATATACACATCACGATCGATCTCTCCATGTAAAAATGCACATTTTACATCCATTTGGTAAACTTTGAAGTTCTTGTGAGCTGCATATGCTAGAAAGATACGAATGGCTTCGAGTCTTGCAACTGGAGCATAAGTTTCATCGTAATCGATTCCTTCTTGTTGAGAATAGCCCTTGACGACAAGTCTTGCTTTGTTTCGACAAACTATGCCTTGATCATCAGTTTTGTTTCTGAAAACCCATATTGAACCTACTACAGTAACATCGGGAGGAGTAGGAACAAGATCACATACTTGGTTTCTTTCGAATTCAGCTAGTTCTTCTTGCATGGCTTTGACCCAGTCTGGATCTTTGAGAGCTGAATGGATGGTTTTGGGTTCAGTCATGGATAAGAATGCTCCGTATAAACATTCATTTGAGGTAGCGGCTCTTGTTTGAATACCAGAATTGGGATCTCCTATAATTTGTTCTGCAGGATGATTTCTGGTCCATTTGTTTAGGCGAGTTTTTTCAGGTATTTCGATTGGTGTTTCTATGTCCCATTGTTCTTCTTGGTCAGGTGATTCTGTTGGGAATAGATTTTGGTTGTTGTCAGATATGTCTTTTTGGATTATAGGGTGAGAATGGGGTAATGAAGGTTCCCCCATAGATGATGCACTGGGATCATTTTGGACAGGTGGATTGGGAGTGTTCAAAGAGGGATTTAGTGTTGGTAATTCCCCCCTCAACTTGATTTGCATTTTCTTGGTTTGATTGTGAAGTTTCTGCATCGGAGTTTCCTGTAGGAATAGTAGTAGATGTTAGAAATTCAGAACTATAAGCGGTTTTGGGTTGTTCAAAAAGTAAATCAAGATCAATTTCTATGTCCGTAGAAGGCATTTGTTGAATTGGATTTTGAAAAATATTATCGATCATTTTAGAACCAAAATGTTTACGATCCAATTTCCTGACATAAAATTCATCGAAATGAATATCGGTACTTTCTTCAATTACTCTAGTACGTTTGTTCAGTACTCGATAAGCAGCTGAGGTAAAAGAGTAACCAAGGAAAATTCCTTCGTCTGATCTTGATTCAAATTTTGAAAGGTGATATTTGTTATTCTTTATGAAGCATCAACAACCAAAAATATGAAAGAATTTGATGTTTGGTTTTCGGTTGTTAATGACTTCATATGGTGTTTTATGAAGTTGTTTATGGATTAAAGAACGATTTTGAGTGTAGCAAGCTGTGGCTATTGCTTCTGCCCAGAAGTATTGTGGTAGATCAGCAAAGATGAGCATTGATCTTGCAGCTTCGCACAGGGTTCGGTTCTTTCTTTCAACAACGCCGTTTTGTTGAGGAGTGTAAGGGGCTGAGAAGTTGTGTTCGATGCCTTTGTTTTTGAGAAATGAGTCTAGAGTTATGTTTTTGAACTCTAAACCATTATCACTTCGGATTCTTCGAACTGGTCGTTTGAGCTTTAATTCAATCTGTTTGATGAAGTTGATCATTTCTTCAGGTGCTTCTGACTTTAGCCTTAAAAAGAAAACCCAAGTAAAGCGTGAATAATCATCAATAATAACAAGGATGTATTTCTTCCCTTTTATGCTTTGGGTTTTTGCAGGGCCGCAAAGATCAATGTGCAATAATTCTAGTGGTTCGGATACACTAGATTCAGAAATGCTTTTATGAGAGGATTTGGACAGTTTTCCTCCTTCACAAGCTGCACAAAGAGTTTCATTATTAAGTTTCAGAAGTGGCAATCCGCGAACAAGATCATTTGCAATCAACTTGTTGATGTAGCCGAAATTGAGATGGGGAAGACGGCGATGCCACAACCAACTAATATCAGCTGAAGCTTTGGACAAGAGACAGATGTCTGGTTTTCCATAGATAAGGTCCATATCTAGTGGATACATGTTGCCTAGACGATCAGAATTAACTAGAATGGCTTTGGTCTTGGCATCCGTGATTATGCTTCGTTGTTTGGTGAAAAGAACTTCATGATTGTTGTCACAAAGTTGTGATACGCTGATTAGGTTGTGTTTCAGGCCGTCAACGTAGGCTACTTTCTTGATGGTGAAGTGACCATTTGTTATGTTTCCATAACCTTTGATTCTTGCAGTCATGTTATTTCCAAAAGTCACATCTTGTTTGGATTCTGTGGGTTTGAAGTCTCGTAGAAAGCTCTGGTTTCCTATCATATGCTTGGAGCAGCCACTATCGATATACCATGTGCCATCCTTGGGCTCTCCAGCACAAAGTGCCTGCAATTAGACAGAAATTTTAGGTACCCAAACCATGGTGGGTCCTGATTTGTTAATGGTTTTTGATAATTTGGAATCATTGTAGTATTTGTTGATTGGACGGAACGATTGAGGCTTAAGTTGATTTATTAGGTTTTCCCAAAGTGAGATTTGATTTTGAAAACCTGTCATTTGAAATGATTTCTGATTTTGTGAAAAGTATCCTATATGTGAAGATCTATTTGATAACCTTTCTTTGTATCTGGGATCTGAATGGTTTTGGAAAACACTTTGATGATGGAATGGAATTTGGTGAAATGATGGTTTCTGAAAGTTCCTTGAGAGATTGAAGTTTATCTTTTGAAAGTGACTTTGAATCGGTTTTTGAAAAGGTATTTGTTTTGGATTAAAGGTTTGTTTTTGTGGCACAGCACTTGGTTTCAAAGGTTTTTCTTTGAAAACAATGGGCCTGCTTTGTTCTTTTGGTTTACAGACAGCTTGAATGGTTTGTTTATTTGTCTGTTGTTTTTTTGAATACTTTTGTCCCCGATTGTTCTTTCCAATAAAGGTTGAGTTTAAAGAGGGAAAGACAGTTGGAACAGAAGTACTACCATTTTGATGAACATACATTTCTCCATTTAAGAAATTTTCAAGTTTGATTGTGCCATCATTCCTTGTTAGTTTAGTAGATCTCAATTGATGAGTTACTGAACTAGCAGAGTCTGATTCAGATTTTACAACCTTTTTGAATGATATGTTGAAACAGGTATCATCTGGGCTGCAGTTGATAACTGTTTCATCATCTTAATCGTCCTCATTAGTAGATGAGAAAAAATCTGGTTGAGAGTTTTCACAAATTTTCTTTTCAGTCTCTTCATTTTCAAAAGATTCTCTTCCAATTCCCGGTTTATAATTCGTATCAATTTTGCCAGTTCCTAAGTTGTGTGCTTTAGTGAAAACATCATCACTCAATTTTCTGGCAATATTGATAGAATCTATTTTTCCTTGAAATCTTTGATTTTCGGATTCAAGAAATTTGAGTTGCTTTGAAGAATCATCTAGTTTCAGAATTAAACTAGTGTTATTGTCAGTTAAATCTTGAACTTTTTGTTTTAACTGAAGGACTTCTTTTTCTAAGGTATCTTTTATTTCAGATGAAATAACAGATTGAATTTTTATTTCTAAGTCCCTTTTTTGTTTTAGAGCTTCATTTAATTGTTCTAGGACGTGATTATTTTCTTCAGATTTTCGTTCAATGTCTCTTTCAAGTTTGTCTCTAGTCCTTGTAGATTCTCCAAATCTGAGTTGCAAGGTTTGTAATTCAGATTTGTAGATATCAGATTTGACTATTGTGTCATGATACAGTCTGAGATCAGCTTTTAGACTGTTCTCAATCTTAGTCATGTGGGACTCAAATGGTGTTCTTGAAAGACCGAGATCTGAGATCATAGACCATACCTGATCGATGACATATGGAGCTCTTGTGGTTGGTTCATTGTCAGCCATGAAGCAGAAGTTTGACTGAGCGGGTTCAGTGTCTGTTTCATCATCAGAAGTTGGCCAGTATTCCACGTTAGGTTCGTGGAATGCCATCAAAGCTTTTTGCTTTGCTTTCTGTTCTTGTTTCTTCAGCTCTTCGGCTTTTTGTGCATAGTAGGCTGAGTCTTTGACTTTGACTTTGGCTCGACAATCTCGGGCATAATGATTTAGTCCTTTGCATTTGTGACAAATGATTACGTCATCATCATCATCGTTATTGTCAGCCTTTTGGCTCTTAACGGGTGGTCTTTCAGATGTTTGAGTTTGTTTCTGTTGAGATTGTTGTGAATGATTTTTCTGAAATCCAGAACTTTGGTTATTATAAGAGTTGTGATTATTTTGAAAACCGCGATTCTGAAAGTTTTGTCCAAAAGTGGATCTTTGTTGAAAATTTGGTCTGAAGTTTGATTGATTATTATGTGGCAAAAACCTTTCGCGATTAGTGTTTGCTACCAAGGCGCACAATTGTTGGTAATCAGCTTCATTATTTGGATCAGACAAGTCACAAGAATTACTTAAAAAAGCTTGGTTTTGATTTGAATCAATTTGACTTTGATCATGAAAATGTGTTTGGTTTTGAGAGGATGTTGACAACAAAGCAAGTGGTCCTCCAAAAGAAGTAGACGTTGGTGGGTCAATCGAGGATTCATACGATTGTAATTCTCTGTACAGATTGTACAAAGATTCAGTATGAATTGCCGGATTTCCCTGAATGATGAGTTTGACCATTTTCCAGCTTTCATAAAGGTTGTTTAAAAATTTGAGGTTTATCTCATGCTGTGACTTTTTGATTCCCAAATTATTCATTTTGATGGTAATGAGATTGAACCTGTCATGAGCATCATGGATGGTCTCATGTGAAAACATTTTGAAGTTGTCAAATTCGTTTAAAACAGATGTTTTCTTGTTTCCAATGATTCTCTCATTTCCTTCAAAACGATTTTTCAAAGTTTGCCAAATTTGGTTTGCAGTTAAAAGGATTATATCATTCATTTGACTTAGAATACTGTGGGGTATTCCAGACACAAGTTCCTTTTTGGCTTGAAGTTCAAGTTTCTTCCTTTCATTTACTATATCCAAGTTACTCGTAAGAGAGGTCATGTTATCTGGTAGAGATCCGTCTACACATTTCCACACATCTTCACTTATAGAGTTGAGATGAAGATTCATACGACCTACCCATGATTTATATTCTTCGGGAATAAGAATGGGTGCTCGAGTACCTGAACCTATACTGTTAGCAATAGATACAGAATTTATGTTTGAGTAGTTTGCGGAAGACATTTTTTTTGTTTTTTTTGTTTTTTGTTTAACGAAAATGTGATGTTAAAATGAAATTTTTAAAGAAAACTTATTGGTGGTTTATAAAAACGCTACACAAAAGTTTTCAACAAAAATTTTCAAAATAAATCACACAAGATTTTTAAAAGTTTTTTTTTATTTTTAATTTTTTTTTGAACAAGTGATATTAAGATGAAATTTTTAAAGGAAACTTATTGGTGGTTTATAAAAACGCTACACAAAAGTTCTCGACAAAAATTTCAGATTAAATCACACAAGCTCTGATACCAATTGTTGAAAATTGGTATATAATTTTTTAATTTTTTTATTTTTAAATTTTTTTGTTGTTAGGATTTAGAACAAGTGATATTAAAATGAAATTTTTAAAGAAACACTAATGGAAGGTTTTAGAATAAAACGCTAACCAAAAGTTTTCGACAAAAATTTCAGAGTAAATCACACGAGCTCTGATACCAATTGTTGAAAAACTTTGACGGTCCTTGGATTAACGTTTAAATTATGTCAATTATATTTGGGGAGATGGGAAAGGGATTTAAAAAGAAACTAAAAATAAAGCACAAAAATAATTAAACTAGACAAAAATTAAATAGACAGAAAGCAGTAAATAAAATAAATGTTAGAAGTTAGAAGTTAGATGTAATAAACGCATTATCAACGATAAAGGGTTTTTTACAATAAATAAAAAGTTAGACGTTAGATGTAATAAACACCATTATCAACGATAAAGGGTTTTTACAATAAATAAAAAGTTAGAAATTAGTAATGTCTTGGTTAAATATAGTCCACATTTGTTTTCCTTGTCACGGTTTAATTTGGATGTCTTTGAATTTTAGTATAACGGCACAAATAAATTTAGTCGAAATAATAACGAAAAAGTGATCGTTAAATAAATAGCACAAGAAATTAATCATTCATTTTATATTTAAACATTCGAAATATTTAAAATGAAATTGAAATGAAAATTTCAAAAGAAGTTATCGACAACGGAAGAAGATGGTGTTTTTCTTGAAGCGTCGATTCTTGTTCTTTGCGGCAAGATGAGGTTTGATGGTTTTTTGGTGTTGGGTGTAATGGGTTTTTGGTGTTGGATATATGGTATATGTTTTGGTAGCTTTTTGGTGTAAGATGGTTTTGGTATGTATTGGTGTAGAAAATGGTGTAGAATGGTGTAGAATTGTATGTAATGGTGTAGTTTAAAATGGGAAGTTTGGGTTGGTATTTATAGTGAAAAATTGATGAATTAAATAACAAAAGATGTGATGTAAAGCAAGGAATATTAATCTTTTCAGATTAGATCTAAGATCTAAATCAAAAGAAATGAAAAGAATTAATTTTGTGGAAGATTTGGTTGGAAAAAGTTGAAAAAATTGGTTAAAATTTGGAAAAGTTGGAATATTTTCGTGTTCTTGGCTGAAAAGTTGGTTTTTGGGTGATATTTCATAGTTTTCGGAAGTTTAGGGGGTGAAATGTAAGTATTTCCATCCAGAAACACGCGGGTCGTCGGGTCGGGTCTCTGGGTCGGCCTTCCGGGTCAAAGCGGGTTTCTTGTGAGAGTAAATGGAGCCGGGGCGCGGGCGTGTTCGGATCCGGATCTGGTACGCTGGATCTTGGGCTTGTGCTGATTTGTTGGGCTGCAACAGGTGGGCCGATCAGACTTGGGCCGGACAATGTGAGCTGGTCCTATGCTGTTGGGCTGCTGCTGATTTATTTTTCCTTAATTTTCTTTTAACTTTTAAATCATTTTAAATCCGAATTAAATTCAAATAAATTAGGAAAAATTATTTTTAATTTATAAAATTAATTAAGTATAATAAAATAAATTATTTAGAAATTATATTTCCAAAAATTCATTTTAAATAGATTTAATTTAATTTTCTTTTATATTTTTCTTTGTTTTGGCTTTAAAACTCATTTTCTAATTAAATTGCATCTTTTATTAAAATCAATTATTTATAAAATAATTAAAACAATTATTCATCAATAATTAAGTTTAATAAATGATAAATTTAACTCCAATCTTTTTTGTTTAAAAAATATTTTCTCATTTTCTCGTTCAATCTCGAATCTACGCAACCTGAAATAAACTCATAATATTTGTGAGATAATAAAAACAGTTCATCTTATTTAAGTGATGTTCACATACAAAAATATTTTCCAACAGAATTAAAAAGAAACTAATACTTAATAGCAATTGGAATAAACTAATGATCATTTAATTGTGTGCGTACAAAAAAGTGACCTTGGGAACTTAGCAATAAGTCTTGAGCCTATGCGGTTTTTGAAGGGTATATTTTTAGGGGATGCAAAAATGAGTAGTGGGCACACTAGGGATTTATTGCTTACAGGAACGAAGTTTAATTGGAAAATGACCAGTTAAGAAGGACCAACACACATGTATGCTTATGATTCTGGTACAATTTGAAATCTTTTTGTATTGATTATTTTGGATGTGGGTGATTAATGCCGGAATTGTTAAAGCAATTGTTTTGAAAGGTCGAAAAACTCTATTTTGCTTGGGGACAAGCAAAGTCCAAGTGTGGGGTATTCTGATATCGTGTACTTAGGTTCATGAACAATTGCTTAAATTTTGAATTTTTATAGATTTTTTAATTATATTTTTTTGTTAATTTTAACAATTTCTCGTGTACCCGGGTTCATAAAAAATTGCATAATTTATAAATTTTTGTAAAATTCATAAATTACTCTTTGTGATAATTTTAAGCATTTCTCGTGTACCCAGGTTCGTGAGAAATTGGTTAAATTTTATGTTTTTATAGATTTTTTAATTATATTTATTTTGTTAATTTTAACAATTTGTCGTGTACCCGGGTTAATGAAAAATTGCATGTGTTTTGAGTTTTTTTAAAATTCATAAATTACTGTTTTTAATAATTTGAAGCATTTCTTGTGTACCCAGGTCCATGAGAAATCACTTAAATTTTGAATTTTTATAGATTTTTTAATGATATTTTTTGTCTTAATTTTAATAATTTGTCGTGTACCTAGTTTCATGAAAAATTGCATAATTTATGATTTTTTATAAAATTCATAAATTACTCTCAGTGATAATTTTAAGCATTTATCGTGTACCCAAGTTTATGAGAAATTGCTTAAATTTGAAGTTTTTATAGATTTTTTAATTATATTATTGTGATAATTTTAACAATTTATCGTTGATATCGTGCGTATTTCGTACATATTTTATACGATATCAGCGTATTTTTATAAATAAATTAAGCTAAAAAGGACTAAAATACTCACTTTACTTGGAAAATATCAATTATGCAGGTTTTTAAGCAAAAAGGAGCAAAATGGGCGAAAAAGGACCAAAGTTGGAACAAGCAGGGACCAAAAATGACAAGTTGCTGAAAATGACCCATTAGCGCCGCTAATATTAAGGATTAGCGACGCTAATCCGTGCTGTTGAGAAAAATCCGCGGGCGAGATTCGCGTTTGACCAGCGAACGAGTTTTTGGGGAATTCGAATATTAGCAACGCTAATCCCCAAAATTAGCGACGCTAATGTCTCAGAAGTCTATAAATAGCCATTCTCGCCTGCAAGAAAGGGAGTTTAGTTCCTGCGCTTTAGCCACGACCCCGAGACACTTCCAAGCAATTTTTAGAAGGTTTTTGAAGCCTGAATCACGACTCTCGAGATTCGGTTTCGTATTTTTATCATTTGTAAGACGTTCTCGGTTACAATTTTGTATTTTTGATTCATTTCTAGCCATGTCTGGCTAGAAACCGCATTCTAGTCCTGAGTTTGGATATGTTTGGTGTATAATTTGAAACATTCGGTTCGATGAATGCTTTTGAATGATTCCAATGATCATTTTCTTGTTTCAATCTGAGTTTTGAATTTGATTTACTTTTGACTGGCCATCTTAATTGGATCTTTTTCAAACGCTGTCAATCCACTGTGTAAGGCACCTAATCGCTGAACACAGTTGATGTTTGGTAACAAAAACAAGCGCCCAATTCCTTGTTTAGAATCTGGTCATATGTCCACACACTTCCCAGCAGACGCGAAGAATTGGACATTGATTGGTACATGCACACCTTATGCGGTTTCTGCATTCGGCCTATAAGCGGACCTTAGGTCGGGTAAAATGAAACTAGGTTTAGGTAATAAGCGGACCTTTATCTAAAAATTTTAGCAAGTTATTTTCATAAAGATTATATTTTATGAATTTTAAAAGCCAACTTGGATTTGTATTCTTAAGCACGTCGACCGGATTCATTTTATTACGCTGAACGTCGACCGAATTCATTTTAAAAGCCAACTTGGATTCTGCAATTTATTATTATTATTTGTTACTCAAACCCCCCCTCCTTTATTTTTACATTTTAAGGCATAAACTTTGAACTCCGTGTCCTTGAGGTTCGACCTTGCTTACCCTGTACTCTAATCCAGTGCAGTTGAGCAGTGACTGGTCGGATTCTATTTCCGATCACATTTGTTAGGGATTGACACCCTTAACAGTCGTGTACCCGGGTTCATGAAAAATTGCATAATTTTTGAATTTTTATAAAATTCGTAAATTAATCTTTGTGATAATTTTAAACATTTTTCGTGTACCCAGGTTCAGGAGAAATTGCTTAAATTTTGAGTTTTTATAGATTTTTAATTATATTTATTGTGTTAAATTTAACAATTTGTCGTCTATCCGGGTTTCATGAAAAATTGCATAATTTATAAATTTTAAAAAAAAATTCATAAATTGCTCTTTTTGATAAATTTAAGCATTTCTCGTGTACCCAGGTTCATGAGAAATTACTTAAATTTTGAGTTTTTATACAATTTTAATGATATTTTTTGTGTTAATTTTAACAGTTTGTCGTTTACACGGGTTCATGAAAAATTACATAATTTATGAATTTTTATAAAATTCATAAATTATTCTTTGTGATAATTTAAGCATTTCTCGTTTATCCAGGTTCATGAGAAAATGCTTAAATTTTGAACTTTTATAGATTTTTAATGATATTTTTTGAGTTAATTTTAACAATTTGTCTTGTACCCGTGATCATGAAAATAGCATAATTTAAGAATTTTTATAAAATTCATAAAGTACTCTTTGTGATAATTTTAAGCATTTCTCATGTACATAGGTTCATGAGAAATTGCTTAAATTTTGAATTTTTATAGATTTTTTAATTATATTTATTGTGTTAATTTTAACAATTTGTCGTGAACCCGGGTTCATGAAAAATTGCATATGTTTTGAGTTTTTTTAAAATTCATAAATTACTCTTTGTAATAATTTTAAGCATTTCTTGTGTACCTAGGTTCATGAGAAATTGCTTAAATTTGAATTTTTATAGATTTTTAATGATGTTTTTTGTGTTTATTTTAACAATTTGTCGTGTACTCGGGTTCATGAAAAATTGCATATTTTATGAATTTTTATAAAATTCATAAATTACACTTTGTGATAAATTTAAATATTTCTCGTGTACACATGTTAATGAGAAATAGCTTAAATTTTGAATTTTTATAGATTTTTTAATTATATTTATTGTGTTAATTTTAATAATTTGTCGTGTACCCGGGTTAATGAAAAATTGCATATGTTTTTAGTTTTTTTTAAATTCATAAATTACTCTTTATAATTATTTTAACCATTTCATGTGTACCCAGGTTCATAAGAAATTGCTTAAATTTTGAATTTTTATAGATTTTTTAATGATATTTTTGTCTTAATTTTAATAATTTGTCGTGTACCTAGGTTCATGAAAAATTCCATAATTTATGATTTTTTATAAAATTCATAAATTACTCTCAGTGATAATTTTAAGCATTTCTCGTGTACCCAGGTTCATGAGAAATTGCTTAAAGTTTGAATTTTTATAGATTTGTTAATTATATTTATTGTGTTAATTTGAAAAATTTGTAGTGTACCCGGGTTCCTGAAAAATTGCATAAGTTTGGAATTTTTTTTAAACTTTATAAATTACTCTTTGTGATAATTTTAAGCATTTCTCGTGTACTTAGGTTCATGAACAATTGCTTAAATTTTGAATTTTTATAGATTTTTTAATTATATTTTTTTGTTAATTTTAACAATTTCTCGTGTACTCGGGTTCATAAAAAATTGCATAATTTATAAATTTTTGTAAAATTCATAAATTACTCTTTGTGATAATTTTAAGCATTTCTCGTGTACCCAGGTTCGTGAGAAATTGGTTAAATTTTATATTTTTATAGATTTTTTAATTATATTTATTTTTTTAACTTTAACAATTTGTCGTATACCCGGGTTCATGAAAAATTGCATGTATTTTGAGTTTTTTTTTTAAAATTCATAAATTACTGTTTTTAATAATTTGAAGCATTTCTTGTGTACCCAAGTCCATGAGAAATCGCTTAAATTTTGAATTTTTATAGATTTTTTAATGATATTTTTGTCTTAATTTTAATAATTTGTCGTGTACCTAGTTTCATGAAAAATTGCATAATTTCTGATTTTTTATAAAATTTATAAATTACTCTTAGTGATAATTTTAAGCATTTCTCGTGTACCCAAGTTTATGAGAAATTGCTTAAATTTGAAGTTTTTATAGATTTTTTAATTATATTATTGTGATAATTTTAACAATTTGTCGTGTACCCGGGTTCATGAAAAATTGCATAATTTTTGAATTTTTATAAAATTCGTAAATTACTCTTTGTGATAATTTTAAGCATTTCTCGTGTACCCAGGTTCAGGAGAAATTGCTTAAATTTTGAGTTTTTATAGATTTTTTAATTAAATTTATTGTGTTAATTTTAACAATTTGTCGTCTATCCGGGTTCATGAAAAATTGCATAATTTATGAATTTTAAAAAAATTCATAAATTGCTCTTTGTGATAAATTTAAGCATTTCTCGTGTACCCAGGTTCATGAGAAATTGCTTAAATTTTGAGTTTTTATAAATTTTTAATGATATTTTTTGTGTTAATTTTAACACTTTGTCGTTTACCCGGGTTCATGAAAAATTACATAATTTATGAATTTTTATAAAATTCATAAATTATTCTTTGTGATAATTTAAGCATTTCTCGTTTATCCAGGTTCATGAGAAAATGCTTAAATTTTGAGCCTTTATAGATTTTTAATGATATTTTTTGAGTTAATTTTAACAATTTTTCTTGTACCCGTGTTCATGAAAAATTGCATAATTTATGAATTTTTATAAAATTCATAAAGTACTCTTTGTGATAATTTTAACCATTTCTCATGTACCCAGGTTCATGAGAAATTGCTTAAATTTTGAATTTTTATAGATTTTTTAATTATATTTATTATGTTAATTTTAACAATTTGTCGTGTACCCGGGTTCATGAGTAATTGCATAATTTATGAATTTTTATAAAATTCATAAATTACTCTTTGTGATAATTTTAAACATTTCTCGTGTACCCAAGTTCATGAGAAATTGCTTAAATTGGAGTTTTTATAGATTTTTAATGATGTTTTTTGTGTTTATTTTAACAATTTGTCGTGTACTTGGGTTCATGAAAAATTGCATAATTTAGGAATTTTTATAAAATTCATAAATTACTCTTTGTGATAAATTTAAATATTTCTCGTGTACCTAGGTTAATGAGAAATTGCTTAAATTTTGAATTTTTATAGATTTTTTAATTATATTTATTGTGTTAATTTTAACAATTTGTCGTGTACCCGGGGTTAATGAAAAATTGCATATGTTTTGAGTTTATTTAAAATTCATAAATTACTCTTTATAATAATTTTAAGCATTTCATGTGTACCCAGGTTCATGAGAAATTGCTTAAATTTTGAATTTTTATAGATTTTTTAATGATATTTTTTGTCTTAATTTTAATAATTTGTCGTGTACCTAGTTTCATGAAAAATGCATAATTTATTATTTTTTATAAAATTCATAAATTACTCTCAGTGATAATTTTAAGCATTTCTCGTGTACCCAGGTTCATGAGAAATTGCTTAAATTTTGAATTTTTATAGATTTGTTAATTATATTTATTGTGTTAATTTGAAAATTTTGTAGTGTACCCAGGTTCCTGAAAAATTGCATAAGTTTTGAATTTTTTTAAAATTCATAAATTACCCTTTGTGATAATTTTAAGCATTTCTCGTGTACCTAGGTTCATGAACAATTGCTTAAATTTTGAATTTTTATAGATTTTTTAATTATATTTTTTATTAATTTGAACAATTTCTCGCGTACCCGGGTTCATAAAAAATTGCATAATTTAAAAATTTTTGTAAAATTCGTAAATTGCTCTTTGTGATAATTTTAAGCATTTCTCGTGTACCCAGGTTCGTGAGAAATTGCTTAAATTTTATGTTTTTATTGATTTTTTAATTATATTTATTTTGTTAATTTTAACAATTTGTCGTGTACCCGGGTTCAAGAAAAATTGCATGTGTTTTGAGTTTTTTTTAAAATTCATAAATTACTGTTTTTTATAGTTTGAAGCATTTCTTGTGTACCCAGGTCCATGAGAAATCGCTTAAATTTTGAATTTTTATAGATTTTTTAATGATATTTTTTGTCTTAATTTTAATAATTTGTCGTGTACCTAGGTTCATGAAAAATTGCATAATTTATGATTTTTTATAAAATTCATAAATTACTCTCAGTGATAATTTTAAGCATTTCTCGTGTACCCAAGTTTATGAGAAATTGCTTAAATTTGAAGTTTTTATAGATTTTTTAATTATATTATTGTGTTAATTTTAACAATTTGTCGTGTACCCGGGTTCATGAAAAATTGCATAATTTTTGAATTTTTATAAAATTCGTAAATTACTCTTTGTGATAATTTTAAGCATTTCTCGTGTACCCAGGTTTAGGAGAAATTGCTTAAATTTCGAGTTTTTATAGATTTTTTATAAAATTCATAAATTGCTCTTTGTGATAAATTAAAGTATTTCTCGTGTACCC
The DNA here is from genome assembly GCA_023525715.1 of Cichorium intybus. Classification (NCBI taxonomy): domain Eukaryota; kingdom Viridiplantae; phylum Streptophyta; class Magnoliopsida; order Asterales; family Asteraceae; genus Cichorium; species Cichorium intybus. Next base: position 65,093,874 of record CM042017.1, on the reverse strand, counting down.
AGATTCATGAGAAATTGCTTAAATTTTGAGTTTTTATAAATTTTTAATGATATTTTTTGTGTTAATTTTAACAGTTTGTCGTGTACCCGGGTTCATGAAAAATTACATAATTTATGAATTTTTATAAAATTCATAAATTATTCTTTGTGATAATTTAAGCATCTCTCGTTTATCTAGGTTCATGAGAAAATGCTTAAATTTTGAACTTTTATAGATTTTTAATGATATTTTTTGAGTTAATTTTAACAATTTGTCTTGTACCCGTGTTCATGAAAAATTGCATAATTTATGAATTTTTATAAAATTCATAAAGTACTCTATGTGATAATTTTAAGAATTTCTCATGTACCCAGGTTCATGAGAAATTGTTTAAATTTTGAATTTTTATATATTTTTTAATTATATTTATTGTGTTAATTTTAACAATTTGTCGTGTACCCGGGTTCATGAGTAATTGCATAATTTATGAATTTTTATAAAATTCATAAATTACTCTTTGTGATAATTTTAAGTGTTTCTCGTGTACCCAGGTTCATGAGAAATTGCTTAAATTTGAGTTTTTATAGATTTTTAATGATGTTTTTTGTGTTTATTTTAACAATTTGTCGTGTACCCGGGTTCATGAAAAATTGCATAATTTATGAATTTTTATAAAATTCATAAATTACTCTTTGTGATAAATTTAAATATTTCTCGTGTACCCAGGTTAATGAGAAATTGCTGAAATTTTGAATTTTTATAGATTTTTTAATTATATTTATTGTGTTAATTTTAACAATTTGTCGTGTACCCGGGTTCATGTAAAATTGCATATGTTTTGAGTTTTTTTTTAAATTCATAAATTACTCTTTATAATAATTTTAAGCATTTCTTGTGTACCCAGGTTCATGAGAAATTGCTTTAATTTTGAGTTTTTATAGATTTTTTAATGATATTTTTTGTCTTAATTTTAATAATTTGTCGTGTACCTAGGTTCATGAAAAATTGCATAATTTATGATTTTTTATAAAATTCATAAATTATTCTTAGTGATAACTTTAAGAATTTATCGTGTACCCAGGTTAATGAAAAATCGCTTAAATTTTGAATTTTTTTCGATTTTTTAATTATATTTATTGTGTTAATTTGAACAATTTGTAGTGTACCCGGGTTCCTGAAAAATTGCATAAGTTTTGAATTTTTTTAAAATTCATAAATTTCTCTTTGTGATGATTTTAAGCATTTCTCGTGTACCTAGGTTCATGAACAATTGCTTAAATTTTGAATTTTTATAGATTTTTGAATTATATTTTTTGTGTTAATTTTAACAATTTCTCGTGTATCCGGGTTCATAAAAAATTGCATAATTTATAAATTTTTGTAAAATTCATAAATTACTCTTTGTGATAATTTTAAGCATTTCTCGTTTAACCAGGTTCATGAGAAATTGCTTAAATTTTATGTTTTTATAGATTTTTTAATTATATTTATTGTGTTAATTTTAAAATTTTGTCGTGTACCTAGGTTCATGAAAAATTGTATAATTTTTGAATTTTTATAAAATTAATAAATTACTCTTTGTGATAATTTTAAGTATTTCCCGTGTACAATTTGTCGTCTACCCGGGTTCATGAAAAATTGCATAATTTTTGAATTTCTATAAAATTTATAAATTACTCTTTGTGATAATTTTAAGCATTTCTCGTGTACCCAGGTTCATGAGAAATTGCTTAAATTTTGAATTTTTATAGATTTCTTAATTATATTTATTGTGTTAATTTTAACAATTTGTCGTGTACCCGGGTTCATGAAAAATTGCATAATTTATGAATTTTTATAAAATTCATAAATTACTCTTTGTGATAATTTTAAGCATTTCTCGTGTACCCACGTCCATGAGAAATTGCTTAAATTTGAGTTTTCATAGATATTTAATGATATTTTTTATGTTTATTTGAACAATTTGTCGTGTACCCGGGTTCATGAAAAATTGCATAATTTATGAATTTTTATAAAATTCATAAATTACTCTTTGTGATAAATTTAAGCATTTCTTGTGTACCTAGGTTCATGAGAAATTGCTTAAATTTTGAATTTTTAAAGATTTTTAATTATATTTATTGTGTTAATTTTACCAATTTGTAGTGTACTCGGGATCATAAAAAATTGCATAAGTTTCTAGTTTTTTTTTAAATTTATAAATTTCTCTTTGTAATAACTTTAAGTGTTTCTTGTGTACCCAGTTTCATGAGAAATTTCTTGAATTTCAAATTTTTATAGACTTTTTATTATATTTTTTGTGTTAATATTAACAATTTGTAGTGTACCCGGGTTCATGAAAAATTGCATAATTTATGAATTTTTATAAAATTAATAAATTACTCTTTGTGTTAATTTTAAACATTTCTCGTGTACCCAGGTTCATGAGAAATTGCTTAAATTTGAGTTTTTATAGATTTTTAATGATGTTTTTTGTGTTTATTTTAACAATTTATCGTGTACCCGGGTTCATGAAAAATTGCATAATTTATGAATTTTTATAAAATTCATAAATTACTCTTTGTGATAAATTTAAATATTTCTCATGTACCCAGGTTAACGAGAAATTGCTTAAATTTTGAATTTTTATAGATTTTTTAATTATATTAATTGTGTTAATTTTAACAATTTGTCGTGTACCCGGGTTCATGAAAAATTGCATATGTTTTGAGTTTTTTTAAAATTCATAAATTACTCTTTATAATAATTTTAAGTATTTCTTGTGGTCCCAGGTTCATGAGAAATTGCTTAAATTTTGAATTTTTATAGATTTTTCAATAATATTTATTGTCTTAATTTTAATAATTTGTCGTGTACATAGGTTCATGAAAAATTGCATAATTTATGATTTTTTATAAAATTCATAAATTACTCTCAGTGATAATTTTAAGCATTTCTCGTGTACCCAGGTTCATGAAAAATTGCTTAAATTTTAAATTTTTATAGATTTTTTAATTATATTTATTGTGTTAATTTGAACAATTTGTAGTGTACCCGGGTTCCTGAAAAATTGCATAAGTTTTGAATTTTTTTAAAATTAATAAATTACTCTTTGTGATAATTTTAAGCATTTCTCGTTTACCTAGGTTCATGAACAATTGCTTAAATTTTGAATTTTTATAGATTTTTTAATTTTATTTTTTGTGTTAATTTTAACATTTTCTCGTGTACCCGGGTTCATAAAAAATTGCATAATTTATAAATTTTTGTAAAATTCATAAATTACTCTTTGTGATAATTTTAAGCATTTATCGTTTAACCAGGTTCATGAGAAATTGCTTAAATTTTATGTTTTTATAGATTTTTTAATTGTATTTATTGTGTTAATTTTAAAAATTTGTCGTGTACCCAGGTTCATGAAAAATTGTATAATTTTTGAATTTTTATAAAATTAATAAATTACTCTTTGTGATAATTTTAAGCATTTCTCGTGTACAATTTGTCGTCTACCCGGGTTCATGAAAAATTGCATAATTTTTGAATTTTTATAAAATTTATAAATTACTCTTTGTGATAATTTTAAGCATTTCTCGTGTACCCAAGTTCATGAGAAATTGCTTAAATTTTGAATTTTTATATATTTCTTAATTATATTTATTGTGTTAATTTAAACAATTTGTCGTGTACTCGGGTTCACGAAAAATTGAATAATTTATGAATTTTTATAAAATTCATAAATTACTCTTTTTGATAATTTTAAGCATTTCTCGTGTACCCACGTTCATGAGAAATTGCTTAAATTTGAGTTTTCATAGATATTTAATGATATTTTTTGTGTTTATTTGAACAATTTGTCGTGTACCTGAGTCTATGAAAAATTGCATAATTTATGAATTTTTATAAAATTCATAAATTACACTTTGTGATAAATTTAAGCATTTCTTGTGTACCTAGGTTTATGAGAAATTGCTTAAATTTTGTATTTTTAAAGATTTTTTAATTATATTTATTGTGTTAATTTTAACAATTTGTAGTGTACTCGGGTTCATAAAAAATTGCATAAGTTTTGAGTTTTTTTAAAATTTATAAATTGCTCTTTGTAATAATTTTAAGTGTTTCTTGTGTACCCAGTTTCATGAGAAATTTCTTAAATTTCAAATTTTTATTGATTTTTTATTATATATTTTGTGTTAATTTTAACAATTTGTCGTGTACCCGGGTTCATGAAAAATTGCATAATTTATGAATTTTTTTAAAATTCATAAATTACTCTTTGTGTTAATTTTAAACATTTCTCGTGAACCCAAGTTTATGTGAAGTTGCTTAAATTTGAGTTTTTATACATTTTTAATGATGTTTTTTTGTGTTTATTTTAACAATTTGTTGTGTACCCGGGTTCATGAAAAATTGCATAATTTATGAATTTTTATAAAATTCATAAATTACTCTTTGTGATAAATTTAAATATTTCTCGTGTACCCAGGTTAACGAGAAATTGCTTAAATTTTGAATTTTTATAGATTTTTTAATTATATTTATTGTGTTAATTTTAACAATTTGTCGTGTACCCGGGTTCATGAAAAATTGCATATGTTTTGAGTTTTTTTAAAATTCATAAATTACTCTTTATAATAATTTTAAGCATTTCTTGTGGTCCCAGGTTAATGAGAAATTGCTTAAATTTTGAATTTTTATAGTTTTTTTAATGATATTTTTTGTGTTAATTTGAACAATTGTAATCTTAAGATAGAGAAACATATTTTGTGAAACAGCCAAACGATTATATGCGCATATTACAAGAATTTATCATTCAGCCGATGTTTGTAATGTCCAGCATAGACAACTATTGCCTTTTATTGAGTTTAAGTTAAAGGAAGTCGATAGTATATCTTATGAATGCGAATCTATAGTATCAGGCTCCGAAGTTACTAATCCATCATATAAACATGGCCTGATATCTGTGGAAAAACATTTAACTGCTGATAAATTGCTGAAAATATTGCCTCAAGAAATTCCAATCCTGAATAAGGCTGTACCTCAAATTGAAACAGAAGAAAAAGAAATTGCAAATAACTTGTCTGAAAAGGATTCTGAAAGTGACTCGGACATGGAGGAGATTGATTGTTCCTCTTTGATTTTGTTAAAGTCATCCTCCATATCCGAATCGACCTCCGAAGACATCTCACAAATGTCTTCAGTGATCAAAGGAAAAACAAAAATGAATTGTGAATCAAAAATTCTTGAAACCAAAGAAACTTCAAATTTTAAACTTCAAATCACAGATGAATCTGTCTCTTACGATCAATATCTCAAGGATAACTCAAAAAGGCTGGTCCATTTGGCATGTATCTATCCTAAGGTTTTCTACTTCAAAAACTCAATTTTTGTAAAACCCGGTGGATTATCCTTAATTGATAATGAATTGCAAAAACTTCTTGAAAAGGATAACTCCACAGTTACAAATGAAGGATTTTTCTCATCATCCAAAATGGTCGAGAATGAAATGAATGAGAAAATGGAAGTACAGGAAACAAGAACTATACGGCCACAACGTATATAATCGTCTTTGTTTTGAAAAGGAGAAAGTGCCAGAAAACATGTCACACTTACTAAATCTTAAGAACGACGATCACATTTACATTAATCGAAACTACAAACAAATTCAATATGTGGAAAAACCCACAGTTCCGAAGATGGATGTATTAGAATTAATGGAATCTTGTGAATGTGTCCCTTTTTCACACAATCCTGAAAATAAAATTTCAAAATCAAAAGTTTCAACAAACAAAACTGCACAACAAGTTCTACAAAAGCCAAAATCAGCAGTGAAGATTTCAAAACCAACTCAAAAACCCACTGTTGAGAATTCGAAAACCAAGCAAACCCTAAATCTTGTGAAAAGAAAAACTCCTTTTAGAGATTCGAAACAAAATGAAGCAATTGCTTCCACTTCTGGTACAAAGCCTGTTTGCTCAAAAATCTCAGAAGTTAAAAATCGAAATGAAAAACCAACCTTTACACCAACGAAACCTAACTTTCCAAATCCTAAATTTCGAAAACCGACGAAGAAAACTTTTTCTAAAGGAAACAATCTGATAGATACATTCCACAAATGGCTGGACAACAATTTGGAAATGTTCAAGGATAAGGATCTCTCATTAAATGACTTTAAATTGGCATACGAAGAGTATCTTTATACCTCTACGTTGTGTAGCTCAATTTCAACAAAGTCAAAAATGGAAATACCAAAACAAAATTGGAAAAGAAATGACCTTAAAGAAAACTTAACTGCAAAAACAAAAACTTCAAAAACTTCAAAATCCTCTAAATCAAAACATTCTATTCAAAAATGGGTTCAGAAGTCTATCATTTTGTCAGTCACTTCAGACTCATCATTTTCAAATACAAACTCTTCTGAATCCTGCTCAAACACTTCGGAATTATGCTCATCACATGAGGCTTCGGAGAATTTGATTAATTTAAATGCAAATGAAATTTCTGAAGAGGCCGTGGAAAAATGGATTCAAGAATCCTTTGCTTACCCTGAGGACCCAAGATTGATTGGGTACCAACTCCTTCTTGATTGATTACAAGTTATGTCTGATGAGCGGTATGATTCAAAATGGTACATGGATAGTGGCTGCTCAAGACATATGACTGGGAGGAAGGAATATCTCAGGGATTACAGGAATTTGGATGATGCTGGAAATGTACGCTTTGGTAATAATGAAACATTTCCAATTCGGGGATATGGAAAAATAACAAATGGCCAATTCACTATCAACCGAGTGGCATTTGTTGAAGGATTAAAACATAATCTTGTGAGTATATCTCAATTGGTGGTTGGAACGGGAAACGTTGTAACTTTCAACAACCAAGGGAGTGTAATCACCAAAGAAGCAACAAACGAAGTCTTACTGAAATCAGAAAGGAAGGGATCTATGTTTCCCTTAAATCTAAAGCCAGTGACCGGTGGGAAATCTCTATGTATTCTCTCCAAAGCCAACTCCGATGTCAGCTGGTTATGGCACCGAAGACTTGCCCATCTGAACTTCAAAGATCTGAACAAGTTGGTGGCCATGGATTTGGTTCGAGGCATGCCAGCTCTCAAATTCGACAATGATTCCCTCTGCTCTACATGTGAACATGGCAAGCAGACAAAACAAAGACATCCTACAGTGATCAACCCCAAAATCACCGAACCGCTTTCTGTTCTATACATAGATTTGTGTGGACCATCTGCAATAGAATCAATAGGAAAGAAGAAGTACATTCTGGTTATCGTTGATGACTATTCAAGGTTTACTTGGGTGTTGTTCCTCCGAAACAAATCCGATGCAGCTGAAGAAATCATCAACTTTATAAAGAAAATGGAATTGATGCTCAACAAGAAAGTCCGAACTGTGCACAGTGACAATGGTTCGGAGTTCAAAAATCAGACTCTTGATGGATTCTTGAAAACAAAGGGGATTAACCACAATTTCTCAGCACCTTACACTCCTCAACAAAACGGTGTTATAGAAAGAAGAAATCGCTCCCTATGTGAAGCTGCAAGAACAATGCTCAACTTTGCAAATTTTCCCATGTACTTCTGGGCCGAAGCAATTTCTACTGCATGCTTTACTCAAAACAGATCCTACATTCACAAAAGATTCCATATTACACCTTACGAAGTACTCAACCGAAGAAAGCCAAATGTCAAATTCCTTCACATCTTTGGTTGTAGGTGTTTTATCTTAAACATGAAGGATCACTTAACCAAGTTCGATAACAAATCAGAAGAAGGCATCTTCCTTGGTTACTCTTAAGACTCAAAAGCCTACAGAGTCATGAACAAGAAAACTCGCAAAATCGAAGAAACCTTTAATTTAAGGTTTGATGACTACTACATCAAGAAGTCTATGCATCCATTTCCTATGTCTTCAATCTTTCCAAAGCCTGCTGTAGATGCTGTTCAAATCACAACATTCGACACAGACTTCGCTCTTTTATTTGATCAACCTGTGAGAGCTATGGACTCCAAAGTCAGAGCACCAGACAACCATGAGTCGGAACTCTCCAAGCTCACAGACGGACCCGATGACTCATCTACAAGCAGTATACAAAGACCATCTTCTGTTGAGGAAGAGTCATCTAACCAAAGTATGGAAAATGCAAATGTTGAGGGGGAGCCATCAAACCGAAGTGCTGGCAGTACAAGTACTAATGGTGAATCAATCAACAGTCCAGGAGGAACCAACACTCTTGTTTCTACTCCCCAGTCAATCTCAAATATCATATCCATGTATCCAACAATCCAGGGGGAGCCAGAGATTGCGACTCCGAATTCAGCCACAACAATCGCTTCGGATAAAGCTACAACTTCCTCAACACCAACAAACGTCCAGGGGAGCACATATCAAACTCAACCTCACAAATATACACACCACAAACCAACACAAATTCGAATAATCACTTGCTAATGGGTGATTTTCCCTCCACTTCGGGATATCCCTCAGACATTGAGGACATCGATGCTGAAGGACCTCCTGATTTTGATCCAAACTATCCTCCTTTGGACAAATGGACGAGAAATCATCCTCCATCACTTGTCATTGGTGATGTTTGAGATAAAGTACTGACTCGTGCATAACTTCACCAAAAGCAATTAGATCTCAACAAAAATTCTGAGTTGTGCATGTTCAATGTCTTTATCTCTAAGGTAGAACCTAAGAACGTCAAAGATGCATTTGATCACCCAGACTGGATTGAAGCAATGCAGTTTCAATTAGAAGAATTTGAAAGAAACAAAGTCTGGAGGCTAATTCCAAAACCTGCAAATGCCTCAATTGTCGGTCTTAAATGGGTGTACCGTAACAAGCTAGACACCGAAGGCAACGTAGTTCGGAACAAAGCTAGGTTGGTTGTCAAGGGTTACTGTCAACAGGAGGGGATCGATTATGAAGAAACTTTTGCTCCTGTTGCCAGACTCGAATCAGTTCGAATATTTTTAGCTTATGCTGCACACAAAAATATTGATGTCTATCAAATGGATGTCAAATGTGCTTTTCTGAATGGTGATCTCGAGGAAACCGTTTTTGTTGAACAACCACCTGGTTTTGAAAGTAAAACTCATCCGAATTATTGTTATGTGCTAGACAAAGCAGTCTATGGTTTAAAACAAGCTCCAAGAGCTTGGTATGAAACCTTGACTAAATTTTTAAAAGAATCAAACTTTAAACAGGGATCAGTGGACCCAACACTTTTTAGAAAGAAAGTTGGATCTCACTTGATGTTAGTCCAAATTTATGTGGATGACATAATCTTTGGATCTACTGACCCCAATTTGTCAAAAGACTTTGAAAAACTGATGAAAAGCAAATTTCAAATGAGTATGATGGGAAAAATAAACTTTGTTCTTGGTTTACAAATCAAGCAATCTAAGGAGGGGATATTCATAAATCAACAAAAATACACAAAAAGTCTGCTTGAACGCTTCGGAATGACTAATTGCTCCAAAGCAAAAGTTCCTTTGCCTGCAGGTACAAGGTTAAATCCATCATTGGACAAACCAAAGACCGACATACAGCAATACCGAAGCATGATTGGATCATTGCTCTATCTTACAGCCAGTCGTCCTGACATCATGTTTGCAGTCTGCAATTGTGCAAGGTATCAGGCTGATCCAAGGGAACCTCACTTGGCTGCTGTTAAGACAATATTCCGACATCTTCATGGAACTACTGCTTATGGTCTGTGGTATCCAGCAAACTCTGGTTTCTACATTCAAGCATATTCAGACTCTGATCTTGGTGGATGCTCTATTGATCGCAAGAGCACTTCAGGAGGTTGTCAATTCTTATATGGAAAACTTATTAGTTGGCAATCCAAGAAACAAACTTGTGTCTCTATCTCCACCGTAGAGGCTGAATATGTAGCAGCTGCTGCATGCACTTCGCAGATCATTTGGATTCAAAGTCAATTGAAAGACTATGCCATTAATATGAGAAAAATTCCCTTATTCTGTGACTCTCAAAGTGCAATTCGTATATGCCACAATCCGGTTCAACATTCCTAGACGAAGCATATAGCTCTTCGCTACCACTTCATCAAAAGTCATGTTGAGGAGGGGAATATTGAGGTGCACTTTGTTCACACCATAGAACAATTGGCAGATATCTTCACAAAGGCTCTAAATGAAGAAGCATTCACAAGAATCGTTCGGGGACTTGGAATGATAGATGGATCAACTCTTCAATAAACTCCAGATTTTTTCACTCTTACTCTGTTCAGTAAATTTACAAAAAGAATAAACTCTGCAAAGCCCCGAAGTCAATTTTAACTTCGGAGGTCATCGGAGAAAATCAAGCAAAAACACTTGCTACTTCACCGCAGTACTCCGAAGTAAAATATCACTTCGGAGGTCTGCGGAACAAACTTTTCTTCAAAATAAATCAACAAACTTTTCTTCAAAATAAATCCTTCAAATTTGAAAATCACTTGAACAAATGTTAACTTCATCCTTTAAAGATAAAAATAAAGAGTTGTTTTGAGACTAAGCAAATTCAAAAACAAGAAAAATTTATACCAAACGAAAAGAAAATTCTGATGCAAAATGGCAAAGTTTAACTTTACTCTCATGAATTAACCAAGTAAAGGACAAAACTTTGATTTTAGATTCTGAAAATCATACCTTATTGCACTAAAAGGTATTTGGGAATCGACTTGAAACATTGGTAAGAAAACAGACTTCGAAATGAGGTCAAGGCTATTTTACACTTTGAAGCCTTGTTTGATTTCAATAACCTTAACATAATGTCTATTTCTAACCACCCTTCGAAACTTGACTCGCTTCAACTTCAAACTAATAATGTAGCCTCAAAACTACAAAGGATAATTCAAAGTCCTCCGAAGTTTTCCTCAAAAATAGAACCAACATCGTTTGATAAGCAAATTTAAATCTATTTTCATTAAATGATACAAAATTGAACTATATGAAGATTTTCACTCACAAGGATTGTTTAAAACAAAATACACCAAAGAAAGAAAACATATGGTGATGTTCTTTATCTTCGGATAAGAAAAGAATAATAGAAAACAATTGTCAAAAGAAACAAAGACAAACAAAAATCAAAAGATAACCAAGGGAATGCAAAAGAAAAATCAGCATTCAAAAGCTTATTCTTCTGTTTTAAATAACAGTACAAGGAGCTCCTATAACATAGTCGAGTACCTTGTAGAGGAATACGAACATTTCAAGTAGTCTATCTTAAATGATAAAGTAGGAGTGGTGTATGAAGCTCAAAGGCTTGTCATCTGAGCTTAGTATGCAAACACTTCAACTGATGAAATGGAATAAATTTTTCAAACGAATCTTCAAAACAATCCAATCATACCTTCTGAAATACTTCTGATGTTCAATTCATGAATGAAAACCTCTTTAAATTTCAAATGCAAAGGATGTTATCTTTATTATATTTGAAACGTTTGAGGCACATAAGCACAACTACAAACATGTTTCCTAATACGAAATCAAGTCAGTGATGGGGTGATTAGACTTATAAATTCATGACCGATATTGAATCAAACAACCTTCCAATTGAAAAATGGACTTCCAACATGATTCGAACGACTCTGAACATTAACTCGAATAAATCATCTTTTCATAATATTCATGAAAACTAAGGTTATGACATACTGCATCAGTCAAAAGAAAAATCAAAAACTTATAGAAAAACAAAGAGAAAAACATATGGACTTCGGTACAGTGATGAACACTTTGCAATCATTTGTCAATCACCGAAGTGATAGAACACTCTTCGGAGTCCATAGCAAATGCACCGAAGTGATGAACTTTATGCTCCGAAGCGTATGGTCATAATTTTTCATAACTGCGAAGTCAATTAAATGTTCAAATGATTTCCACATTTATGATAAATCACAGAGACAAACATTCCTTTAGTTTTAACTGTTTGCTTACAGCTGTCAATAAGAATTAAATGAAAAACATTAATCATAATGATGTCTCAAAAGATAACGGTTCAAATTTTGAATCATTGTAACTGACAGCCGTATATTTCTCCTTTTTGCAGAGAAAGTGGGACGAGCAGGTGATGAGGTGTCTACTTTCTACTGTACCATTTTAAACATGCATTAAATGGCCTAGGGACCACGAATAGTATATAAACCTTCCACCTCATCCATCGCACTCTTTACGCAAACACAACTCTCGAATTCTCTCTGCAAACACAACATACTTCATCTTCTTCTTCAAACCTCCAACAATGGCCACTGAAGGATCTTCTCAGACTACTGAAGCTATTTCAGTACCTGTTCTCAAAAGCCAGTCAGCAAATCTGGTACTACGCAACAACCTACAACTCTACCCTAACCCCATCGATGCTCTTGTCGAATGCTTGAAGAGATCGATTCTTGGCTATGCCCTAACCTGCACACCATCGATTCCAGCAACACATGTACACAGGGCACATTACACCTCGAATGCTCTGTTCGACACGAACAATCATGTAAAATCCGTATACTTTGAAACCATAGATGTAAATGGAAAAACTAAGAAAGTGCAACTGACCAAGGAGAAATTTGCTGAGGCTCTTCATCTTCCCATCTACGATCCTAAGGAGATTGTGACTCCTTCTGCTGAACAACTCGTTGATATGTTCAATGAAATGGGGTACTTTCCTCAACTCGAGAAGATCAGCTTGTTTAAGAAGAACCAACTGCCCGATCTGTGGAGATACTTCTTCAGTATCTTCCTCAGATGTCTTTCTGGAAGAACTTCAGGGTTAGATTCTGCAAGTGTGGCCTTCCAGAGCTTATTCTTCAGAATCTACTAAGATGTCAAAGTTGATTACGTCTCGATTCTATGGGCTGACTTCTGTTCACACATCAATCACAGTCTGAAGGGGACTGAAATTTCAAATGCAAGGTTTTGGGCAATTGTTGTTCATGCCCATTATCAAAAGACTGGATATGTGGCAGACCCCTCTCTCCCCGAAATAAGGTAGACTCCAATCACTGTATCGCCATTGGATGATAAACCCGCAGTCTACTGTGCACAAATACCTATAGCCATGCTCTCCAAGGTTCCCATGGAATGTAATGAAGTAAGCTCTTACCGCAACACCTTGGTGATCCCTTATCCTCCTCGTGATCTGAGCAAGGAGACATCTGTCTTAGAAATTCCAAAGGGAAAAGGGAAAAAGAAGATGACTGGTGGACCAAGTGGTCCGAAGAAAGAAGAAAAGAAACGAAAGGCTTCGGTGAAAACCACACCAAAGAGAAAACAGCCGAAGAGACAGAGGAAACTGATTCCTGTGGATGAGTCTTTGGACTCTGAAAGGACTCCATCCACAGTCCAAGAAGAACAACAAGAAGAAGAAGAACAAATTGTAAACCAACCTCCTCCATCTCCATTAAGAACATCCAAACCACCTACACCATCACAAACAACTGTCCCTCCATCACCACCAAAATCAACCAGACCTGACACACCTCCACATACAATTCCTCTTCCACCACCACCAACAACTGCTCCTCCAACTTCAGAAATACCTGTCTCTGGTATCGATTTCTCATTACCAGAGTTTGACTCACCCATATCACCACCAAGACAAAACCCCACTTCGGCAGCACTCTTCGAAGCTTTCCACATGGCTCCCTTGAATGTCGAAGGATCATCAGAAGAAGACCTACCTGATGAAGTCTTTGTACTAATGAAATAGTATAAAGTCCTCAACTCCAAGCTTGACACTCTGATTCAAGCTCAAACAGGATTTGACCCCACAAAACCAACCATTGGTGACATCACCGATGAGATAGAGTCTTTGGAGTTCACTCTATCCAAAGAAATAAAAGAGTCTATGGATCGTCTTGAGAAGAAGCTCTTGGATGAACAAAATAAGATCCAATCTTCCTTCGAAAAGAAGTTGGAATCAGCTGTCACCTCCATCAACAAAAAGGTTGATGCTCTCACTGAGAAGACCGATAAAACAAACTCCGAAGTCATGAAAACCTTGCAAGGACTTCGGAGTGAAATCCAGCAAAGTACCAAGCTTGAAAAACAGCTTGATGAGGCCAGAGCAAAAATTGAAGAGCTCACTGCCGCCCAAACCACATCGGATGTCACCAAATTTACAGAGGAACTGCAACGAACAAATGCAGCTCTCACACAAGATTTGATTACAAAGTTGAGAGTTGCACTTCAACCTCTGATAAATTTCTCTGACAGATTGTCTAGGCCACAGGGCATGCCTAGACGGATCCCTGCAGCTACTGCAGGTCCTACAACTTCAACCATCACAACCACTGGCATGGGTGCTAGTGGATCGGCTGGAGCTGGAAGCTCAACAGACCAATCACTAGAAAATATAATTGCCCCACACATGGAAGAAACATATAAGGCCAGATGAGCAGATTACAATTTGATGATCAAAATAAATGAATTTGCTCGAGATAATGGTGAATGGACTGTTGAGACAATCAAGCTGTTTGGATTTCAAAATCCAAATGTACTTAACAGACTTCCTCTTCGAAGTTTTGCAATTGTTGACACCGAAGACATCCAGCTTGATATACCATTCAATCCGAAGACCTTCGCTTTCCTTCAATTTGTCTCTTCGGTACCGGAGGATCAGAAAGAAAGTTTTTGGACCAACAAAATAAACTTTCATGCCAAATATATTCAACGGCAAAGCTATGTTTCGAGCCTAAACAAGATAAAGAGAATCATTTCAATCAAAGAAGCTGAAGTTTATTTGGGCTTCAGAAATTATGAATTTCTTGTTCTTAGGGGGGCAGACGAAGTTGAATCCAGATTCTCAATTGCAGACTTCCCCATCATGAATCCTATGGACTTCATCCAGATTCTTGATCTTCTGCGAAGCGGGGATGCTGCTTATGCTGAAATGTCCGCCCTTACTATCAAAAATCACTTACTGGGCTTCCTCAGCAATTATCTTCTCCGGTTTGCAAAACATGACCTGGAGCTATGTTCCTACTACAGACAACCTTTGAACACTCCTCCTGTTGTAGTTCGGAACATAGCAAGATTCAAGAATGGAGAAATCTTGGACGAACCATATGGCGTAGTCTTCAAAGGACTTCGAAATGAAACCGAAGTCACAATTAAGTTCTTTGATATAGACTACATTGGCCTCCATCCCTCCTCCTTCATCACGGGGATGATTTCTCATGTGAACGCCTGCCATGCAAATTCCACTGAGAAAAAGAAGAAGTTCATAGACCATATGAACTGGTATCTTGCAGTAAGAAAGACTCTGAAGCGGGCATACAAGAGAAATTTTCGAGCATAGGCTTCGGATGCACTTCACACAAAGGGGGAGATTGTTGAGTTCTTTTTTGATGAAGTGCTGATATATCCGAAGTCCTTCCCATAAGAAACCCCAAAGTGAATAAACAAGAGAAGACACCGATGTCTAAAGACTCCGAAGTGCAATTCATAGAAGATCTGAAGACTTCATAGCCTGTCCTCTTGTCTTTTGTGTGCACGCGTATAGTACAATATGTGTTGCATGAATCTTCTATCCTATTGGCTAGTACACTGATAGGATATTCTCTGTAAAAAGTGTACTATTGGTATCACTGATTCAGTATAAATATCAATGATACCATACCGTGTCAAATGAGAGATTACAAGATTAACTTACGAGAATTGTATATCTCCAAGATAGAAAACCCAATGGTAAAACCAAAGTTCTAATCGAATCATTCGGCACATGTTATTCATATCTTGTTGTTTAATTGAGCTCTGTTGCATTATCATTGTGTGATTGATTCCATATCTAAATTAGTTCATCTATTCTCAAATTTCAACACCCAACATACATGAGAACCAATTTTAATCCTAAATAATTACCATTATTACTTAGGGTTGGAGTTTGTAAGAATTCATAAAATCTCCATTTTATTTGTTTCATTTATTCTCAAAACTTGACTTTATAGGTTTTATAACAAAACCCATTTTAATAAAACCAATTGTATTACATCTTATGTTATATATGTCAATTTGAAAATTACAAACTCCTTGATGATTATGTTTAATTATCTAGGTTGTCTATCATGCAAAATCTTATTTTCATCCACAACATAAAATAACAAAACATTCAATCATCACATGCATGCATGGGTGCATAAACACAAGCCAACTAATTTGATATTTCATGTGAGCCATACATGAAATATCAAGTCCATTCCTAGGGACAAAAGGTGACCAAAAATTCATCCAAATGATCTTCAATTGAGCTACAAATTTGCCATTCTTCTTATATCATCAAATGACACTTGAACCACCCTTTCTTGGCACCATGACATGAGCTATGAATATTTCTTGTGCCCCAAAACAGATCCGAACAGCAACAGCCCTTAACAGGAGGTTTTGGAGCTTTCTTGACTTCATTCTTGATGATAACGATGCACATACTTGCCAAAACTACTTGTATATACTAGATATTATAGTTAGTAACAAGTATAGCATCAAAACATCGAGATATGAATTTATTTTGGGCCCCAAAACAGATTCGAAATGGACGGCAGGAGGGCAGGAAATTCGTTGCAAGTTCTTGGTGTTGCTTCTCATGGTTTTCTCTCTTGCTTCTTCTTTTATTACATTTTGTAAAGAAATAAAATACAACTATTCTAATACTTACAAAATGAATAAAAAAGTAAATAACTAATTATTATTACAAACCATTTGAATAAAAGAATAGATTACAACCATATCGAATTTAAACACAAAACATGCAACACATGGTCCTTGGCTTGTTTATGCACCATTTTATCATATAAAATCATAAGAAAATCAACACTTTGTTTTTCTAAGGCAACAATTATGTAACCAAATGCATGCAAACATAAAATATAGTTGGTTACATAAAATCATAGATTAAACATTTGCATGTTGCCAAAGAAGCCATGCATGAACATTGCATTCAAGAAGATGAACATTCATGGCTTCCAAAAACCAAGTTTATCCAAATAAACTTATTATCTAGACATGCAATATAGCCATGGCTCTGATACCAATTGTTGGAAATCATATGTTCATGTAATTAGTTTCAAAAACTTGAAGTTGCAACGGAAGCATAAAATCATGAACACAAATTTCACTTCCAAGAGGATCATACTACATGCATGTAAAGATAAGATGAAGAACAAGCATATATTAAGTTCAAGATTACAACCTTCTACCTTGACCACGAAATGGATGATGAATATGGTGATGTTGATGATAAAGAGGAACCAAAAAGCTTCCCTCTATAGTTGATCCACCAACAAGCTTGACAACACCAAGAAGATGCTAGTCTTCAATTGCAAATATCAACCTTTTGTAGCTTGATGCCAAATCCGAATTTTGCATGCAAGGTCAAGGTGTTTATGGTTTGTTTTTGGTTGAGTTTTAGCAAGTAGGAGAGTGTTAGAATGGTGTCAAAATCGTCCAAGAAGATCAAGGAAAGAACTAGTGAGAGACTAGCTTCCTTATGTAGCATGCATGAGTGCAAACTCCCATGGTCAACCTAGGAAACATAAAGAATATTCCCATGTTGTGTTTGGCATGCCCTCACACCTTTCTTGGTGTGTGGTGGACGTGGTTTTGAGCATTGGGGAGATAAATTCCCTTAATTTTATTATTTATAAAGTTTATTTTTTCAAAATGCTTATAAATAATAAACTTCCATTTCACAATTTAACTCCTTTATTTATTCACACATATATAAACATATATATATACACTTATAATTAACATATATACTCATGTATATGTTTGTATAAATATATATGTTCATATTATGTATTTATATATATACATATATATATATATATATATATATATATATATATATATATATATATATATATATATATATATATATATATATATATTTCATAAATTATATATACACATATACATTTATACATACATGTGAATTTTATTTTAACACTTAAAATAATAAAAGAGGTAAATTTTTATCATTTAAATCATTTAACAATTAAATAATATAAATAATCTTATACACTCTCAAATTAATTCATCTCATATGAATTATTACTTTAATTTCCATAAAATAATAATTCTCAAAACAAATTGCAAGTATTATATCATTTGATAATAAATTAAATTCATTGTATCAAATGATCAAATTGGTGTCTAACTTGTTATTGGTGTGACCCTATAGGATCATATATTATTAGCAATATCATTTTATGATCATCCTTGGGCATATAGAACTAACATTCATACGATGGATTAGGGTTTTTGAATGTGTTTAGAGATCCAGAGCTTCTTGAAAGTGGCTTGGGTTGCAAATGATCTTTTTAGGGTTTTCTAGTTTTTATATGATGGATTAGGGTTTTTGAATATGTCTAGAGATCTAGAGCTTCTTGAAAGTGGCTTGAGTTGCAAATGATTTTATTTGGGTTTTCTAGTTATCATATGACGGATTAGGGTTTTTGAATGTGTCTAGAGATCTAGATCTTCTCGAGAGTTGCTTGAGTTGTAACTAATGTTATTAGGGTTTTCTAGTTTTCATATGATGGATTAGGATTTTAAATGTATCTAGAGATCTAGAGCTTCTTGAGATCTAGAGCTTCTTGAGAGTGGCTTGAGTTGTAAATAATTTGCAACTCAAGCCACAAGAAGCTCTAGATCTCTAGACACATTCAAAAACCCTAATCCATCATATAAAAACTAGAAAACCCTAATAAGATCATTTGCAACCCAAGCCACTTTCAAGAAGTTCTAGATCTCTAGACACATTCAAAAACCCTAATCCATCATATGAAAACTAGAAAACCCTAACAACATCATTTGCAACTCAAGCCACTCTCAAGAAGCTCTAGATATCTAGACACATTCAAAAACCATAATCCATCATATGAAAACTAGAAAACCCTAATATAATAATTTGCAACTCAAGCCACTTTCAAGAAGCTCTAGATCTCTAGACACATTTAAAAACCCCAATCCATCATATAAAAACTAGAAACCCTAATAACATTAGTTACAACACAAGCAACTCTCAAGAAGCTCTAGATCTCTAGATACATTCAAAAACCATAATCCGTCATATGATAACTAGAAAACCCTAATAAAATCATTTGCAGCTCAAGCCACTTTCAAGAAGCTCTAGATCTCTAGAAACATTCAAAAACCCTAATCCATCATAAGAAAACTAGAAAACCATAATAACATCATTTGCAACTCAATCCACTCTCAAGAAGCTCTAGATCTCTAGACACATTCAAAAACCCTAATCCATCATATGAAAACTAGAAAACCCTAATAACATCATTTACAACTCAAGCAACTCTCAAGAAGCTCTAGGATTCTAGATACATTTAAAAACCATAATCCATCATATGAAAAACTAGCAAACCCTAATAGCATCATTTATAACTCAAGCCACTTTCAAGAAGCTCTAGATCTTTAGACACATTTAAAAACCCTAATCCATTATATAAAAACAAGAAACCCTAATAACATCAGTTATAACACAAGCAACTCTCAAGAAGCTCTAGATCTCTAGATACATTCAAAAACCCTAATCCGTCATATGATAACTAGAAAACCCTAATAAAATCATTTGCAACTCAAGCCACTTTCAAGAAGCTCTAGATCTCTAGACACATTTAAAAACCCAAATCCATCATATGAAAACTAGAAAGCCATAATAACATCATTTGCAACTCAAGCCACTCGCAAGAAGCTCTAGATCTCTAGACACATTCAAAAACCCTAATCCATCATATGAAAACTAGAAAACCGTGGGTTGCAACTAATCTGTTTAGAGATCCAGAGCTTCTTCAAAGTGGCTTGGGTTGCAAATGATCTTTTTAGGGTTTTCTAGTTTTTATATGATGGATTAGGGTTTTTGAATGTGTCTAGAGATCTACAGCTTCTTGAAAGTGGCTTGAGTTGCAAATGATTTTATTTGGGTTTTCTAGTTATCATATGACGGATTCGGGTTTTTGAATGTGTCTAGAGATCTAGATCTTCTTGAGAATTGCTTGAGTTGTAACTAATGTTATTAGGGTTTTCTTGTTTTCAAATGATGGATTAGCGTTTTTGAATGTGTCTAGAGATCTAGAGCTTCTTGAAAGTGGCATGAATTGCAAATGATGTTATTAGGGTTTTCTAGTTTTCATACAATGGATTAGGGTTTTTGAATGTGTCTAGAGATCTAGAGCTTCTTGAGAGTGGCTTGAGTTGCAAATGATGTTGTTAGGGTTTTCTAGTTTTCATATGATGGATTAGGGTTTTTGAATGTATCTAGAGATCTAGAGCTTCTTGAAAGTGGCTTGGGTTGCAAATGATCTTATTAGGGTTTTCTAGTTTTTATATGATGGATTAGGGTTTTTGAATGTGTCTAGAAATCTAGAGCTTCTTCAAAGTGGCTTGAGTTGCAAATGATTTTATTAGGGTTTTCTAGTTATCATATGACGGATTAGGGTTTTTAAATGTGTCTAGAGATCTAGATCTTCTTGAGAGTTGCTTGTGTTGTAACTAATGTTATTAGGGTTTTCTTGTTTTTATATGATGGATTAGGGGTTTTAAATGTGTCTAGAGATCTAGAGCTTCTTGAAAGTGGCTTGAGTTGCAACCGATGCTATTAGGGTTTCTAGTTTTCATATGATGGATTATGGTTTTTGAAATCTAGAGCTTCTTGAGAGTGGCTTGAGTTGCAAATGATGTTATTAGGGTTTTCTAGTTTTCATATGATGGATTAGGGTTTTTGAATGTATCTAGAGATCTAGAGCTTCTTGAGAGTAGATTGAGTTGTAAATGATGTTATTATGGTTTTCTAGTTTTCATATGATGGATTAGGGTTTTTAAATATGTCTAGAGATATGGAGCTTCTTGAAAGTGGCTTGAGTTGCAAATGATGCTATTAGGGTTTTCTAGATTTCATATGATGGATTATGGTTTTTGAATGTATCTAAATATCAAGAGCTTCTTGAGAGTGGCTTGAGTTGTTAATAATGTTGTTAGGGTTTTCTAGTTTTCATATGATGGATTAGGGTTTTTGAATGTGTTTAGAGATCCAGAGCTTCTTGAAAGTGGCTTGGGTTGCAAATGATCTTATTAGGGTTTTCTAGTTTTATATGATGGATTAGGGTTTTTGAATGTGTCTAGAGATCTAGAGCTTCATGAAAGTGGCTTGACTTGCAAATGGTTTTATTTGGGTTTTCTAGTTATCATATGACGGATTAGGGTTTTTGAATGTGTCTAGAGATCTAGATCTTCTTGAGAGTTGCTTGAGTTGTAACTGATGTTATTAGGGTTTTCTAGTTTTCATATGATGGATTGGGGTTTTTAAATGTGTCTAGAGATATAGAGCTTCTTGAAAGTGGCTTGAGTTTCAAATGACGCTATTAGGGTTTTCTAGTTTTCATATGATGGATTATGGTTTTTGAATGTGTCTAGATATCTAGAGCTTCTTGAGAGTGGCTTGAGTTGCAAATGATCTTTTTAGGGTTTTCTAGTTTTTATATGATGGATTAGGGTTTTTGAATGTGTTTAGAGATCTAGAGCTTCTTGAAAGTGGCTTGAGCTGCAAATGATTTTATTTGGGTTTTCTAGTTATCATATGACGGATTAGGGTTTTTGAATGTGTCTAGAGATCTAGATCTTCTTGAGAGTTGCTTAAGTTGTAACTAATGTTATTAGGGTTTTCTTGTTTTCAAATGATGGATTAGCGTTTTTGAATGTGTCTAGAGATCTAGAGCTTCTTGAAAGTGGCATGAATTGCAAATGATGTTATTAGGGTTTTCTAGTTTTCATACAATGCATTAGGGTTTTTAAATGTGTCTAGAGATCTAGAGCTTCTTGAGAGTGGCTTGAGTTGCAAATGATGTTGTTAGGGTTTTCTAGTTTTCATATGATGGATTAGGGTTTTTAAATATGTCTAGAGATATGGAGCTTCTTGAAAGTGGCTTGAGTTGCAAATGATGCTATTAGGGTTTTCTAGATTTCATATGATGGATTATGGTTTTTGAATGTATCTAGATATCAAGAGCTTCTTGAGAGTGGCTTGAGTTGTAAATAATGTTGTTAGGATTTTCTAGTTTTCATATGATGGATTACGGTTTTTGAATGTGTTTAGAGATCCAGAGCTTCTTGAAAGTGGCTTGGGTTGCAAATGATCTTATTAGGGTTTTCTAGTTTTATATGATGGATTAGGGTTTTTGAATGTATCTAGAGATCTAGAGCTTCATGAAAGTGGCTTGAGTTGCAAATGGTTTTACTTGGGTTTTCTAGTTATCATACGACGGATTAGGGTTTTTGAATGTGTCTAGAGATCTAGATCTTCTTGAGAGTTGCTTGAGTTGTAACTGATGTTATTAGGGTTTTCTAGTTTTCATATGATGGATTAGGGTTTTTAAATGTGTCTAGAGATATAGAGCTTCTTGAAAGTGGCTTGAGTTTCAAATGACGCTATTAGGGTTTTCTAGTTTTCATATGATGGATTATGGTTTTTGAATGTGTGTAGATATCTAGAGCTTCTTGAGAGTGGCTTGAGTTGCAAATGATCTTTTTAGGGTTTTCTAGTTTTTATATGATGGATTAGGGTTTTTGAATGTGTCTAGAGATCTAGAGCTTCTTGAAAGTGGCTTGAGCTGCAAATGATTTTATTTGGGTTTTCTAGTTATCATATGACGGATTAGGGTTTTTGAATGTGTCTAGAGATCTAGATCTTCTTGAGAGTTGCTTAAGTTGTAACTAATGTTATTAGGGTTTTCTTGTTTTCAAATGATGGATTAGCGTTTTTCAATGTGTCTAGAGATCTAGAGCTTCTTGAAAGTGGCATGAATTGCAAATGATGTTATTAGGGTTTTCTAGTTTTCATACGATGCATTAGGGTTTTTAAATGTGTCTAGAGATCTAGAGCTTCTTGAGAGTGGCTTGAGTTGCAAATGATGTTGTTAGGGTTTTCTAGTTTTCATATGATGGATTAGGGTTTTTGAATGTGTGTAGATATCTAGAGCTTCTTGAGAGTGGCTTGAGTTGCCAATGATGTTATTAGGGTTTTCTAGTTTTCATATGATGGATTATGGTTTTTGAATGTGTGTAGATATCTAGAGCTTCTTGAGAGTGGCTTGAGCTGCAAATGATTTTATTTGGGTTTTCTAGTTATCATATGACAGATTAGGGTTTTTGAATATGTCTAGAGATCTAGATCTTCTTGAGAGTTGCTTAAGTTGTAACTAATGTTATTAGGGTTTTCTTGTTTTCAAATGATGGATTAGCGTTTTTCAATGTGTCTAGAGATCTAGAGCTTCTTGAAAGTGGCATGAATTGCAAATGATGTTATTAGGGTTTTCTAGTTTTCATACAATGCATTAGGGTTTTTAAATGTGTCTAGAGATCTAGAGCTTCTTGAAAGTGGCTTGAGTTGCAAATAATGCTATTAGGGTTTGCTAGTTTTCATATGATGGATTATGGTTTTTGAATGTATCTAGAATCCTAGAGGTTCTTGAGAGTTGCTTGAGTTGCAAATGATGTTATTATGGTTTTCTAGTTTTCTTATGATGGATTAGGGTTTTTGAATGTTTATAGAGATCTAGAGCTTCTTGAAAGTGGCTTGAGTTGCAAATGATTTTATTAGGGTTTTCTAGTTATCATATGACGGATTAGGGTTTTTGAATGTATCTAGAGATCTAGAGCTTCTTGAGAGTTGCTTGTGTTGTAACTAATGTTATTCGGGTTTTTAGTTTTTATATGATGGATTGGGGTTTTTAAATGTGTTTAGAGATCTAGAGCTTCTTGAAAGTGGCTTGAGTTGCAAATTATGCTATTAGGGTTTTCTAGTTTTCATATGATGGATTATGGTTTTTGAATGTGTCTAGATATCTAGAGCTTCTTGAGAGTGGCTTGAGTTGCAAATGATGTTGTTAGGGTTTTCTAGTTTACATATGATGGATTAGGGTTTTTGAATGTGTCTAGAGATCTAGAGCTTCTTGAGAGTGGCTTGAGTTGTAAATGATGTTGTTAGGGTTTTCTAGTTTTCATATGATGGATTAGGGTTTTTGAATGTGTTTAGAGATCCAAAGCTTCTTGAAAGTGGCTTGGGTTGCAAATGATCTTATTAGGGTTTTCTAGTTTTTATATGATAGATTAGGGTTTTTGAATGTGTCTAGAGATCTAGAGCTTCTTGAAAGTGGCTTGAGTTGCAAATGATTTTATTTGGGTTTTCTAGTTATCATATGACGGATTAGGGTTTTTGAAAGTGTCTAGAGATCTAGATCTTCTTGAGAGTTGCTTGTGTTGTAACTGATGTTATTAGGGTTTTCTAGTTTTCATATGATGGATTAGGGTTTTTAAATGTGTCTAGAGATATAGAGCTTGTTGAAAGTGGCTTGAGTTTCAAATGATGCTATTAGGGTTTTCTAGTTTTCATATGATGGATTATGGTTTTTGAATGTGTCTAGATAACTAGAGCTTCTTGAGAGTGGCTTGAGTTGCAAATGATGTAATTACGGTTTTCTAGTTTTCATATGATGGATTAGGGTTTTTGAATGTGTCTAGAGATCTAGAGCTTCTTGAGAGTGGCTTGAGTTGCAAATGATGTTATTATTGTTTTCTAGTTTTCATATGATGGATTAGGGTTTTCAAATGTGTCTAGAGATCTAGAGCTTCTTGAAAGTGGCTTGAGTTGCAAATGATTTTATTAGGGTTTTCTAGTTATCATACGACGGATTAGGGTTTTTGAATGTATCTAGTGATCTAGAGCTTCTTGAGAGTTGCTTGTGTTGTAACTAATGCTATTAGGGTTTCTAATTTTTATATAATGTATTAGGGTTTTTAAATGTGTCTAAAGATCTAGAGCTTCTTGAAAGTGGCTTGAGTTGCAAATGATGCTATTAGGGTTTTCTAGTTTTCATATGATGGATTATGGTTTTTGAATGTATCTAGAAACCTGGAGCTTCTTGAGAGTTACTTGAGTTGTTAATGATGTTAGTAGGGTTTTCTAGTTTTCATATGATGGATTAGGGTTTTTGAATGTGTCTAGAGATCTAGAGCTTCTTGAGAATGGATTGAGTTGCAAATGATGTTATTATGGTTTTCTAGTTTTCTTATGATGGATTAGGGTTTTTGAATGTGCCTAGAGATCTAGAGCTTCTTGAAAGTGGCTTGAGTTGCAAATGATTTTATTAGGGCTTTCTAGTTATCATATGACGGATTAGGGTTTTTGAATGTATCTAGAGATCTAGAGCTTCTTGAGAGTTTCTTGTGTTGTAACTAATGTTATTAGGGTTTCTAGTTTTTATATGATGGATTGGGGTTTTTAAATGTGTCTAGAGATCTAGAGCTTCTTGAAAGTGGCTTGAGTTTCAAATGATGCTATTAGGGTTTTCTAGTTTTCATATGATGGATTATGGTTTTTGAATGTGTCTGGATATCTAAAGCTTCTTGAGAGTGTCTTGAGTTGCAAATGATGTTATTACGATTTTCTAGTTTTCATATGTTGGATTAGGGTTTTTGAATGTGTCTAGAGATCTAGAGCTTTTTGAGAGTGGCTTGAGTTACAAACGATGTTATTAGGGGTTTTCTAGTTTTCATATGATGGATTAGGGTTTTTGAATGTGTCTAGAGATCTAGAGCTTCTTAAAAGTGGCTTGTGTTGCAAATGATGTTATTAGGGTTTTCTAGTTTTCACATGATGGATTAGGGTTTTTGAATGTGTCTAGAGATCTAGAGCTTCTTGAATGTGGGTTGAGTTGCAAATGATTTTATTAGGGTTTTCTCTAGTTATCATATGACGGATTAGGGTTTTTGAATGTGTCTAGAGATCTAGAGGTTCTTAAGAGTTGCTCGAGTTGTAACTGATGTTATTAGGATTTCTAGTTTTTATATTATGGATTAGGGTTTTTAAATGTGTCTAAAGATCTAGAGCTTCTTGAAAGTCGCTTGAGTTGCAAAGGATGCTATTAGGGTTTTCTAGTTTTTACATGATGGATTATGGTTTTTAAATGTATCTAGATATCTAGAGCTTTTTGAGAGTGGCTTGAGTTGCAACTGATGTTATTAGGGTTTTCTAGTTTTCGTATGAAGGATTAGGGTTTTTCAATGTCTCTAGGCTTCTTGAAAGTGGCTTGATTTGCAAATGATGTTATTATGGTTTTCTAGTTTTCAAATGATGGATTAGGGTTTTTGTATGTGTCAAGAGATCTAGAGCTTCTTGAAAGTGGCTTGAGTTGCAAATGATGCTATTAGGGTTTTCTAGTTTTCATATGATGGATTATGGTTTTTGAATGTATCTAGAAACCTGGAGCTTCTTGAGAGTTACTTGAGTTGTTAATGATGTTAGTAGGGTTTTCTAGTTTTCATATGATGGATTAGGGTTTTTGAATGTGTCTAGAGATCTAGAGCTTCTTGAGAATGGATTGAGTTGCAAATGATGTTATTATGGTTTTCTAGTTTTCTTATGATGGATTAGGGTTTTTGAATGTGCCTAGAGATCTAGAGCTTCTTGAAAGTGGCTTGAGTTGCAAATGATTTTATTAGGGCTTTCTAGTTATCATATGACGGATTAGGGTTTTTGAATGTATCTAGAGATCTAGAGCTTCTTGAGAGTTTCTTGTGTTGTAACTAATGTTATTAGGGTTTCTAGTTTTTATATGATGGATTGGGGTTTTTAAATGTGTCTAGAGATCTAGAGCTTCTTGAAAGTGGCTTGAGTTTCAAATGATGCTATTAGGGTTTTCTAGTTTTCATATGATGGATTATGGTTTTTGAATGTGTCTGGATATCTAAAGCTTCTTGAGAGTGTCTTGAGTTGCAAATGATGTTATTACGATTTTCTAGTTTTCATATGTTGGATTAGGGTTTTTGAATGTGTCTAGAGATCTAGAGCTTTTTGAGAGTGGCTTGAGTTACAAACGATGTTATTAGGGGTTTTCTAGTTTTCATATGATGGATTAGGGTTTTTGAATGTGTCTAGAGATCTAGAGCTTCTTAAAAGTGGCTTGTGTTGCAAATGATGTTATTAGGGTTTTCTAGTTTTCACA
Source organism: Cichorium intybus (assembly GCA_023525715.1). Lineage (NCBI taxonomy): Eukaryota > Viridiplantae > Streptophyta > Magnoliopsida > Asterales > Asteraceae > Cichorium > Cichorium intybus. The sequence goes on along the minus strand of CM042017.1, from coordinate 65,066,892 downwards.
TGATGGATTAGGGTTTTTGAATGTGTCTAGAGATCTAGAGCTTCTTGAATGTGGGTTGAGTTGCAAATGATTTTATTAGGGTTTTCTCTAGTTATCATATGACGGATTAGGGTTTTTGAATGTGTCTAGAGATCTAGAGGTTCTTAAGAGTTGCTCGAGTTGTAACTGATGTTATTAGGATTTCTAGTTTTTATATTATGGATTAGGGTTTTTAAATGTGTCTAAAGATCTAGAGCTTCTTGAAAGTCGCTTGAGTTGCAAAGGATGCTATTAGGGTTTTCTAGTTTTTACATGATGGATTATGGTTTTTAAATGTATCTAGATATCTAGAGCTTTTTGAGAGTGGCTTGAGTTGCAACTGATGTTATTAGGGTTTTCTAGTTTTCGTATGAAGGATTAGGGTTTTTCAATGTCTCTAGGCTTCTTGAAAGTGGCTTGATTTGCAAATGATGTTATTATGGTTTTCTAGTTTTCAAATGATGGATTAGGGTTTTTGTATGTGTCAAGAGATCTAGAGCTTCTTGAAAGTGGCTTGAGTTGCAAATGATGCTATTAGGGTTTTCTAGTTTTCATATGATGGATTAGGGTTTTTGAATGTGTCTAGAGATCTAGAGCTTCTTGAAAGTGACTTAAGTTGCAAATGATGTTGTTAGAGTTTTCAAGCTTTTATATGATGGATTAGGGTTTTTGAATGTGTCTAGAGATCTAGAGCTTCTTGAGAGTGGCTTGAATTGCAAATGATGTTATTAGGGGTTTTCTAGTTTTCATATGTTGGATTAGGGTTTTTGAATGTGTCTAAAGATCTAGAGCTTCTTGAGAGTTGCTTGAGTTGTAACTGATGTTATTAGGGTTTTCTAGTTTTCATATGATGGATTAGGATTTTAAATGTGTCTACAGATCTAAAGCTTCTTGAGAATGGCTTGAGTTGCAAATGATGTTATTAGGGTTTTCTAGTTTTCATATGATGGATTAGGGTTTTTGAATGTGTCTAGAGTTCTAGAACTTCTTGTAAGTGGCTTGAGTTGCAAATGATGTTATTAGGGTTTTCAAGTTTTCATATGATGGATTAGGATTTTTGAATGTGTCTAGAGATCTAGAGCTTCTTGAGAGTAGCTAGAGTTGTAAATGATGTACTTAGGGTTTTCTAGTTTTCATATGATGGATTAGGGTTTTTCAATGTGTCTAGAGATCTAGAGCTTCTTGAGTGTGGCTTGAGTTGCAAATGATGTTGTTAGGGTTTTCTAGTTTTCATATGATGGATTAGGGTTTTTGAATGTGTCTAGAGATCTAGAGCTTCTTGAGAGTTGCTTAAGTTGTAACTGATGTTATTAGGGTTTTCTAGTTTTCATATGATGGATTAGGGTTTTTAAATGTGTCTAGAGGTCTAGAGCTTCTTAAAAGTGGCTTGAGTTGCAAATGATGCTATTAGGGTTTTCTACTTTTTACATGATGGATTATGGTTTTTGAATGTGTCTACATATCTAGAACTTTTTAAGAGTGGCTTGAGTTGCAACTGATGTTATTAGGGTTTTCTAGTTTTCATATGAAGGATTAGGGTTTTTCAATGTCTCTAGGCTTCTTGAAAGTGGCTTGAGTTGCAAATGATGTTATTATGGTTTTCTAGTTTTCAAATGATGGATTAGGGTTTTTGTATGTGTTAAGAGATCTAGAGCTTCTTGAAAGTGGCTTGAGTTGCAAATGATGCTATTAGGGTTTTCTAGTTTTCATATGATGGATTAGTGTTTTTGAATGTGTCTAGAGATCTAGAGCTTCTTGAAAGTCACTTAAGTTGCAAATGATGTTGTTAGGGTTTTCAAGCTTTCATACGATGGATTAGGGTTTTTGAATGTGTCTAGAGATCTAGAGCTTCTTGAGAGTGGCTTGAATTGCAAATGATGTTATTAGGGGTTTTCTAGTTTTCATATGTTGGATTAGGGTTTTTGAATGTGTCTAAAGATCTAGAGCTTCTTGAGAGTTGCTTGAGTTGTAACTGATGTTATTAGGGTTTTCTAGTTTTCATATGATGGATTAGGATTTTAAATGTGTCTACAGATCTAAAGCTTCTTGAGAATGGCTTGAGTTGCAAATGATGTTATTAGGGTTTTCTAGTTTTCATATGATGGATTAGGGTTTTTGAATGTGTCTAGAGTTCTAGAACTTCTTGTAAGTGGCTTGAGTTGCAAATGATGTTATTAGGGTTTTCAAGTTTTCATATGATGGATTAGGATTTTTGAATGTGTCTAGAGATCTAGAGCTTCTTGAGAGTAGCTTGAGTTGCAAATGATGTACTTAGGGTTTTCTAGTTTTCATATGATGGATTAGGGTTTTTCAATGTGTCTAGAGATCTAGAGCTTCTTGAGTGTGGCTTGAGTTGCAAATGATGTTGTTAGGGTTTTCTAGTTTTCATATGATGGATTAGGGTTTTTGAATGTGTCTAGAGATCTAGAGCTTCTTGAGAGTTGCTTAAGTTGTAACTGATGTTATTAGGGTTTTCTAGTTTTCATATGATGGATTAGGGTTTTTAAATGTGTCTAGAGGTCTAGAGCTTCTTGAAAGTGGCTTGAGTTGCAAATGATGCTATTAGGGTTTTCTACTTTTTACATGATGGATTATGGTTTTTGAATGTGTCTACATATCTAGAACTTTTTAAGAGTGGCTTGAGTTGCAACTGATGTTATTAGGGTTTTCTAGTTTTCATATGATGGATTAGGGTTTTTGAATGTGTCTAGAGATCTTGAGCTTCTTGAGAGTGGCTTGAGTTACAAATGATGTTATTATGGTTTTCTAGTTTTCATATGATGGATTAGGGTTTTTAAATGTGTCAAGAGATTTAGAGCTTCTTGAAAGTGGCTTGAGTTGCAAATGATGCTATTAAGGTTTTCTAGTTTTCATATGATGGATTATGGTTTTTGAATGTGTCTAGAGATCTAGAGCATCTTGAAAGTGACTTGAGTTGCAAATGATGTTATTACGATTTTCTAGTTTTCATATGATGGATTAGGGTTTTTGAATGTGTCTACAGATCTAGAGCTTCTTGAGAGTGGCTTGAGTTGCAAACGATGTTATTAGGGGTTTTCTAGTTTTCATATGATGAATTAGGGTTTTTGAATGTGTCTAGAGATCTAGAGCTTCTTGAGAGTGGCTTGAGTTGCAAATGATGTTATTAGGGTTTTCTAGTTTTCATATGATGGATTAGGGTTTTTGAATGTGTCTAGAGATCTAGAGCTTCTTAAACGTGGCTTGCATTGCAAATGATGTTATTAGGGTTTTCTAGTTTTCACATGATGGATTAGGGTTTTTGAATGTGTCTAGAGATCTAGAACTTCTTGAAAGTGGCTTGAGTTGCAAATGATGTTATTAGGGTTTTCTAGTTTTCATATGATGGATTAGGCTTTTTGAATGTGTCTAGAGATCTAGAACTTCTTGAAAGTGGCTTGAGTTGCAAATGATGTTATTAGGGTTTTCTAGTTTTCATATAATGGACTAGGGTTTTTGAATGTGTCTAGAGATCTAGAGCTTCTTAAGAGTGGCTTGAGTTGCAAACGATGTTATTAGGGTTTTCTAGTTTTCATATGATGGATTAGGGTTTTTGAATGTGTCTAGAGATCTAGAGCTTCTTAAAAGTGGCTTGCATTGCAAATGATGTTATTAGGGTTTTCTAGTTTTCACATGATGGATTATGGTTTTTTGAATGTGTCTAGAGATCTAGAGCTTCTTGAATGTGGCTTGAGTTGCAAATGATTTTATTAGGGTTTTCTAGTTATCATATAACGGCTTAGGTTTTTTTGAATGTGTCTAGAGATCTAAAGCTTCTTAAGTGTTGCTCGAGTTGTAACTGATGTTATTAGGGTTTTCTAGTTTTCATATGATGGATTAGGGTTTTTAAATGTGTCTAGAGGTCTAGAGCTTCTTGTAAGTGGCTTGAGTTGCAAATGATGCTATTAGGGTTTTCTACTTTTTAGATGATGGATTATGGTTTTTAAATGTATCTAGATATCTAGAGCTTTTTGAGAGTGGCTTGAGTTGCAACTGATGTTATAAGGGTTTTTTTAGTTTTCATATGATGGATTAGGGTTTTTGAATGTGTCTAGAGATCTAGAGCTTCTTGAGAGTGGCTTGAGTTGCAAACGATGTTATTAGGGGTTTTCTAGTTTTCATATGTTGGATTAGGGTTTTTGAATGTGTCTAAAGATCTAGAGCTTCTTGAGAGTTGCTTGAGTTGTAACTAATGTTATTAGGGTTTTCTAGTTTTCATATGATGGATTAGGATTTTAAATGTGTCTGCAGATCTAAAGCTTCTTGAGAATGGCTTGAGTTGCAAATGATGTTATTAGGGTTTTCTAGTTTTCATATGACGGATTAGGGTTTTTGAATGTGTCTAGAGTTCTAGAACTTCTTGAAATGGCTTGAGTTGCAAATGATGTTATTAGGGTTTTCGAGTTTTCATATGATGGATTAGGGTTTTTGAATGTGTCTGGAGATCTAGAGCTTCTTGAGAGTGGCTTGAGTTGCAAATGATTTTATTTGGGTTTTCTAGTTATCATATGACGGATTCGGGATTTTGAATGTGTCTAGAGATCTAGATCTTCTTGAGAATTGCTTGAGTTGTAACTAATGTTATTAGGGTTTTCTTGTTTTCAAATGATGGATTAGCGTTTTTGAATGTGTCTAGAGATCTAGAGCTTCTTGAAAGTGGCTTGAGTTGCAAATGATGCTATTAGGGTTTTCTACTTTTTACATGATGGATTATGGTTTTTGAATGTGTCTACATATCTAGAACTTTTTAAGAGTGGCTTGAGTTGCAACTGATGTTATTAGGGTTTTCTAGTTTTCATATGATGGATTAGGGTTTTTGAATGTGTCTAGAGATCTTGAGCTTCTTGAGAGTGGCTTGAGTTACAAATGATGTTATTATGGTTTTCTAGTTTTCATATGATGGATTAGGGTTTTTAAATGTGTCAAGAGATTTAGAGCTTCTTGAAAGTGGCTTGAGTTGCAAATGATGCTATTAGGGTTTTCTAGTTTTCATATGATGGATTATGGTTTTTGAATGTGTCTAGAGATCTAGAGCATCTTGAAAGTGACTTGAGTTGCAAATGATGTTATTACGATTTTCTAGTTTTCATATGATGGATTAGGGTTTTTGAATGTGTCTACAGATCTAGAGCTTCTTGAGAGTGGCTTGAGTTGCAAACGATGTTATTAGGGGTTTTCTAGTTTTCATATGATGGATTAGGGTTTTTGAATGTGTCTAGAGATCTAGAGCTTCTTGAGAGTGGCTTGAGTTGCAAATGATGTTATTAGGGTTTTCTAGTTTGCATATGATGGATTAGGGTTTTTGAATGTGTCTAGAGATCTAGAGCTTCTTAAACGTGGCTTGCATTGCAAATGATGTTATTAGGGTTTTCTAGTTTTCACATGATGGATTAGGGTTTTTGAATGTGTCTAGAGATCTAGAACTTCTTAAAAGTGGCTTGAGTTGCAAATGATGTTATTAGGGTTTTCTAGTTTTCATATGATGGATTAGGCTTTTTGAATGTGTCTAGAGATCTAGAACTTCTTGAAAGTGGCTTGAGTTGCAAATGATGTTATTAGGGTTTTCTAGTTTTCATATAATGGACTAGGGTTTTTGAATGTGTCTAGAGATCTAGAGCTTCTTAAGAGTGGCTTGAGTTGCAAACGATGTTATTAGGGTTTTCTAGTTTTCATATGATGGATTAGGGTTTTTGAATGTGTCTAAAGATCTAGAGCTTCTTAAAAGTGGCTTGCATTGCAAATGATGTTATTAGGGTTTTCTACTTTTCACATGATGGATTAGGGTTTTTGAATGTGTCTAGAGATCTAGAGCTTCTTGAATGTGGCTTGAGTTGCAAATGATTTTATTAGGGTTTTCTAGTTATCATATAACGGCTTAGGTTTTTTTGAATGTGTCTAGAGATCTAAAGCTTCTTAATAGTTGCTCGAGTTGTAACTGATGTTATTAGGGTTTTCTAGTTTTCATATCATGGATTAGGGTTTTTAAATGTGTCTAGAGGTCTAGAGCTTCTTGTAAGTGGCTTGAGTTGCAAATGATGCTATTAGGGTTTTCTACTTTTTAGATGATGGATTATGGTTTTTAAATGTATCTAGATATCTAGAGCTTTTTGAGAGTGGCTTGAGTTGCAACTAATGTTATTAGGGTTTTTTAGTTTTCATATGATGGATTAGGGTTTTTGAATGTGTCTAGAGATCTAGAGCTTCTTGAGAGTGGCTTGAGTTGCAAATGATGTTATTAGGGGTTTTCTAGTTTTCATATGTTGGATTAGGGTTTTTGAATGTGTCTAAAGATCTAGAGCTTCTTGAGAGTTGCTTGAGTTGTAACTAATGTTATTAGGGTTTTCTAGTTTTCATATGATGGATTAGGATTTTAAATGTGTCTACAGATCTAAAGCTTCTTGAGAATGGCTTGAGTTGCAAATGATGTTATTAGGGTTTTCTAGTTTTCATATGACGGATTAGGGTTTTTGAATGTGTCTAGAGTTCTAGAACTTCTTGAAATGGCTTGAGTTGCAAATGATGTTATTAGGGTTTTCGAGTTTTCATATGATGGATTAGGGTTTTTGAATGTGTCTGGAGATCTAGAGCTTCTTGAGAGTGGCTTGAGTTGCAAATGATTTTATTTGGGTTTTCTAGTTATCATATGACGGATTCGGGTTTTTGAATGTGTCTAGAGATCTAGATCTACTTGAGAATTGCTTGAGTTGTAACTAATGTTATTAGGGTTTTCTTGTTTTCAAATGATGGATTAGCGTTTTTAAATGTGTCTAGAGATCTAGAGCTTCTTGAAAGTGGCATGAATTGCAAATGATGTTATTAGGGTTTTCTAGTTTTCATACAATGGATTAGGGTTTTTGAATGTGTCTAGAGATCTAGAGCTTCTTGAGAGTGGCTTGAGTTGCAAATGATGTTGTTAGGGTTTTCTAGTTTTCATTTGATGGATTAGGGTTTTTGAATGTGTCTAGAGATCTAGAGCTTCTTGAAAGTGGCTTGGGTTGCAAATGATCTTATTAGGGTTTTCTAATTTTTATATGATGGATTAGGGTTTTTGAATGTGTCTAGAAATCTAGAGCTTCTTCAAAGTGGCTTGAGTTGCAAATGATTTTATTAGGGTTTTCTAGTTATCATATGACGGATTAGGGTTTTTAAATGTGTCTAGAGATCTAGATCTTCTTGAGAGTTGCTTGTGTTGTAACTAATGTTATTAGGGTTTTCTTGTTTTTATATGATGGATTAGGGTTTTTAAATATGTCTAGAGATCTAGAGCTTCTTGAAAGTGGCTTGAGTTGCAACCGATGCTATTAGGGTTTTCTAGTTTTCATATGATGGATTATGGTTTTTGAAACCTAGAGCTTCTTGAGAGTGGCTTGAGTTGCAAATGATGTTATTAGGGTTTTCTAGTTTTCATATGATGGATTAGGGTTTTTGAATGTATCTAGAGATCTAGAGCTTCTTGAGAGTAGATTGAGTTGCAAATGATGTTATTATGGTTTTCTAGTTTTCATATGATGGATTAGGGTTTTTAAATATGTCTAGAGATATGGAGCTTCTTGAAAGTGGCTTGAGTTGCAAATGATGCTATTAGGGTTTTCTAGATTTCATATGATGGATTATGGTTTTTGAATGTATCTAGATATCAAGAGCTTCTTGAGAGTGGCTTGAGTTGTAAATAATGTTGTTAGGGTTTTCTAGTTTTCATATGATGGATTAGGGTTTTTGAATGTGTTTAGAGATCCAGAGCTTCTTGAAAGTGGCTTGGGTTGTAAATGATCTTATTAGGGTTTTCTAGTTTTATATGATGGATTAGGGTTTTTGAATGTGTCTAGAGATCTAGAGCTTCATGAAAGTGGCTTGACTTGCAAATGGTTTTATTTGGGTTTTCTAGTTATCATATGACGGATTAGGGTTTTTGAATGTGTCTAGAGATCTAGATCTTCTTGAGAGTTGCTTGAGTTGTAACTGATGTTATTAGGGTTTTCTAGTTTTCATATGATGGATTAGGGTTTTTAAATGTGTCTAGAGATATAGAGCTTCTTGAAAGTGGCTTGAGTTTCAAATGACGCTATTAGGGTTTTCTAGTTTTCATATGATGGATTATGGTTTTTGAATGTGTCTAGATATCTAGAGCTTCTTGAGAGTGGCTTGAGTTGCAAATGATCTTTTTAGCGTTTTCTAGTTTTTATATGATGGATTAGGGTTTTTTAATGTGTCTAGAGATCTAGAGCTTCTTGAAAGTGGCTTGAGCTGCAAATGATTTTATTTGGGTTTTCTAGTTATCATATGACGGATTAGGGTTTTTGAATGTGTCTAGAGATCTAGATCTTCTTGAGAGTTGCTTGAGTTGTAACTGATGTTATTAGGGTTTTCTAGTTTTCATATGATGGATTAGGGTTTTTAAATGTGTCTAGAGATATAGAGCTTCTTGAAAGTGGCTTGAGTTTCAAATGACGCTATTAGGGTTTTCTAGTTTTCATATGATGGATTATGGTTTTTGAATGTGTCTAGATATCTAGAGCTTCTTGAGAGTGGCTTGAGTTGCAAATGATCTTTTTAGGGTTTTCTAGTTTTTATATGATGGATTAGGGTTTTTTAATGTGTCTAGAGATCTAGAGCTTCTTGAAAGTGGCTTGAGCTGCAAATGATTTTATTTGGGTTTTCTAGTTATCATATGACGGATTAGGGTTTTTGAATGTGTCTAGAGATCTAGATCTTCTTGAGAGTTGCTTAAGTTGTAACTAATGTTATTAGGGTTTTCTTGTTTTCAAATGATGGATTAGCGTTTTTGAATGTGTCTAGAGATCTAGAGCTTCTTGAAAGTGGCATGAATTGCAAATGATGTTATTAGGGTTTTCTAGTTTTCATACAATGCATTAGGGTTTTTAAATGTGTCTAGAGATCTAGAGCTTCTTGAGAGTGGCTTGAGTTGCAAATGATGTTGTTAGGGTTTTCTAGTTTTCATATGATGGATTAGGGTTTTTAAATATGTCTAAAGATATGGACCTTCTTGAAAGTGGCTTGAGTTGCAAATGATGCTATTAGGGTTTTCTAGATTTCATATGATGGATTATGGTTTTTGAATGTATCTAGATATCAAGAGCTTCTTGAGAGTGGCTTGAGTTGTAAATAATGTTGTTAGGATTTTCTAGTTTTCATATGATGGATTACGGTTTTTGAATGTGTTTAGAGATCCAGAGCTTCTTGAAAGTGGCTTGGGTTGCAAATGATCTTATTAGGGTTTTCTAGTTTTATATGATAGATTAGGGTTTTTGAATGTGTCTAGAGATCTAGAGTTTCATGAAAGTGGCTTGAGTTGCAAATGGTTTTACTTGGGTTTTCTAGTTATCATATGACGGATTAGGGTTTTTGAATGTGTCTAGAGATCTAGATCTTCTTGAGAGTTGCTTGAGTTGTAACTGATGTTATTAGGGTTTTCTAGTTTTCATATGATGGATTAGGGTTTTTAAATGTGTCTGGAGATATAGAGCTTCTTGAGAGTGGCTTGAGCTGCAAATGATTTTATTTGGGTTTTCTAGTTATCATATGACGGATTAGGGTTTTTGAATGTGTCTAGAGATCTAGATCTTCTTGAGAATTGCTTGAGTTGTAACTAATGTTATTAGGGTTTTCTTGTTTTCAAATGATGGATTAGCGTTTTTAAATGTGTCTAGAGATCTAGAGCTTCTTGAAAGTGGCATGAATTGCAAATGATGTTATTAGGGTTTTCTAGTTTTCATACAATGGATTAGGGTTTTTGAATGTGTCTAGAGATCTAGAGCTTCTTGAGAGTGGCTTGAGTTGCAAATGATGTTGTTAGGGTTTTCTAGTTTTCATATAATGGATTAGGGTTTTTGAATGTGTCTAGAGATCTAGAGCTTCTTGAAAGTGGCTTGGGTTACAAATGATCTTATTAGGGTTTTCTAGTTTTTATATGATGGATTAGGGTTTTTGAATGTGTCTAGAAATCTAGAGCTTCTTCAAAGTGGCTTGAGTTGCAAATGATTTTATTAGGGTTTTCTAGTTATCATATGACGGATTAGGGTTTTTAAATGTGTCTAGAGATCTAGATCTTCTTGAGAGTTGCTTGTGTTGTAACTAATGTTATTAGGGTTTTCTTGTTTTTATATGATGGATTAGGGTTTTTAAATATGTCTAGAGATCTAGAGCTTCTTGAAAGTGGCTTGAGTTGCAACCGATGCTATTAGGGTTTTCTAGTTTTCATATGATGGATTATGGTTTTTGAAATCTAGAGCTTCTTGAGAGTGGCTTGAGTTGCAAATGATGTTATTAGGGTTTTCTAGTTTTCATATGATGGATTAGGGTTTTTGAATGTATCTAGAGATCTAGAGCTTCTTGAGAGTAGATTGAGTTGCAAATGATGTTATTATGGTTTTCTAGTTTTCATATGATGGATTAGGGTTTTTAAATATGTCTAGAGATATGGAGCTTCTTGAAAGTGGCTTGAGTTGCAAATGATGCTATTAGGGTTTTCTAGATTTCATATGATGGATTATGGTTTTTGAATGTATCTAGATATCAAGAGCTTCTTGAGAGTGGCTTGAGTTGTAAATAATGTTGTTAGGGTTTTCTAGTTATCATATGACGGATTAGGGTTTTTGAATGTGTCTAGAGATCTAGATCTTCTTGAGAGTTGCTTGAGTTGTAACTGATGTTATTAGGGTTTTCTAGTTTTCATATGATGGATTAGGGTTTTTAAATGTGTCTGGAGATATAGAGCTTCTTGAGAGTGGCTTGAGCTGCAAATGATTTTATTTGGGTTTTCTAGTTATCATATGACGGATTAGGGTTTTTGAATGTGTCTAGAGATCTAGATCTTCTTGAGAATTGCTTGAGTTGTAACTAATGTTATTAGGGTTTTCTTGTTTTCAAATGATGGATTAGCGTTTTTAAATGTGTCTAGAGATCTAGAGCTTCTTGAAAGTGGCATGAATTGCAAATGATGTTATTAGGGTTTTCTAGTTTTCATACAATGGATTAGGGTTTTTGAATGTGTCTAGAGATCTAGAGCTTCTTGAGAGTGGCTTGAGTTGCAAATGATGTTGTTAGGGTTTTCTAGTTTTCATATAATGGATTAGGGTTTTTGAATGTGTCTAGAGATCTAGAGCTTCTTGAAAGTGGCTTGGGTTACAAATGATCTTATTAGGGTTTTCTAGTTTTTATATGATGGATTAGGGTTTTTGAATGTGTCTAGAAATCTAGAGCTTCTTCAAAGTGGCTTGAGTTGCAAATGATTTTATTAGGGTTTTCTAGTTATCATATGACGGATTAGGGTTTTTAAATGTGTCTAGAGATCTAGATCTTCTTGAGAGTTGCTTGTGTTGTAACTAATGTTATTAGGGTTTTCTTGTTTTTATATGATGGATTAGGGTTTTTAAATATGTCTAGAGATCTAGAGCTTCTTGAAAGTGGCTTGAGTTGCAACCGATGCTATTAGGGTTTTCTAGTTTTCATATGATGGATTATGGTTTTTGAAATCTAGAGCTTCTTGAGAGTGGCTTGAGTTGCAAATGATGTTATTAGGGTTTTCTAGTTTTCATATGATGGATTAGGGTTTTTGAATGTATCTAGAGATCTAGAGCTTCTTGAGAGTAGATTGAGTTGCAAATGATGTTATTATGGTTTTCTAGTTTTCATATGATGGATTAGGGTTTTTAAATATGTCTAGAGATATGGAGCTTCTTGAAAGTGGCTTGAGTTGCAAATGATGCTATTAGGGTTTTCTAGATTTCATATGATGGATTATGGTTTTTGAATGTATCTAGATATCAAGAGCTTCTTGAGAGTGGCTTGAGTTGTAAATAATGTTGTTAGGGTTTTCTAGTTTTCATATGATGGATTAGGGTTTTTGAATGTGTTTAGAGATCCAGAGCTTCTTGAAAGTGGCTTGGGTTGCAAATGATCTTATTAGGGTTTTCTAGTTTTATATGATGGATTAGGGTTTTTGAATGTGTCTAGAGATCTAGAGCTTCATGAAAGTGGCTTGAGTTGCAAATGGTTTTACTTGGGTTTTCTAGTTATCATATGACGGATTAGGGTTTTTGAATGTGTCTAGAGATCTAGATCTTCTTGAGAATTGCTTGAGTTGTAACTGATGTTATTAGGGTTTTCTTGTTTTCAAATGATGGATTAGCGTTTTTAAATGTGTCTAGAGATCTAGAGCTTCTTGAAAGTGGCATGAATTGCAAATGATGTTATTAGGGTTTTCTAGTTTTCATACAATGGATTAGGGTTTTTGAATGTGTCTAGAGATCTAGAGCTTCTTGAGAGTGGCTTGAGTTGCAAATGATGTTGTTAGGGTTTTCTAGTTTTCATATAATGGATTAGGGTTTTTGAATGTGTCTAGAGATCTAGAGCTTCTTGAAAGTGGCTTGGGTTACAAATGATCTTATTAGGGTTTTCTAGTTTTTATATGATGGATTAGGGTTTTTGAATGTGTCTAGAAATCTAGAGCTTCTTCAAAGTGGCTTGAGTTGCAAATGATTTTATTAGGGTTTTCTAGTTATCATATGACGGATTAGGGTTTTTAAATGTGTCTAGAGATCTAGATCTTCTTGAGAGTTGCTTGTGTTGTAACTAATGTTATTAGGGTTTTCTTGTTTTTATATGATGGATTAGGGTTTTTAAATATGTCTAGAGATCTAGAGCTTCTTGAAAGTGGCTTGAGTTGCAACCGATGCTATTAGGGTTTTCTAGTTTTCATATGATGGATTATGGTTTTTGAAATCTAGAGCTTCTTGAGAGTGGCTTGAGTTGCAAATGATGTTATTAGGGTTTTCTAGTTTTCATATGATGGATTAGGGTTTTTGAATGTATCTAGAGATCTAGAGCTTCTTGAGAGTAGATTGAGTTGCAAATGATGTTATTATGGTTTTCTAGTTTTCATATGATGGATTAGGGTTTTTAAATATGTCTAGAGATATGGAGCTTCTTGAAAGTGGCTTTAGTTGCAAATGATGCTATTAGGGTTTTCTAGATTTCATATGATGGATTATGGTTTTTGAATGTATCTAGATATCAAGAGCTTCTTGAGAGTGGCTTGAGTTGTAAATAATGTTGTTAGGGTTTTCTAGTTTTCATATGATGGATTAGGGTTTTTGAATGTGTTTAGAGATCCAGAGCTTCTTGAAAGTGGCTTGGGTTGCAAATGATCTTATTAGGGTTTTCTAGTTTTATATGATGGATTAGGGTTTTTGAATGTGTCTAGAGATCTAGAGCTTCATGAAAGTGGCTTGACTTGCAAATGGTTTTATTTGGGTTTTCTAGTTATCATATGACGGATTAGGGTTTTTGAATGTGTCTAGAGATCTAGATCTTCTTGAGAGTTGCTTGAGTTGTAACTGATGTTATTAGGGTTTTCTAGTTTTCATATGATGGATTAGGGTTTTTAAATGTGTCTAGAGATATAGAGCTTCTTGAAAGTGGCTTGAGTTTCAAATGACGCTATTAGGGTTTTCTAGTTTTCATATGATGGATTATGGTTTTTGAATGTGTCTAGATATCTAGAGCTTCTTGAGAGTGGCTTGAGTTGCAAATGATCTTTTTAGGGTTTTCTAGTTTTTATATGATGGATTAGGGTTTTTGAATGTGTTTAGAGATCTAGAGCTTCTTGAAAGTGGCTTGAGCTGCAAATGATTTTATTTGGGTTTTCTAGTTATCATATGACGGATTAGGGTTTTTGAATGTGTCTAGAGATCTAGATCTTCTTGAGAGTTGCTTAAGTTGTAACTAATGTTATTAGGGTTTTCTTGTTTTCAAATGATGGATTAGCGTTTTTGAATGTGTCTAGAGATCTAGAGCTTTTTGAAAGTGGCATGAATTGCAAATGATGTTATTAGGGTTTTCTAGTTTTCATACAATGCATTAGGGTTTTTAAATGTGTCTAGAGATCTAGAGCTTCTTGAGAGTGGCTTGAGTTGCAAATGATGTTGTTAGGGTTTTCTAGTTTTCATATGATGGATTAGGGTTTTTAAATATGTCTAAAGATATGGACCTTCTTGAAAGTGGCTTGAGTTGCAAATGATGCTATTAGGGTTTTCTAGATTTCATATGATGGATTATGGTTTTTGAATGTATCTAGATATCAAGAGCTTCTTGAGAGTGGCTTGAGTTGTAAATAATGTTGTTAGGATTTTCTAGTTTTCATATGATGGATTACGGTTTTTGAATGTGTTTAGAGATCCAGAGCTTCTTGAAAGTGGCTTGGGTTGCAAATGATCTTATTAGGGTTTTCTAGTTTTATATGATGGATTAGGGTTTTTGAATGTGTCTAGAGATCTAGAGCTTCATGATAGTGGCTTGAGTTGCAAATGGTTTTACTTGGGTTTTCTAGTTATCATATGACGGATTAGGGTTTTTGAATGTGTCTAGAGATCTAGATCTTCTTGAGAGTTGCTTGAGTTGTAACTGATGTTATTAGGGTTTTCTAGTTTTCATATGATGGATTAGGGTTTTTAAATGTGTCTAGAGATATAGAGCTTCTTGAAAGTGGCTTGAGCTGCAAATGATTTTATTTGGGTTTTCTAGTTATCATATGACGGATTAGGGTTTTTGAATGTGTCTAGAGATCTAGATCTTCTTGAGAGTTGCTTAAGTTGTAACTAATGTTATTAGGGTTTTCTTGTTTTCAAATGATGGATTAGCGTTTTTCAATGTGTCTAGAGATCTAGAGCTTCTTGAAAGTGGCATGAATTGCAAATGATGTTATTAGGGTTTTCTAGTTTTCATACAATGCATTAGGGTTTTTAAATGTGTCTAGAGATCTAGAGCTTCTTGAGAGTGGCTTGAGTTGCAAATGATGTTGTTAGGGTTTTCTAGTTTTCATATGATGGATTAGGGTTTTTGAATGTGTGTAGATATCTAGAGCTTCTTGAGAGTGGCTTGAGTTGCAAATGATGTTATTAGGGTTTTCTAGTTTTCATATGATGGATTATGGTTTTTGAATGTGTGTAGATATCTAGAGCTTCTTGAGAGTGGCTTGAGCTGCAAATGATTTTATTTGGGTTTTCTAGTTATCATATGACGGATTAGGGTTTTTGAATGTGTCTAGAGATCTAGATCTTCTTGAGAGTTGCTTAAGTTGTAACTAATGTTATTAGGGTTTTCTTGTTTTCAAATGATGGATTAGCGTTTTTCAATGTGTCTAGAGATCTAGAGCTTCTTGAAAGTGGCATGAATTGCAAATGATGTTATTAGGGTTTTCTAGTTTTCATACAATGCATTAGGGTTTTTAAATGTGTCTAGAGATCTAGAGCTTCTTGAAAGTGGCTTGAGTTGCAAATAATGCTATTAGGGTTTGCTAGTTTTCATATGATGGATTATGGTTTTTGAATGTATCTAGAATCCTAGAGGTTCTTGAGAGTTGCTTGAGTTGCAAATGATGTTATTATGGTTTTCTAGTTTTCTTATGATGGATTAGGGTTTTTGAATGTTTATAGAGATCTAGAGCTTCTTGAAAGTGGCTTGAGTTGCAAATGATTTTATTAGGGTTTTCTAGTTATCATATGACGGATTAGGGTTTTTGAATGTATCTAGAGATCTAGAGCTTCTTGAGAGTTGCTTGTGTTGTAACTAATGTTATTCGGGTTTTTAGTTTTTATATGATGGATTGGGGTTTTTAAATGTGTTTAGAGATCTAGAGCTTCTTGAAAGTGGCTTGAGTTGCAAATTATGCTATTAGGGTTTTCTAGTTTTCATATGATGGATTATGGTTTTTGAATGTGTCTAGATATCTAGAGCTTCTTGAGAGTGGCTTGAGTTGCAAATGATGTTGTTAGGGTTTTCTAGTTTACATATGATGGATTAGGGTTTTTGAATGTGTCTAGAGATCTAGAGCTTCTTGAGAGTGGCTTGAGTTGTAAATGATGTTGTTAGGGTTTTCTAGTTTTCATATGATGGATTAGGGTTTTTGAATGTGTTTAGAGATCCAGAGCTTCTTGAAAGTGGCTTGGGTTGCAAATGATCTTATTAGGGTTTTCTAGTTTTTATATGATAGATTAGGGTTTTTGAATGTGTCTAGAGATCTAGAGCTTCTTGAAAGTGGCTTGAGTTGCAAATGATTTTATTTGGGTTTTCTAGTTATCATATGACGGATTAGGGTTTTTGAAAGTGTCTAGAGATCTAGATCTTCTTGAGAGTTGCTTGTGTTGTAACTGATGTTATTAGGGTTTTCTAGTTTTCATATGATGGATTAGGGTTTTTAAATGTGTCTAGAGATAGAGAGCTTGTTGAAAGTGGCTTGAGTTTCAAATGATGCTATTAGGGTTTTCTAGTTTTCATATGATGGATTATGGTTTTTGAATGTGTCTAGATAACTAGAGCTTCTTGAGAGTGGCTTGAGTTGCAAATGATGTAATTACGGTTTTCTAGTTTTCATATGATGGATTAGGGTTTTTGAATGTGTCTAGAGATCTAGAGCTTCTTGAGAGTGGCTTGAGTTGCAAATGATGTTATTATTGTTTTCTAGTTTTCATATGATGGATTAGGGTTTTCAAATGTGTCTAGAGATCTAGAGCTTCTTGAAAGTGGCTTGAGTTGCAAATGATTTTATTAGGGTTTTCTAGTTATCATACGACGGATTAGGGTTTTTGAATGTATCTAGTGATCTAGAGCTTCTTGAGAGTTGCTTGTGTTGTAACTAATGCTATTAGGGTTTCTAATTTTTATATAATGTATTAGGGTTTTTAAATGTGTCTAAAGATCTAGAGCTTCTTGAAAGTGGCTTGAGTTGCAAATGATGCTATTAGGGTTTTCTAGTTTTCATATGATGGATTATGGTTTTTGAATGTATCTAGAAACCTAGAGCTTCTTGAGAGTTACTTGAGTTGTTAATGATGTTAGTAGGGTTTTCTAGTTTTCATATGATGGATTAGGGTTTTTGAATGTGTCTAGAGATCTAGAGCTTCTTGAGAATGGATTGAGTTGAAAATGATGTTATTATGGTTTTCTAGTTTTCTTATGATGGATTAGGGTTTTTGAATGTGCCTAGAAATCTAGAGCTTCTTGAAAGTGGCTTGAGTTGCAAATGATTTTATTAGGGCTTTCTAGTTATCATATGACGGATTAGGGTTTTTGAATGTATCTAGAGATCTAGAGCTTATTGAGAGTTTCTTGTGTTGTAACTAATGTTATTAGGGTTTCTAGTTTTTATATGATGGATTGGGGTTTTTAAATGTGTCTAGAGATGTAGAGCTTCTTGAAAGTGGCTTGAGTTTCAAATGATGCTATTAGGG
This sequence comes from Cichorium intybus, assembly GCA_023525715.1. Classification (NCBI taxonomy): domain Eukaryota; kingdom Viridiplantae; phylum Streptophyta; class Magnoliopsida; order Asterales; family Asteraceae; genus Cichorium; species Cichorium intybus. The sequence goes on along the minus strand of CM042017.1, from coordinate 65,049,610 downwards.
TTTTCTAGTTTTCATACGATGGATTATGGTTTTTGAATGTGTCTGGATATCTAAAGCTTCTTGAGAGTGGCTTGAGTTGCAAATGATGTTATTACGATTTTCTAGTTTTCATATGTTGGATTAGGGTTTTTGAATGTGTCTAGAGATCTAGAGCTTCTTGAGAGTGGCTTGAGTTACAAACGATGTTATTAGGGGTTTTCTAGTTTTCATATGATGGATTAGGGTTTTTGAATGTGTCTAGAGATCTAGAGCTTCTTAAAAGTGGCTTGTGTTGCAAATGATGTTATTAGGGTTTTCTAGTTTTCACATGATGGATTAGGGTTTTTGAATGTGTCTAGAGATCTAGAGCTTCTTGAATGTGGGTTGAGTTGCAAATGATTTTATTAGGGTTTTCTCTAGTTATCATATGACGGATTAGGGTTTTTGAATGTGTCTAGAGATCTAGAGCTTCTTAAGAGTTGCTCGAGTTGTAACTGATGTTATTAGGATTTTTAGTTTTTATATTATGGATTAGGGTTTTTAAATGTGTCTAAAGATCTAGAGCTTCTTGAAAGTGGCTTGAGTTGCAAAGGATGCTATTAGGGTTTTCTAGTTTTTACATGATGGATTATGGTTTTTAAATGTATCTAGATATCTAGAGCTTTTTGAGAGTGGCTTGAGTTGCAACTGATGTTATTAGGGTTTTCTAGTTTTCATATGAAGGATTAGGGTTTTTCAATGTCTCTAGGCTTCTTGAAAGTGGCTTGAGTTGCAAATGATGTTATTATGGTTTTCTAGTTTTCAAATGATGGATTAGGGTTTTTGTATGTGTCAAGAGATCTAGAGCTTCTTGAAAGTGGCTTGAGTTGCAAATGATGATATTAGGGTTTTCTAGTTTTCATATGATGGATTAGGGTTTTTGAATGTGTCTAGAGATTTAGAGCTTCTTGAAAGTGACTTAACTTGCAAATGATGTTGTTAGGGTTTTCAAGCTTTCATATGATGGATTAGGGTTTTTGAATGTGTCTAGAGATCTAGAGCTTCTTGAGAGTGGCTTGAATTGCAAATGATGTTATTAGGGGTTTTCTAGTTTTCATATGTTGGATTAGGGTTTTTGAATGTGTCTAAAGATCTAGAGCTTCTTGAGAGTTGCTTAAGTTGTAACTGATGTTATTAGGGTTTTCTAGTTTTCATATGATGGATTAGGATTTTAAATGTGTCTACAGATCTAAAGCTTCTTGAGAATGGCTTGAGTTGCAAATGATATTATTAGGGTTTTCTAGTTTTCATATGATGGATTAGGGTTTTTGAATGTGTCTAGAGTTCTAGAACTTCTTGTAAGTGGCTTGAGTTGCAAATGATGTTATTAGGGTTTTCAAGTTTTCATATGATGGATTAGGATTTTTGAATGTGTCTAGAGATCTAAAGCTTCTTGAGAGTAGCTTGAGTTGCAAATGATGTACTTAGGGTTTTCTAGTTTTCATATGATGGATTAGGGTTTTTCAATGTGTCTAGAGATCTAGAGCTTCTTCAGTGTGGCTTGAGTTGCAAATGATGTTGTTAGGGTTTTCTAGTTTTCATATGATGGATTAGGGTTTTTGAATGTGTCTAGAGATCTAGAGCTTCTTGAGAGTTGCTTAAGTTGTAACTGATGTTATTAGGGTTTTCTAGTTTTCATATGATGGATTAGGGTTTTTAAATGTGTCTAGATGTCTAGAGCTTCTTGAAAGTGGCTTGAGTTGCAAATGATGCTATTAGGGTTTTCTACTTTTTACATGATGGATTATGGTTTTTGAATGTGTCTACATATCTAGAACTTTTTAAGAGTGGCTTGAGTTGCAACTGATGTTATTAGGGTTTTCTAGTTTTCATATGAAGGATTAGGGTTTTTCAATGTCTCTAGGCTTCTTGAAAGTGGCTTGAGTTGCAAATGATGTTATTATGGTTTTCTAGTTTTCAAATGATGGATTAGGGTTTTTGTATGTGTCAAGAGATCTAGAGCTTCTTGAAAGTGGCTTGAGTTGCAAATGATGCTATTAGGGTTTTCTAGTTTTCATATGATGGATTAGGGTTTTTGAATGTGTCTAGAGATCTAGAGCTTCTTGAAAGTGACTTAAGTTGCAAATGATGTTGTTAGGGTTTTCAAGCTTTCATATGATGGATTAGGGTTTTTGAATGTGTCTAGAGATCTAGAGCTTCTTGAGAGTGGCTTGAATTGCAAATGATGTTATTAGGGGTTTTCTAGTTTTCATATGTTGGATTAGGGTTTTTGAATGTGTCTAAAGATCTAGAGCTTCTTGAGAGTTGCTTGAGTTGTAACTGATGTTATTAGGGTTTTCTAGTTTTCATATGATGGATTAGGATTTTAAATATGTCTACAGATCTAAAGCTTCTTGAGAATGGCTTGAGTTGCAAATGATGTTATTAGGGTTTTCTAGTTTTCATATGATGGATTAGGGTTTTTGAATGTGTCTAGAGTTCTAGAACTTCTTGTAAGTGGCTTGAGTTGCAAATGATGTTATTAGGGTTTTCAAGTTTTCATATGATGGATTAGGATTTTTGAATGTGTCTAGAGATCTAGAGCTTCTTGAAAGTAGCTTGAGTTGCAAATGATGTACTTAGGGTTTTCTAGTTTTCATATGATGGATTAGGGTTTTTCAATGTGTCTAGAGATCTAGAGCTTCTTGAGTGTGGCTTGAGTTGCAAATGATGTTGTTAGGGTTTTCTAGTTTTCATATGATGGATTAGGGTTTTTGAATGTGTCTAGAGATCTAGAGCTTCTCGAGAGTTGCTTAAGTTGTAACTGATGTTATTAGGGTTTTCTAGTTTTCATATGATGGATTAGGGTTTTTGAATGTGTCTAGATGTCTAGAGCTTCTTGAAAGTGGCTTGAGTTGCAAATGATGCTATTAGGGTTTTCTACTTTTTACATGATGGATTATGGTTTTTGAATGTGTCTACATATCTAGAACTTTTTAAGAGTGGCTTGAGTTGCAACTGATGTTATTAGGGTTTTCTAGTTTTCATATGATGGATTAGGGTTTTTGAATGTGTCTAGAGATCTTGAGCTTCTTGAGAGTGGCTTGAGTTACAAATGATGTTATTATGGTTTTCTAGTTTTCATATGATGGATTAGGGTTTTTAAATGTGTCAAGAGATTTAGAGCTTCTTGAAAGTGGCTTGAGTTGCAAATGATGCTATTAGGGTTTTCTAGTTTTCATATGATGGATTATGGTTTTTGAATGTGTCTAGAGATCTAGAGCATCTTGAAAGTGACTTGAGTTGCAAATGATGTTATTACGATTTTCTAGTTTTCATATGATGGATTAGGGTTTTTGAATGTGTCTACAGATCTAGAGCTTCTTGAGAGTGGCTTGAGTTGCAAACGATGTTATTAGGGGTTTTCTAGTTTTCATATGATGGATTAGGGTTTTTGAATGTGTCTAGAGATCTAGAGCTTCTTGAGAGTGGCTTGAGTTGCAAATGATGTTATTAGGGTTTTCTAGTTTTCATATGATGGATTAGGGTTTTTGAATGTGTCTAGAGATCTAGAGCTTCTTAAACGTGGCTTGCATTGCAAATGATGTTATTAGGGTTTTCTAGTTTTCACATGATGGATTAGGGTTTTTGAATGTGTCTAGAGATCTAGAACTTCTTGAAAGTGGCTTGAGTTGCAAATGATGTTATTAGGGTTTTCTAGTTTTCATATGATGGATTAGGCTTTTTGAATGTGTCTAGAGATCTAGAACTTCTTGAAAGTGGCTTGAGTTGCAAATGATGTTATTAGGGTTTTCTAGTTTTCATATAATGGACTAGGGTTTTTGAATGTGTCTAGAGATCTAGAGCTTCTTAAGAGTGGCTTGAGTTGCAAACGATGTTATTAGGGTTTTCTAGTTTTCATATGATGGATTAGGGTTTTTGAATGTGTCTAGAGATCTAGAGCTTCTTAAAAGTGGCTTGTATTGCAAATGATGTTATTAGGGTTTTCTAGTTTTCACATGATGGATTAGGGTTTTTGAATGTGTCTAGAGATCTAGAGCTTCTTGAATGTGGCTTGAGTTGCAAATGATTTTATTAGGGTTTTCTAGTTATCATATAACGGCTTAGGTTTTTTTGAATGTGTCTAGAGATCTAAAGCTTCTTAAGAGTTGCTCGAGTTGTAACTGATGTTATTAGGGTTTTCTAGTTTTCATATGATGGATTAGGGTTTTTAAATGTGTCTAGAGGTCTAGAGCTTCTTGTAAGTGGCTTGAGTTGCAAATGATGCTATTAGGGTTTTCTACTTTTTAGATGATGGATTATGGTTTTTAAATGTATCTAGATATCTAGAGCTTTTTGAGAGTGGCTTGAGTTGCAACTGATGTTATTAGGGTTTTTTAGTTTTCATATGATGGATTAGGGTTTTTGAATATGTCTAGAGATCAAGAGCTTCTTGAGAGTGTCTTGAGTTACAAATGATGTTATTAGGGGTTTTCTAGTTTTCATATGTTGGATTAGGGTTTTTGAATGTGTCTAAAGATCTAGAGCTTCTTGAGAGTTGCTTGAGTTGTAACTAATGTTATTAGGGTTTTCTAGTTTTCATATGATGGATTAGGATTTTAAATGTGTCTACAGATCTAAAGCTTCTTGAGAATGGCTTGAGTTGCAAATGATGTTATTAGGGTTTTCTAGTTTTCATATGACGGATTAGGGTTTTTGAATGTGTCTAGAGTTCTAGAACTTCTTGAAATGGCTTGAGTTGCAAATGATGTTATTAGGGTTTTCGAGTTTTCATATGATGGATTAGGGTTTTTGAATGTGTCTGGAGATCTAGAGCTTCTTGAGAGTGGCTTGAGTTGCAAATGATGTTCTTAGGGTTTTCTAGTTTTCATATAATGGATTAGGGATTTTGAAGGTGTCTAGAGATCTAGAGCTTCTTGAGTGTGGCTTGAGTTGCAAATGATTTTGTTAGGGTTTTCTAGTTTTCATATAATGGATTAGGGCTTTTGAATGTGTCTAGAGATCTAGTGCTTCTTGAGAGTTTCTTAAGTTGTAACTGATGTTATTAGGGTTTTCTAGCTTTCATACGATGGATTAGGGTTTTTAAATGTGTCTAGAGGTCTAGAGCTTCTTGAAAGTAGCTTGAGTTGCAAATGATGCTATTAGGGTTTTCTACTTTTTACATGATAGATTATGGTTTTTGAATGTGTCTAGATATCTAGAGCTTTTTGAGAGTGGCTTGAGTTGCAACTGATGGTATTAGGGTTTTCTAGTTTTCATATGATAGATTAGGGTTTTTGAATGTGTCTAGAGATCTAGAGCTTCTTGATAGTGGCTTGAGTTACAAATGATGTTATTATGGTTTTCTAGTTTTCATATGATGGATTAGTGTTTTTAAATGTGTCAAGAGATCTAGAGCTTCTTGAAAGTGGCTTGAGTTGCAAATGATGTTATTAGGGTTTTCTAGTTTTCATATGATGGATTTGGGTTTTTGAATGTGTCTGGAGATCTAGAGCTTCTTGAAAGTGACTTGAGTTGCAAATGATGTTGTTAGGGTTTTCTAGTTTTCATATGATGGATTAGGGTTTTTGAATGTGTCTAGAGATCTAGAGCTTCTTGAGAGTGGCTTGAGTTGCAAATGATGTAATTAGGGATTTTCTTGTTTTCATATGTTGGATTAGGGTTTTTGAATGTGTCTAGAGATCTAGAGCTTCTTGAGAGTGGCTTGAGTTGCAAATGATGTTCTTAGGGTTTTCTAGTTTTCATATAATGGATTAGGGATTTTGATGGTGTCTAGAGATCTAGAGCTTCTTGAGTGTGGCTTGAGTTGCAAATGATTTTGTTAGGGTTTTCTAGTTTTCATATAATGGATTAGGGCTTTTGAATGTGTCTAGAGATCTAGAGCTTCTTGAGAGTTGCTTAAGTTGTAACTGATGTTATTAGGGTTTTCTAACTTTCATACGATGGATTAGGGTTTTTAAATGTGTCTAGAGGTCTAGAGCTTCTTGAAAGTAGCTTGAGTTGCAAATGATGCTATTAGGGTTTTCTACTTTTTACATGATAGATTATGGTTTTTGAATGTGTCTAGATATCTAGAGCTTTTTGAGAGTGGCTTGAGTTGCAACTGATGGTATTAGGGTTTTCTAGTTTTCATATGATAGATTAGGGTTTTTGAATGTGTCTAGAGATCTAGAGCTTCTTGAGAGTGGCTTGAGTTACAAATGATGTTATTATGGTTTTCTAGTTTTCATATGATGGATTAGGGTTTTTAAATGTGTCAAGAGATCTAGAGCTTCTTGAAAGTGGCTTTAGTTGCAAATGATGTTATTAGGGTTTTCTAGTTTTCATATGATGGATTTCGGTTTTTGAATGTGTCTGGAGATCTAGAGCTTCTTGAAAGTGACTTGAGTTGCAAATGATGTTGTTAGGGTTTTCTAGTTTTCATATGATGGATTAGGGTTTTTGAATGTGTCTAGAGATCTAGAGCTTCTTGAGAGTGGCTTGAGTTGCAAATGATGTAATTAGGGATTTTCTAGTTTTCATATGTTGGATTAGGGTTTTTGAATGTGTCTAAAGACCTAGAGCTTCTTGAGAGTTGCTTGAGTTGTAACTGATGTTATTAGGGTTTTCTAGTTTTCATATGATAGATTAGGATTTTAAATGTGTCTACAGATCTAAAGCTTCTTGAGAATGGCTTGAGTTGCAAATGATGTTATTAGGGTTTTCTAGTTTTCATATGATGGATTAGGCTTTTTGAATGTGTCTAGAGATCTAAAGCTTCTTAAGAGTTGCTCGAGTTGTAACTGATGTTATTAGGGTTTTCTAGTTTTCATATGATGGATTAGGGTTTTTAAATGTGTCTAGAGGTCTAGAGCTTCTTGTAAGTGGCTTGATTTGCAAATGATGCTATTAGGGTTTTCTACTTTTTAGATGATGGATTATGGTTTTTAAATGTATCTAGATATCTAGAGCTTTTTGAGAGTGGCTTGAGTTGCAACTGATGTTATTAGGGTTTTTTAGTTTTCATATGATGGATTAGGGTTTTTGAATATGTCTAGAGATCTAGAGCTTCTTGAGAGTGGCTTGAGTTGCAAATGATGTTATTAGGGGTTTTCTAGTTTTCATATGTTGGATTAGGGTTTTTGAATGTGTCTAAAGATCTAGAGCTTCTTGAGAGTTGCTTGAGTTGTAACTAATGTTATTAGGGTTTTCTAGTTTTCATATGATGGATTAGGATTTTAAATGTGTCTACAGATCTAAAGCTTCTTGAGAATGGCTTGAGTTGCAAATGATGTTATAAGGGTTTTCTAGTTTTCATATGACGGATTAGGGTTTTTGAATGTGTCTAGAGTTCTAGAACTTCTTGAAATGGCTTGAGTTGCAAATGATGTTATTAGGGTTTTCGAGTTTTCATATGATGGATTAGGGTTTTTGAATGTGTCTGGAGATCTAGAGCTTCTTGAGAGTGGCTTGAGTTGCAAATGATGTTCTTAGGGTTTTCTAGTTTTCATATAATGGATTAGGGATTTTGAAGGTGTCTAGAGATCTAGAGCTTCTTGAGTGTGGCTTGAGTTGCAAATGATTTTGTTAGGGTTTTCTAGTTTTCATATAATGGATTAGGGCTTTTGAATGTGTCTAGAGATCTAGTGCTTCTTGAGAGTTGCTTAAGTTGTAACTGATGTTATTAGGGTTTTCTAGCTTTCATACGATGGATTAGGGTTTTTAAATGTGTCTAGAGGTCTAGAGCTTCTTGAAAGTAGCTTGAGTTGCAAATGATGCTATTAGGGTTTTCTACTTTTTACATGATAGATTATGGTTTTTGAATGTGTCTAGATATCTAGAGCTTTTTGAGAGTGGCTTGAGTTGCAACTGATGGTATTAGGGTTTTCTAGTTTTCATATGATAGATTAGGGTTTTTGAATGTGTCTAGAGATCTAGAGCTTCTTGATAGTGGCTTGAGTTACAAATGATGTTATTATGGTTTTCTAGTTTTCATATGATGGATTAGTGTTTTTAAATGTGTCAAGAGATCTAGAGCTTCTTGAAAGTGGCTTGAGTTGCAAATGATGTTATTAGGGTTTTCTAGTTTTCATATGATGGATTTGGGTTTTTGAATGTGTCTGGAGATCTAGAGCTTCTTGAAAGTGACTTGAGTTGCAAATGATGTTGTTAGGGTTTTCTAGTTTTCATATGATGGATTAGGGTTTTTGAATGTGTCTAGAGATCTAGAGCTTCTTGAGAGTGGCTTGAGTTGCAAATGATGTAATTAGGGATTTTCTTGTTTTCATATGTTGGATTAGGGTTTTTGAATGTGTCTAGAGATCTAGAGCTTCTTGAGAGTGGCTTGAGTTGCAAATGATGTTCTTAGGGTTTTCTAGTTTTCATATAATGGATTAGGGATTTTGATGGTGTCTAGAGATCTAGAGCTTCTTGAGTGTGGCTTGAGTTGCAAATGATTTTGTTAGGGTTTTCTAGTTTTCATATAATGGATTAGGGCTTTTGAATGTGTCTAGAGATCTAGAGCTTCTTGAGAGTTGCTTAAGTTGTAACTGATGTTATTAGGGTTTTCTAACTTTCATACGATGGATTAGGGTTTTTAAATGTGTCTAGAGGTCTAGAGCTTCTTGAAAGTAGCTTGAGTTGCAAATGATGCTATTAGGGTTTTCTACTTTTTACATGATAGATTATGGTTTTTGAATGTGTCTAGATATCTAGAGCTTTTTGAGAGTGGCTTGAGTTGCAACTGATGGTATTAGGGTTTTCTAGTTTTCATATGATAGATTAGGGTTTTTGAATGTGTCAAGAGATCTAGAGCTTCTTGAGAGTGGCTTGAGTTACAAATGATGTTATTATGGTTTTCTAGTTTTCATATGATGGATTAGGGTTTTTAAATGTGTCAAGAGATCTAGAGCTTCTTGAAAGTGGCTTTAGTTGCAAATGATGTTATTAGGGTTTTCTAGTTTTCATATGATGGATTTCGGTTTTTGAATGTGTCTGGAGATCTAGAGCTTCTTGAAAGTGACTTGAGTTGCAAATGATGTTGTTAGGGTTTTCTAGTTTTCATATGATGGATTAGGGTTTTTGAATGTGTCTAGAGATCTAGAGCTTCTTGAGAGTGGCTTGAGTTGCAAATGATGTAATTAGGGATTTTCTAGTTTTCATATGTTGGATTAGGGTTTTTGAATGTGTCTAAAGACCTAGAGCTTCTTGAGAGTTGCTTGAGTTGTAACTGATGTTATTAGGGTTTTCTAGTTTTCATATGATGGATTAGGATTTTAAATGTGTCTACAGATCTAAAGCTTCTTGAGAATGGCTTGAGTTGCAAATGATGTTATTAGGGTTTTCTAGTTTTCATATGATGGATTAGGCTTTTTGAATGTGTCTAGAGATCTAGAACTTCTTGAAAGTGGCTTGAGTTGCAAATGATGTTATTAGGGTTTTCTAGTTTTCATATAATGGACTAGGGTTTTTGAATGTGTCTAGATATCTAGAGCTTCTTGAGAGTGGCTTGAGTTGCAAACGATGTTATTAGAATTTTCTAGTTTTCATATGATAGATTAGGGTTTTTGAATGTGTCTAGAGATCTAGAGCTTCTTAAAAGTGGCTTGCATTGCAAATGATGTTATTAGGGTTTTCTAGTTTTCACATGATGGATTAGGGTTTTTGAATGTGTCTAGAGATCTAGAGCTTCTTGAATGTGGCTTGAGTTGCAAATGATTTTATTAGGGTTTTCTAGTTATCATATGACGGCTTAGGTTTTTTTGAATTTGTCTAGAGATCTAAAGCTTCTTAAGAGTTACTCGAGTTGTAACTGATGTTATTAGGGTTTTCTAGTTTTCATATGATGGATTAGGGTTTTTAAATGTGTCTAGAGGTCTAGAACTTCTTGTAAGTGGCTTGAGTTGCAAATGATGCTATTAGGGTTTTCTACTTTTTAGATGATGGATTATGGTTTTTAAATGTATCTAGATATCTAGAGCTTTTTTAGAGTGGCTTGAGTTGCAACTGATGTTATTAGGGTTTTTTAGTTTTCATATGATGGATTAGGGTTTTTGAATGTGTCTGGAGATCTAGAGCTTCTTGAGAGTGGCTTGAGTTGCAAATGATGTTATTAGGGGTTTTCTAGTTTTCATATGTTGGATTAGGGTTTTTGAATGTGTTTAAAGATCTAGAGCTTCTTGAGAGTTGCTTAAGTTGTAACTAATGTTATTAGGGTTTTCTAGTTTTCATATGATGGATTAGGATTTTAAATGTGTCTACAGATCTAAAGCTTCTTGAGAATGGCTTGAGTTGCAAATGATGTTATTAGGGTTTTCTAGTTTTCATATGACGGATTAGGGTTTTTGAATGTGTCTAGAGTTCTAGAACTTCTTGAAATGGCTTGAGTTGCAAATGATATTATTAGTGTTTTCGAGTTTTCATATGATGGATTAGGGTTTTTGAATGTGTCTAGAGATCTAGAGCTTCTTGAGAGTGGCTTGAGTTGCAAATGATGTTCTTAGGGTTTTCTAGTTTTCATATAATGGATTAGGGATTTTGAAGGTGTCTAGAGATCTAGAGCTTCTTGAGTGTGGCTTGAGTTGCAAATGATTTTGTTAGGGTTTTCTAGTTTTCATATAATGGATTAGGGCTTTTGAATGTGTCTAGAGATCTAGAGCTTCTTGAGAGTTGCTGAAGTTGTAACTGATGTTATTTGGGTTTTCTAGCTTTCATACGATGGATTAGGGTTTTTAAATGTGTCTAGAGGTCTAGAGCTTCTTGAAAGTAGCTTGAGTTGCAAATGATGCTATTAGGGTTTTCTACTTTTTACATGATGGATTATGGTTTTTGAATGTGTCTAGATATCTAGAGCTTTTTGAGAGTGGCTTGAGTTGCAACTGATGGTATTAGGGTTTTCTAGTTTTCATATGATAGATTAGGGTTTTTGAATGTGTCTAGAGATCTAGAGCTTCTTGAGAGTGGCTTGAGTTACAAATGATGTTATTATGGTTTTCTAGTTTTCATATGATGGATTAGGGTTTTTAAATGTGTCAAGAGATCTAGAGCTTCTTGAAAGTGGCTTGAGTTGCAAATGATGTTATTAGGGTTTTCTAGTTTTCATATGATGGATTTGGGTTTTTGAATGTGTCTGGAGATCTAGAGCTTCTTGAAAGTGACTTGAGTTGCTAATGATGTTGTTAGGGTTTTCTAGTTTCCATATGATGGATTAGGGTTTTTGAATGTGTCTAGAGATCTAGAGCTTCTTGAGAGTGGCTTGAGTTGCAAATGATGTTATTAGGGATTTTCTAGTTTTCATATGTTGGATTAGTGTTTTTGAATGTGTCTAAAGATCTAGAGCTTCTTGAGAGTTGCTTGAGTTGTAACTGATGTTATTAGGGTTTTCTAGTTTTCATATGATGGATTAGGATTTTAAATGTGTCTACAGATCTAAAGCTTCTTGAGAATGGCTTGAGTTGCAAATGATGTTATTAGGGTTTTCTAGTTTTCATATGATGGATTAGGCTTTTTGAATGTGTCTAGAGATCTAGAACTTCTTGAAAGTGGCTTGAGTTGCAAATAATGTTATTAGGGTTTTCTAGTTTTCATATAATGGACTAGGGTTTTTGAATGTGTCTAGAGATCTAGAGCTTCTTGAGAGTGGCTTGAGTTGCAAACGATGTTATTAGGGTTTTCTAGTTTTCATATGATGGATTAGGGTTTTTGAATGTGTCTAGAGATCTAGAGCTTCTTGAAAGTGGCTTGAGTTGCAAATAATGTTATTAGGGTTTTCTAGTTTTCATTGATGGATTAGGGTTTTTGAATGTGTCTAGAGATCTAGAGCTTCTTGAGTGTGGCTTGAGTTGCAAATGATGTTGTTAGGGTTTTCTAGTTTTCATATGATGGATTAGGGTTTTTGAATGTGTCTAGAGATCTAGAGATTCTTGAGAGTTGCTTGAGTTGTAACTGATGTTATTCGGGTTTTCTAGTTTTCATATGATGGATTAGGGTTTTTAAATGTGTCTAGAGGTCTAGAGCTTCTTGAAAGTGGCCTGAGTTGCAAATGATGCTATTAGGGTTTTCTACTTTTTACATGATGGATTATGGTTTTTGAATGTGTCTAGATATCTAGAGCTTTTTGAGATTGGCTTGACTTGCAACTGATGGTATTAGGGTTTTCTAGTTTTCATATGATGGATTTGGGTTTTTGAATGTGTCTAGAGATCTAGAGCTTCTTGTGAGTGGCTTGTGTTGCAAATGATGTTATTAGGGTTTTCTAGTTTTCATAAGATGGATTACGGTTTTTGAATGTGTCTAGAGATCTAGAGCTTCTTAAAAGTGGCTTGCATTGCAAATGATGTTATTAGGGTTTTCTAGTTTTCAGATGATGGATTAGGGTTTTTGAATGTGTCTAGAGATCTAGAGCTTCTTGAATATGGCTTGAGTTGCAAATGTCACACCCCCAAACCACGATGGCGGAAACGTTTGAGTGTGGATGACTTCATGAACAGTATCACAACAACGTTTGTACAATAGTGATCAAAGCAAACACATCCATCATATACATAATTGTAAATGTTACAATAGTTCAAAAGATTGTATGTTTTGAATACAATTACAATATGATATCAAAATACATAGTATGACGCCATAGCGTCCCATCGTCAAAGGTTGTAGTTACCCTATCAATTTCCTGAGAATACAAGTAGGTTGAAAGAGTGTCAACATTACGTTGGTATAAGTAAACCGTACTTATATTTATATCTTAAAACCCAAAGACCGAAAATGTATAGGTATTTGTATACTTGAAAATAGTATTACGTAGTTTTATTCTTGTATAAAACCGTGTAAATAGGTGTTTACTGGTAGTCGAATCGTAGATTTAATTCCACAAAAGTCGTATGTATAAGTAAACCGTACTTATATTTATATCTTTGATAAAACATAGTTTTAATTCCCATAGAATCAGTGTGTATAAGTAAAACCATACTTATATTTGTAACTTGTTAAAATGTAGTTTTAATACCATAAAACTTGTATGAGGAAACTCTTTCCTTGTAAAATGTAGTATTGTAATCCAAAAAAATCCAATATTTTCTTATGAGTGTATCCAAGTCTTAAAAATCTAAATACTAAAATGTATAGCGTAGCTTGTAGTATAAAACCTTTGAAAATGTATATTTCCACGTAAACAATTTATAAAGTTGATTTCCCATGCGAGACGTCCTATTACCATACTGTGACCATGTAGGCCTGCTTCGACGTTCTTCAGGCGTCGGACTGTTATGACATTTGTCACCTCAGACCCGTCGGTCTAGCTGTAGCTAGCAGCTCAGGTGCGGGGTTGTCAATCCCGTATAGATCTATACATAAATATCACGCTCTCTTACCGAGACTCTGGTTATAAATTTCAGGACTTATAGTATGTACTTAAATAAGCACTGTGAAGACCCGTCTCACAAAAATGTATGTATCAATCAACTTGTTAAAGTTTGTATATGAAAAACCTTTGTATTTGTCCATTATCATTTTTCCCATGATAATATAGTAATGTATAATAATTATATATTTTATATAATTATTTGTCATCTTTAAAACGTCATAGTAACATTTGTATCAACAAACTATTCATATAATAGTTTATTTTTAGTATTCCGTTGTGAAAAACATATATTTTCAAATATATGTGAAATAACTTATTTAGATGGTTATAAAGAACTTGTTTTAAGATATATTCTCCACAATAGTGGTGTAATAAATTGGTTATACCCTTTATTAATTCCAATATAATATTTCATGACTATCAAATAAAGAACGGCCAGGTAGAAGTTCAAATGGGAAGGAAGGACCCTTTCAGCATATAAGCCTTTCGAAAATCCAACAACCTAGCCCAAATGATCGGCCTAGACACCGCCCTCGTAAGTAGATCATTCGATATTATTTTTGGAATTATAATAGAATTGTTGTAATAATGATGTTTACAAAATTCGCATTTCGTTTACTATTGTTACAAATGAGTATAAATAACTATTTTTAGAGTATAACTTGTATTCTCCCCCTTAAGAACTTGAATAAAGATAAAAAGAAGGGGTATGAACTCACATCAATGTCGACTAGAATCTTATCGCCAATTGTTGTTAGATCGCCCAACTCTTCGTGCTTCTAACTCGAACTCACTATAGTTATAACTGAAATATCTACTTCTAACGCTCATTCTTCGTATATCTCTTTATATGTATCGAAAAACTTGTTTGTGTGATTTGAATGGCTAGAATGAGGCTATATTTATAGTAGATTTATTTTCGTATTGCGGCCCTCAAGATACATATATATGACTTTTATGGATTTTAGAATTTGTTTATGACAAAACATACCCTTAAAATACTCTTTAAATAGATTTAATAGTTTTTATATAAAATAAATGATTTTTGTTTATTAAAATATAATCTAAGAAAATCGTAGTTTAATAATATCAACTTTTTAACTAAAAGTCTTTAACGAAATAACGAAAGGGTATTAGTTGTAAGTTTAATAAAAATATAGAGGTTAAATGTAAATACAATTTCAATTTATACAAAAATAAAATATTAAATATAGAACTAATATCAATAATATTAAATTTTGACGTCAGATTGTTCGTATCGACGATACCGTTTTGACGGTAATTTTTCCGTTTTATAAAACGTCATAATATTATCGATAAATTTAAAAATACGTATTGAATACGTAGTGTTCGAAATGAAAATACAAATTCTTTGAGAGTAAAATGTGTAAAATTGATTAAATAATGAAGTGGGCCCACTTTTAATAAATATATAAAAAAAATTTTTTTTTTCAAACCCACCGTTAGGTGAAGAAAATTTGTTTTTGACTTTTTTTTTTATAAATATTTTAATAACCAAATGTCGTTTTAAAGTTAAATTAAACGTTTTTCTATCATAACGTTTTATATATAACGTTTGGTAAAAATATAAATATATATTTGGAATCGTCGTAATTTTATCTACGTTTCGATATAAAATTTGTAATATTTCGAATAGTTTTACATTTTTAACGTTTTTCTATCATAACTTTTTATATATAATGTTTGGTAAAAATATAAATACATATTCGGATCTATCATATTTTTATCTACGTTTCGATATAAAATTTATAACATTCCGAAGAGTTTGACTTTTACCGTTTACTATTTACGTGGATACTATTCATGCTGGATCACTATTCACGTCGGACACTATTCACGACGTAAAAAATTTAATAATAATAATTTTATCTTTATTTTATTTTAAAAATATCTAACTTAATAGTGTTTGTTCGTATAAATGTTTTGAATTAACGTACATAGTATTATAATATACAAAAATACATTGTAGAGGTTATGAAATTTACATTTCATTGTATGTTTCGGTTGACTCGAGTTGACTTTTGTTGACTTAGTTTGACAGTTGTCACATTATCTACCCGTTAGAAGGAATTTCGTCCCGAAATTTAGCACTTGAGTAGATTCTCAAGGGTTTGAGAAGGGATATCGGTATTTTTTGTTTCACTTGGTTCTAATGTTCCAGGGTAAATTTAGATCCAAGCTTGGCGATTTCCAGTTTTCAATTTATTTGATTTTGGGGTGTAATGCCGTAATATTTTTGGTAACTAAACTTCAGTTATTCTTTGTAGAAATACGATTTACTAGGTTGTTATATGAATTAGGAGGATTAGAACCCATTTAGAAAGAGTTTAAACATAAGAATAGCAAAGAGAAGTTTACACAGGTCGTGTAGTAAACCCTTGTGAAACTGTTTAGAGTTACACGGGTCGCGTTTATGAAAACGGTTTGTGTTCTAGTTACCGTAACATCCAGTAGTATCCAGTAGACTTACATGGGTCGGTTTCGGAGTATGGGTTGGATTTTAAAAGTGAACGACGCTAACTTTAAAGGTTAATGTCGCTAAGCTGCTTCATTGGAGTTATTCGGGCAGCGAACCGAAAATCCCCTAGGCGATTTTCAGAGCAAAATATGTGAAATTTTGTCATTTTGATCACGGGTTTTGCGTAGAAAAATTTTGGGAAGGTCGGATTTAATACCCGAAATGCATTCTCGAGTTCTTAATTCATAAGGTTAGTGATTTTGAGTATTAGGGTTTCAAACCCTAGATGTCCAAATATGAAAGTATGCTTTGATTCATCTTATGTGTTGTTAATAGATTGTTAATATGTGTTGTATTGAGTACTTGTTGCAAATATCGTGATGTTCTAACGGTTGATTTGGTAAAATCACGGAATTCGGTGTTTCGGGTTGATAGCATATGATATTCTCTAATTGTGATATGTATTTGCTATTGATTTCTTAATCATTTGAGTTAAGTATTATGGAAATGTCTGAGGATGTTTAAGATATGATATGTGATTTCATTTTACAGTTGATACTCGTAGGATGGAAGGAAACATTTAAGATACATGTGAACCACGAGCTCTACAGATACTAAATGAGTAGGTTCTAATTCATTTTTTATGACTAGATTATTATATAATTGAATTAACTATTCTTTGAACTATTTCCGTTATCAGAAGATATATATATTAAAAAATGTCTTTTTGTTATCCCGTCCTCATCGGAGTCAAGCCGCGAATTTGGAAAAGGATATCAATTAGGGTAGTGAAAAGATTGCATCTACTGTAGATATTTTGAATTTCAGTATTAAGAACGTGAGTTATCCTTTCAGTTCCTGCTGTAAGATGCTATATAAACGGGTATGTATCATCATTTGTATCTAAGATCTTTTCAATCTCATTCTTTCCTACTACTAGTTTATTCTTATATAATCTAAGATTTCCAATCGAGGCATGGAAAACAGATCTCATATGGAAAACTTGTCAGACGCTGAGCGGAATTTCCTAAGGGAAGAGGGTACCTCCCTATCGTTTAATCAGATACCACTACTGGAGTCTGGTAATTATAATATCCCTAACTCCTTTTATTTCTTATTCATTTCTCTAGCGTTTTGATTTTATTTTAAACTATGTGAGGTATAGATTTTCCAGATATATTACCGCTGGATCAGCTTCAAAATGATCTTGAAGTTCTTCCTCCGATGAGTATTATCTCAGAAGATCCAAGACCTTCATCTTTAGGCTTTGCTTATGAGCAATCTCAAAACTTACTTCTAGGTTGAATTTTAGTACTTTTATGTCAGTTTGGTTTTTATCTTCTAACATTTTTTTTAAAGATCCATTTATGGACGAGTACATAACGAACAGTGAGATTATCCCCATGAATCGAGGATTCATGGCTGGCATGCAGAACGATGATCAACTACAGGTGATTCATAACGACAGTGTTGGAATGAATCCTGAGTTTGAGGGAGGTTTTCAATACCAGGATCACCTTCAGATGATTCAAAGGAATCTGGAGGGATTTCAAAACCCTGGGTTCATAGCTGAAAATCAACAGTTACTGCCGACGGCAGATTCTAATGTTATTGCACCAAATTTTATCTTTGGTTTAACAAACCAGGATCATGCTCAAATGATCCAGAATGACAATAGTACAACTGGGTTTGATTATTTGAATCCAAGAACCACATTAATTGGCAGTGGAAGTGGTTCTAGACAGCCATTAAGTAAGGAAGCGATAGCTCAGCACTTTAACAAGCCACTTATGCAAGCTGCAAGGGAACTCAACGTTGAATCAACACAGTTGAAGCAACGCTGTAGGAAGTTAGGCATCAAAAGTTGGCCTCGACGAAAGATTAAGAGTCTACAAACTCTTATTAACCATACTCAGGTTAAGAATTGTATTTCTTTTCCCAAATTTTAATACCATGAGGTTGTAGTGACTGAAAGTATTTATGCAACAGGAATTGAATAATAATCCTAGTAAAGCAGACGTAATACTTGGTCTAGAGAACGAGAAAAGAGCAATAATCGAGGGTCCCAGTTCGGAGATAACTGATACCATAAAGAGATTGAGGCAAGCTGCTTTTAAGGTTGTTTACAAGAAAAGAAAGGTTCAAAAGAGGGAGGAAGCTTCATCAGGGACCCATACAGCAGCAATCTCTGCCTTCTATTTCTGCTATGAGTAGTTTTAAACATGATTTTCTCAATATCAAAAGTGAAGAGGGCCCAGAAGACTTGGCAGGTGACTTAGCCCGCCTTCGGCTTTCAGATTGAATTTCTTCCAGTATTAGTTTAATGGAACTGTTGGTAGGAATGATGGTAGGTTTTCGATAATAGTTATTGGTCAGGTATTATTGAATTGCCAGGTCTACTACGTAAGGATATGGGTATAAGAGGTACATAAAGTGTCTAGATGTATGGTTATATAGTATTATAAAATATTCCTATAGTATTTTAGCTTTATATTTTATTTTAGTGTTTTGTTTGTATATGGTTCTTGGTAAGTTTTTAGACTTGTTGTTCACTACGACTATTTCTAAGTACATGTTAGTCATACCTTGGACAAATACAGTTGATCAGGCTCTATTTGTCCTAGGTATGATTACATAACTACCTAGGCCTATTCGTAGTGTTCAACACATCTTATTACTCTTGTATTGTTCTGGTTATGACTCTGTTCTAGTATGTATGTACTTGTACTTATACTTTATAAAAATATCATTGTATTTTAAAGTATACTTTGTACAGATTGTTTTAGAGATTTTTAGTCCCATTGTGTTTATAGTTGTATATCTTAAATGGATTGATATACTTAGTTCACTATAAACTATACTCTGATACCAATCTGTCACACCCCCAAACCACGATGGCGGAAACGTTTGAGGGTGGATGACTTCATGAACAGTATCACAACAACGTTTGTACAATAGTGATCAAAGCAAACACATCCATCATATACATAATTGTAAATGTTACAATAGTTCAAAAGATTGTATGTTTTGAATACAATTACAATATGATATCAAAATACATAGTATGACGCCATAACGACCCATCGTCAAAGGTTGTAGTTACCCTATCAATTTCCTGATAATACAAGTAGTTTGAATGAGTGTCAACATTACGTTGGTGAGTTCATAAGATTTTTGTATGAGAAAATCCATAATCCTTTTTCCTTGTAGAAAGATAGTGTTTGAAACCAGAAAATCCAATATTTTCTTATAAATGAGTAGTAGTCTTAAAACCCAAAGACCGAAAATGTATAGGTATTTGTATACTTGAAAATAGTATTACGTAGTTTTATTCTTGTATAAAACCGTGTAAATAGGTGTTTACTGGTAGTCGAATCCTAGATTTAATTCCACAAAAGTCGTATGTATAAGTAAACCGTACTTATATTTATATCTTTGATAAAACATAGTTTTAATTCCCATAGAATCAGTGTGTATAAGTAAAACCATACTTATATTTGTAACTTGTTAAAATGTAGTTTTAATACCATAAAACTTGTATGAGGAATCTCTTTCCTTGTAAAATGTAGTATTGTAATCCAAGAAAATCCAATATTTTCTTATGAGTGTATCCAAGTCTTAAAAATCTAAATACTAAAATGTATAGCGTAGCTTGTAGTATAAAACGTTTGAAAATGTATATTTTCACGTAGACAATTTATAAAGTTGATTTCCCATGCGAGACGTCCTATAACCATACTGTGACCATGTAGGCCTGCTTCGACGTTCTTCAGGCGTCGGACTGTTATGACATTTGTCACCTCAGACCCGTTGGTCTAGCTGTAGCTAGCAGCTCAGGTGCGGGGTTGTCAATCCCGTATAGATCTATACACCAATATCACGCTCTCTTACCGAGACTCTGGTTATAAATTTCAGGACATATAGTATGTACTTAAATAAGCACTGTGAAGACCCGTCTCACAAAAATGTATGTATCAATCAACTTATTAATGTTTGTATATGAAAAACCTTTGTATTTGTCCATTATCATTTTTCCCATAATAATATAGTAATGTATAATAATTATATATTTTATATAGTTATTTGTCTTCTTTAAAACGTCACAGTAACATTTGTATCAACAAACTATTCCTATAATAGTTTATTTTTAGTATTCCGTTGTGAAAAATATATATTTACAAATATATGTGAAATAACTTATTTAGATGGTTATAAAGAACTTGTTTTAAGATATATTCTCCACAATAGTGGTGTAATAAATTGGTTATACCCTTTATTAATTCCAATATAATATTTCATGACTATCAAATAAAGAACGGCCAGGTAGAAGTTCAAATGGGAAGGAAGGACCCTTTCAGCGTATAAGCCTTTCGAAAATCCAACAACCTAGCCCAAATGATCGGCCTAGACACCGCCCTCGTAAGTAGATCATTCGATATTATTTTTGGAATTATAATAGAATTGTTGTAATAATGATGTTTACAAAATTCGCATTTCGTTTACTATTGTTACAAATGAGTATAAATAAGTATTTTTATAGTATAACTTGTATTCTCCCCCTTAAAAACTTGAATAAAGATAAAAAGAAGGGGTATGAACTCACCTCAATGTCGACTAGAATCTTATCTGCAATTGCTGTTAGATCGCCCGACTCTTCGTGCTTCTAACTCGAACTCACTATATTTATAACTGAAATATCTACTTCTAACGCTCATTCTTCGTATATCTCTCTATACGTATCGAAGAACTTGTTTGTGTAATTTGAATGGCTAGAATGAGGCTATATTTATAGTAGATTTATTTTCGTATTGCAGCCCTCAAGATACATATATATGACTTTTATGGCTTTTAGAATTTGTTTATGACAAAACATACCCTTAAAATACTCTTTAAATAGATTTAATAGTTTTTATATAAAATAAATGATTTTTGTTTATTAAAATATAATCTACGAAAATCGTAGTTTAATAATATCAACTTTTTAACTAAAAGTCTTTAACGAATTAACGAAAGGGTATTAGTTGTAAGTTTAATAAAAATATAGGGGTTAAATGTAAATACAATTTCATTTTATACAAAAAGAAAATATTAAATATAGAACTAATATCAATAATATTAAATTTTGACGTCAGATTGTTCGTATCGACGATACCATTTTGACGGTAATTTTTCCGTTTTATAAAACGTCATAATATTATCGATAAATTTAAAAATACGTATTGAATATGTAGTGTTCGAAATGAAAATACAAATTCTTTGAGGGTAAAATGTGTAAAATTGATTAAATAATTAAGTGGGACCCACTTTTAATAAATATATATAAAAAAACAATTTTTTTTCAAACCCACCGTTAGGTGGAGAAAATTTGTTTTTGACTTTTTTTTTTATAAATATTTTAATAACCAAATGTCGCTTTCAAGTTAAATTAAAAGTTTTTTATCATAACTTTTTATATATAACGTTTGGTAAAAATATAAATATATATTTGGAATCGTCGTAATTTTATCTACGTTTCGATATAAAATTTGTAATATTTCAAATAATTTTACATTTTTACCGATTTTCTATCATAACTTTTTATATATAATGTTTGGTAAAAATATAAATACATATTCGGATCTATCATATTTTTATCTACGTTTCGATATAAAATTTATAACATTCCGAAGAGTTTGACTTTTACCGTTTACTATTTACGTCGGATACTATTCATGCCGGATCACTATTCACGTCGGACACTATTCACGACGTAAAAAAATTAATAATAATAATTTTATCTTTATTTTATTTTAAAAATATCTAACTTAATAGCGTTTGTTCGTATAAATGTTTTGAATTAGCGTACATAGTATTATAATATACAAAAATACATTATAGAGGTCATGAAATTTACATTTCATTGTATGTTTCGGTTGACTCGAGTTGACTTTTGTTGATTTAGTTTGACAGTTGTCACATCAAATGATTTTATTAGGGTTTTCTAGTTATCATATGACGGATTAGGTTTTTTTGAATGTGTCTAGATATCTAAAGCTTCTTAAGAGTTGCTCGAGTTGTAACTGATGTTATTAGGGTTTTCTAGTTTTCATATGATGGATTAGGGTTTTTATATGTGTCTAGAGGTCTAGAGCTTCTTTTAAGTGGCTTGAGTTGCAAATGATGCTATTAGGGTTTTCTACTTTTTACATGATGGATTATGGTTTTTAAATGTATCTAGATATCTAGAGCTTTTTGGGAGTGGCTTGAGTTGAAACTGATGTTATTAGGGTTTTCTAGTTTTCATATGATGGATTAGGGTTTTTGAATGTGTCTAGAGATCTAGAGCTTCTTGAGAGTGGCTTGAGTTGCAAATGATGTTATTATGGTTTTGTAGTTTTCATATGATGGATTAGGGTTTTTGAATGTGTCAAGAGATCTAGAGCTTCTTGAAAGTGGGTTGAGTTGCAAATGATGCTACTAGGGTTTTCTAGTTTTCATATGATGGATTAGGGTTTTTGAATGTGTCTAGAGATCTAGAGCTTCTTGAAAGTGACTTAAGTTGCAAATGATGTTGTTAGGGTTTTCTAGCTTTCATATGATGGATTAGGGTTTTTGAATGTGTCTAGAGATCTAGAGCTTCTTGAGAGTGGCTTGAGTTGCAAATGATGTTATTAGGGGTTTTCTAGTTTTCATATGTTGGATTAGGGTTTTTGAATGTGTCTAAAGATCTAGAGCTTCTTGAGAGTTGCTTGAGTTGTAACTGATGTTATTAGGGTGTTCTAGTTTTCATATGATGGATTAGGATTTTAAATGTGTCTACAGATCGAAAGCTTCTTGAGAATGGCTTGAGTTGCAAATGATGTTATTAGGGTTTTCTAGTTTTCATATGACGGATTAGGGTTTTTGAATGTGTCTAGAGTTCTAGAACTTCTTGAAATGGCTTGAGTTGCAAATGATGTTATTAGGGTTTTCAAGTTTTCATATGATGGATTAGGGTTTTTGAATGTGTCTAGAGATCCAGAGCTTCTTGAGAGTGGCTTGAGTTGCAAATGATGTTCTTAGGGTTTTCTAGTTTTCATATAATGGATTAGGGTTTTTGAAGGTGTCTAGAGATCTAGAGCTTCTTAAGTGTGGCTTGAGTTGCAAATGATTTTGTTAGGGTTTTCTAGTTTTCATATAATGGATTAGGGTTTTTGAAAGTGTCTAGAGATCTAGAGCTTCTTGAGAGTTTCTTAAGTTGTAACTGATGTTATTAGGGTTTTCTAGTTTTCATATGATGGATTAGGATTTTAAATGTGTCTACTGATCTAAAGCTTCTTGAGAATGGCTTGAGTTGCAAATGATGTTATTAGGGTTTTCTAGTTTTCATATGATGGATTAGGGTTTTTGAATGTGTTTAGAGATCTAGAACTTCTTGAAAGTGGCTTGAGTTGCAAACAATGTTATTAGGGTTTTCTAGTTTTCATATGATGGATTAGGGTTTTTGAATGTGTCTAGAGATCTAGAGCTTCTTGAAAGTGGATTGAGTTGCAAATAATGTTATTAGGGTTTTCTAGTTTTCATTGATGGATTAGGGTTTTTGAATGTGTCTAGAGATCTAGAGCTTCTTGAGTGTGGCTTGAGTTGCAAATGATGTTGTTAGGGTTTTCTAGTTTTCATATGATGGCTTAGGGTTTTTGAATGTGTCTAGAGATCTAGAGCTTCTTGAGAGTTGCTTGAGTTGTAACTGATGTTATTCGAGTTTTCTAGTTTTCATATGATGAATTAGGGTTTTTAAATGTGTCTAGAGGTCTAGAGCTTCTTGAAAGTGGCTTGAGTTGCAAATGATGCTATTAGGGTTTTTTACTTTTTACATTATGGATTATGGTTTTTGAATGTTTCTAGATATCTAGAGCTTTTTGAGAGTGGCTTGAGTTGCAACTGATGGTATTAGGGTTTTCTAGTTTTCATATGATGGATTAGGGTTTTTGAATGTGTCTAGAGATCTAGAGCTTCTTGAGAGTGGCTTGAGTTGCAAATGATGTTATTATGGTTTTCTAGTTTTCATATGATGTATTAGGGTTTTTAAATTTGTCAAGAGATCTAGAGCTTCTTGAAAGTGGCTTGAGTTGCAAATGATGCTATTAGGGTTTTCTAGTTTTCATATGATGGCTTTGGGTTTTTGAATGTGTCTGGAGATCTAGAGCTTCTTGAAAGTGACTTGAGTAGCAAATGATGTTGTTAGGGTTTTCTAGTTTTTATATGATGGATTAGGGTTTTTGAATGTGTCTAGAGATCTTGAGCTTCTTGAGAGTGGCTTGAGTTGCAACTGATGTTATTAGGGGTTTTCTAGTTTTCATATGTTAGATTAGGGTTTTTGAATGTGTCTAAAGATCTAGAGCTTCTTGAGAGTTGCTTGAGTTGTAACTGATGTTATTAGGTTGTTCTAGTTTTCATATGATGGATTAGGATTTTAAATGCGTCTACAGATCTAAAGCTTCTTGAGAATGGCTTGAGTTGCAAATGATGTTATTAGGGTTTTCTAGTTTTCATATGATGGATTAGGGTTTTTGAATGTGTCTAGAGATCTAGAGCTTCTTGAAAGTGGATTGAGTTGCAAATAATGTTATTAGGGTTTTCTAGTTTTCATTGATGGATTAGGGTTTTTGAATGTGTCTAGAGATCTAGAGCTTCTTGAGTGTGGCTTGAGTTGCAAATGATGTTGTTAGGGTTTTCTAGTTTTCATATGATGGATTAGGGTTTTTGAATGTGTCTAGAGATCTAGAGCTTCTTGAGAGTTGCATGAGTTGTAACTGATGTTATTAGGGTTTTCTAGTTTTCATATGATGTATTAGGGTTTTTAAATGTGTCTAGAGGTCTAGAGCTTCTTGAAAGTGGCTTGAGTTGCAAATGATGCTATTAGGGTTTTCTACTTTTTACATGATGGATTATGGTTTTTGAATGTGTCTAGATATCTAGAGCTTTTTGAGAGTGGCTTGAGTTGCAACAGATGTTATTAGGGTTTTCCAGTTTTCATATGATGAATTAGGGTTTTGAATGTGTCTAGATATCTAGAGCTTTTTGAGAGTGGCTTGAGTTGCAACAAATGTTATTAGGGTTTTCCAGTTTTCATATGATGAATTAGGGTTTTGAATGTGTCTAGAGATCTAGAGCTTCTTGAGAGTGGCTTGAGTTGCAAATGATGTTATTATGGTTTTCTAGTTTTCATATGATGGATTAGGGTTTTTAAATGTGTCAAGTGATCTAGAGCTTCTTGAAAGTGGCTTGAGTTGCAAATGATGCTATTAGGGTTTTCTAGTTTTCATATGATGGATTAGGGTTTTTGAATGTGTCTAGAGATCTAGAGCTTCTTGAAAGTGACTTGAGTTGCAAATGATGTTGTTAGAGTTTTCTAGTTTTCATATGATAGATTAGGGTTTTTGAATGTGTCTAGAGATCTAGAGCTTCTTGAGAGTGGCTTGAGTTGCAAATGATGTTATTAGGGGTTTTCTAGTTTTCATATGTTGGATTAGGGTTTTTGAATGTGTCTAAAGATCTAGAGCTTCTTGAGAGTTGCTTGAGTTGTAACTGATGTTATTAGGGTTTTCTAGTTTTCATATGATGGATTAGGATTTTAAATGTGTCTATAGATCTAAAGCTTTTTGAGAATGGCTTTAGTTGCAAATGATGTTATTAGGGTTTTCTAGTTTTCATATGATGGATTAGGGTTTTTGAATATGTCTAGAGATCTAGAACTTCTTGAAAGTGGCTTGAGTTGCAAATGATGTTATTAGGGTTTTCTAGTTTTCATATGATGGACTAGGGTTTTTGAAGGTGTCTAGAGATCTAGAGCTTCTTGAGAGTGGCTTGAGTTGCAAATGATGTTATTAGGGATTTCTAGTTTTCATATGATGGATTAGGGTTTTTGAATGTGTCTAGAGATCTAGAGCTTCTTGAAAGTGGCTTGAGTTGCAAATAATGTTATTAGGGTTTTCTAGTTTTCATTGATGGATTAGGGTTTTTGAATGTGGCTAGAGATCTAGAGATTCTTGAGTGTGGCTTGAGTTGCAAATGATGTTGTTAGGGTTTTCTAGTTTTCATATGATGGATTAGGTTTTTTGAATGTGTCTAGAGATCTAGAGCTTCTTGAGAGTTGCTTGAGTTGTAACTGATGTTATTAGGGTTTTCTAGTTTTCATATGATGGATTAGGGTTTTTAAATGTGTCTAGAGGTCTAGAGCTTCTTGAAAGTGGCTTGAGTTGCAAATGATGCTATTAGGGTTTTCTACTTTTTACATGATGGATTATGGTTTTTGAATGTGTCTAGATATCTAGAGCTTTTTGAGAGTGGCTTGAGTTGTAACTGATGTTATTTGGGTTTCTAGTTTTCATATGATGGATTAGGGTTTTTGAATGTTTCTAGAGATCTAGAGCTTCTTGAGAGTGGCTTGAGTTACAAATGATGTTATTATGTTTTCTAGTTTTCATATGATGGATTAGGGTTTTTAAAGGTGTCAAGAGATCTAGAGCTTCTTGAAAGTGGCTTGAGTTGCAAATGATGCTATTAGGGTTTTCTAGTTTTCATATGATGGATTAGGGTTTTTGAATGTGTCTAGAGATCTAGAGCTTCTTGAAAGTGACTTGAGTTGCAATTGATGTTGTTAGGGCTTTCTAGTTTTCATATGATGGATTAGGGTTTTTAAATGTGTCTAGAGATCTAAAGCTTCTTGAGAGTGGCTTGAGTTGCAAATGATGTTATTAGGGGTTTTCTAGTTTTCATATGTTGGATTAGGGTTTTTGAATGTGTCTAAAGATCTAGAGCTTCATGAGAGTTGCTTGAGTTGTAACTGATGTTATTAGGGTTTTCTAGTTTTCATATGATGGATTAGGATTTTAAATGTGTCTACATATCTAAAGCTTCTTGAGAATGGCTTGAGTTGCAAATGATGTTATTAGGGTTTTCTAGTTTTCATATGATGGATTAGGGTTTTTGAATGTGTCTAGAGATCTAGAACTTCTTGAAAGCGGCTTGAGTTGCAAATGATTTTATTAGGGTTTTCTAGTTTTCATATGATGGACTAGGGTTTTTGAATGTGTCTAGAGATCTAGTGCTTCTTGAGAGTGGCTTGAGTTGCAAATGATGTTATTAGGGTTTTCTAGTTTTCATATAATGGATTAGGGTTTTTGAAGGTGTCTAGAGATCTAGAGCTTCTTGAGTGTGGCTTGAGTTGCAAATGATTTTGTTAGGGTTTTCTAGTTTTCATATAATGGATTAGGGTTTTTGAATGTGTCTAGAGATCTAGAGCTTCTTTAGAGTTTCTTAAGTTGTAACTGATATTATTAGGGTTTTCTAGTTTTCATATGATGGATTAGGATTTTAAATGTGTCTACAGATCTAAAGCTTCTTGAGAATGGCTAGAGTTGCAAATGATGTTATTAGGGTTTTCTAGTTTTCATATGATGGATTAGGGTTTTTGAATGTGTCTAGAGATCTAGAACTTCTTGAAAGTGGCTTGAGTTGCAAATGATGTTATTAGGGTTTTCTAGTTTCATATGATGGATTAGGGTTTTTGAATGTGTCTAGAGATCTAGAGCTTCTTGAAAGTGGATTGAGTTGCAAATAATGTTATTAGGGTTTTCTAGTTTTCATTGATGGATTAGGGTTTTTGAATGTGTCTAGAGATACAGAGCTTCTTGAGTGTGGCTTGAGTTGCAAATGATGTTGTTAGGGTTTTCTAGTTTTCATATGATGGATTAGGGTTTTTGAATGTGTCTAGAGATCTAGAGCTTCTTGAGAGTTGCTTGAGTTGTAACTGATGTTATTCGGGTTTTCTAGTTTTCATATGATGAATTAGGGTTTTTAAATGTGTCTAGAGGTCTAGAGCTTCTTGAAAGTGGCTTGAGTTGCAAATGATGCTATTAGGGTTTTTTACTTTTTACATGATGGATTATGGTTTTTGAATGTGTCTAGATATCTAGAGCTTTTTGAGAGTGGCTTGAGTTGCAACTGATGGTATTAGGGTTTTCTAGTTTTCATATGATGGATTAGGGTTTTTGAATGTGTCTAGAGATCTAGAGCTTCTTGAGAGTGGCTTGAGTTGCAAATGATGTAATTATGGTTTTCTAGTTTTCATATGATGGATTAGGGTTTTTAAATTTGTCACGAGATCTAGAGCTTCTTGAAAGTGGCTTGAGTTGCAAATGATGCTATTAGGGTTTTCTAGTTTTCATATGATGGATTTGGGTTTTTGAATGTGTCTGGAGATCTAGAGCTTCTTGAAAGTGACTTGAGTAGCAAATGATGTTGTTTGGGTTTTCTAGTTTTCATATGATGGATTAGGGTTTTTGAATGTGTCTAGCGATCTAGAGCTTCTTGAGA
The DNA here is from genome assembly GCA_023525715.1 of Cichorium intybus. Taxonomy (NCBI): domain Eukaryota; kingdom Viridiplantae; phylum Streptophyta; class Magnoliopsida; order Asterales; family Asteraceae; genus Cichorium; species Cichorium intybus. The sequence goes on along the minus strand of CM042017.1, from coordinate 65,021,477 downwards.
GTGGCTTGAGTTGCAAATGATGTTATTAGGGGTTTTCTAGTTTTCATTTGTTGGATTAGGGTTTTTGAATGTGTCTAAAGATCTAGAGCTTCTTGAGAGTTGCTTGAGTTGTAACTGATGTTATTAGGGTTTTCTAGTTTTCATATGATGGATTAGGATTTAAATGTGTCTACAGATCTAAAGCTTATTGAGAATGGCTTGAGTTGCAAATGATGTTATTAGGGTTTTCTAGTTTTCATATGATGGATTAGGGTTTTTGAATGTGTCTAGAGATCTAGAGCTTCTTGAAACTGGATTGAGTTGCAAATAATGTTATTCAGGTTTTCTAGTTTTCATTGATGGATTAGGGTTTTTTAATGTGTCTAGAGATCTAGAGCTTCTTGAGAGTGGCTTGAGTTGCAAATGATGTTATTACGGGTTTTCTAGTTTTCATATGTTGGATTAGGGTTTTTGAATGTGTCTAAAGATCTAGAGCTTCTTGAGAGTTGCTTGAGTTGTAACTGATGTTATTGGGGTTTTCTAGTTTTCATATGATGGATTAGGATTTTAAATGTGTCTACAGATCTAAAGCTTCTTGAAAATGGCTTGAGTTGCAAATGATGTTATTAGGGTTTTCTAGTTTTCATATGATGGATTAGGGTTTTTGAATGTGTCTAGAGATCTAGAGCTTCTTGAAAGTGGATTGAGTTGCAAATAATGTTATTAGGGTTTTCTAGTTTTCATTGATGGATTAGGGTTTTTGAATGTGTCTAGAGATCTAGAGCTTCTTGAGTGTGGCTTGAGTTGCAAATGATGTTGTTAGGGTTTTCTAGTTTTCATATGATGGATTAGGGTTTTTGAATGTGTCTAGAGATCTAGAGCTTCTTGAGAGTTGCTTGAGTTGTAAATGATGTTATTAGGGTTTTCTAGTTTTCATATGATGGATTAGGGTTTTTAAATGTGTCTAGAGGTCTAGAGCTTCTTGAAAGTGGCTTGAGTTGCAAATGATGCTATTAGGGTTTTCTACTTTTTACATGATGGATTATGGTTTTTGAATGTGTCTAGATATTTAGAGCTTTTTGAGAGTGGCTTGAGTTGCAACTGTTGTTATTAGGGTTTTCCAGTTTTCATATGATGAATTAGGGTTTTTGAATGTGTCTAGAGATCTAGAGCTTCTTGAGAATGGCTTGAGTTGCAAATGATGTTATTATGGCTTTCTAGTTTTCATATGATGGATTAGGGTTTTTAAATGTGTCAAGTGATCTAGAGCTTCTTGAAAGTGGCTTGAGTTGCAAATGATGCTATTAGGGTTTTCTAGTTTTCATATGATGGATTAGGGTTTTTGAATGTGTCTAGAGATCTAGAGCTTCTTGAAAGTGACTTGAGTTGCAAATGATGTTGTTAGGGCTTTCTAGTTTTCATATGATGGATTAGGGTTTTTAAATGTGTCTAGAGATCTAGAGCTTCTTGAGAGTGGCTTGAGTTGCAAATGATGTTATTAGCGGTTTTCTAGTTTTCATATGTTGGATTAGGGTTTTTGAATGTGTCTAAAGATCTAAAGCTTCTTGAGAGTTGCTTGAGTTGTAACTGATGTTATTAGGGTTTTCTAGTTTTCATATGATGGATTAGGATTTTAAATGTGTCTACATATCTAAAGCTTCTTGAGAATGGCTTGAGTTGCAAATGATGTTATTAGGGTTTTCTAGTTTTCATATGATGGATTAGGGTTTTTGAATGTGTCTAGAGATCTAGAACTTCTTGAAAGCGGCTTGAGTTGCAAATGATTTTATTAGGGTTTTCTAGTTTTCATATGATGGACTAGGGTTTTTGAATGTGTCTAGAGATCTAGAGCTTCTTGAGAGTGGCTTGAGTTGCAAATGATGTTATTAGGGTTTTCTAGTTTTCATATAATGGATTAGGGTTTTTGAAGGTGTCTAGAGATCTAGAGCTTCTTGAGTGTGGCTTGAGTTGCAAATGATTTTTGTTAGGGTTTTCTAGTTTTCATATAATGGATTAGGGTTTTTGAATGTGTTTAGAGATCTAGAGCTTCTTGAGAGTTTCTTACGTTGTAACTGATGTTATTAGGGTTTTCTAGTTTTCATATGATGGATTAGGATTTTAAATGTGTCTACAGATCTAAAGCTTCTTGAGAATGGCTTGAGTTGCAAATGATGTTATTAGGGTTTTATAGTTTTCATATGATGGATTAGGGTTTTTGAATGTGTCTAGAGATCTAGAACTTCTTGAAAGTGGCTTGAGATGCAAATGATGTTATTAGGGTTTTCTAGTTTTCATATGATGGATTAGGGTTTTTGAATGTGTCTAGAGATCTAGAGCTTCTTGAGAGTGGCTTGAGTTGCAAATGATGTTATTAGGGGTTTTCTAGTTTTCATATGTTGGATTAGGGTTTTTGAATGTGTTTAAAGATCTTGAGCTTCTTGAGAGTTGCTTGAGTTGTAACTGATGTTATTAGGGTTTTCTAGTTTTCATATGATGGATTAGGATTTTAAATGTGTCTACAGATCGAAAGCTTCTTAAGAATGGATTGAGTTGCAAATGATGTTATTAGGGTTTTCTAGTTTTCATATGATGGATTAGGGTTTTTGAATGTGTCTAGAGATCTAGAGCTTCTTGAAAGTGGATTGAGTTGCAAATAATGTTATTAGGGTTTTCTAGTTTTCATTGATGGATTAGGGTTTTTGAATGTGTCTAGAGATCTAGAGCTTCTTGAGTGTTGCTTGAGCTGCAAATGATGTTGTTAGGGTTTTCTAGTTTTCATATGACGGATTAGGGTTTTTGAATGTGTCTAGAGATCTAGAGCTTCTTAAGAGTTGCTTGAGTTTTAACTGATGTTATTAGGGTTTTCTAGTTTTCATATGATGGATTAGAGTTTTTAAATGTGTCTAGAGGTCTAGAGCTTCTTGAAAGTGGCTTGAGTTGCAAATGATGCTATTAGGGTTTTCTACTTTTTACATGATGGATTATGGTTTTTGAATGTGTCTAGATATCTAGAGCTTTTTGAGAGTGGCTTGAGTTGCAACTAATGTTATTAGGGTTTTCCAGTTTTCATATGATGAATTAGGGTTTTTGAATGTGTCTAGAGATCTAGAGCTTCTTGAGAATGGCTTGAGTTGCAAATGATGTTATTATGGTTTTCTAGTTTTCATATGATGGATTAGGGTTTTTAAATGTGTCAAGAGATCTAGAGCTTCTTGAAAGTGGCTTGAGTTGCAAATGATGCTATTAGGGTTTTCTAGTTTTCATATGATGGATTAGGGTTTTTGAATGTGTCTAGAGATCTAGAGCTTCTTGAAAGTGACTTGAGTTGCAAATGATGTTGTTAGAGTTTTCTAGTTTTCATATGATGGATTAGGGTTTTTGAATGTGTCTAGAGATCTAGAGCTTCTTGAGAGTGGCTTGAGTTGCAAATGATGTTATTAGGGGTTTTCTAGTTTTCATATGTTGGATTAGGGTTTTTGAATGTGTCAAAAGATCTAGAGCTTCTTGAGAGTTGCTTGAGTTGTAACTGATGTTATTAGGGTTTTCTAGTTTTCGTATGATAGATTAGGATTTTAAATGTGTCTACAGATCTAAAGCTTTTTGAGAATGGCTTGAGTTGCAAATGATGTTATCAGGGTTTTCTAGTTTTCATATGATGGATTAGGGTTTTTGAATGTGTCTAGAGATCTAGAACTTCTTGAAAGTGGCTTGAGTTGCAAATGATGTTATTAGGGTTTTCTAGTTTTCATATGATAGACTAGGGTTTTTGAAGGTGTCTAGAGATCTAGAGCTTCTTGAGAGTGGCTTGAGTTGCAAATGATGTTATTAGGGATTTCTCGTTTTCATATGATGGATTAGGGTTTTTGAATGTGTCTAGAGATCTAGAGCTTCGTGAAAGTGGCTTGAGTTGCAAATAATGTTATTAGGGTTTTCTAGTTTTCATTGATGGATTAGGGTTTTTGAATGTGTCTAGAGATCTAGAGATTCTTGAGTGTGGCTTGAGTTGCAAATGATGTTGTTAGGGTTTTCTAGTTTTCATATGATGGATTAGGTTTTTTGAATGTGTCTAGAGATCTAGAGCTTCTTGAGAGTTGCTTGAGTTGTAACTGGTGTTATTAGGGTTTTCTAGTTTTCATATGATGGATTAGGGTTTTTAAATGTGTCTAGAGGTCTAGAGCTTCTTGAAAGTGGCTTGAGTTGCAAATGATGCTATTAGGATTTTCTACTTTTTACATGATGGATTATGGTTTTTGAATGTGTCTAGATATCTAGAGCTTTTTGAGAGTGGCTTGAGTTGCAACTGATGTTATTTGGGTTTTCTAGTTTTCATATGATGGATTAGGGTTTTTGAATGTTTCTAGAGATCTAGAGCTTTTTGAGAGTGGCTTGAGTTGCAACTGATGTTATTAGGGTTTTCCAGTTTTCATATGATGAATTAGGGTTTTTGAATGTGTCTAGAGATCTAGAGCTTCTTGAGAATGGCTTGAGTTGCAAATGATGTTATTATGGCTTTCTAGTTTTCATATGATGGATTAGGGTTTTTAAATGTGTCAAGTGATCTAGAGCTTCTTGAAAGTGGCTTGAGTTGCAAATGATGCTATTAGGGTTTTCTAGTTTTCATATGATGGATTAGGGTTTTTGAATGTGTCTAGAGATCTAGAGCTTCTTGAAAGTGACTTGAGTTGCAAATGATGTTGTTAGGGCTTTCTAGTTTTCATATGATGGATTAGGGTTTTTAAATGTGTCTAGAGATCTAGAGCTTCTTGAGAGTGGCTTGAGTTGCAAATGATGTTATTAGCGGTTTTCTAGTTTTCATATGTTGGATTATGGTTTTTGAATGTGTCTAAAGATCTAAAGCTTCTTGAGAGTTGCTTGAGTTGTAACTGATGTTATTAGGGTTTTCTAGTTTTCATATGATAGATTAGGATTTTAAATGTGTCTACATATCTAAAGCTTCTTGAGAATGGCTTGAGTTGCAAATGATGTTATTAGGGTTTTCTAGTTTTCATATGATGGATTAGGGTTTTTGAATGTGTCTAGAGATCTAGAACTTCTTGAAAGCGGCTTGAGTTGCAAATGATTTTATTAGGGTTTTATTAGGGTTTTTGAATGTGTCTAGAGATCTAGAGCTTCTTGAGAGTGGCTTGAGTTGCAAATGATGTTATTAGGGTTTTCTAGTTTTCATATAATGGATTAGGGTTTTTGAAGGTGTCTAGAGATCTAGAGCTTCTTGAGTGTGGCTTGAGTTGCAAATGATTTTTGTTAGGGTTTTCTAGTTTTCATATAATGGATTAGGGTTTTTGAATGTGTTTAGAGATCTAGAGCTTCTTGAGAGTTTCTTAAGTTGTAACTGTTGTTATTAGGGTTTTCTAGTTTTCATATGATGGATTAGGGTTTTTGAATGTGTCTAGAGATCTAGAACTTCTTGAAAGTGGCTTGAGTTGCAAATGATGTTATTAGGGTTTTCTAGTTTTCATATGATGGATTAGGGTTTTTGAATGTGTCTAGAGATCTAGAGCTTCTTGAAAGTGGATTGAGTTGCAAATAATGTTATTAGGGTTTTCTAGTTTTCATTGATGGATTAGGGTTTTTGAATGTGTCTAGAGATCTAGAGCTTCTTGAGTGTGGCTTGAGTTGCAAATGATGTTGTTAGGGTTTTTTAGTTTTCATATGATGGATTAGGGTTTTTGAATGTGTCTGGAGATCTAGAGCTTCTTGAGAGTTGCTTGAGTTGTAACTGATGTTATTCGGGTTTTCTAGTTTTCATATGATGAATTAGGGTTTTTTAATGTGTCTACAGGTCTAGAGCTTCTTGAAAGTGGCTTGAATTGCAAATGATGCTATTAGGGTTTTTTACTTTTTACATGATGGATTATGGTTTTTGAATGTGTTTAGATATCTAGAGCTTTTTGAGAGTGGCTTGAGTTGCAACTGATGGTATTAGGGTTTTCTAGTTTTCATATGATGGATTAGGGTTTTTGAATGTGTCTAGAGATCTAGAGCTTCTTGAGAGTGGCTTGAGTTGCAAATGATGTTATTATGGTTTTCTAGTTTTCATATGATGGATTAGGGTTTTTAAATTTGTCAAGAGATCTAGAGCTTCTTGAAAGTGGCTTGAGTTGCAAATGATGCTATTAGGGTTTTCTAGTTTTCATATGATGGATTTGGGTTTTTGAATGTGTCTGGAGATCTAGAGCTTCTTGAAAGTGACTTGAGTAGCAAATGATGTTGTTAGAGTTTTCTAGTTTTCATATGATGGATTAGGGTTTTTGAATGTGTCTAGAGATCTAGAGCTTCTTGAGAGTGGCTTGAGTTGCAAATGATGTTATTAGGGGTTTTCTAGTTTTCATATGTTGGATTAGGGTTTTTGAATGTGTTTAAAGATCTAGAGCTTCTTGAGAGTTGCTTGAGTTGTAACTGATGTTATTAGGGTTTTCTAGTTTTCATATGATGGATTAGGATTTTAAATGTGTCTACAGATCGAAAGCTTCTTGAGAATGGCTTGAGTTGCAAATGATGTTATTAGGGTTTTCTAGTTTTCATATGATGGATTAGGGTTTTTGAATGTGTCTAGAGATCTAGAGCTTCTTGAAAGTGGATTGAGTTGCAAATAATGTTATTAGGGTTTTCTAGTTTTCATTGATGGATTAGGGTTTTTGAATGTGTCTAGAGATCTAGAGCTTCTTGAGTGTTGCTTGAGCTCCAAATGATGTTGTTAGGGTTTTCTAGTTTTCATATGACGGATTAGGGTTTTTGAATGTGTCTAGAGATCTAGAGCTTCTTGAGAGTTGCTTGAGTTTTAACTGATGTTATTAGGGTTTTCTAGTTTTCATATGATGGATTAGAGTTTTTAAATGTGTCTAGAGGTCTAGAGCTTCTTGAAAGTGGCTTGAGTTGCAAATGATGCTATTAGGGTTTTCTACTTTTTACATGATGGATTATGGTTTTTGAATGTGTCTAGATATCTAGAGCTTTTTGAGAGTGGCTTGAGTTGCAACTAATGTTATTAGGGTTTTTCCAGTTTTCATATGATGAATTATGGTTTTTGAATGTGTCTAGAGATCTAGAGCTTCTTGAGAATGGCTTGAGTTGCAAATGATGTTATTATGGTTTTCTAGTTTTCATATGATGGATTAGGGTTTTTAAATGTGTCAAGAGATCTAGAGCTTCTTGAAAGTGGCTTGAGTTGCAAATGATGCTATTAGGGTTTTCTAGTTTTCATATGATGGATTAGGGTTTTTGAATGTGTCTAGAGATCTAGAGCTTCTTGAAAGTGACTTGAGTTGCAAATGATGTTGTTAGAGTTTTCTAGTTTTCATATGATGGATTAGGGTTTTTGAATGTGTCTAGAGATCTAGAGCTTCTTGAGAGTGGCTTGAGATGCAAATGATGTTATTAGGGGTTTTCTAGTTTTCATATGTTGGATTAGGGTTTTTGAATGTGTCAAAAGATCTAGAGCTTCTTGAGAGTTGCTTGAGTTGTAACTGATGTTATTAGGGTTTTCTAGTTTTCGTATGATAGATTAGGATTTTAAATGTGTCTACAGATCTAAAGCTTTTTGAGAATGGCTTGAGTTGCAAATGATGTTATTAGGGTTTTCTAGTTTTCATATGATGGATTAGGGTTTTTGAATGTGTCTAGAGATCTAGAACTTCTTGAAAGTGGCTTGAGTTGCAAATGATGTTATTAGGGTTTTCTAGTTTTCATATGATGGACTAGGGTTTTTGAAGGTGTCTAGAGATCTAGAGCTTCTTGAGAGTGGCTTGAGTTGCAAATGATGTTATTAGGGATTTCTCGTTTTCATATGATGGATTAGGGTTTTTGAATGTGTCTAGAGATCTAGAGCTTCGTGAAAGTGGCTTGAGTTGCAAATAATGTTATTAGGGTTTTCTAGTTTTCATTGATGGATTAGGGTTTTTGAATGTGTCTAGAGATCTAGAGATTCTTGAGTGTGGCTTGAGTTGCAAATGATGTTGTTAGGGTTTTCTAGTTTTCATATGATGGATTAGGTTTTTTGAATGTGTCTAGAGATCTAGAGCTTCTTGAGAGTTGCTTGAGTTGTAACTGATGTTATTAGGGTTTTCTAGTTTTCATATGATGGATTAGGGTTTTTAAATGTGTCTAGAGGTCTAGAGCTTCTTGAAAGTGGCTTGAGTTGCAAATGATGCTATTAGGATTTTCTACTTTTTACATGATGGATTATGGTTTTTGAATGTGTCTAGATATCTAAAGCTTTTTGAGAGTGGCTTGAGTTGCAACTGATGTTATTTGGGTTTTCTAGTTTTCATATGATGGATTAGGGTTTTTGAATGTTTCTAGAGATCTAGAGCTTTTTGAGAGTGGCTTGAGTTGCAACTGATGTTATTAGGGTTTTCCAGTTTTCATATGATGAATTAGGGTTTTTGAATGTGTCTAGAGATCTAGAGCTTCTTGAGAATGGCTTGAGTTGCAAATGATGTTATTTTGGCTTTCTAGTTTTCATATGATGGATTAGGGTTTTTAAATGTGTCAAGTGATCTAGAGCTTCTTGAAAGTGGCTTGAGTTGCAAATGATGCTATTAGGGTTTTCTAGTTTTCATATGATGGATTAGGGTTTTTGAATGTGTCTAGAGATCTAGAGCTTCTTGAAAGTGACTTGAGTTGCAAATGATGTTGTTAGGGCTTTCTAGTTTTCATATGATGGATTAGGGTTTTTAAATGTGTCTAGAGATCTAGAGCTTCTTGAGAGTGGCTTGAGTTGCAAATGATGTTATTAGCGGTTTTCTAGTTTTCATATGTTGGATTAGGGTTTTTGAATGTGTCTAAAGATCTAAAGCTTCTTGAGAGTTGCTTGAGTTGTAACTGATGTTATTAGGGTTTTCTAGTTTTCATATGATGGATTAGGATTTTAAATGTGTCTACATATCTAAAGCTTCTTGAGAATGGCTTGAGTTGCAAATGATGTTATTAGGGTTTTCTAGTTTTCATATGATGGATTAGGGTTTTTGAATGTGTCTAGAGATCTAGAACTTCTTGAAAGCGGCTTGAGTTGCAAATGATTTTATTAGGGTTTTCTAGTTTTCATATGATGGACTAGGGTTTTTGAATGTGTCTAGAGATCTAGAGCTTCTTGAGAGTGGCTTGAGTTGCAAATGATGTTATTAGGGTTTTCTAGTTTTCATATAATGGATTAGGGTTTTTGAAGGTGTCTAGAGATCTAGAGCTTCTTGAGTGTGGCTTGAGTTGCAAATGATTTTTGTTAGGGTTTTCTAGTTTTCATATAATGGATTAGGGTTTTTGAATGTGTTTAGAGATCTAGAGCTTCTTGAGAGTTTCTTAAGTTGTAACTGATGTTATTAGGGTTTTCTAGTTTTCATATGATGGATTAGGATTTTAAATGTGTCTACAGATCTAAAGCTTCTTGAGAATGACTTGAGTTGCAAATGATGTTATTAGGGTTTTCTAGTTTTCATATGATGGATTAGGGTTTTTGAATGTGTCTAGAGATCTAGAACTTCTTGAAAGTGGCTTGAGTTGCAAATGATGTTATTAGGGTTTTCTAGTTTTCATATGATGGATTAGGGGTTTTGAATGTGTCTAGAGATCTAGAGCTTCTTGAAAGTGGATTGAGTTGCAAATAATGTTATTAGGGTTTTCTAGTTTTCATTGATGGATTAGGGTTTTTGATTGTGTCTAGAGATCTAGAGCTTCTTGAGTGTGGCTTGAGTTGCAAATGATGTTGTTAGGGTTTTTTAGTTTTCATATGATGGATTAGGGTTTTTGAATGTGTCTGGAGATCTAGAGCTTCTTGAGAGTTGCTTGAGTTGTAACTGATGTTATTCGGGTTTTCTAGTTTTCATATGATGAATTAGGGTTTTTTAATGTGTCTACAAGTCTAGAGCTTCTTGAAAGTGGCTTGAATTGCAAATGATGCTATTAGGGTTTTTTACTTTTTACATGATGGATTATGGTTTTTGAATGTGTCTAGATATCTAGAGCTTTTTGAGAGTGGCTTTAGTTGCAACTGATGGTATTAGGGTTTTCTAGTTTTCATATGATGGATTAGGGTTTTTGAATCTATCTAGAGATCTAGAGCTTCTTGAGAGTGGCTTGAGTTGCAAATGATGTTATTATGGTTTTCTAGTTTTCATATGATGGATTAGGGTTTTTAAATTTGTCAAGAGATCTAGAGCTTCTTGAAAGTGGCTTGAGTTGCAAATGATGCTATTAGGGTTTTCTAGTTTTCATATGATGGATTTGGGTTTTTGAATGTGTCTGGAGATCTAGAGCTTCTTGAAAGTGACTTGAGTCGCAAATGATGTTGTTAGAGTTTTCTAGTTTTCATATGATGGATTAGGGTTTTTGAATGTGTCTAGAGATCTAGAGCTTCTTGAGAGTGGCTTGAGTTGCAAATGATGTTATTAGGGGTTTTCTAGTTTTCATATGTTGGATTAGGGTTTTTGAATGTGTTTAAAGATCTAGAGCTTCTTGAGAGTTGCTTGAGTTGTAACTGATGTTATTAGGGTTTTCTAGTTTTCATATGATGGATTAGGATTTTAAATGTGTCTACAGATCGAAAGCTTCTTGAGAATGGCTTGAGTTGCAAATGATGTTATTAGGGTTTTCTAGTTTTCATATGATGGATTAGGATTTTTGAATGTGTCTAAAGATCTAGAGCTTCTTGAAAGTGGATTGAGTTGCAAATAATGTTATTAGGGTTTTCTAGTTTTCATTGATGGATTAGGGTTTTTGAATGTGTCTAGAGATCTAGAGCTTCTTGAGTGTTGCTTGAGCTGCAAATGATGTTGTTAGGGTTTTCTAGTTTTCATATGATGGATTAGGGTTTTTGAATGTTTCTAGAGATCTAGAGCTTGTTGAGAGTTGCTTGAGTTGTAACTAATGTTATTAGGGTTTTCTAGTTTTCATATGATGGATTAGAGTTTTTAAATGTGTCTAGAGGTCTAGAGCTTCTTGAAAGTGGCTTGAGTTGCAAATGATGCTATTAGGGTTTTCTACTTTTTACATGATGGATTATGGTTTTTGAATGTGTCTAGATATCTAGAGCTTTTTGAGAGTGGCTTGAGTTGCAACTAATGTTATTAGGGTTTTCCAGTTTTCATATGATGAATTAGGGTTTTTGAATATGTCTAGAGATCTAGAGCTTCTTGAGAATGGCTTGAGTTGCAAATGATGTTATTATGGTTTTCTAGTTTTCATATGATGGATTAGGGTTTTTAAATGTGTCAAGAGATCTAGAGCTTCTTGAAAGTGGCTTGAGTTGCAAATGATGCTATTAGGGTTTTCTAGTTTTCATATGATGGATTAGGGTTTTTGAATGTGTCTAGAGATCTAGAGCTTCTTGAAAGTGACTTGAGTTGCAAATGATGTTGTTAGAGTTTTCTAGTTTTCATATGATGGATTAGGGTTTTTGAATTTTTCTAGAGATCTAGAGCTTCTTGAGAGTGGCTTGAGTTGCAAATGATGTTATTAGGGTTTTCTAGTTTTCATATGATGGATTAGGGTTTTTGAATGTGTCTAGAGATCTAGAACTTCTTGAAAGCGGCTTGAGTTGCAAATGATTTTATTAGGGTTTTCTAGTTTTCATATGATGGACTAGGGTTTTTGAATGTGTCTAGAGATCTAGAGCTTCTTGAGAGTGGCTTGAGTTGCAAATGATGTTATTAGGGTTTTCTAGTTTTCATATAATGGATTAGGGTTTTTGAAGGTGTCTAGAGATCTAGAGCTTCTTGAGTGTGGCTTGAGTTGCAAATGATTTTTGTTAGGGTTTTCTAGTTTTCATATAATGGATTAGGGTTTTTGAATGTGTTTAGAGATCTAGAGCTTCTTGAGAGTTTCTTAAGTTGTAACTGATGTTATTAGGGTTTTCTAGTTTTCATATGATGGATTAGGATTTTAAATGTGTCTACAGATCTAAAGCTTCTTGAGAATGACTTGAGTTGCAAATGATGTTATTAGGGTTTTCTAGTTTTCATATGATGGATTAGGGTTTTTGAATGTGTCTAGAGATCTAGAACTTCTTGAAAGTGGCTTGAGTTGCAAATGATGTTATTAGGGTTTTCTAGTTTTCATATGATGGATTAGGGGTTTTGAATGTGTCTAGAGATCTAGAGCTTCTTGAAAGTGGATTGAGTTGCAAATAATGTTATTAGGGTTTTCTAGTTTTCATTGATGGATTAGGGTTTTTGAATGTGTCTAGAGATCTAGAGCTTCTTGAGTGTGGCTTGAGTTGCAAATGATGTTGTTAGGGTTTTTTAGTTTTCATATGATGGATTAGGGTTTTTGAATGTGTCTGGAGATCTAGAGCTTCTTGAGAGTTGCTTGAGTTGTAACTGATGTTATTCGGGTTTTCTAGTTTTCATATGATGAATTAGGGTTTTTTAATGTGTCTACAGGTCTAGAGCTTCTTGAAAGTGGCTTGAATTGCAAATGATGCTATTAGGGTTTTTTACTTTTTACATGATGGATTATGGTTTTTGAATGTGTCTAGATATCTAGAGCTTTTTGAGAGTGGCTTTAGTTGCAACTGATGGTATTAGGGTTTTCTAGTTTTCATATGATGGATTAGGGTTTTTGAATGTATCTAGAGATCTAGAGCTTCTTGAGAGTGGCTTGAGTTGCAAATGATGTTATTATGGTTTTCTAGTTTTCATATGATGGATTAGGGTTTTTAAATTTGTCAAGAGATCTAGAGCTTCTTGAAAGTGGCTTGAGTTGCAAATGATGCTATTAGGGTTTTCTAGTTTTCATATGATGGATTTGGGTTTTTGAATGTGTCTGGATATCTAGAGCTTCTTGAAAGTGACTTGAGTAGCAAATGATGTTGTTAGAGTTTTCTAGTTTTCATATGATGGATTAGGGTTTTTGAATGTGTCTAGAGATCTAGAGCTTCTTGAGAGTGGCTTGAGTTGCAAATGATGTTATTAGGGGTTTTCTAGTTTTCATATGTTGGATTAGGGTTTTTGAATGTGTTTAAAGATCTAGAGCTTCTTGAGAGTTGCTTGAGTTGTAACTGATGTTATTAGGGTTTTCTAGTTTTCATATGATGGATTAGGATTTTAAATGTGTCTACAGATCTAAAGCTTCTTGAGAATGACTTGAGTTGCAAATGATGTTATTAGGGTTTTCTAGTTTTCATATGATGGATTAGGGTTTTTGAATGTGTCTAGAGATCTAGAACTTCTTGAAAGTGGCTTGAGTTGCAAATGATGTTATTAGGGTTTTCTAGTTTTCATATGATGGATTAGGGGTTTTGAATGTGTCTAGAGATCTAGAGCTTCTTGAAAGTGGATTGAGTTGCAAATAATGTTATTAGGGTTTTCTAGTTTTCATTGATGGATTAGGGTTTTTGAATGTGTCTAGAGATCTAGAGCTTCTTGAGTGTGGCTTGAGTTGCAAATGATGTTGTTAGGGTTTTTTAGTTTTCATATGATGGATTAGGGTTTTTGAATGTGTCTGGAGATCTAGAGCTTCTTGAGAGTTGCTTGAGTTGTAACTGATGTTATTTGGGTTTTCTAGTTTTCATATGATGAATTAGGGTTTTTTAATGTGTCTACAGGTCTAGAGCTTCTTGAAAGTGGCTTGAATTGCAAATGATGCTATTAGGGTTTTTTACTTTTTACATGATGGATTATGGTTTTTGAATGTGTCTAGATATCTAGAGCTTTTTGAGAGTGGCTTTAGTTGCAACTGATGGTATTAGGGTTTTCTAGTTTTCATATGATGGATTAGGGTTTTTGAATGTATCTAGAGATCTAGAGCTTCTTGAGAGTGGCTTGAGTTGCAAATGATGTTATTATGGTTTTCTAGTTTTCATATGATGGATTAGGGTTTTTAAATTTGTCAAGAGATCTAGAGCTTCTTGAAAGTGGCTTGAGTTGCAAATGATGCTATTAGGGTTTTCTAGTTTTCATATGATGGATTTGGGTTTTTGAATGTGTCTGGAGATCTAGAGCTTCTTGAAAGTGACTTGAGTAGCAAATGATGTTGTTAGAGTTTTCTAGTTTTCATATGATGGATTAGGGTTTTTGAATGTGTCTAGAGATCTAGAGCTTCTTGAGAGTGGCTTGAGTTGCAAATGATGTTATTAGGGGTTTTCTAGTTTTCATATGTTGGATTAGGGTTTTTGAATGTGTTTAAAGATCTAGAGCTTCTTGAGAGTTGCTTGAGTTGTAACTGATGTTATTAGGGTTTTCTAGTTTTCATATGATGGATTAGGATTTTAAATGTGTCTACAGATCGAAAGCTTCTTGAGAATGGCTTGAGTTGCAAATGATGTTATTAGGGTTTTCTAGTTTTCATATGATGGATTAGGGTTTTTGAATGTGTCTAGAGATCTAGAGCTTCTTGAAAGTGGATTGAGTTGCAAATAATGTTATTAGGGTTTTCTAGTTTTCATTGATGGATTAGGGTTTTTGAATGTGTCTAGAGATCTAGAGCTTCTTGAGTGTTACTTGAGCTGCAAATGATGTTGTTAGGGTTTTCTAGTTTTCATATGACGGATTAGGGTTTTTGAATGTGTCTAGAGATCTAGAGCTTGTTGAGAGTTGCTTGAGTTGTAACTAATGTTATTAGGGTTTTCTAGTTTTCATATGATGGATTAGAGTTTTTAAATGTGTCTAGAGGTCTAGAGCTTCTTGAAAGTGGCTTGAGTTGCAAATGATGCTATTAGGGTTTTCTACTTTTTACATGATGGATTATGGTTTTTGAATGTGTCTAGATATCTAGAGCTTTTTGAGAGTGGCTTGAGTTGCAACTAATGTTATTAGGGTTTTCCAGTTTTCATATGATGAATTAGGGTTTTTGAATATGTCTAGAGATCTAGAGCTTCTTGAGAATGGCTTGAGTTGCAAATGATGTTATTATGGTTTTCTAGTTTTCATATGATGGATTAGGGTTTTTAAATGTGTCAAGAGATCTAGAGCTTCTTGAAAGTGGCTTGAGTTGCAAATGATGCTATTAGGGTTTTCTAGTTTTCATATGACGGATTAGGGTTTTTGAATGTGTCTAGAGATCTAGAGCTTCTTGAAAGTGACTTGAGTTGCAAATGATGTTGTTAGAGTTTTCTAGTTTTCATATGATGGATTAGGGTTTTTGAATGTGTCTAGAGATCTAGAGCTTCTTGAGAGTGGCTTGAGTTGCAAATGATGTTATTAGGGGTTTTCTAGTTTTCAAATGTTGGATTAGGGTTTTTGAATGTGTCAAAAGATCTAGAGCTTCTTGAGAGTTGCTTGAGTTGTAACTGATGTTATTAGGGTTTTCTAGTTTTCGTATGATAGATTAGGATTTTAAATGTGTCTACAGATCTAAAGCTTTTTGAGAATGGCTTGAGTTGCAAATGATGTTATTAGGGTTTTCTAGTTTTCATATGATGGATTAGGGTTTTTGAATGTGTCTAGAGATCTAGAACTTCTTGAAAGTGGCTTGAGTTGCAAATGATGTTCTTAGGGTTTTCTAGTTTTCATATGATGGACTAGGGTTTTTGAAGGTGTCTAGAGATCTAGAGCTTCTTGAGAGTGGCTTGAGTTGCAAATGATGTTATTAGGGATTTCTCGTTTTCATATGATGGATTAGGGTTTTTGAATGTGTCTAGAGATCTAGAGCTTCGTGAAAGTGGCTTGAGTTGCAAATAATGTTATTAGGGTTTTCTAGTTTTCATTGATGGATTAGGGTTTTTGAATGTGTCTAGAGATCTAGAGATTCTTGAGTGTGGCTTGAGTTGCAAATGATGTTGTTAGGGTATTCTAGTTTTCATATGATGGATTAGGTTTTTTGAATGTGTCTAGAGATCTAGAGCTTCTTGAGAGTTGCTTGAGTTGTAACTGATGTTATTAGGGTTTTCTAGTTTTCATATGATGGATTAGGGTTTTTAAATGTGTGTAGAGGTCTAGAGCTTCTTGAAAGTGGCTTGAGTTGCAAATGATGCTATTAGGATTTTCTACTTTTTACATGATGGATTATGGTTTTTGAATGTGTCTAGATATCTAGAGCTTTTTGAGAGTGGCTTGAGTTGCAACTGATGTTATTTGGGTTTTCTAGTTTTCATATGATGGATTAGGGTTTTTGAATGTTTCTAGAGATCTAGAGCTTCTTGAGAGTGGCTTGAGTTGAAAATGATGTTATTATGTTTTCTAGTTTTCATATGATGGATTAGGGTTTTTAAAGGTGTCAAGAGATCTAGAGCTTCTTGAAAGTGGCTTGAGTTGCAAATGATGCTATTAGGGTTTTCTAGTTTTCATATGATGGATTAGGGTTTTTGAATGTGTCTAGAGATCTAGAGCTTCTTGAAAGTGACTTGAGTTGCAAATGATGTTGTTAGGGCTTTCTAGTTTTCATATGATGGATTACGGTTTTTAAATGTGTCTAGAGATCTAGAGCTTCTTGAGAGTGGCTTGAGTTGCAAATGATGTTATTAGGGGTTTTCTAGTTTTCATATGTTGGATTAGGGTTTTTGAATGTGTCTAAAGATCTAAAGCTTCTTGAGAGTTGCTT
This sequence comes from Cichorium intybus, assembly GCA_023525715.1. Taxonomy (NCBI): domain Eukaryota; kingdom Viridiplantae; phylum Streptophyta; class Magnoliopsida; order Asterales; family Asteraceae; genus Cichorium; species Cichorium intybus. The sequence goes on along the minus strand of CM042017.1, from coordinate 65,005,010 downwards.
GAGTTGTAACTGATGTTATTAGGGTTTTCTAGTTTTCATATGATAGATTAGGATTTTAAATGTGTCTACATATCTAAAGCTTCTTGAGAATGGCTAGAGTTGCAAATGATGTTATTAGGGTTTTCTAGTTTTCATATGATGGATTAGGGTTTTTGAATGTGTCTAGAGATGTAGAACTTCTTGAAAGCGGCTTGAGTTGCAAATGATTTTATTAGGGTTTTCTAGTTTTCATATGATGGAGTAGGGTTTTTGAATGTGTCTAGAGATCTAGAGCTTCTTGAGAGTGGCTTGAGTTGCAAATGATGTTATTAGGGTTTTCTAGTTTGCATATGATGGATTAGGGTTTTTGAATGTGTCTAGAGATCTAGAGCTTCTTGAAAGTGGCTTGAGTTGCAAATAATGTTATTAGGGTTTTCTAGTTTTCATTGATGGATTAGGGTTTTTGAATGTGTCTAGAGATCTAGAGCTTCTTGAGTGTGGCTTGAGTTGCAAATGATGTTGTTAGGGTTTTCTAGTTTTCATGTGATGGATTAGGGTTTTTGAATGTGTCTAGAGATCTAGAGCTTCTAGAGAGTTGCTTGAGTTGTAACTGATGTTATTAGGGTTTTCTAGTTTTCATATGATGGATTAGGGTTTTTAAATGTGTCTAGAGGTCTAGAGCTTCTTGAAAGTGGCTTGAGTTGCAAATGATGCTATTAGGGTTTTCTACTTTTTACATGATGGATTATGGTTTTTGAATGTGTCTAGATATCTAGAGCTTTTTGAGAGTGGCTTGAGTTGCAACTGATGTTATTTGGGTTTTCTAGTTTTCATATGATGGATTAGGGTTTTTGAATGTGTCTACAGATCTAGAGCTTCTTGAGAGTGGCTTGAGTTGAAAATGATGTTATTATGGTTTTCTAGTTTTCATATGATGGATTAGGGTTTTTGAATGTGTTTAGAGATCTAGAGTGAAAGTGACTTGAGTTGCAAATGATGTTGTTAGGGTTTTCTAGTTTTCATATGATGGATTAGGGTTTTTGAATGTGTCTAGAGATCAAGAGCTTCTTGAGAGTGGCTTGAGTTGCAAATGATGTTATTAGGGGTTTTCTAGTTTTCATATGTTGGATTAGGGTTTTTGAATGTGTCTAAAGATCTAGAGCTTCTTAAGAGTTGCTTGAGTTGTAACTGGTGTTATTAGGGTTTTCTAGTTTTCATATGATGGATTAGGGTTTTTGAATGCGTCTAGAGATCTAGAGATTCTTGTGAGTGGCTTGAGTTGCAAATGATGTTATTAGGGTTTTCTAGTTTTCATATGATGGATTCGGGTTTTTGAATGTGTCTAGAGATCTAGAGCTTCTTGAAAGTGGCTTGAGTTGCAAATAATGTTATTAGGGTTTTCTAGTTTTCATATGATGGATTAGGGTTTTGAATGTGTCTAGCAATCTAGAGCTTCTTGAGGGTGGCCTGAGCTGCAAATGATGTTGTTAGGGTTTTCTAGTTTTCATATGATGGATTAGGGTTTTTGAATGTGTCTAGAGATCTAGAGCTTCTTGAAAGTGGCTTGGGCTGCAAATGATCTTATTAGGGTTTTCTAGTTTTCATATGATGGATTACGGATTTTGAATGTGTCTAGAGATCTAGAGCTTCTTGAAAATGGCTTGAGTTGCAAATGATTTTATTAGGGTTTTCTAGTTATCATATGACGGATTAGGGTTTTTGAATGTGTCTAGAGATCTAGAGCTTCTTGAGAGTTGCTTGTGTTGTAACTAATGTTATTACGGTTTTCTAGTTTTGATATGATGGATTAGGGTTTTTAAATGTGTCTAGAGATCTAGAGCTTCTTGAAAGTGGCTTGAGTTGCAAATGATGCTATTAGGGTTTTCTAGTTTTCATATGATGGATTATGGTTTTTGAATGTTTCTAGATATCTAGAGCTTCTTGAGGGTGGATTGAGTTGCAAATGATGTTATTAGGGTTTTCTAGTTTTCATATGATGGATTAGGGTTTTTGAATGTGTCTAGAGCTCTAGAGCTTCTTGAAAGTGGCTTGAGTTGAAAATAATGTTATTAGGGTTTTCTAGTTTTCATATGATGGATTAGGGTTTTTGAATGTGTCTAGAGATCTAGAGCTTCTTGAGTGTGGCTTGAGTTGCAAATGATGTTGTTAGGGTTTTCTAGTTTTCATATGATAGATTGGGGTTTTTGAATGTGTCTAGAGATCTAGAGCTTCTTAAAAGTGGCCTGGGTTGCAAATGATCTTATTAGGGTTTTCTGGTTTTCATATGATGGATTAGGGATTTTGAATGTGTCTAGAGATCTAGAGCTTCTTGAAATTGGCTTGAGTTGCAAATGATTTTATTAGGGTTTTGTAGTTATCATATGACGGATTAGGGTTTTTGAATGTATCTAGAGATCTAGACCTTCTTGATAGTTTCTTGTGTTGTAACTGATGTTGTTAGGGTTTTCTAGTTTTCATATGATGGATTAGGGTTTTTAAATGTGTCTAGAGATCTAGAGCTTCTTGAAAGTGGCTTGAGTTGCAATTGATGCTATTAGGGTTTTCTAGTTTTCATATGATGGATTATGGTTTTTGAATGTGTCTAGATATCTAGAGCTTCTTGAGAGTGGATTGAGATGCAAATGATGTTATTAGGGTTTTCTAGTTTTCATATGATGGATTAGGGTTTTTGAATGTGTCTAGCAATCTAGAGCTTCTTGAGGGTGGCTTGAGTTGCAAATTATGTTGTTTAGGGTTTTCTAGTTTTCATATGATGGATTAGGGTTTTTGAATGTGTCTAGAGATCTAGAGGTTCTTGAAAGTGGCTTGGGCTGCAAATGATCATATTAGGGTTTTCTAGTTTTCATATGATGGATTAGGAATTTTGAAAGTGTCTAGAGATCTAGAGCTTCTTGAAAATGGCTTGAGTTGCAAATGATTTTATTAGGGTTTTCTAGTTATCATATGACGGATTAGGGTTTTTGAATGTGTCTAGAGATCTAGAGCTTCTTGAGAGTTGCTTGTGTTGTAACTGATGTTATTAGTGTTTTCTAGTTTTCATATGATGGATTAGGGTTTTTAAATGTGTCTAGAGATCTAGAGCTTCTTGAAAGTGGCTTGAGTTGCAAATGATGCTATTAGGGTTTTCTAGTTTTCATATGATGGATTATGGTTTTTGAATGTGTCTAGATATCTAGAGCTTCTTGAGAGTGGATTGAGTTGCAAATGATGTTATTAGGGTTTTCTAGTTTTCATATGATGGATTAGGTTTTTTGAATGTGTCTAGAGATCTAGAGCTTCTTGAAAGTGGCTTGAGTTGCAAATAATATTATTAGGGTTTTCTAGTTTTCATATGATGGATTAGGGTTTTTGAATGTGTCTAGAGATCTAGTGCTTCTTGAGTGTGGCTTGAGTTGCAAATGATGTTGTTAGGGTTTTCTAGTTTTCATATGATAGATTAGGGTTTTTGAATGTGTCTAGAGATCTAGAGCTTCTTAAAAGTGGCTTGGGTTGCAAATGATCTTATTAGGGTTTTCTGGTTTTCATATGATGGATTAGGGATTTTGAATGTGTCTAGATATCTAGAGCTTCTTGAGAGTGGATTGAGTTGCGAATGATTTTATTAGGGTTTTCTAGTTATGATATGACAGATTAGGGTTTTTGAATGTATCTAGAGATCTAGAGATTCTTGAGAGTTTCTTGTGTTGTAACTGATGTTATTAGGGTTTTCTAGTTTTCATATGATGGATTAGGGTTTTTAAATGTGTCTAGAGATCTAGAGCTTCTTGAAAGTGGCTTGAGTTGCGAATGATTTTATTAGGGTTTTCTAGTTATCATATGACAGATTAGGGTTTTTGAATGTATCTAGAGATCTAGAGATTCTTGAGAGTTTCTTGTGTTGTAACTGATGTTATTAGGGTTTTCTAGTTTTCATATGATGGATTAGGGTTTTTAAATGTGTCTAGAGATCTAGAGCTTCTTGAAAGTGGCTTGAGTTGCAATTGATGCTATTAGGGTTTTCTAGTTTTCATATGATGGATTATGGCTTTTGAATGTGTCTAGATATCTAGAGCTTCTGGAGAGTGGATTGAGATGCAAATGATGTTATTAGGGTTTTCTAGTTTTCATATGATGGATTAGGGTTTTTGAATGTGTCTAGAGATCTAAAGCTTCTTGAAAGTGGCTTGAGTTGCAAATGATGTTATTAGGGTTTTCTAGTTTTCATATGATGGATTAGGGTTTTTGAATGTGTCTAGAGATCTAGAGCTTCTTAAGAGTGGCTTGAGTTGCAAATGATGTTATTAGGGGTTTTCTAGTTTTCATATGTTGGATTAGGGTTTTTGAATGTGTCTAAAGATCTAGAGCTTCTTGAGAGTTGCTTGAGTTGTAACTGATGTTATTTGGATTTTCTAGTTTTCATATGATGGATTAGGGTTTTTAAATGTGTCTAGAGATCTAGAGCTTCTTGAAAGTGGCTTGAGTTGTAATTGATGCTATTAGTGTTTCCTAGTTTTCGTATGATGGATTATGGTTTTTGCATGTGTCCAGATATCTAGAGCTTCTTGAGAGTGGATTGAGATGCAAATGATGTTATTAGGGTTTTCTAGTTTTCATATGATGGATTAGGGTTTTTGAATGTGTCTAGAGATCTAGAGCTTCTTGAAAGTGGCTTGAGTTGCAAATGATGTTATTAGGGTTTTGTAGTTTTCATATGATGGATTAGGGTTTTTTTGAATGTGTCTAGACATCTAGAGCTTCTTAAGAGTGGCTTGAGTTGCAAATGATGTTATCAGGGGTTTTCTAGTTTTCATATGTTGGATTAGGGTTTTTGAATATGTATAAAGATCTAGAGATTCTTGAGAGTTTCTTGTGTTGTAACTGATGTTATTAGGGTTTTCTAGTTTTCATATGATGGATTAGGGTTTTTAAATGTGTCTAGAGATCTAGAGCTTCTTGAAAGTGGCTTGGGTTGCAATTGATGCTATTAGGGTTTTCTAGTTTTCATATGATGGATTATGGCTTTTGAATGTGTCTAGATATCTAGAGCTTCTGGAGAGTGGATTGAGATGCAAATGATGTTATTAGGGTTTTCTAGTTTTCATATGATGGATTAGGGTTTTTGAATGTGTCTAGAGATCTAAAGCTTCTTGAAAGTGGCTTGAGTTGCAAATGATGTTATTAGGGTTTTCTAGTTTTCATATGATGGATTAGGGTTTTTGAATGTGTCTAGAGATCTAGAGCTTCTTAAGAGTGGCTTGAGTTGCAAATGATGTTATTAGGGGTTTTCTAGTTTTCATATGTTGGATTAGGGTTTTTGAATGTGTCTAAAGATCTAGAGCTTCTTGAGAGTTGCTTGAGTTGTAACTGATGTTATTTGGATTTTCTAGTTTTCATATGATGGATTAGGGTTTTTAAATGTGTCTAGAGATCTAGAGCTTCTTGAAAGTGGCTTGAGTTGTAATTGATGCTATTAGTGTTTCCTAGTTTTCGTATGATGGATTATGGTTTTTGCATGTGTCCAGATATCTAGAGCTTCTTGAGAGTGGATTGAGATGCAAATGATGTTATTAGGGTTTTCTAGTTTTCATATGATGGATTAGGGTTTTTGAATGTGTCTAGAGATCTAGAGCTTCTTGAAAGTGGCTTGAGTTGCAAATGATGTTATTAGGGTTTTGTAGTTTTCATATGATGGATTAGGGTTTTTTTGAATGTGTCTAGACATCTAGAGCTTCTTAAGAGTGGCTTGAGTTGCAAATGATGTTATCAGGGGTTTTCTAGTTTTCATATGTTGGATTAGGGTTTTTGAATATGTATAAAGATCTAGAGCTTCTTGAGAGTTGCTTAGTTGTAACTGATGTTATTAGGGTTTTCTAATTTTCATATGATGGATTAGGATTTTAAATGTGTCTACAGATCTAAAGCTTCTTGAGAATGCCTTGAGTTGCAAATGACGTTATTAGGGTTTTCTAGTTTTCATATGATGGATTAGGGTTTTTGAATGTGTCTAGAGATCTAGAACTTCTTGAGTGTGGCTTGAGTTGCAAATGATGTTATTAGGGTTTTCTAGTTTTCATATGATAGATTAGGGTTTTTGAATGTGTCTAGAGATCTTGAGCTTCTTAAAAGTGGCTTGGGTTGCAAATGATCTTAGTAGGGTTTTCTGGTTTTCATATGATGGATTTGGGATTTTGAATGTGTCTAGAGATCTAGAGCTTCTTGAAAATCGCTTGAGTTGCAAATGATTTTATTAGGGTTTTCTAGTTATCATATGACGGATTAGGGTTTTTGAATGTGTCTAGAGATCTAGAGCTTCTTGAGTGTGGCTTGAGTTGTAACTGATGTTATTAGGGTTTTCTAGTTTTCATATGATGGATTAGGGTTTTTAAATGTGTCTAGAGATCTAGAGCTTCTTGAAAGTGGCCTGAGTTGCAATTGATGCTATTATGGTTTTCTAGTTTTCATATGATGGATTATGGTTTTTGAATGTGTCTAGATATCTAGAGCTTCTTGAGAGTGGATTGAGATGCAAATGATGTTATTAGGGTTTTCTAGTTTTCATATGATGGATTAGGGTTTTTGAATGTGTCTAGAGATCTAGAGCTTCTTGAAAGTGGCTTGAGTTGCAAATGATGTTATTAGGGTTTTCTAGTTTTCATATGACGAATTAGGGTTTTTGAATGTGTCTAGAGATCTAGAGCTTCTTGAGAGTGGCTTGAGTTGCAAATGATGTTATCAGGGTTTTCTAGTTTTCATATGATGGATTAGGGTTTTTGAATGTGTCTAGAGATCTAGAGCTTCTTGAGTGTGGCTTGAGTTGCAAAAGATGTTATCAGGGGTTTTCTAGTTTTCATACGTTGGATTAGGGTTTTTGAATGTGGCTAAAGATCTAGAGCTTCTTAAGAGTTGCTTAGTTGTAACTGATGTTATTAGGGTTTTATAGTTTTCATATGATGGATTAGGATTTTAAATGTGTCTACAGATCTAAAGCTTCTTAAGAACGCCTTGAGTTGCAAATGATGTTATTAGGGTTTTCTAGTTTTCATATGATGGATTAGGGTTTTTGAATGTGTCTAGAGATCTAGAACTTCTTGAGTGTGGCTTGAGTTGCAAATGATGTTATTAGGGTTTTTTTGTTTTCATATGATAGATTAGGGTTTTTGAATGTGTCTAGAGATCTAGAGCTTCTTAAAAGTGGCTTGGGTTGCAAATGATCTTATTAGGGTTTTCTGGTTTTCATATGATGGATTAGGGATTTTGAATGTGTGTAGAGATCTAGAGCTTCTTGAAAATGGCTTGAGTTGCAAATGATTTTATTAGGGTTTTCTAGTTATCATATGACGGATTAGGGTTTTTGAATATGTCTAGAGATCTAGAGCTTCTTGAGTGTGGCTTGAGTTGTAACTGATGTTATTAGGGTTTTCTAGTTTTCATATGATGGATTAGGGTTTTTAAATGTGTCTAGAGATCTAGAGCTTCTTGAAAGTGGCTTGAGTTGCAATTGATGCTATTACGGTTTTCTAATTTTCATATGATGGATTATGGTTTTTGAATGTGTCTAGATATCTAGAGCTTCTTGAGACTAGATTGAGATGCAAATGATGTTATTAGGGTTTTCTAGTTTTCATATGATGGATTAGGGTTTTTGAATGTGTCTATAGATCTAGAGCTTCTTGAAAGTGGCTTGAGTTGCAAATGATGTTATTAGGGTTTTCTAGTTTTCATATGTTGGTTTAGGGTTTTTGAATGTGTCTAAAGATCTAGAGCTTCTTGAGAGTTGCTTGAGTTGTAACTGATGTTATTAGGGTTTTCTAGTTTTCATATGATGGATTAGGGTTTTTAAATATGTCTAGAGATATAGAGCTTTTTGAAAGTGGCTTGAGTTGTAATTGATGATATTAGTGTTTTCTAGTTTTCGTATGATGGATTATGGTTTTTGAATGTGTCCAGATATCTAGAGCTTCTTGAGAGTGGATTGAGATGCAAATGATGTTATTAGGGTTTCCTAGTTTTCATATGATGGATTAGAGTTTTTGAATGTGTCTAGAGATCTAGAGCTTCTCGAAAGTGGCTTGAGTTGCAAATGATGTTATTAGGGTTTTCTAGTTTTCATATGATGGATTAGGGTTTTTTTGAATGTGTCTAGAGATCTAGAGCTTCTTGAGACTGGCTTGAGTTGCAAATGATGTTATCAAGGGTTTTCTAGTTTTCATATGTTGGATTAGGGTTTTTGAATATGTCTAAAGATCCAGAGCTTCTTGAGAGTTGCTTAGTTGTAACTGATGTTATTAGGGTTTTCTAGTTTTCATATGATGGATTAGGATTTTAAATGTGTCTACAGATCTAAAGCTTCTTGAGAATGCCTTGAGTTGCAAATGATGTTATTAGGGTTTTCTAGTTTTCATATGATGGATTAGGGTTTTTGAATGTGTCTAGAGATCTAGAACTTCTTGAGTGTGGCTTGAGTTGCAAATGATGTTATTAGGGTTTTCTTGTTTTCATATGATAGATTAGGGTTGTTGAATGTGTCTAGTGATCTAGAGCTTCTTAAAAGTGGCTTGGGTTGCAAATGATCTTATTAGGGTTTTCTGGTTTTCATATGATGGATTAGGGATTTTGAATGTGTCTAGAGATCTAGAGCTTCTTGAAAATGGCTTGAGTTGCAAATGATTTTATTAGGGTTTTCTAGTTATCATATGACGGATTAGGGTTTTTGAATGTGTCTAGAGATCTAGAGCTTCTTGAGTATGGCTTGAGTTGTAACTGATGTTATTAGGGTTTTCTAGTTTTCAAATGATGGATTAGGGTTTTTAAATGTGTCTAGAGATCTAGAGCTTCTTGAAAGTGGTTTGAGTTGCAATTGATGCTATTAGGGTTTTCTAGTTTTCATATGATGGATTATGGTTTTTGAATGTGTCTAGATATCTAGAGCTTCTTGAGAGTGGATTGAGATGCAAATGATGTTATTAGGGTTTTCTAGTTTTCATATGATGGATTAGGGTTTTTGAATGTGTCTAGAGATCTAGAGCTTCTTGAAAGTCGCTTGAGTTGCAAATGATGTTATTAGGGTTTTCTAGTTTTCATACGATGGATTAGGGTTTTTGAATGTGTGTAAAGATCTAGAGCTTCTTGAGAGTGGCTTGAGTTGCAAATGATGTTATCAGGATTTTCTATTTTTCATATGATGGATTAGGGTTTTTGAATGTGTCTAGAGATCTCGAGCTTCTTGAGAGTGCCTTGAGTCGCAAATGATGTTATCAGGGGTTTTCTAGTTTTCATATGTTGGATTAGGGTTTTTGAATGTGTTTAAAGATCTAGAGCTTCTTGAGAGTTGCTTAGTTGTAACTGATGTTATTAGGGTTTTCTAGTTTTCATATGATGGATTAGGATTTTAAATGTGTCTACAGATCTAAAGCTTCTTGAGAACACCTTGAGTTGCAAATGATGTTATTAGGGTTTTCTAGTTTTCATATGATGGATTAGGGTTTTTGAATGTGTCTAGAGATCTAGAACTTCTTGAGTGTGGCTTGAGTTGCAAATGATGTTATTAGGGTTTTTTAGTTTTCATATGATAGATTAGGGTTTTTGAATGTGTCTAGAGATCTAGAGCTTCTTAAAAGTGGCTTGGGTTGCAAATGATCTTATTAGGGTTTTCTGGTTTTCATATGATGGATTAGGGATTTTGAATGTGTATAGAGATCTAGAGCTTCTTGAAAGTGGCTTGAGTTGCAAATGATTTTATTAGGGTTTTCTAGTTATCATATGACGGATTAGGGTTTTTGAATGTGTATAGAGATCTAGAGCTTCTTGAGTGTGGCTTGACTTGTAATTGATGTTATTAGGGTTTTCTAGTTTTCATATGATGGATTAGGGTTTTTAAATGTGTCTAGAGATCTAGAGCTTCTTGAAAGTGGCTTGAGTTGCAATTGATGCTATTACGGTTTTCTAATTTTCATATGATGGATTATGGTTTTTGAATGTGTCTAGATATCTACAGCTTATTGAGAGTAGATTGAGATGCAAATGATGTTATTAGGGTTTTCTAGTTTTCATATGATGGATTAGGGTTTTTGAATGTGTCTAGAGATCTAGAGCTTCTTGAAAGTGGCTTGAGTTTCAAATGATGTTATTAGGGTTTTCTAGTTTTCATACGTTGGATTAGGGTTTTTGAATGTGTCTAAAGATCTAGAGCTTCTTGAGAGTTGCTTGAGTTGTAACTGATGTTATTAGGGTTTTCTAGTTTTCATATGATGGATTAGGGTTTTTAAATGTGTCTAGAGATCTAGAGCTTCTTGAAAGTGGCTTGAGTTGTAATTGATGCTATTAGTGTTTTCTAGTTTTCGTATGATGGATTATGGTTTTTGAATGTGTCCAGATATCTAGAGCTTCTTGAGAGTGGATTGAGATGCAAATGATGTTATTAGGGTTTTCTAATTTTCATATGATGGATTAGGGTTTTTGAATGTGTCTAGCGATTTAGAGCTTCTTTGAGAGTGGCTTGAGTTGCAAATGATGTTATTAGGGTTTTCTATTTTTCATATGATGTATTAGGGTCTTTGAATGTGTCTAGAGATCTACAGCTTCTTGAAAGTGGCTTGAGTTGCAAATGATGTTATTAGGGTTTTCTAGTTTTCATATGATGGATTAGGGTTTTTGAATGTGTCTAGAGATCTAGAGCTTCTTGAGAGTGGCTTGAGTTGCAAATGATGTTATCAGGGGTTTTCTAGTTTTCATATGTTGGATTAGGGTTATTGAATGTGTCTAAAGATCTAGAGCTTCTTGAGAATTGCTTAGTTGTAACTGATGTTATTAGGGTTTTCTAGTTTTCATATGATGGATTAGGATTTTAAATGTGTCTACAGATCTAAAGCTTCTTGAGAATGGATTGAGTTGCAAATGATGTTATTAGGGTTTTCTAGTTGTCATATGATGGATTAGGGTTTTTGAATGTGTCTAGAGATCTAGAACTTCTTGAAAGTGGCTTGAGTTGCAAAATATGTTATTAGGGTTTTCTAGTTTTCATATGATGATTAGGGTTTTTGAATGTGTCTAGAGATCTAGAGCTTCTTTGAGAGTGGCTTGAGTTGCAAATGATGTTATTAGGGTTTTCTATTTTTCATATGATGTATTAGGGTTTTTGAATGTGTCTAGAGATCTAGAGCTTCTTGAAAGTGGCTTGAGTTGCAAATAATGTTATTAGGGTTTTCTAGTTTTTATTGATGGATTAGGGTTTTTGAATGTGTCTAGATATCTAGAGCTTCTTGAGTGTGGCTTGAGTTGCAAATGATGTTGTTAGGTTTTTCTAGTTTTCATATGATGGATTAGGGTTTTTGAATGTGTTTAGAGATCTAGAGCTTCTTGAGAGTTGCTTGAGTTGTAACTGATGTTATTAGGGTTTTTTAGTTTTCATATGATGGATTAGGGTTTTTAATTGTGTCTAGAGGTCTAGAGCTTCTTGAAAGTGGCTTGAGTTGCAAATGATGCTATTAGGGTTTTCTTTATTTTTACATGATGGATTAGGGTTTTTGAATGTGTCAAGAGATCTAGAGCTTCTTGAGAGTTGCTTGAGTTGCAAGTGATGTTATTAGGGTTTTCTAGTTTTTATATGATGGATTAGGGTTTTTAAATGTGTCAAGAGATCTAGAGCTTCTTGAAAGTGGCTTGAGTTGCAAATGATGCTATTAGGGTTTTCTAGTTTTCATATGATAGATTAGCGTTTTTGAATGTGTCGAGAGATCTAGAGCTTCTTGAAAGTGACTTAAGTTGCAAATGATGTTGCTAGGGTTTTCTAGTTTTCATATGATGGATTAGGGTTTTTGAATGTGTCTAGAGATCTAGAGCTTCTTGAGAGTGGCTTGAGTTGCAAATGATGTTATTAGGGGTTTTCTAGTTTTCATATGTTGGATTAGGGTTTTTGAATGTGTCTAAAGATCTAGAGCTTCTTGAGAGTTGCTTGAGTAGTAACTGATGTTATTAGGATTTTCTAGTTTTCATATGATGGATTAGGATTTTAAATGTGTCTACAGATCTAAAGCTTCTTGAGAATGGCTTGAGTTGCAAATGATGTTATTAGGGTTTTCTAATTGTCATATGATGGACTAGGGTTTTTGAATGTGTCTAGAGAGTGGCTTGAGTTGCAAATGATGTTATTAGGGTTTTCTAGTTTTTATATGATGGATTAGGGTTTTTGAATGTGTCTAGAGATCTAGAGCTTCTTGAAAGTGGCTTGAGTTGCAAATAATGTTATTAGGGTTTTCTAGTTTTCATATGATGGATTAGGGTTTTTAAATGTGTCAAGGGATCTAGAGCTTCTTGAAAGTGGCTTGAGTTGCAAATGATGCTATTAGGGTTTTCTAGTTTTCATATGATAGATTAGCGTTTTTGAATGTGTCGAGAGATCTAGAGCTTCTTGAAAGTAACTTAAGTTGCAAATGATGTTGCTAGGGTTTTCTAGTTTTCATATGATGGATTAGGGTTTTTGAATGTGTCTAGAGATCTAGAGCTTCTTGAGAGTGGCTTGAGTTGCAAATGATGTTATTAGGGGTTTTCTAGTTTTCATATGTTGGATTAGGGTTTTTGAATGTGTCTAAAGATCTAGAGCTTCTTGAGAGTTGCTTGAGTAGTAACTGATGTTATTAGGGTTTTCTAGTTTTCATATGATGGATTAGGATTTTAAATGTGTCTACAGATCTAAAGCTTCTTGAGAATGGCTTGAGTTGCAAATGATGTTATTAGGGTTTTCTAGTTGTCATATGATGGACTAGGGTTTTTGAATGTGTCTAGAGATCTAGAGCTTCTTGAGAGTGGCTTGAGTTGCAAATGATGTTATTAGGGTTTTCTAGTTTTTATATGATGGATTAGGGTTTTTTGAATGTGTGTAGAGATCTAGAGCTTCTTGAAAGTGGCTTGAGTTGCAAATAATGTTATTAGGGTTTTCTAGTTTTCATTGATGGATTAGGGTTTTTGAATGTGTCTAGAGATCTAGAGCTTCTTGAGTGTGGCTTGAGTTGCAAATGATGTTGTTAGGGTTGTCTAGTTTTCATATGATAGATTAGGGTTTTTGAATGTGTCTAGAGATCTAGAACTTCTTGAGAGTTGCTTGTGTTGTAACTGATGTTATTAGGGTTTTCTAGTTTTCATATGTTGGATTAGGGTTTTTAAATGTGTCTTGAGATCTAGAGCTTCTTGAAAGTGGCTTGAGTTGCAATTGATGCTATTTGGGTTTTCTAGTTTTCATATGATGGATTATGGTTTTTTAAATGTGTCCAGATATGTAGAGCTTCTTGAGAGTGGATTGAGATACAAATGATGTTATTAGGGTTTTCTAGTTTTCATATGATGGATTAGGGTTTTTGAATGTGTCTAGAGATCTAGAGCTTCTTGAAAGTGGGTTGAGTTGCAAATAATGTAATTAGGGTTTTCTAGTTTTCATATGATGGATTAGGATTTTTGAATGTGTCTAGAGATCTAGAGCTTCTTGAGAGTGGCTTGAGTTGCAAATGATGTTATTAGGGGTTTTCTAGTTTTCATATGTTGGATTAGGGTTTTTGAATGTGTCTAAAGATCTGGAGCTTCTTGAGAGTTGCTTGAGTTGTAACTGATGTTATTAGGGTTTTCTAGTTTTCATATGATGGATTTTAAATGTGTCTACAGATCTAAAGCTTCTTGAGAATGGCTTGAGTTGCAAATGATGTTATTAGGGTTTTCTAGTTTTCATATGATGGACTAGGGTTTTTGAATGTGTCTAGAGATCTAGAGCTTCTTGAGAGTGGCTTGAGTTGCAAATGATGTTATTAGGGTTTTCTAGTTTTCATATGATGGATTAGGGTTTTTGAATGTGTCTAGAGATCTAGAGCTTTTTGAAAGTGGCTTGAGTTGCAAATAATGTTATTAGGGTTTTCTAGTTTCCACTGATGGATTAGGGTTTTTAAATGTGTCTAAAGATCTAGAGCTTATTGAGTGTGGCTTGAGTTGCAAATGATGTTGTTAGGGTTTTCTAGTTTTCATATGATGGATTAGGGTTTTTGAATGTGTCTAGAGATCTAGAGCTTCTTGAGAGTTGCTTGAGTTGTAACTGATGTTATTAGGGTTTTCTAGTTTTCATATGATGGATTAGGGTTTTTAAATGTGTCTAGAGGTCTAGAGCTTCTTGAAAGAGGCTTGAGTTGTAAATGATGCTATTAGGGTTTTCTACTTTTTTACATGATGGATTATGGTTTTTGAATGTGTCTAGATATCTAGAGCTTTTTGAGAGTGGCTTGAGTTGCAACTGATGTTATTTGGGTTTTCTACTTTTAATATGATGGATTAGGGTTTTTGAATTTTTCTAGAGATCTAGAGCTTCTTGAGAGTGGCTTGAGTTGCAAATGATGTTATTATGGTTTTCTAGTTTTCATATGATGGATTAGGGTTTTTAAATGTGTCAAGAGATCTAGAGCTTCTTGAAAGTGGCTTGAGTTGCAAATTATACTATTAGGGTTTTCTACTTTTCATATGATGGATTAGGGTTTTTGAATGTGTGTAGAGATCTAGAGCTTCTTGAAAGTGACTTGAGTTGCAAATGATGTTGTTTTGGTTTTCTAGTTTTCATATGATGGATTAGGGTTTTTGAAAGTGTCTAGAGATCTAGAGCTTCTTGAGAGTGACTTGAGTTGCAAATGATGTTATTAGGGATTTTCTAGTTTTCATATGTTGGATTAGGGTTTTTGAATGTGTCTAAAGATCTAGAGCTTCTTAAGAGTTGCTTGAGTTGTAACTGATATTTTTAGGGTTTTCTAGTTTTCATATGATGAATTAGGATTTTAAATGTGTCTACAGATCTAAAGCTTCTTGAGAATGGCTTGAGTTGCAAATGATGTTATTAGGGTTTTCTAGTTTTCATATGATGGATTAGGGTTTTTGAATGTGTGTATAGATCTAAAACTTCTTGAAAGCGGCTTGAGTTGCAAATGATGTTATTAGTGTTTTTTAGTTTTCATATGATGGATTAGGGTTTTTGAATGTGTCTAGAGATCTGGAGATTCTTGAGAGTGGCTTGAGTTGCAAATGATGTTATTAGGGTTTTCTAGTTTTCATATGATGGATTAGGGTTTTTGAATGTGTCTAGAGATCTAGAGCTTCTTGAAAGTGGCTTGAGTTGCAAAGAATGTTATTAGGGTTTTCTAGTTTTCATATGATGGATTAGGGTTTTTGAATTTGTCTAGCAATCTAGAGCTTCTTGAGTGTGGCTTGAGTTGCAAATGATGTTGTTAGGGTTTTCTAGTTTTCATATGATGGATTAGGGTTTTTGAATGTGTCTAGAGTGTTGGTTCTATATGCCCAAGGATGATCATAAAATGATATTACTAATAACACATGATCTTATAGGGTTACACCAATAACAAGTTTGACACCAATTATATCATTTTGACATTGGATTATGAATCATAATAAAATGATAATCTGCTTGCAATTTAATTTTGAAGAATTATTATTTAATCAAATAATAATTGTTTCAATAGTTAATTCATATAAGATGAATTAATTTTTGATAGTTATATATATATATATATATATATATATATATATATATATATATATATATATATATATATATATATATACATATATATATATATATATATATATATATATATATATATATATATATATATATATATATATATATATATATATATGAATATATGTGTGTGTGTAAATGAAATAGCTACATAAACTAATCCAAGAGTTTTACAAGTGGGAGACACCTTTTTCCTTTTGTCTTCCCATGTTATGAACGTCATATACCATATGGAGAGAGTGGGAGACAAATGACACTTGCTTTTTGACATATTCTCTTGGATACCCAAAGTTTGACCATGGGGTTTAGTAGCTAGTGGACATTAATTACAATAAACATCCATATGATGGATGTTGGAGTTTTTGCCCGTAACATTCACCACATACACACATATTCATGTTGTTCTAAATGCTAAAAACTCTCTCAAACACTCTTCCAACCCTTGCCAAAATCGGATTTTGTATAAAGGCTTAGAAGAGGTTGCTTTGCAAACTTGAAGACGAGCATCTTGGGTGTCACTACACTTGTTGGTGGATCAAATATAGAGGGATTCTTTCTTGATTCCTAGCCTCATCAAAATCGTCCAAACCAAGAACAAAAGAAAGGGTATGATCTTGAACTTTATCTATGCTTGTTCTTCATCTTATCTCTACATGCATGTAGCATGATCCTCTTGGAAGTGAAATTTGTGTTCATGTTTTTGCTTCCGTTGCAACTTCAAGTTTTTGAAACTCATTACATGAACATATGATTTCCTTCAATTGGTATCAGAGCCATGGCTATATTGCATGTTTAGATAATAAGTTTATTTGGATAAACTTGGTTTTTGGAAGCCATGAATGTTCATCTTCTTGAATGAAAGTTTCATGCATGGCTTCTTTGGCAACATGCAAGTATATTATCTATGATTTTATGTAACCAACTAAAATTTATGTTTGCATGCATTTGGTTACATAATTGTTGCCTTAGAAAAACAAAGTGTTGATTTTCTTATGATTTTATGTGATAAAATGGTGCATAAACAAGCCAAGGACCATATGATGCATGTTTTGTGTTTATATTCGATATGGTTGTAATCTATTCTTTTATTCAAATGGTTTGTAATAATAATTAGTTATTTCCTTCTTTTATTCATTTTGTAAGCATTAGAATAGTTGTATTCTTGTATATCATTTATAAAATGTAACAAGAGAAGGAGATAAAGGCATGAGAAGCAACTACCAAACAGCAACACTTTTCCTGCCATGGCTGCCAATTTCGAATCTGTTAAGGAAGGGTTTAGAAAATTCATATCTTGGTATTTTGATGCTATACTTGTTGGTAACTTTAATATCTAGTATATACAATAAGTGTTAGCAAGTATAAGCATCAATATGACCAAGGATGAAGTGAAGAAAGTTATCAAAACAACAAAAAACCCTCCTGTCAATGGCTGTTTCTGTCGCAAGTGTCAAGGAGGGGAAGAAAAATTCAAAAGCTCATTCCATGGTGCCAAGAAAGGAAGTTTCAAGTATCATTTGATGTTATAAGAAGCTTGGCAAAATTGTAGCCAAATCGAAGATCATTTGGTTGAGTTTTTGTCACCTTTTCGTCCCTAGGTTTGGACTTGATATTTCATGTATGGCTCACATGAAATATCAAATTAGTTGGCTTTTGTTTATGCACCCATGCATGCATGTGATGATTGAATGGTTTTGATTTTATGTTGTGGATGAAAATAAGATTTTGCATGCTAGACAACCTAGATAATTAAACATAATCATCAAGGAGTTTGTAATTTTCAAATTGACTTATAAAACATAAGATGTAATACAATTAGTTTTATTAAAAATGGGATAAAACCTATAAAGTCAAGTTTTGAAAATAAATGAAACAAATAAAATGGAGATTTTATGAATTCTTACAAACTCCAACCCTAAGTAATAATGGTAATTATTTAGGATTAAAATTGGTTCTCATGTATGTGATCAAACTCAACTTAATATTGGATATTAATCTTGACCACAAACAAAGAATTAATAAAATGGAGATTTTATGATTAAAGGAACCAATTGACAAAATAAGATTTTAATGGTACCATGTTCATTGGATGCATGCAATCTACATGATACCATATGTTTTCAAAATTAGAATTATAAAACATACAAATCCCTTTTGAAATACAAATCAATGTTGTCCCTCTTAAATACACTCATGTATCACTTGTATATCCTTGTGGGATAAAGGTCACCTAACCACATGGAGTCTTCTTGTGATACAAGAGGTAGTTTTGCAATATTGATGGGATAAAGGACACCTAACCATTTATAGTTGTCAAATCTACATGTCCGTTTGAGTGGGATGACTTGTTTGGAAATCTTTTGTGATAAAGGTCACCTAAGCATTAGAAATCCAAGGCATAGATGGGATCAAACATGCCAAACTTATAAATGTTATAATGGGATCCCATAACTCTAGAAATTATATTTGGATATAATTGGTAAACCGTTACCTACCTTGTTGATTCGAATAGGCGGGATAAAGGATACCTAACCGCTTGTTTGTATTGCAACTTGGATTCTAGACCTTAATCAATTAAAGTTTATGAAACAAGAAAGGGTATTAATTATTAAGGACTTAATATCATAAATTACTAAATTGAACCTTGTTAAAATTTTGTAGATGGCACCAAACACAACAAACCCGGCTCCAAACAAAACATCACTACGGTCTCTCCTTGAGGGAGAAAAACTCAACCATACCAACTTCTTGGATTGGTACCGTAGTGTGAGAATAGTTCTCAAACAGGAAAAGAAAGAATATGTTCTCAATGAACCACTTCCTGAAGAGCCCCCTGCCATTCCTAAGCCCGCACACGATGCATGGCTTAAAAAGATGGATGACTCCATTGATGCATCATGTCTAATGTTGGCAACCATGATTCCTGACCTTCAGAAGGATTTGGAGAATCATTCGGCCTATGACATGATTAATCAATTGAAGGAAATGTTCCAACAACTTGCAAGAACGGAAAGGTTCGAAACTGTTCGGGCTTTCCATGCTTGCAAGATGGAGGATGGACAAGCGGTAAGCTCTTATGTGCTCAAAATGAAGAGTCACATTGATCATTTGGCACGTCTTGGAGTTGTGATGCCCGAAGAGCTAGCAACGGATATGATCCTTAACTCCTTGACAAAGTCTTTTGATCCCTTCGTCATGAATTATAACATGAATGGTTTGAACAATACTATCCCAGAATTGCATGGGATGCTAATTACCGCGGAAAAGAATCTGCCTAAGAAAACAACTCAAGTTCTCATGATCAAGGAAGGTGGTACAAAGAGGACTAGACCCGAACACCCCAACAACTACAAGGGCAAGGGGAAGGCAAAGGTTGTCAAAGGAAAGGGCAAGAAAGTTGTCCAACCATCCTGTCCGCCCAAGTAGAAGGCAAAAGTTGCCAAAGAAGACGCGTGCTTCGAATGTGGCAAAATTGGGCATTGGAAGAGGAATTGCCCTACCTATCATGCGGAGTTGAAGAAGAAGAAGGCCGGTGAGGGCACTTCAGGTATCTATGTGATAGACCTAGAACTTTATAATTTATCTCCTAACACATGCGTATTTGATACTGGTTGTGGAACTCACATTTGTAATATGTTGCAGGGGTTCAAAAGGAGTAGGCGACTAAAGGCAAACAAGGTAGTACTCCGGGTTGGAAACAGTGCAAGGGTTGCGGTGGATTCAATTGGAAGTTTTGATTTATTACTACCTAGTGGGATGTATTTGACATTGTTGAATGTTTATTATGTTCCTAGCTTGACTAGGAATATTATTTCGGTTGCTAAGTTGAGACAATGTGGCTTTAATATTTGCTTTATAAATGATGACATTTGTGTTTCGAAAAACAATGTATTCTATTTCGAGGCTAGGCCTTTAAATGGAATTTATGAAGTAAACCTTGATGAAAAGACTAACCATGGCTCTTTATACCACACTTTCACCAAGAGACCCAAATGTGATTTGAGTCAAATTTATCTATGGCATTGTCGACTTGGGCATATAAACAAGAAACGCATATCCCAACTTCAAAAGAGTGGACTTTTGAAGGCAAATGAGAATGACTCATTTGATATATGTGAATCTTGTTTACATGGCATGATGACTAAAGCTCCTTTCTCCGGAACCAATGAGAGGGCAAAGGACTTGTTAGGAATCATACATACGGATGTATGTGGTCCTTTCAAGCCAATGACTAGATATGGTGAAAGATACTTCATCTCTTTCACTGACGACTTTAGTCGTTTTGGATATGTTTATTTGATTAAACATAAACATGAGGCATTTGAAATGTTCAAAACGTTTCAAAGTGAAGTGGAAAATCAACTCAACAAAATAATTAAAGTTCTTCGTTCTGATAGAGGAGGTGAGTACTTAACTACAAACTTCATGGATCATCTTAAGAGTTGTGGAATTGTTTCACAACTTACTCCACCTGGAACACCACAACATAATGGTGTATCTGAAAGGCGGAACCGAACACTATTGGATATGGTTCGATCCATGATGAGTAGAAGTCCTCTACCTTTATCATTTTGGGGTTATGCTTTACAAACAGCTGCTCGTCTCCTAAACATGGCACCTACTAAGAAGGTAGATAAAACGCCTTATGAGATATGGCATGGAAGGGTTCCATCTTTATCCTATCTCAAGGTATGGGGTTGTGAAGCTTACGTTAGACAAGAAGCTTCAAACAAACTAGAACCCCGTTCAATCAAGTGTATCTTTGTAGGGTATCCGAAAGATTGTCTTGGATACTACTTCTACAATCCCGTAGAGAATAAAATATTTATTTCTCGAAAAGCTGAATTCCTAGAAAACAAGTTTCTGACGGAAGAGGCTAGTGGGAGGTTTGTGGAACTTGAAGAACTTTAGGAACCACAGCCTGATACACAAGAAATTGGATCTAGCATTCAACAAGAAATTGTTGAACCTGAACAAACAGTTGATCAGGAACAAATTGTAACACAAGGTGTTCGCAGATCTGGTAGGGTTCGTTTTGAACCTGAAAGGTATGGTTACCTAATGATGGAAGAGGAATGTTATACGATAGATTCTGATGAACCCGTCAACTACCAGAGTGCAATATCAGATCCTGAATCTGATAAATGGCTTGATGCCATGAACACAGAGATGCAATCCGTGCACGATAACCAAGTATGGGACTTGGTTAATCTTCCCACCAATTGTAAGACTGTTGGGAACAAATGGGTTTTCAAGAAGAAAACTGACGTGGATGGAAATGTTCACACTTTTAAGGCTTGACTTGTCGCTAAGGGATACTCACAAACTCATGGTATAGACTATGATGAGACTTTTTCACCAGTGGCAATGATCAAGTCAATTAGGATACTTTTTGCCATAGCCGCATACTATGATTATGAGATATGGCAAATGGATGTCAAGACCGCTTTCCTTAATGGACACTTATTGGAAGATGTCTATATGGATCAACCTGAAGGTTTTGTCGATCCTAAGCATCCAAACAAAGTGTGTAAGCTTAAAATATCTATTTATGGATTGAAGCAAGCATCTCGAACATGGAACATCCGCTTTGATGAAAAGATTACGAATTTTGGATTCATTAAAAATGAGGATGACTCCTGTGTTTACAAGAAAGCTAGTGGGAGCATAGTCATATTCCTAGTATTGTATGTAGATGACATACTTCTATTTGGAAATGACATCCCAACCTTGAAAGGTGTCAAAACATTCCTTGAGAACTGTTTCTCAATGAAGGACTTAGGAGAAGCTGCTTATGTATTAGGCATAAAGATCTATAGAGATAGATCTAAGAGACTTATTGGTCTAAGCCAAAGTGTATATATTGATAAAATCTTGAAAAGGTTCAAGATGCAAGACTCCAAAAGAGGATTCTTGCCAATACCACATGGCACCATCCTAAGTAAGTCTCAGTGCCCAAGCACTAAGACTGAACTTGAAAGAATGAAACATGTCCCATATGCTTCGGCAATTGGGTCCATCATGTATGCCATGTTATGCACTAGGTCCGACGTCTCATGTGCCTTAAGTATGACTAGTAGGTATCAACAGAACCCAGGTGAAGCCCACTGGACTGCTGTAACGAACATTCTTAAGTACTTGAGAAGAACTAAAGACATGTTCTTAGTTTACGGTGGTTTGGAAGAAAGCTTAAAGGTAAGGGGTTACACTGACGCAAGCTTCCAAACAGATAGGGACGATTCGAGATCTCAATCTGGGTATGTCTTTATTTTAAATGGAGGAGCCGTGTCTTGGAAGAGTTCCAAAAAAGAAGTGATTGCACAATCCACTACAGAATCAGAATATGTTGCTGCTTCGGAAGCTGCTCAAGAAGCTGTCTGGATGAGAAAGTTCATTGAAGATCTAGGGGTAGTTCCTTCCATTCGGGACCCTATAGAAATCTTCTGTGATAATCTAGGTGCTATAGCTCAAGCAAAGGAACCTAGATCGCATCAAAAGACCAAACACATTCACCGAAGGTATAACTACATATGACATGAAGTTAAGAATGGTGAAATAAGTATTCACAAGGTTCATACATATTAGAATTTAGCAGATCCATTCACGAAGCCTTTACCCCAAGCTAAGCATGAAAGTCACGCTAAGGGTATTGGACTTCGTTTTTCTGATGAATGGATTTGATTTGTGTTTAGTGTTTTATGAATATGAACTTATGTAAACAACAAGAATTATGTAATATATGAAAAGTGATGTTTCATTCATAATTTGTGTTTTAATATTAGCATGTTTAATCCTCGAATAATCTGATTATTCTAAATGTCCATAGTCGATCATAGTTGTGGGAACAATTATGAAGTAAGACTAATATGAATTGGATTGGTTGACTTTTATGGGCAAAAGTAGCAAAAGGTTGCAACCAAATTCATAGGTACTTGTCAGTGAACAAGTATTGGACTTGACCCGTTTCAAGATCACTTCATGGATCATAATCATAAGTGATTCTTGAACAAAGGTATTATCATTGTATCCTTAGACTTGAGATACATATTTGGGACTCAAGTGTAAGGAGTGCTGTGCTTTGATATGGTTCACCGTTGTTCTTGAAATATAGACAACCATACAGACCATACTCAAGTATAGTACAAACTACATAAGGGGAGTATGTAGTCAAGACGGGATTTGTTCCTCTTATGTGTTGAGAGTAAGACATCTAAGGTGCCTGATTGAAAGTTGAACATAAAATGAGAATGATTAAGATCCATGTCTCATGTTCAACATGATGTCTGTGACAAAGGGATAATTGATAGATAACCAGGTATATCAATTAGAGCCTTGAGCTTTTGAAGAATTGAATGTTGTTGAATGGCAATATGTCATGTGTTATTGGGGACAGTGAAGTATTGCTAGACGTCTATCACTGTCGATGTCATTCTATGATGCAACCTTGTGCAAGTGGGAGATTGTTGGTTCTATATGCCCAAGGATGATCATAAAATGATATTACTAATAACACATGATCCTATAGGGTCACACCAATAACAAGTTTGACACCAATTATATCATTTTGACATTGGATTATGAATCATAATAAAATGATAATCTGCTTGCAATTTAATTTTGAAGAATTATTATTTAATCAAATAATAATTGTTTCAATAGTTGATTCATATAAGATGAATTAATTTTTGAGAGTTATATATATATATATATATATATATATATATATATATATATATATATATATATATATATATATATATATATATAAATATGTATTTGCTTCATTTATTTGAAAATTGATACAAATATATATACATATATATATATATATATATATATATATATATATATATATATATATATATATATATATATATATATATATATATATATATATATATATATATATATATATATATATATATATATATATACATATATATTATATGTATTTATGAATATATATATATATATATATATATATATATATATATATATATATATATATATATATATATATATATATATATATATATATATATATATGATTATGGAATTATATATATCTATATATAAATATATATATATATATATATATATATATATATATATATATATATATATATATATATATATATATATATATATATATATATATATATACTAGCGGCATACCCGCGCGATGTGGCGGCGGCGAATAATTTCTTGCGGCGAGTATATTCGAATGTCGATTAGTTTCTTGTAGTAGGATTTTTTTATGCAACATAAACATGCGAAAAATTACGAAGTTTTATTATTACGGGAGAAACATACGTCGAGACAAATTTCACCCAAAGGTTTTAAAAAGAACCTGCCATATTCAAAAGTTTTTTAGGTACCCGCACGATGTTGCGGCGGAAAAGTTCGTTCCGACGAATAGTTTTATGTACGATGCGGCGGAGACGATAGTTCGTTTTGGCGTATAGTTTTCAAGCGGCGATTTGTTTATTTCACAGTAGATTTTGTTCAGCAATGCATTTCTTCGATTGTCTCGCCATACAAAATCAACTCGAACTCTTGTGAAATTATACCAGCAATATATTTTGTTAAGCAAACGAAATGAGTCTACTTGAAAATGCATATCCATTGTCTACAAAAGTTTAAATAAAATATAAATGTTAAATAATAGAATCGTTAGTGACATTTATTGTATTATTTAAAAGGAAAAACATGTTATATTAAGTTTAAAAATTGACGTATAATTTTTGTTTTTGGTTAAAAAATATATTATTTTCAATAATTTTGTATTGTTTCTACGATTATCATTTTCAATTGTAATTTATATTTAATAGGTTAAAAGTTTCTAATATAAAAAATATTAATCAATTATATATTTTAATAATAATTTAAATATTTAAAATAAATGTAAAAAAATAATATTATAAATACTAATATGTATTAGATAGGGAGTTTTTAATTAAAAAAATACAATATTTAATATATTTAGTTTGAAATTCAGCTAGGGGTATTACTGTCCGTTTTTGAAAGAATATAAGCTTTCTGTTTTTAGGTATCATGATTCCAAGTTAAACATAATTCCCTCTTTCTCTTTACAGCCGCACACACCTCACGACTTGCTGCTAATTCACGACTTCCTCCAAAGACATTCATTCTCCAGTCGACTTCTGCTGGATTTCTGATTACCGACCACCACCTCACAACTGGCTGCAAAAAACTCGTGAACCAGATGGACCGATCGTTGGTCTCATCTTTGTTTTCCCCTAATCGGTGTGTGTGTGTGTTTGATTTGAACCAGGTGGACCGATGGACTGATCGTGAACCAGATGGACCAATGGACCGATCGGGGGATGTGTATGTATGAGGTCTCCTTCTCCGATTGAAGTTGCAGACTCACTCTCTGAATCTCGATGTCGTACCTTCTAGGCGGCTGGATTCTGAAGTTGCAGACCGATTGGTGTGTGTGTGTTTGATTTGAACCAGATAGACCGATCGTGAACCAGATGGACCGATGGACCGATCGAGGTGTGTGTGTGTTCGAGGTCTCCTTCTCCGATTGAAGTTGCACTCAAATCCGTCTCTTTTTCTAAAGACCACAGATCGGTTTCAGTTTCAAGGTCTCCTTCTCCTTCTCTGATTGAAGTTGCACTCAAATCCCTCACCTTCGAGATCCGTCTCTCTTTTGTATGTGATTTCCGTTTCTCTTTTGGATCTGATTTTACAGATGTGAGATCCATCTCTCTTTTGGATCTAATTTTGGTTATGACTGTTCTGATATTTGGTTAGATCAGATGACCATTTCTCTGGCTTTACAGTGGAATACTATAGCATTATACCGGCAGACATATTTTGATCAGGTAGCCATGTATCATTAAACTTATAAAAACCGCCAAGCTTTGTTCATGCTTTTCTTTCTATAAATATTAAGTTAATTTTCATATGTTTTGTCAAAACACTAATGGTTTATGTCAGGTTTTTTCCCCCGAGTATTGGGTGCTCTTACAGTCTTCATTTGACATAATTTGTTTCTCAGGTATTTGCTGCTGTAACTGAAAGAAATAAAAAGTATGTTGCTATTTTTTGCGTTTATATAAGACATAATTTAGTAGGTTTTTTTTGTAAAATTGGGGTTGGAAAAACTAACCAATTTGTACAAGTTAAAATTATCACTTCAGGTTTCAAATATTTTATGGTAACATTATAGATCCAGATTGCTGTAATTCTGTTATTAATATCAAAATGAAATTTTATTAGCTAGAACCATAGATTTTATATATTTCTTCATATACCTTTAAACATTAAAAACAACAAAACTTAATGTATCAAAAATAACCAACAATTACAGCAACCTGGAAACAGACCAAAGAAGAAACAATTGCATCAACCTGGAAAAAGACATGTATTTAATATTTATTTAGTATGCAGAAAATAAATTGATAATATAAAAAACTTTACAAATAAAAAATACATTTATTTCGTAAATACATGATTTTAAACTAAATCATGCCTATTTGCGACAGGAAAACATTAAATGGAGAAATAGAAGCTGATCCATACAAAATGTGCAAACATAAAGTTGAGGCTGCATCAACACTTCAAGACTGTTCAAGCCCTATTTGTTTTGTTGAGAGACCTCCACATAATTTGTAGAGGTAGACAGAGAAGGGGAAGAATAAAAATGTTTGGGAGGGAGAGTGTCTATTTATACATTTTAGGTTGTGTTTTTATTGGTGGAATTTTGTTGGCAAGGATTACTTATTTATTTAAGGGTTGAGATTGATTTAAAATAAAGCTACAGCCAAGATTATCTCATAGAATTTTACAGGATTGTAAAATTCAAAATCAATTCAAAATTTTGAACATAATTTCAAAAGTCAAAATTGAACACTGTTGTGATTTGAATATGTCTCAATCTCTACAGTATCCATATAAGTGGATTGCATCACCTTTCACCTGTGTCTGTTTTCCCTTGTGTTAGATTGTGCATTATAGAATTGTACCTCTTAAAAAAATTAAGACAATTATGCAATAAATACTTGTACATATTATATATATATATATATATATATATATATATATATATATATATATATATATATATATATATATATATATATATATATATATATATATATATATATATATGAATATATGTGTGTGTGTAAATGAAATAGCTACATAAACTAATCCAAGAGTTTTACAAGTGGGAGACACCTTTTTCCTTTTGTCTTCCCATGTTATGAACGTCCCATACCATATGGAGAGAGTGGGAGACAAATGACACTTGCTTTTTGACATATTCTCTTGGATACCCAAAGTTTGACCATGGGGTTTAGTAGTTAGTGGACATTAATTACAATAAACATCCATATGATGGATGTTGGAGTTTTTGGCCGTAAGATTCACCACACACACACATATTCATGTTGTTCTAAATGCTAAAAACTCTCTCAAACACTCTTCCAACCCTTGCCAAAATCAGATTTTGTATAAAGGCTTAGAAGAGGTTGCTTTGCAAACTTGAAGACTAGCATCTTGGGTGTCACAACACTTGTTGGTGGATCAACTATAGAGGGATTCTTTCTTGATTCCTAACCTCATCAAAATCGTCCAAACCAAGAACAAAAGAAAGGGTATGATCTTGAACTTTATCTATGCTTGTTCTTCATCTTATCTCTACATGCATGTAGCATGATCCTCTTGGAAGTGAAATTTGTGTTCATGTTTTTGCTTCCGTTGCAACTTCAAGTTTTTTAAACTCATTACATGAACATATGATTTCCTTCATAGAGATCTAGAGCTTCTTGAAAGTGGCTTGGGCTGTAAATGATCTTATTAGGATTTTCTAGTTTTCATATGATGGATTAGGGATTTTGAATGTGTCTAGAGATCTAGAGCTTCTTGAGAGTTGCTTGAGTTGTAACTGATGTTATTAGGGTTTTCTAGTTTTCATATGATGGATTAGGGTTTTTAAATGTGTCTAGAGGTCTAGAGCTTCTTGAAAGTGGCTTGAGTTGAAAATGATGCTATTAGGGTTTTCTACTTTTTACATGATGGATTAAGGTTTTTGAATGTGTCTAGATATCTAGAGCTT
The DNA here is from genome assembly GCA_023525715.1 of Cichorium intybus. Classification (NCBI taxonomy): domain Eukaryota; kingdom Viridiplantae; phylum Streptophyta; class Magnoliopsida; order Asterales; family Asteraceae; genus Cichorium; species Cichorium intybus. Next base: position 64,977,384 of record CM042017.1, on the reverse strand, counting down.
TTTGAGAGTGGCTTGAGTTGCAAGTGATGTTATTAGGGTTTTCTAGTTTTTCATATGATGGATTAGGGTTTTTGAATATGTCTAGAGATCTAGAGCTTCTTGAGAGTGGCTTGAGTTGCAAATGATGTTATTATGGTTTTCTAGTTTTCATATGATGGATTAGGGTTTTTAAATGTGTCAAGAGATCTAGAGCTTCTTGAAAGTGGTTTGAGTTGCAAATGATGCTATTAGGGTTTTCTAGTTTTTTTGGGTAAAGAGGGCGGCACCTCTGGCAAATTTTATTAATAAAAAGAATAAATACAATAAAAGGCTGGGGACTCCCCACCTAAGAAACAGAAAATCCATTGGGACAGGCCCCAACAGACAACAAGGCTAATCTAGGAACCAAAACAAGAGATGGAACCAGAAGCAAACAAGAACATAAAGGAAAACAACCTGCAAAACAAACAAACCATACAAGCAGAGAAAAATAACTTAGGGAATAGGAAGAAAGTTAAGGGAGGGTCCGTATAGTTTTAGCCAAATCAACATTAGTGCAAGTTTTCATAGATAGACTCAGCAGTCTACAGCGGATATCATCCTTAACACTATTCACGACAGCATGATGAGATCTTTTTATTTTTTTTAAAAATGCATAAATTTCTTTCCCGCCAAATGTGGTAAACAGCTCCAGCAAGAACAAGTCTTCTAATGATGGACCAAATGGTCTTGTTCTTAGACATGGGGTTAAGTTGATTAATGATATCAGACCAGCTATTAGTGGAGAAGGAGACATTCATGACATGACAGAGGTCATTCCAAACCATAGAAGTGAAAGAACAATCGAAGAAGAGATGGGAAAGGGAATCCGGACAATCCCTGTAGAACGCACAAATTAGATTAGAGTTAGTGTCCCATATTTTGATTTTGTCATGAGTTTTAAGACGATTTTTAAGAGCAACCCAGAGAATGAAAGCATGTCTGGGAATATTCTGGGAAAACCAGACAAGATGACACCAAAGGACTGGTTGGTGATAGGGGCGAATAGACTGCCAAACATATGGATTAGAGTTTTTGAATATGTCGAGAGATCTAGAGCTTCTTGAAAGTGACTTGAGTTGCAAATGATGTTGCTAGGGTTTTCTAGTTTTCATATGATGGATTAGGGTTTTTGAATGTGTCTAGAGATCTAAAGCTTCTTGAGAGTAGCTTGAGTTGCAAATGATGTTATTAGGGATTTTCTAGTTTTCATATGTTGGATTAGGGTTTTTGAATGTGTCTAAAGATCTAGAGCTTCTTGAGAGTTGCTTGAGTAGTAACTGATGTTATTAGGGTTTTCTAGTTTTCATATGATGGACTAGGGTTTTTGAATGTGTCTAGAGATCTAGAGCTTTTTGAAAGTGGCTTGAGTTGCAAATAATGTTATTAGGGTTTTCTAGTTTCCATTGATGGATTAGGGTTTTTGAATGTGTCTAGAGATCTAGAGCTTCTTGAGTGTGGCTTGAGTTGCAAATGATGTTGTTAGGGTTTTCTAGTTTTCATATGATGGATTAGGGTTTTTGAAAGTGTCTAGAGATCTAGAGCTTCTTGAGAGTTGCTTGAGTTGTAACTGATGTTATTAGGGTTTTCTAGATTTCATATGATGGATTAGGGTTTTTAAATGTGTCTAGAGGTCTAGAGCTTCTTGAAAGAGGCTTGAGTTGCAAATGATGCTATTAGGGTTTTCTACTTTTTTACATGATGGATTATGGTTTTTGAATGTGTCTAGATATCTAGAGCTTTTTGAGAGTGGCTTGAGTTGCAACTGATGTTATTTGGGTTTTCTAGTTTTCATATGATGGATTAGGGTTTTTGAATGTGTCTAGAGATCTAGAGCTTCTTGAGAGTGGCTTGAGTTGCAAATGATGTTATTATGGTTTTCTAGTTTTCATATGATGGATTAGGGTTTTTAAATGTGTCAAGAGATCTAGAGCTTCTTGAAAGTGGCTTAAGTTGCAAATGATGCTATTAGGGTTTTCTAGTTTTCATATGATGGATTAGGGTTTTTAAATGTGTCTAGAGATCTAGAGCTTCTTGAAAGTGACTTGAGTTGCAAATGATGTTGTTAGGGTTTTCTAGTTTTCATATGATGGATTAGGGTTTTTGAATGTGTCTAGAGATCTAGAGCTTCTTGAGAGTGGCTTGAGTTGCAAATGATGTTATTAGGGGTTTTCTAGTTTTCATATGTTGGATTAGGGTTTTTGAATGTGTCTAAAGATCTAGAGGTTCTTGAGAGTTGCTTGAGTTGTAACTGATGTTATTAGGGTTTTCTAGTTTTCAAATGATGAATTAGAATTTTAAATGTGTCTACAGATCTAAAGCTTCTTGAGAATGGCTTGAGTTGCAAATGATGTTATTAGGGTTTTCTAGTTTTCATATGATGGATTAGGGTTTTTTAATGTGTCTAGAGATCTAAAACTTCTTGAAAGCGGCTTGAGTTGCAAATGATGTTATTAGGGTTTTCTAGTTTTCATATGATGGATTAGGTTTTGGAATGTGTCTAGAGATCTAGAGATTATTTGAGAGTGGCTTGAGTTGCAAATGATGTAATTAGGGTTTTCTAGTTTCATATGATGGATTAGCCTTTTTGAATGTGTCTAGAGATCTAGAGCATCTTGAAAGTGGCTTGAGTTGCAAATAATGTTATTAGGGTTTTCTAGTTTTCATATTATGGATTAGGGTTTTTGAAAGTGTCTAGCAATCTAGAGCTTCTTGAGTGTCGCTTGAGTTGCAAATGATGTTGTTAGGGTTTTCTAGTTTTCATATGATGGATTAGGGTTTTTGAATGTGTCTAGAGATCTAGAGCTTCTTGAAAGTGGCTTGGGCTGCAAATGATCTTATTAGGGTTTTCTAGTTTTCATATGATGGATTAGTGATTTTGAATGTGTCTAGAGATCTAGAGCTTCTTGAAAATGGCTTGAGTTGCAAATGATTTTATTAGGGTTTTCTAGTTATGATATGATGGATTAGGGTTTTTGAATGTGTCTAGAGATCTATAGCTTCTTGAGAGTTGCTTGTGTTGTAACTGATGTTATTAGGGTTTTCTAGTTTTCATATAATGGATTAGGGTTTTTAAATGTGTCTAGAGATCTAGAGCTTCTTGAAAGTGGCTTGAGTTGCAAAAGATGCTATTAGGGTTTTCTAATTTTCATATGATGGATTATGGTTTTTGAATGTGTCTAGATATCTAGAGCTTCTTGAGAGTGGATTGAGATGCAAATGATGTTATAAGGGTTTTATAGCTTTCATATGATGGATTAGGGTTTTTGAATGTGTCTAGAGATCTAGATCTTCTTGAAAGTGGCTTGAGTTGCAAATGATGTTATTAGGGTTTTCTAGTTTTCATATGATGGATTAGGGTTTTTGAATGTGTCTAGAGATCTAGAGCTTCTTGAGAGTGGCTTGAGTTGCAAATGATGTTATTAGGCGTTTTCTAGTTTTCATATGTTGGATTAGGGTTTTTGAATGTGTCTAAAGATCTAGAGCTTCTTGAGAGTTGCTTGAGTTGTAACTGATGTTATTAGGGTTTTTTAGTTTTCATATGATGGACTAGGGTTTTTGAATGTGTCTAGAGATCTAGAGCTTCTTGAGAGTGGCTTGAGTTGCAAATGATGTTATTAGGGATTTTCTAGTTTTCATATGTTGGATTAGGGTTTTTGAATGTGTCTAAAGATCTAGAGATGCTTCAGAGTTGCTTGAGTTGTAACTGATGTTATTAGGGTTTTCTAGTTTTCAAATGATGAATTAGAATTTTAAATGTGTCTACAGATCTAAAGCTTCTTGAGAATGGCTTGAGTTGCAAATGATGTTATTAGGGTTTTCTAGTTTTCATATGATGGATTAGGGTTTTTTAATGTGTCTAGAGATCTAAAACTTCTTGAAAGCGGCTTGAGTTGCAAATGATGTTATTAGGGTTTTCTAGTTTTCATATGATGGATTAGGTTTTGGAATGTGTCTAGAGATCTAGAGATTATTTGAGAGTGGCTTGAGTTGCAAATGATGTAATTAGGGTTTTCTAGTTTCATATGATGGATTAGCCTTTTTGAATGTGTCTAGAGATCTAGAGCATCTTGAAAGTGGCTTGAGTTGCAAATAATGTTATTAGGGTTTTCTAGTTTTCATATTATGGATTAGGGTTTTTGAAAGTGTCTAGCAATCTAGAGCTTCTTGAGTGTCGCTTGAGTTGCAAATGATGTTGTTAGGGTTTTCTAGTTTTCATATGATGGATTAGGGTTTTTGAATGTGTCTAGAGATCTAGAGCTTCTTGAAAGTGGCTTGGGCTGCAAATGATCTTATTAGGGTTTTCTAGTTTTCATATGATGGATTAGTGATTTTGAATGTGTCTAGAGATCTAGAGCTTCTTGAAAATGGCTTGAGTTGCAAATGATTTTATTAGGGTTTTCTAGTTATCATATGATGGATTAGGGTTTTTGAATGTGTCTAGAGATCTATAGCTTCTTGAGAGTTGCTTGTGTTGTAACTGATGTTATTAGGGTTTTCTAGTTTTCATATAATGGATTAGGGTTTTTAAATGTGTCTAGAGATCTAGAGCTTCTTGAAAGTGGCTTGAGTTGCAAAAGATGCTATTAGGGTTTTCTAATTTTCATATGATGGATTATGGTTTTTGAATGTGTCTAGATATCTAGAGCTTCTTGAGAGTGGATTGAGATGCAAATGATGTTATAAGGGTTTTATAGCTTTCATATGATGGATTAGGGTTTTTGAATGTGTCTAGAGATCTAGAGCTTCTTGAAAGTGGCTTGAGTTGCAAATGATGTTATTAGGGTTTTCTAGTTTTCATATGATGGATTAGGGTTTTTGAATGTGTCTAGAGATCTAGAGCTTCTTGAGAGTGGCTTGAGTTGCAAATGATGTTATTAGGCGTTTTCTAGTTTTCATATGTTGGATTAGGGTTTTTGAATGTGTCTAAAGATCTAGAGCTTCTTGAGAGTTGCTTGAGTTGTAACTGATGTTATTAGGGTTTTTTAGTTTTCATATGATGGATTAGGATTTTAAATGTGTCTACAGATCTAAAGCTTCTTGAGAATGGCTTGAGTTGCAAATGATGTTATTAGGGTTTTCTAGTTTTCATATGATGGACTAGGGTTTTTGAATGTGTCTAGAGATCTAGAGCTTCTTGAGAGTGGCTTGAGTTGCAAATGATGTTTTTAAGGTTTTCTAGTTTTCATATGATGGATTAGGGTTTTTGAATGTGTCTAGAGATCTAGAGCTTTTTGAAAGTGTCTTGAGTTGCAAATAATGTTATTAGGGTTTTCTAGTTTCCATTGATGGATTAGGTTTTTGAATGTGTCTAGAGATCTAGAGCTTCTTGAGTGTGGCTTGAGTTGCAAATGATGTTGTTAGGGTTTTCTAGTTTTCATATGATGGATTAGGGTTTTTGAATGTGTCTAGAGATCTAGAGCTTCTTGAGAGTTGCTTGAGTTGTAAGTGATGTTATTAGGGTTTTCTAGTTTTCATATGATGGATTAGGGTTTTTAAATGTGTCTACAGGTCTAGAGCTTCTTGAAAGAGGCTTGAGTTGCAAATGATGCTATTAGGGTTTTCTACTTTTTTACATGATAGATTATGGTTTTTGAATGTATCTAGATATCTAGAGCTTTTTGAGAGTGGCTTGAGTTGCAACTGATGTTATTTGGGTTTTCTAGTTTTCATATGATGGATTAGGGTTTTTGAATGTGTCTAGAGATCTAGCACTTATTGAGAGTGGCTTGAGTTGCAAATGATGTTATTATGGTTTTCTAGTTTTCATATGATGGATTAGGGTTTTTAAATGTGTCAAGAGATCTAGAGCTTCTTGAAAGTGGCTTAAGTTGCAAATGATGCTATTAGGGTTTTCTAGTTTTCATATGATGGATTAGGGTTTTGAATGTGTCTAGAGATCTAGAGCTTCTTGAAAGTGACTTGAGTTGCAAATGATGTTGTTAGGGTTTTCTAGTTTTCATATGATGGATTTGGGTTTTTGAATGTGTCTAGAGATCTAGAGCTTCTTGAGAGTGGCTTGAGTTGCAAATGATGTTATTAAGGGTTTTCTAGTTTTCATATGTTGGATTAGGGTTTTTGAATGTGTCTAAAGATCTAGAGCTTCTTGAGAGTTGCTTGAGTTGTAACTGATGTAATTAGGGTTTTCTAGTTTTCAAATGATGAATTAGGATTTTAAATGTGTCTACAGATCTAAAGCTTCTTGAGAATGGCTTGAGTTGCAAATGATGTTATTAGGGTTTTCTAGTTTTCATATGATGGATTAGGGTTTTTGAATGTGTAGAGATCTAAAACTTCTTGAAAGCGGCTTGAGTTGCAAATGATGTTATTACGGTTTTCTAGTTTTCATATGATGGATTAGGTTTTGGAATGTGTCTAGAGATCTAGAGATTCTTGAGAGTGGCTTGAGTTGCAAATGATGTTATTAGGGTTTTCTAGTTTTCGTATGATGGATTAGGGTTTTTGAATGTGTCTAAAGATCTAGAGCTTCTTGAAAGTGGCTTGAGTTGCAAATAATGTTATTAGGGTTTTCTAGTTTTCATATTATGGATTAGGGTTTTTGAAAGTGTCGAGCAATCTAGAGCTTCTTGAGTGTCGCTTCAGTTGCAAATGATGTTGTTAGGGTTTTCTAGTTTTCATATGATGGATTCGGGTTTTTGAATGTGTCTAGATATCTAGAGCTTCTTGAAAGTGGCTTGGGTTGCAAATGATCTTATTAGGGTTTTCTAGTTTTCATATGATGGATTAGTGATTTTGAATGTGTCTAGAGATCTAGAGCTTCTTGAAAATGGCTTGAGTTGCAAATGATATTATTAGGGTTTTCTAGTTATCAAATGACGGATTAGGGTTTTTGAATGTGTCTAGAGATCTAGAGCTTCTTGAGAGTTGCTTGTGTTGTAACTGATGTTATTAGGGTTTTCTAGTTTTCATATAATGGATTAGGGTTTTTAAATGTGTCTAGAGATCTAGAGCTTCTTGAAAGTGGCTTGAGTTGCAAAAGATGCTATTAGGGTTTTCTAGTTTTCATATGATGGATTATGGTTTTTGAATGTGTCTAGATATCTAGAGCTTCTTGAGAGTGGATTGAGATGCAAATGATGTTATAAGGGTTTTATAGTTTTCATATGATGGATTAGGGTTTTTGAATGTGTCTAGAGATCTAGAGCTTCTTGAAAGTGGCTTGAGTTACAAATGATGTTATTAGGGTTTTCTAGTTTTCATATGTTGGATTAGGGTTTTTGAATGTGTCTAGAGATCTAGAGCTTCTTGAGAGTGGCTTGAGTTGCAAATGTAGGGGTTTTCTAGTTTTCATATGTTGGATTAGGGTTTTTCAATGTGTCTAAAGATCTAGAGCTTCTTGAGAGTTGCTTGAGTTGTAACTGATGTTATTAGGGTTTTTTAGTTTTCATATGATGGATTAGGATTTTAAATGTGTCTACAGATCTAAAGCTTGTTGAGAATGGCTTGAGTTGCAAATGATGTTATTAGGGTTTTCTAGTTTTCATATGATGGATTAGGGTTTTTGAATGTGTCTAGAGATCTAGAAATTCTTGAAAATGGCTTGAGTTACAAATGATGTTATTAGGGTTTTCTAGTTTTCATATGATGGATTAGGGTTTTTGAATGTGTCTAGATATCTAGAGCTTCTTGAGAGTGGCTTGTGTTGCAAATGATGTTATTAGGGTTTTCTAGTTTTCATATGATGGATTAGGGTTTTTGAATGTGTCTAGAGATCTAGAGCTTCTTGAAAGTGGCTTGAGTTGCAAATAATGTAATTAGGGTTTTATAGTTTTCATTGATGGATTAGGGTTTTTGAATGTGTCTAGAGATCTAGAGCTTCTTGAGTGTGGCTTGAGTTGCAAATGATGTTGTTAGGGTTTTCTAGTTTTCATATGATGGATTAGGGTTTGTGAATGTGTCTAGAGATCTAGAGCTTCTTGAGAGTTGCTTGAGTTGTAACTGATGTTGTTAGGGTTTTCTAGTTTTCATATGATGGATTAGGGTTTTTAAATGTGTCTAGAGGTCTAGAGCTTCTTGAAAGTGGCTTGAGTTGCAAATGATGCTATTAGGGTTTTCAACTTTTTACATGATGGATTATGGTTTTTGAATGTGTCTAGATATCTAGAGCTTTTTGAGAGTGGCTTGAGTTGCAAGTGATGTTATTAGGGTTTTCTAGTTTTCATATGATGGATTAGGGTTTTTGAATGTGTCTAGGGATCTAGAGCTTCTTGAGAGTGGCTTGAGTTGTAAATGATGTTATTAGGGGTTTTCTAGTTTTCATATGTTGGATTAGGGTTTTTGAATGTGTCTAGAGATCTAGAGCTTCTTGAAAGTGGCTTGAGTTACAAATGATGTTATTAGGGTTTTCTAGTTTTCATATGATGGATTAGGGTTTTTGAATGTGTCTAAAGATCTAGAGCTTCTTGAGAGTGGCTTGAGTTGCAAATGATGTTATTAGGGGTTTTCTAGTTTTCATATGTTGGATTAGGGTTTTTGAATGTGTCTAAAGATCTAGAGCTTCTTGAGAGTTGCTTGAGTTGTAACTGATGTTATTAGGGTTTTTTAGTTTTCATATGATGGATTAGGATTTTAAATGTATCTACAGATCTAAAGCTTGTTGAGAATGGCTTGAGTTGCAAATGATGTTATTAGGGTTTTCTAGTTTTCATATGATGGATTAGGGTTTTTCAATGTGTCTAGAGATCTAGAAATTATTGAAAATGGCTTGAGTTACAAATGATGTTATTAGGGTTTTCTAGTTTTCATATGATGGATTAGGGTTTTTGAATGTGTCTAGATATCTAGAGCTTCTTGAGAGTGGCTTGTGTTGCAAATGATGTTATTAGGGTTTTCTAGTTTTCATATGATGGATTAGGGTTTTTGAATGTGTCTAGAGATCTAGAGCTTCTTGAAAGTGACTTGAGTTGCAAATAATGTTATTAGGGTTTTATAGTTTTCATTGATGGATTAGGGTTTTTGAATGTGTCTAGAGATCTAGAGCTTCTTGAGTGTGGCTTGAGTTGAAAATGATGTTGTTAGGGTTTTCTAGTTTTCATATGATGGATTAGGGTTTTTGAATGTGTCTAGAGATCTAGAGCTTCCTGAGAGTTGCTTGAGTTGTAACTGATGTTGTTAGGGTTTTCTAGTTTTCATATGATGGATTAGGGTTTTTAAATGTGTCTAGAGGTCTAGAGCTTTTTGAAAGTGGCTTGAGTTGCAAATGATGCTATTAGGGTTTTCAACTTTTTACATGATGGATTATGGTTTTTGAATGTGTCTAGATATCCAGAGCTTTTTGAGAGTGGCTTGAGTTGCAAGTGATGTTATTAGGGTTTTCTAGTTTTCATATGATGGATTAGGGTTTTTGAATGTGTCTAGGGATCTAGAGCTTCTTGAGAGTGGCTTGAGTTGCAAATGATGTTATTAGGGGTTTTCTAGTTTTCATATGTTGGATTAGGGTTTTTGAATGTGTCTAGAGATCTAGAGCTTCTTGAAAGTGGCTTGGGCTGCAAATGATGTTATTAGGGTTTTCTAGTTTTCATATGATGGATTAGGGTTTTTGAATGTGTCTAAAGATCTAGAGCTTCTTGAAAGTGGCTTGAGTTGCAAATGATATTATTAGGGTTTTCTATTTATCATATGACGGATTAGGGTTTTTGAATGTGTCTAGAGATCTAGAGCTTCTTGAGAGTTGCTTGTGTTGTAACTGATGTTATTAGGGTTTTCTAGTTTTCATATGACGGATTAGGGTTTTTAAATGTGTCTAGAGATCTAGAGCTTCATGAAAGTGGCTTGAGTTGCAAAAGATGCTATTAGGGTTTTCTAGTTTTCATATGATGGATTATGGTTTTTGAATGTGTCTAGATATCTAGAGCTTCTTGAGAGTGGATTGAGATGCAAATGATGTTATAAGGGTTTTATAGTTTTCATATGATGGATTAGGGTTTTTGAATATGTCTAGAGATCTAGAGCTTCTTGAAAGTGGCTTGAGTTACAAATGATGTTATTAGGGTTTTCTAGTTTTCATATGATGGATTAGGGTTTTTGAACGTGTCTAGAGATCTAGAGCTTCTTGAGAGTGGCTTGAGTTGCAAATGATGTTATTAGGGGTTTTCTAGTTTTCATATGTTGGATTAGGGTTTTTGAATGTGTCTAAAGATCTAGAGCTTCTTGAGAGTTGCTTGAGTTGTAACTGATGTTATTAGGGTTTTTTAGTTTTCATATGATGGATTAGGATTTTAAATGTGTCTACAGATCCAAAGCTTGTTGAGAATGGCTTGAGTTGCAAATGATGTTATTAGGGTTTTCTAGTTTTCATATGATGGACTAGGGTTTTTGAATGTGTCTAGAGATCTAGAGCTTCTTGAGAGTGGCTTGAGTTGCAAATGATGTTATTAGGGTTTTCTAGTTTTCATATGATGGATTAGGGTTTTTGAATGTGTCTAGAGATCTAGAGCTTCTTGAGAATGTCTTGAGTTACAAATGATGTTATTAGGGTTTTCTAGTTTTCATATGATGGATTAGGGTTTTTAAATGTGTCTACGGATCTAGAGCTTCTTGAGAGTGGCTTGAGTTACAAATGATGTTATTAGGGGTTTTCTAGTTTTCATATGTTGGATTAGGGTTTTTGAATGTGTCTAGAGATCTAGAGCTTCTTGAAAGTGGGTTGGGCTGCAAATGATCTTATTAGGGTTTTCTAGTTTTCATATGATGGACTAGGGTTTTTGAATGTGTCTAGAGATCTAGAGCTTCTTGAGAGTGGCTTGAGTTGGAAATGATGTTATTAGGGTTTTTTAGTTTTCATATGATGGATTAGGGTTTTTGAATGTGTCTAGGGATCTAGAGCTTCTTTAGAGTTGCTTGGGTTGTAAATGATGTTGTTAGGGTTTTCTAGTTTTCATATGATGGATTAGGGTTTTTAAATGTGTCTAGAGGTCTAGAGCTTCTTGAAAGTGGCTTGAGTTGCAAATGATGCTATTAGGGTTTTCTACTTTTTACATGATGGATTGTGGTTTTTGAATGTGTCTAGATATCTAGAGCTTTTTGAGAGTGGCTTGAGTTGCAAATGATGTTATTATGGGTTTTCTAGTTTTCATATGTTGGATTAGGGTTTTTGAATGTGTCTAAAGATCTAGAGCTTCTTGAGAGTTGCTTGAATTGTAACTGATGTTATTAGGGTTTTTTAGTTTTCATATGATGGATTAGGATTTTAAATGTGTCTACAGATCCAAAGCTTGTTGAGAATGGCTTGAGTTGCAAATGATGTTATTAGGGTTTTCTAGTTTTCATATGTTGGATTAGGGTTTTTGAATGTGTCTAGAGATCTAGAGCTTCTTGAAAGTGGGTTGGGCTGCAAATGATCTTATTAGGGTTTTCTAGTTTTCATATGATGGATTAGTGATTTTGAATGTGTCTAGAGATCTAGAGCTTCTTGAAAATGGCTTGAGTTGCAAATGATATTATTAGGGTTTTCTTGTTATCATATGCCGGATTAGGGTTTTTGAATGTGTCTAGAGATCTAGAGCTTCTTGAGAGTTGCTTGTGTTGTAACTGATGTTATTAGGGTTTTCTAGTTTTCATATAATGGATTAGGGTTTTTAAATGTGTCTAGAGATCTAGAGCTTCTTGAAAGTGGCTTGAGTTGCAAAAGATGCTATTAGGGTTTTATAGTTTTCATATGATGGATTAGGGTTTTTGAATATGTCTAGAGATCTAGAGCTTCTTGAAAGTGGCTTGAGTTACAAATGATGTTATTAGGGTTTTCTAGTTTTCATATGATGGATTAGGGTTTTTGAACGTGTCTAGAGATCTAGAGCTTCTTGAGAGTGGCTTGAGTTGCAAATGATGTTATTATGGGTTTTCTAGTTTTCATATGTTGGATTAGGGTTTTTGAATGTGTCTAAAGATCTAGAGCTTCTTGAGAGTTGCTTGAATTGTAACTGATGTTATTAGGGTTTTTTAGTTTTCATATGATGGATTAGGATTTTAAATGTGTCTACAGATCCAAAGCTTGTTGAGAATGGCTTGAGTTGCAAATGATGTTATTAAGGTTTTCTAGTTTTCATATGATGGATTAGGGTTTTTGAATGTGTCTAGAGATCTAGAAATTCTTGAAAATGGCTTGAGTTACAAATGATGTTATTAGGGTTTTCTAGTTTTCATATGATGGATTAGGGTTTTTGAATGTGTCTAGATATCTAGAGCTTCTTGAGAGTGGCTTGTGTTGTAAATGATGTTATTAGGGTTTTCTAGTTTTCATATGATGGATTAGGTTTTTTGAATGTGTCTAGAGATCTAGAGCTTCTTGAAAGTGGCTTGAGTTGCAAATAATGTTATTAGGGTTTTATAGTTTTCATTGATGGATTAGGGTTTTTGAATGTGTCTAGAGATCTAGAGCTTCTTGAGTGTGGCTTGAGTTGCAAATGATGTTGTTAGGGTTTTCTAGTTTTCATATGATGGATTAGGGTTTTTGAATGTGTCTAGAGATCTAGAGCTTCTTGAGAGTTGCTTGGGTTGTAACTGATGTTGTTAGGGTTTTCTAGTTTTCATATGATGGATTAGGGTTTTTAAATGTGTCTAGAGGTCTAGAGCTTCTTGAAAGTGGCTTGAGTTGCAAATGATGCTATTAGGGTTTTCTACTTTTTACATGATGGATTATGGTTTTTGAATGTGTCTAGATATCTAGAGCTTTTTGAGAGTGGCTTGAGTTGCAAGTGATGTTATTAGGGTTTTCTAGTTTTCATATGATGGATTAGGGTTTTTGAATGTGTCTAGGGATCTAGAGCTTCTTGAGAGTGGCTTGAGTTACAAATGATGTTATTAGGGGTTTTCTAGTTTTCATATGTTGGATTAGGGTTTTTGAATGTGTCTAGAGATCTAGAGCTTCTTGAAAGTGGGTTGGGCTGCAAATGATCTTATTAGGGTTTTCTAGTTTTCATATGATGGATTAGTGATTTTGAATGTGTCTAGAGATCTAGAGCTTCTTGAAAATGGCTTGAGTTGCAAATGATATTATTAGGGTTTTCTTGTTATCATATGACGGACTAGGGTTTTTGAATGTGTCTAGAGATCTAGAGCTTCTTGAGAGTTGCTTGTGTTGTGACTGATGTTATTAGGGTTTTCTAGTTTTCATATAATGGATTAGGGTTTTTAAATGTGTCTAGAGATCTAGAGCTTCTTGAAAGTGGCTTGAGTTGCAAAAGATGCTATTAGGGTTTTCTAGTTTTCATATGATGGATTATGGTTTTTGAATGTGTCTAGATATCTAGAGCTTCTTGAGAGTGGATTGAGATGCAAATGATGTTATAAGGGTTTTATAGTTTTCATATGATGGGTTAGGGTTTTTGAATATGTCTAGAGATCTAGAGCTTCTTCAAAGTGGCTTGAGTTACAAATGATGTTATTAGGGTTTTCTAGTTTTCATATGATGGATTAGGGTTTTCGAATGTGTCTAGAGATCTAGAGCTTCTTGAGAGTGGCTTGAGTTACAAATGATGTTATTAGGGGTTTTCTAGTTTTCATATGTTGGATTAGGGTTTTTGAATGTGTCTAAAGATCTAGAGCTTCTTGAGAGTGGATTGAGTTGTAGCTGATGTTATTAGGGTTTTTTAGTTTTCATATGATGGATTAGGATTTTAAATGTGTCTACAGATCCAAAGCTTGTTGAGAATGGCTTGAGTTGCAAATGATGTTATTAGGGTTTTCTAGTTTTCATATGATGGACTAGGGTTTTTGAATGTGTCTAGAGATCTAGAGCTTCTTGAGAGTGGCTTGAGTTGCAAATGATGTTATTAGGGTTTTCTAGTTTTCATATGATGGATTAGGGTTTTTGAATGTGTCTAGAGATCTAGAGCTTCTTTAGAGTTGCTTGGGTTGTAACTGATGTTGTTAGGGTTTTCTAGTTTTCATATGATGGATTAGGGTTTTTGAATGTGTCTAGAGATCTAGAAATTCTTGAAAATGGCTTGAGTTACAAATGATGTTATTAGGGTTTTCTAGTTTTCATATGATGGATTAGGGTTTTTGAATGTGTCTAGGTATCTAGAGCTTCTTGAGAGTGGCTTGAGTTGCAAGTGATGTTATTAGGGTTTTCTAGTTTTCATATGATGGATTAGGGTTTTTGAATGTGTCTAGAGTTCTAGAGCTTCTTGAAAGTGGCTTGAGTTGCAAATAATGTTATTAGGGTTTTATAGTTTTCATTGATGGATTAGGGTTTTTGAATGTGTCTAGAGATCTAGAGCTTCTTGAGTGTGGCTTGAGTTGCAAATGATGTTGTTAGGGTTTTCTAGTTTTCATATGATGGATTAGGGTTTTTGAATGTGTCTAGAGATCTAGAGCTTCTTGAGAGTTTCTTGGGTTGTAACTGATGTTGTTAGGGTTTTCTAGTTTTCATATGATGGATTAGGGTTTTTAAATGTGTCTAGAGGTCTAGAGCTTCTTGAAAGTGGCTTGAGTTGCAAATGATGCTATTACGGTTTTCTACTTTTTACATGATGGATTATGGTTTTTGAATGTGTCTACATATCTAGAGCTTTTTGAGAGTGGCTTGAGTTGCAAGTGATGTTATTAGGGTTTTCTAGTTTTCATATGATGGATTAGGGTTTTTGAATGTGTCTAGGGATCTAGAGCTTCTTGAGAGTGGCTTGTGTTGCAAATGATGTTATTAGGGGTTTTCTAGTTTTCATATGTTGGATTAGGGTTTTTGAATGTGTCTAGAGATCTAGAGCTTCTTGAAAGTGGCTTGGGCTGCAAATGATCTTATTAGGGTTTTCTAGTTTTCATATGATGGATTAGTGATTTTGAATGTGTCTAGAGATCTAGTGCTTCTTGAAAATGGCTTGAGTTGCAAATGATATTATTAGGGTTTTCTTGTTATCATATGACGGACTAGGGTTTTTGAATGTGTCTAGAGATCTAGAGCTTCTTGAGAGTTGCTTGTGTTGTGACTGATGTTATTAGGGTTTTCTAGTTTTCATATAATGGATTAGGGTTTTTAAATGTGTCTAGAGATCTAGAGCTTCTTTAAAGTGGCTTGAGTTGCAAAAGATGCTATTAGCGTTTTCTAGTTTTCATATGATGGATTATGGTTTTTGAATGTGTCTAGATATCTAGAGCTTCTTGAGAGTGGATTGAGATGCAAATGATGTTATAAGGGTTTTATAGTTTTCATATGATGGGTTAGGGTTTTTGAATATGTCTAGAGATCTAGAGCTTCTTCAAAGTGGCTTGAGTTACAAATGATGTTATTAGGGTTTTCTAGTTTTCATATGATGGATTAGGGTTTTCGAATGTGTCTAGAGATCTAGAGCTTCTTGAGAGTGGCTTGAGTTGCAAATGATGTTATTAGGGGTTTTCTAGTTTTCATATGTTGGATTAGGGTTTTTGAATGTGTCTAAAGATCTAGAGCTTCTTGAGAGTGGATTGAGTTGTAGCTGATGTTATTAGGGTTTTTTAGTTTTCATATGATGGATTAGGATTTTAAATGTGTCTACAGATCCAAAGCTTGTTGAGAATGGCTTGAGTTGCAAATGATGTTACTAGGGTTTTCTAGTTTTCATATGATGGATTAGGGTTTTTGAATGTGTCTAGAGATCTAGAAATTCTTGAAAATGACTTGAGTTACAAATGATGTTATTAGGGTTTTCTAGTTTTCATATGATGGATTAGGGTTTTTGAATGTGTCTAGAGATCTAGAGCTTCTTGAGAGTGGCTTGTGTTGCAAATGATGTTATTAGGGTTTTCTAGTTTTCATATGATGGATTAGGGTTTTTGAATGTGTTTAGAGATCTAGAGCTTCTTGAAAGTGCCTTGAGTTGCAAATGATGTTATTAGGGTTTTATAGTTTTCATTGATGGATTAGGGTTTTTGAATGTGTCTAGAGATCTAGAGCTTCTTGAGTGTGGCTTGAGTTGCAAATGATGTTGTTAGGGTTTTCTAGTTTTCATATGATGGATTAGGGTTTTTGAATGTGTCTAGAGATCTAGAGCTTCTTGAGAGTTGCTTGAGTTATAACTGATGTTGTTAGGGTTTTCTAGTTTTCATATGATGGATTAGGGTTTTTAAATGTGTCTAGAGGTCTAGAGCTTCTTGAAAGTGGCTTGAGTTGCAAATGATGCTATTAGGGTTTTCTACTTTTTACATGATGGATTATGGTTTTTGAATGTGTCTAGATATATAGAGCTTTTTCAGAGTGGCTTGAGTTGCAAGTGATGTTATTAGGGTTTTCTAATTTTCATATGATGGATTAGGGTTTTTGAATGTGTCTAGGGATCTAGAGCTTCTTGAGAGTGGCTTGAGTTGCAAATGATGTTATTAGGGGTTTTCTAGATTTCATATGTTGGATTAGGGTTTTTGAATGTGTCTAAAGATCTAGAGCTTCTTGAGAGTTGCTTGAGTAGTAACTGATGTTATTAGGGTTTTCTAGTTTTCATATGATGGATTAGGATCTTAAATGTGTCTACAGATCTAAAGCTTCTTGACAATGGCTTGAGTTGCAAATGATGTTATTAGGGTTTTCTAGTTTTCATATGATGGACTAGGGTTTTTGAATGTGTCTAGAGATCTAGAGCTTCTTGAGAGTGGCTTGAGTTGCAAATGATGTTATTAGGGTTTTCTAGTTTTCATATGATGGATTAGGGTTTTTGAATGTGTCTAGAGATCTAGAGCTTTTTGAAAGTGGCTTGAGTTGCAAATAATGTTATTACGATTTTCTAGTTTCCATTGATGGATTAGGGTTTTTGAATGTGTCTAGAGATCTAGAGCTTATTGAGTGTGGCTTAAGTTGCAAATGATGTTGTTAGGGTTTTCTAGTTTTCATATGATGGATTAGGGTTTTTGAATGTGTCTAGAGATCTAGAGCTTCTTAAGAATGGCTTGAGTTGCAAATGATGTTATTAGGGGTTTTCTAGTTTTCATATGTTGGATTAGGGTTTTTGAATGTGTCTAAAGATCTAGAGCTTCTTGAGAGTTGCTTGAGTTGTAACTGATGTTATTAGGGTTTTTTAGTTTTCATATGATGGATCAGGATTTTATATGTGTCTACAGATCTAAAGCTTCTTGAGAATGGATTGAGTTGCAAATGATGTTATTAGGGTTTTCTAGTTTTCATATGATGGATAAGAGTTTTTCAATGTGTCTAGAGATCTAGAAATTCTTGAAAATGGCTTGATTTACAAATGATGTTAGTAGGGTTTTCCAGTTTTCATATGATGGATTAGGGTTTTTGAATGTGTCTAGAGATCTAGAGCTTCTTGAGAGTGGCTTGTGTTGCAAATGATGTTATTAGGGTTTTCTAGTTTTCATATGATGGAGTAGGGTTTTTGAATGTGTCTAGAGATCTAGAGCTTTTTGAGAGTGGCTTGAGTTGCAAGTGATGTTATTAGGGTTTTCTAGTTTTCATATGATGGATTAGGGTTTTTGAATGTGTCTAGAGATCTAGAGCTTCTTGAGAGTGGCTTGAGTTGCAAATGATGTTATTAGGGGTTTTCTAGTTTTCATATGTTGGATTAGGGTTTTTGAATGTGTCTAAAGATCTAGAGCTTCTTGAGAGTTGCTTGAGTAGTAACTGATGTTATTAGGGTTTTCTAGTTTTCATATGATGGATTAGGATCTTAAATGTGTCTACAGATCTAAAGCTTCTTGACAATGGCTTGAGTTGCAAATGATGTTATTAGGGTTTTCTAGTTTTCATATGATGGACTAGGGTTTTTGAATGTGTCTAGAGATCTAGAGCTTCTTGAGAGTGGCTTGAGTTGCAAATGATGTTATTAGGGTTTTCTAGTTTTCATATGATGGATTAGGGTTTTTGAATGTGTCTAGATATCTAGAGCTTTTTGAAAGTGGCTTGAGTTGCAAATAATGTTATTAGGGTTTTCTAGTTTCCATTGATGGATTAGGGTTTTTGAATGTGTCTAGAGATCTAGAGCTTATTGAGTGTGGCTTAAGTTGCAAATGATGTTGTTAGGGTTTTCTAGTTTTCATATGATGGATTATGGTTTTTGAATGTGTCTAGATATATAGAGCTTTTTGAGAGTGGCTTGAGTTGCAAGTGATGTTATTAGGGTTTTCTAATTTTCATATGATGGATTAGGGTTTTTGAATGTGTCTAGGGATCTAGAGCTTCTTGAGAGTGGCTTGAGTTGCAAATGATGTTTATTAGGGGTTTTCTAGTTTTCATATGTTGGATTAGGGTTTTTGAATGTGTCTAAAGATCTAGAGCTTCTTGAGAGTTACGTGAGTAGTAACTGATGTTATTAGGGTTTTCTAGTTTTCATATGATGGATTAGGATCTTAAATGTGTCTACAGATCTAAAGCTTCTTGACAATGGCTTGAGTTGCAAATGATGTTATTAGGGTTTTCTAGTTTTCATATGATGGACTAGGGTTTTTGAATGTGTCTAGAGATCTAGAGCTTCTTGAGAGTGGCTTGAGTTGCAAATGATGTTATTAGGGTTTTCTAGTTTTCATATGATGGATTAGGGTTTTTGAATGTGTCTAGAGATCTAGAGCTTTTTGAAAGTGGCTTGAGTTGCAAATAATGTTATTACGATTTTCTAGTTTCCATTGATGGATTAGGGTTTTTGAATGTGTCTAGAGATCTAGAGCTTATTGAGTGTGGCTTAAGTTGCAAATGATGTTGTTAGGGTTTTCTAGTTTTCATATGATGGATTAGGGTTTTTGAATGTGTCTAGAGATCTAGAGCTTCTTAAGAATGGCTTGAGTTGCAAATGATGTTATTAGGGGTTTTCTAGTTTTCATATGTTGGATTAGGGTTTTTGAATGTGTCTAAAGATCTAGAGCTTCTTGAGAGTTGCTTGAGTTGTAACTGATGTTATTAGGGTTTTTTAGTTTTCATATGATGGATCAGGATTTTAAATGTGTCTACAGATCTAAAGCTTCTTGAGAATGGATTGAGTTGCAAATGATGTTATTAGGGTTTTCTAGTTTTCATATGATGGATAAGAGTTTTTCAATGTGTCTAGAGATCTAGAAATTCTTGAAAATGGCTTGATTTACAAATGATGTTAGTAGGGTTTTCCAGTTTTCATATGATGGATTAGGGTTTTTGAATGTGTCTAGAGATCTAGAGCTTCTTGAGAGTGGCTTGTGTTGCAAATGATGTTATTAGGGTTTTCTAGTTTTCATATGATGGAGTAGGGTTTTTGAATGTGTCTAGAGATCTAGAGCTTTTTGAGAGTGGCTTGAGTTGCAAGTGATGTTATTAGGGTTTTCTAGTTTTCATATGATGGATTAGGGTTTTTGAATGTGTCTAGAGATCTAGAGCTTCTTGAGAGTGGCTTGAGTTGCAAATGATGTTATTAGGGGTTTTCTAGTTTTCATATGTTGGATTAGGGTTTTTGAATGTGTCTAAAGATCTAGAGCTTCTTGAGAGTTGCTTGAGTAGTAACTGATGTTATTAGGGTTTTCTAGTTTTCATATGATGGATTAGGATCTTAAATGTGTCTACAGATCTAAAGCTTCTTGACAATTGCTTGAGTTGCAAATGATGTTATTAGGGTTTTCTAGTTTTCATATGATGGACTAGGGTTTTTGAATGTGTCTAGAGATCTAGAGCTTCTTGAGAGTGGCTTGAGTTGCAAATGATGTTATTAGGGTTTTCTAGTTTTCATATGATGGATTAGGGTTTTTGAATGTGTCTAGATATCTAGAGCTTTTTGAAAGTGGCTTGAGTTGCAAATAATGTTATTAGGGTTTTCTAGTTTCCATTGATGGATTAGGGTTTTTGAATGTGTCTAGAGATCTAGAGCTTATTGAGTGTGGCTTAAGTTGCAAATGATGTTGTTAGGGTTTTCTAGTTTTCATATGATGGATTATGGTTTTTGAATGTGTCTAGATATATAGAGCTTTTTGAGAGTGGCTTGAGTTGCAAGTGATGTTATTAGGGTTTTCTAATTTTCATATGATGGATTAGGGTTTTTGAATGTGTCTAGGGATCTAGAGCTTCTTGAGAGTGGCTTGAGTTGCAAATGATGTTTATTAGGGGTTTTCTAGTTTTCATATGTTGGATTAGGGTTTTTGAATGTGTCTAAAGATCTAGAGCTTCTTGAGAGTTACGTGAGTAGTAACTGATGTTATTAGGGTTTTCTAGTTTTCATATGATGGATTAGGATCTTAAATGTGTCTACAGATCTAAAGCTTCTTGACAATGGCTTGAGTTGGAAATGATGTTATTAGGGTTTTCTAGTTTTCATATGATGGACTAGGGTTTTTGAATGTGTCTAGAGATCTAGAGCTTCTTGAGAGTGGCTTGAGTTGCAAATGATGTTATTAGGGTTTTCTAGTTTTCATATGATGGATTAGGGTTTTTGAATGTGTCTAGAGATCTAGAGCTTTTTGAAAGTGGCTTGAGTTGCAAATAATGTTATTAGGGTTTTCTAGTTTCCATTGATGGATTAGGGTTTTTGAATGTGTCTAGAGATCTAGAGCTTATTGAGTGTGGCTTAAGTTGCAAATGATGTTGTTAGGGTTTTCTAGTTTTCATATGATGGATTATGGTTTTTGAATGTGTCTAGATATCTAGAGCTTCTTGAGAGTGGATTGAGATGCAAATGATGTTATAAGGGTTTTATAGTTTTCATATGATGGATTAGGGTTTTTGAATGTGTCTAGAGATCTAGAGCTTCTTGAAAGTGGCTTGAGTTGCAAATGATGTTATTAGGGTTTTCTAGTTTTCATATGATGGATTAGGGTTTTTGAATGTGTCTAGAGATCTAGAGCTTCTTGAGAGTGGCTTGAGTTGCAAATGATGTTATTAGGGGTTTTCTAGTTTTCATATGTTGGATTAGGTTTTTTGAATGTGTCTAAAGATCTAGAGCTTCTTGAGAGTTGCTTGAGTAGTAACTGATGTTATTAGGGTTTTCTAGTTTTCATATGATGGATTAGGATCTTAAATGTGTCTACAGATCTAAAGCTTCTTGACAATGGCTTGAGTTGCAAATGATGTTATTAGGGTTTTCTAGTTTTCATATGATAGACTAGGGTTTTTGAATGTGTCTAGAGATCTAGAGCTTCTTGAGAGTGGCTTGAGTTGCAAATGATGTTATTAGGGTTTTCTAGTTTTCATATGATGGATTAGGGTTTTTGAATGTGTCTAGATATCTAGAGCTTTTTGAAAGTGGCTTGAGTTGCAAATAATGTTATTAGGGTTTTCTAGTTTCCATTGATGGATTAGGGTTTTTGAATGTGTCTAGAGATCTAGAGCTTATTGATTGTGGCTTAAGTTGCAAATGATGTTGTTAGGGTTTTCTAGTTTTCATATGATGGATTATGGTTTTTGAATGTGTCTAGATATATAGAGCTTTTTGAGAGTGGCTTGAGTTGCAAGTGATGTTATTAGGGTTTTCTAATTTTCATATGATGGATTAGGGTTTTTGAATGTGTCTAGGGATCTAGAGCTTCTTGAGTGTGGCTTGAGTTGCAAATGATGTTATTAGGGGTTTTCTAGTTTTCATATGTTGGATTAGGGTTTTTGAATGTGTCTAAAGATCTAGAGCTTCTTGAGAGTTGCGTGAGTAGTAACTGATGTTATTAGGGTTTTCTAGTTTTCATATGATGGATTAGGATCTTAAATGTGTCTACAGATCTAAAGCTTCTTGACAATGGCTTGAGTTGGAAATGATGTTATTAGGGTTTTCTAGTTTTCATATGATGGACTAGGGTTTTTGAATGTGTCTAGAGATCTAGAGCTTCTTGAGAGTGGCTTGAGTTGCAAATGATGTTATTAGGGTTTTCTAGTTTTCATATGATGGATTAGGGTTTTTGAATGTGTCTAGAGATCTAGAGCTTTTTGAAAGTGGCTTGAGTTGCAAATAATGTTATTAGGGTTTTCTAGTTTCCATTGATGGATTAGGGTTTTTGAATGTGTCTAGAGATCTAGAGCTTATTGAGTGTGGCTTAAGTTGCAAATGATGTTGTTAGGGTTTTCTAGTTTTCATATGATGGATTATGGTTTTTGAATGTGTCTAGATATCTAGAGCTTCTTGAGAGTGGATTGAGATGCAAATGATGTTATTAGGGTTTTCTAGTTTTCATATGATGGATTAGGGTTTTTGAATGTGTCTAGAGATCTAGAGCTTCTTGAGAGTGGCTTGAGTTGCAAATGATGTTATTAGGGGTTTTCTAGTTTTCATATGTTGGATTAGGTTTTTTGAATGTGTCTAAAGATCTAGAGCTTCTTGAGAGTTGCTTGAGTTGTAACTGATGTTATTAGGGTTTTTTAGTTTTCATATGATGGATCAGGATTTTAAATGTGTCTACAGATCTAAAGCTTCTTGAGAATGGCTTGAGTTGCAAATGATGTTATTAGGGTTTTCTAGTTTTCATATGATGGATAAGAGTTTTTGAATGTGTCTAGAGATCTAGAAATTCTTGAAAATGGCTTGATTTACAAATGATGTTATTAGGGTTTTCTAGTTTTCATATGATGGATTAGGGTTTTTGAATGTGTCTAGAGATCTAGAGCTTCTTGAGAGTGGCTTGTGTTGCAAATGATGTTATTAGGGTTTTCTAGTTTTCATATGATGGAATAGGGTTTTTGAATGTGTCTAGAGATCTAGAGCTTTTTGAGAGTGGCTTGACTTGCAAGTGATGTTATTAGGGTTTTCTAGTTTTAATATGATGGATTAGGGTTTTTGAATGTGTCTAGAGATCTAGAGCTTCTTGAGAGTGGCTTGAGTTGCAAATGATGTTATTAGGGGTTTCCTAGTTTTCATATGTTAGATTAGGGTTTTTGAATGTGTCTAAAGATCTAGCGCTTCTTGAGAGTCGCTTGAGTAGTAACTTATGTTATTAGGGTTTTCTAGTTTTCATATGATGGATTAGGATCTTAAATGTGCCTACAGATCTAAAGCTTCTTGAGAATGGCTTGAGTTGCAAATGATGTTATTAGGGTTTTCTAGTTTTCATATGATGGACTAGGGTTTTTTAATGTGTCTAGAGATCTAGAGCTTCTTGAGAGTGGCTTGAGTTGCAAATGATGTTATTAGGGTTTTCTAGTTTTCATATGATGGATTAGGGTTTTTGAATGTGTCTAGAGATCTAGAGCTTTTTGAAAGTGGCTTGAGTTGCAAATAATGTTATTAGGGTTTTCTAGTTTCCATTGATGGATTAGGGTTTTTGAATGTGTCTTGAGATCTAGAGCTTATTGAGTGTGGCTTAAGTTGCAAATGATGCTGTTAGGGTTTTCTAGTTTTCATATGATGGATTAGGGTTTTTGAATGTGTCTAGAGATCTAGAGCTTTTTGAAAGTGGCTTGAGTTGCAAATAATGTTATTAGGGTTTTCTAGTTTCCATTGATGGATTAGGGTTTTTGAATGTGTCTAGAGATCTAGAGCTTATTGAGTGTGGCTTAAGTTGCAAATGATGTTGTTAGGGTTTTCTAGTTTTCATATGATGGATTATGGTTTTTGAATGTGTCTAGATATCTAGAGCTTCTTGAGAGTGGATTGAGATGCAAATGATGTTATAAGGGTTTTATAGTTTTCATATGATGGATTAGGGTTTTTGAATGTGTCTAGAGATCTAGAGCTTCTTGAAAGTGGCTTGAGTTGCAAATGATGTTATTAGGGTTTTCTAGTTTTCATATGATGGATTAGGGTTTTTGAATGTGTCTAGAGATCTAGAGCTTCTTGAGAGTGGCTTGAGTTGCAAATAATGTTATTAGGGGTTTTCTAGTTTTCATATGTTGGATTAGGTTTTTTGAATGTGTCTAAAGATCTAGAGCTTCTTGAGAGTTGCTTGAGTTGTAACTGATGTTATTAGGGTTTTTTAGTTTTCATATGATGGATCAGGATTTTAAATGTGTCTACAGATCTAAAGCTTCTTGAGAATGGCTTGAGTTGCAAATGATGTTATTAGGGTTTTCTAGTTTTCATATGATGGATAAGAGTTTTTGAATGTGTCTAGAGATCTAGAAATTCTTGAAAATGGCTTGATTTACAAATGATGTTATTAGGGTTTTCTAGTTTTCATATGATGGATTAGGGTTTTTGAATGTGTCTAGAGATCTAGAGCTTCTTGAGAGTGGCTTGTGTTGCAAATGATGTTATTAGGGTTTTCTAGTTTTCATATGATGGAGTAGGGTTTTTGAATGTGTCTAGAGATCTAGAGCTTTTTGAGAGTGGCTTGAGTTGCAAGTGATGTTATTAGGGTTTTCTAGTTTTCATATGATGGATTAGGGTTTTTGAATGTGTCTAGAGATCTAGAGCTTCTTGAGAGTGGCTTGAGTTGCAAATGATGTTATTAGGGGTTTTCTAGTTTTCATATGTTGGATTAGGGTTTTTGAATGTGTCTAAAGATCTAGAGCTTCTTGAGAGTTGCTTGAGTAGTAACTGATGTTATTAGGGTTTTCTAGTTTTCATATGATGGATTAGGATCTTAAATGTGTCTACAGATCTAAAGCTTCTTGACAATGGCTTGAGTTGCAAATGATGTTATTAGGGTTTTCTAGTTTTCATATGATGGACTAGGGTTTTTGAATGTGTCTAGAGATCTAGAGCTTCTTGAGAGTGGCTTGAGTTGCAAATGATGTTATTAGGGTTTTCTAGTTTTCATATGATGGATTAGGGTTTTTGAATGTGTCTAGATATCTAGAGCTTTTTGAAAGTGGCTTGAGTTGCAAATAATGTTATTAGGGTTTTCTAGTTTCCATTGATGGATTAGGGTTTTTGAATGTGTCTAGAGATCTAGAGCTTATTGAGTGTGGCTTAAGTTGCAAATGATGTTGTTAGGGTTTTCTAGTTTTCATATGATGGATTATGGTTTTTGAATGTGTCTAGATATATAGAGCTTTTTGAGAGTGTCTTGAGTTGCAAGTGATGTTATTAGGGTTTTCTAATTTTCATATGATGGATTAGGGTTTTTGAATGTGTCTAGGGATCTAGAGCTTCTTGAGAGTGGCTTGAGTTGCAAATGATGTTATTAGGGGTTTTCTAGTTTTCATATGTTGGATTAGGGTTTTTGAATGTGTCTAAAGATCTAGAGCTTCTTGAGAGTTGCGTGAGTAGTAACTGATGTTATTAGGGTTTTCAAGTTTTCATATGATGGATTAGGATCTTAAATGTGTCTACAGATCTAAAGCTTCTTGACAATGGCTTGAGTTGGAAATGATGTTATTAGGGTTTTCTAGTTTTCATATGATGGACTAGGGTTTTTGAATGTGTCTAGAGATCTAGAGCTTCTTGAGAGTGGCTTGAGTTGCAAATGATGTTATTAGGGTTTTCTAGTTTTCATATGATGGATTAGGGTTTTTGAATGTGTCTAGAGATCTAGAGCTTTTTGAAAGTGGCTTGAGTTGCAAATAATGTTATTAGGGTTTTCTAGTTTCCATTGATGGATTAGGGTTTTTGAATGTGTCTAGAGATCTAGAGCTTATTGAGTGTGGCTTAAGTTGCAAATGATGTTGTTAGGGTTTTCTAGTTTTCATATGATGGATTATGGTTTTTGAATGTGTCTAGATATCTAGAGCTTCTTGAGAGTGGATTGAGATGCAAATGATGTTATAAGGGTTTTATAGTTTTCATATGATGGATTAGGGTTTTTGAATGTGTCTAGAGATCTAGAGCTTCTTGAAAGTGGCTTGAGTTGCAAATGATGTTATTAGGGTTTTCTAGTTTTCATATGATGGATTAGGGTTTTTGAATGTGTCTAGAGATCTAGAGCTTCTTGAGAGTGGCTTGAGTTGCAAATGATGTTATTAGGGGTTTTCTAGTTTTCATATGTTGGATTAGGTTTTTTGAATGTGTCTAAAGATCTAGAGCTTCTTGAGAGTTGCTTGAGTTGTAACTGATGTTATTAGGGTTTTTTAGTTTTCATATGATGGATCAGGATTTTAAATGTGTCTACAGATCTAAAGCTTCTTGAGAATGGCTTGAGTTGCAAATGATGTTATTAGGGTTTTCTAGTTTTCATATGATGGATAAGAGTTTTTGAATGTGTCTAGAGATCTAGAAATTCTTGAAAATGGCTTGATTTACAAATGATGTTATTAGGGTTTTCTAGTTTTCATATGATGGATTAGGGTTTTTGAATGTGTCTAGAGATCTAGAGCTTCTTGAGAGTGGCTTGTGTTGCAAATGATGTTATTAGGGTTTTCTAGTTTTCATATGATGGAATAGGGTTTTTGAATGTGTCTAGAGATCTAGAGCTTTTTGAGAGTGGCTTGACTTGCAAGTGATGTTATTAGGGTTTTCTAGTTTTAATATGATGGATTAGGGTTTTTGAATGTGTCTAGAGATCTAGAGCTTCTTGAGAGTGGCTTGAGTTGCAAATGATGTTATTAGGGGTTTCCTAGTTTTCATATGTTAGATTAGGGTTTTTGAATGTGTATAAAGATCTAGCGCTTCTTGAGAGTCGCTTGAGTAGTAACTTATGTTATTAGGGTTTTCTAGTTTTCATATGATGGATTAGGATCTTAAATGTGCCTACAGATCTAAAGCTTCTTGAGAATGGCTTGAGTTGCAAATGATGTTATTAGGGTTTTCTAGTTTTCATATGATGGACTAGGGTTTTTTAATGTGTCTAGAGATCTAGAGCTTCTTGAGAGTGGCTTGAGTTGCAAATGATGTTATTAGGGTTTTCTAGTTTTCATATGATGGATTAGGGTTTTTGAATGTGTCTAGAGATCTAGAGCTTTTTGAAAGTGGCTTGAGTTGCAAATAATGTTATTAGGGTTTTCTAGTTTCCATTGATGGATTAGGGTTTTTGAATGTGTCTTGAGATCTAGAGCTTATTGAGTGTGGCTTAAGTTGCAAATGATGCTGTTAGGGTTTTCTAGTTTTCATATGATGGATTAGGGTTTTTGAATGTGTCTAGAGATCTTGAGCTTCTTGAGAGTTGCTTGAGTTGTAACTGATGTTATTAGGGTTTTCTAGTTTTCATATGATTGATTAGGGTTTTTAAATGTGTCTAGAGGTCTAGAGCTTCTTGAAAGTGGCTTGAGTTGCAAATGATGCTATTAGGGTTTTCTACTTTTTTACATGATGGATTATGGTTTTTGAATGTGTCTAGATATCTAGAGATTTTTGAGAGTGGCTTGAGTTGCAACTGATGTTATTTGGGTTTTCTAGTTTTCATATGATGGATTAGGGTTTTTGAATGTGTCTAGAGATCTAGAGCTTCTTGAGAGTGGCTTGAGTTGCAAATGATATTATTATGGTTTTCTGGTTTTCATATGATGGATTAGGGTTTTTAAATGTGTCAAGAGATCTAGAGCTTCTTGAAAGTGGCTTGGGCTACAAATGATCTTATTAGGGTTTTCTAGTTTTCATATGATGGATTAGGGATTTTGAATGTGTCTAGAGATCTAGAGCTTCTTGAAAATGGCTTGAGTTGCAAATGATTTTATTAGGGTTTTCTAGTAATCATATGACGGATTAGGGTTTTTGAATGTGTCTAGAGATCTAGAGCTTCTTGAGAGTTGCTTGTGTTGTAACTGATGTTATTAGGGTTTTCTAGTTTTCATATAATGGATTATGGTTTTTAAATGTGTCTAGAGATCTAGAGCTAATTGAAAGTGGCTTGAGTTGCAAATGATGCTATTAGGGTTTTCTAGTTTTCATATGATGGATTAGGGTTTTTGAATGTGTCTAGATATCTAGAGCTTGTTGAGAGTGGATTGAGATGCAAATGATCTTATAAGGGTTTTCTAGTTTTCATATGATGGATTAGGGTTTTTGAATGTGTCTAGAGATCTAGAGCTTCTTGAAAGTGGCTTGAGTTGTAAATGATGTTATTAGGGTTTTCTAGTTTTCATATGATGGATTAGGGTTTTTGAACGTGTCTAGAGATCTAGAGCTTCTTGAGAGTGGCTTGAGTTGCAAATGATGTTATTAGGGGTTTTCTAGTTTTCATATGTTGGATTAGGGTTTTTGAATGTGTCTAAAGATCTAGAGCTTCTTGAGAGTGGCTTGAGTTGTAACTGATGTTATTAGGGTTTTCTAGTTTTCATATGGTGGATTAGGATTTTAAATGTGTCTACAGATCTAAAGCTGCTTGAGAATAGCTTGAGTTGCAAATGATGTTATTAAGGTTTTCTAGTTTTCATATGATGGATTAGGGTTTTTGAATGTGTCTAGAGATCTAGAACTTCTTGAAAGCGGCTTGAGTTGCAAATGATATTATTAGGGTTTTCTAGTTTTCATATGATGGATTAAGGTTTTTGAATGTGTCTAGAGATCTAGAGATTCTTGTGAGTGGCTTGAGTTGCAAATGATGTTATTAGGGTTTTCTAGTTTTCATATGATGGATTAGGATTTTAAATGTGTCTACAGATCTAAAGCTTCTTGAGAATGTCTTGAGTTGCAAATGATGTTATTAGGGTTTTCTAGTTTTCATATGATGGATTAGGGTTTTTGAATGTGTCTAGAGATCTAGAACTTCTTGAAAATGGCTTGAGTTACAAATGATGTTATTAGGGTTTTCTAGTTTTCATATGATGGATTAGGGGTTTTGAATGTGTCTAGAGATCTAGAGCTTCTTGAGAGTGGCTTGAGTTGCAAATGATGTTATTAGGGTTTTCTAGTTTTCATATAATGGATTAGGGTTTTTGAATGTGTCTAGAGATCTAGAGCTTCTTGAAAGTGGCTTGAGTTGCAAATAATGTTATTAGGGTTTTCTAGTTTTCATTGATGGATTAGGGTTTTTGAATGTGTCTAGAGATCTAGAGCTTCTTGAGTGTGGCTTGAGTTGCAAATGATGTTGTTAGGGTTTTCTAGTTTTCATATGATGGATTAGGGTTTTTGAATGTGTCTAGAGATCTAGAGCTTCTTGAGAGTTGCTTGAGTTGGAACTGATGTTATTAGGGTTTTCTAGTTTTCATATGATGGATTAGGGTTTTTGAATGTGTCTAGAGATCTAGAGCTTCTTGAGAGTGGCTTGAGTTGCAAATGATGTTATTAGGGGTTTTCTAGTTTTCATATGTTGGATTAGGGTTTTTGAATGTGTCTAAAGATCTAGAGCTTCTTGAGAGTTGCTTGAGTAGTAACTGATGTTATTAGGGTTTTCTAGTTTTCATATGATGGATTAGGATCTTAAATGTGTCTACAGATCTAAAGCTTCTTGAGAATGGCTTGAGTTGCAAATGATGTTATTAGGGTTTTCTAGTTTTCATATGATGGACTAGGGTTTTTTAATGTGTCTAGAGATCTAGAGCTTCTTGAGAGTGGCTTGAGTTGCAAATGATGTTATTAGGGTTTTCTAGTTTTCATATGATGGATTAGGGTTTTTGAATGTGTCTAGAGATCTTGAGCTTCTTGAGAGTTGCTTGAGTTGTAACTGATGTTATTAGGGTTTTCTATTTTTCATATGATGGATTAGGGTTTTTGAATGTGTCTAGAGATCTTGAGCTTCTTGAGAGTTGCTTGAGTTGTAACTGATGTTATTAGGGTTTTCCAGTATTCATATGATGGATTAGGGTTTTTAAATGTGTTTAGAGGTCTAGAGCTTCTTGAAAGAGGCTTGAGTTGCAAATGATGCTATTAGGGTTTTCTACTTTTTTACATGATGGATTATGGTTTTTAAATGTGTCTAGATATCTAGAGCTTTTTGAGAGTGGCTTGAGTTGCAACTGATGTTATTTGGGTTTTCTAGTTTTCATATGATGGATTAGGGTTTTTGAATGTGTCTAGAGATCTAGAGCTTCTTGAGAGTGGCTTGAGTTGCAAATGATGTTATTATGGTTTTCTAGTTTTCATATGATGGATTAGGGTTTTTAAATGTGTCAAGTGATCTAGAGCTTCTTGAAAGTGGCTTGGGCTGCAAATGATCTTATTAGGGTTTTCTAGTTTTCATATGATGGATTAGGGACTTTGAATGTGTCTAGAGATCTAGAGCTTCTTGAAAATGGCTTGAGTTGCAAATGATTTTATTAGGGTTTTCTAATTATCATATGACGGATTAGGGTTTTTGAATGTGTCTAGAGATCTAGAGCTTCTTGAGAGTTGCTTGTGTTGTAACTGATGTTATTAGGGTTTTCTAGTTTTCATATAATGGATTAGGGTTTTTAAATGTGTCTAGAGATCTATAGCTAATTGAAAGTGGCTTGAGTTGCAAATGATGCTATTAGGGTTTTCTAGTTTTCATATGATGGATTAGGGTTTTTGAATGTGTCTAGATATCTAGAGCTTATTAAGAGTGGATTGAGATGCAAATGATGTTATAAGGGTTTTCTAGTTTTCATATGATGGATTAGGGTTTTTGAATGTGTCTAGTGATCTAGAGCTTCTTGAAAGTGGCTTGAGTTGTAAATGATGTTATTACGGTTTTCTAGTTTTCATATGATGGATTAGGGTTTTTGAACGTGTCTAGAGATCTAGAGCTTCTTGAGAGTGGCTTGAGTTGCAAATGATGTTATTAGGGGTTTTCTAGTTTTCATATGTTGGATTAGGGTTTTTGAATGTGTCTAAAGACCTAGAGCTTCTTGAGAGTGGCTTGAGTTGTAACTGATGTTATTAGGGTTTTCTAGTTTTCATATGATGGATTAGGATTTTAAATGTGTCTACAGATCTAAAGCTTCTTGAGAATGGCTTGAGTTGCAAATGATGTTATTAAGGTTTTCTAGTTTTCATATGATGGATTAGGGTTTTTGAATGTGTCTAGAGATCTAGAACTTCTTGAAAGCGGCTTGAGTTGCAAATGATATTATTAGGGTTTTCTAGTTTTCATATGATGGATTAAGGTTTTTGAATGTGTCTAGAGATCTAGAGATTCTTGTGAGTGGCTTGAGTTGCAAATGATGTTATTAGGGTTTTCTAGTTTTCATATGATGGATTAGGATTTTAAATGTGTCTACAGATCTAAAGCTTCTTGAGAATGTCTTGAGTTACAAATGATGTTATTAGGGTTTTCTAGTTTTCATATGATGGATTAGGGTTTTTGAATGTGTCTAGAGATCTAGAACTTCTTCAAAATGGCTTGAGTTACAAATGATATTATTAGGGTTTTCTAGTTTTCATATGATGGATTAGGGGTTTTGAATGTGTCTAGAGATCTAGAGCTTCTTGAGAGTGGCTTGAGTTGCAAATGATGTTATTAGGGTTTTCTAGTTTTCATATAATGGATTAGGGTTTTTGAATGTGTCTAGAGATCTAGAGCTTCTTGAAAGTGGCTTGAGTTGCAAATAATGTTATTAGGGTTTTCTAGTTTTCATTGATGGATTAGGGTTTTTGAATGTGTCTATAGATCTAGAGCTTCTTGAGTGTGGCTTGAGTTGCAAATGATGTTGTTAGGGTTTTCTAGTTTTCATATGATGGATTAGGGTTTTTGAATGTGTCTAAAGATCTAGAGCTTCTAGAGAGTTTCTTGAGTTGTAACTGATGTTATTAGGGTTTTCTAGTTTTCATATGATGGATTAGGGTTTTTGAATGTGTCTAGAGATCTAGAACTTCTTGAAAGCGGCTTGAGTTGCAAATGATATTATTAGGGTTTTCTAGTTTTCATATGATGGATTAAGGTTTTTGAATGTGTCTAGAGATCTAGAGATTCTTGTGAGTGGCTTGAGTTGCAAATGCTGTTATTAGGGTTTTCTAGTTTTCATATGATGGATTAGGATTTTAAATGTGTCTATAGATCTAAAGCTTCTTGAGAATGTCTTGAGTTACAAATGATGTTATTAGGGTTTTCTAGTTTTCATATGATGGATTAGGGTTTTTGAATGTGTCTAGAGATCTAGAACTTCTTTAAAATGGCTTGAGTTACAAATGATGTTATTAGGGTTTTCTAGTTTTCATATGATGGATTAGGGGTTTTGAATGTGTCTAGAGATCTAGAGCTTCTTGAGAGTGGCTTGAGTTGCAAATGATGTTATTAGGGTTTTCTAGTTTTCATATAATGGATTAGGGTTTTTGAATGTGTCTAGAGATCTAGAGCTTCTTGAAAGTGGCTTGAGTTGCAAATAATGTTATTAGGTTTTTCTAGTTTTCATTGATGGATTAGGGTTTTTGAATGTGTCTAGAGATCTAGAGCTTCTTGAGTGTGGCTTGAGTTGCAAATGATGTTGTTAGGGTTTTCTAGTTTTCATATGATGGATTAGGGTTTTTAAATGTGTCTAGAGATCTAGAGCTTCTTGAGAGTTGCTTGAGTTGTAACTGATGTTATTAGGGTTTTCTAGTTTTCATATGATGGATTAGGGTTTTTAAATGTGTCTAGAGGTCTAGAGCTTCTTGAAAGTGGCTTGAGTTGCAAATGATGCTATTAGGGTTTTCTACTTTTTACATGATGAATTATGGTTTTTGAATGTGTCTAGATATCTAGAGCTTTTTGAGAGTGGCTTGAGTTGCAAGTGATTTTATTAGGGTTTTCTAGTTTTCATATGATGGATTAGGGTTTTTGAATGTGTCTAGAGATCTAGAGCTTCTAGAGAGTGGCTTGAGTTGCAAATGATGTTATTATGGTTTTCTAGTTTTCATATGATGGATTAGGGTTTTTAAATGTGTCAAGAGATCTAGAGCTTGTTGAAAGTGGCTTGAGTTGCAAATGAAGCTATTAGGGTTTTCTAGTTTTCATATGATGGATTAAGGTTTTTGAATGTGTCTAGAGATCTAGAGATTCTTGTGAGTGGCTTGAGTTGCAAATGATGTTATTAGGGTTTTCTACTTTTCATATGATGGATTAGGATTTTAAATGTGTCTATAGATCTAAAGCTTCTTGAGAATGGCTTGAGTTACAAATGATGTTATTAGGGTTTTCTAGTTTTCATATGATGGATTAGGGTTTTTGAATGTGTCTAGAGATCTAGAACTTCTTTAAAATGGCTTGAGTTACAAATGATGTTATTAGGGTTTTCTAGTTTTCATATGATGGATTAGGGGTTTTGAATGTGTCTAGAGATCTAGAGCTTCTTGAGAGTGGCTTGAGTTGCAAATGATGTTATTAGGGTTTTCTAGTTTTCATATAATGGATTAGGGTTTTTGAATGTGTCTAGAGATCTAGAGCTTCTTGAAAGTGGCTTGAGTTGCAAATAATGTTATTAGGTTTTTCTAGTTTTCATTGATGGATTAGGGTTTTTGAATGTGTCTAGAGATCTAGAGCTTCTTGAGTGTGGCTTGAGTTGCAAATGATGTTGCTAGGGTTTTCCAGTTTTCATATGATGGATTAGGGTTTTTGAATGTGTCTAGAGATCCAGAGCTTCTCGAGAGTGGCTTGAGTTGCAAATGATGTTATTAGGGGTTTTTTAGTTTTCGTATGTTGGATTAGGGTTTTTGACTGTGTCTAAAGATCTAGAGCTTCTTGAGAGTTGCTTGAGTTGTAATTGATGTTATTAGGGTTTTCTAGTTTTCATATGATGGATTAGGATTTTAAAGGTGTCTACAGATCTAAAGCTTCTTGAGAATGTCTTGAGTTGCACATGATGTTATTAGGGTTTTCTAGTTTTCATATGATGGATTAGGGTTTTTGAATGTGTCTAGAGATTTAGAGCTTCTTGAGAGTGGCTTGAGTTGCAAATGATGTTATTAGGGGTTTTCTAATTTTCATATGTTAGATTAGGGTTTTTGAATGTGTCTAAAGATCTAGAGCTTCTTGAGAGTTGCTTGAGTTGTAACTAATGTTATTAGGGTTTTCTAGTTTTCATATGATGGATTAGGATTTTAAATGTTTCTACAGATCTAAACCTTCTTGAGAATGGCTTGAGTTGCAAATGATGTTATTAGGGTTTTCTAGTTTTCATATGATGGATTAGGGTTTTTGAATGTGTCTAGAGATCTAGAACTTCTTGAAAATGGCTGGAGTTACAAATGATGTTATTAGGGTTTTCTAGTTTTCATATGATGGATTAGGGGTTTTGAATGTGTCTAGAGATCTAGAGCTTCTTGAGAGTGGCTTGAGTTGCAAATGATGTAATTAGGGTTTTCTAGTTTTCATATAATGGATTAGGGTTTTTGAAGGTGTCTAGAGATCTAGAGCTTCTTGAAAGTGGCTTGAGTTGCAAATAATGTTATTAGGGTTTTCTAGTTTTCATTGATGGATTAGGGTTTTTGAATGTGTCTAGAGATCTAGAGCTTCTTGTGTGTGGCTTGAGTTGCAAATGATGTTGTTAGGGTTTTCTAGTTTTCATATGATGGATTAGGGTTTTTGAATGTGTCTAGAGATCTAGAGCTTCTTGAGAGTTGCATGGGTTGTAACTGACGTTATTAGGGTTTTCTAGTTTTCATATGATGGATTAGGGTTTTTAAATGTGTCTAGAGGTCTAGAGCTTCTTGAAAGTGGCTTGAGTTGCAAATGATGCTATTAGGGTTTTCTACTTTTTACATGATGAATTGTGGTTTTTTAATGTGTCTAGATATCTAGAGCTTTTTGAGAGTGGCTTGAGTTGCAAGTGATTTTATTAGGGTTTTCTAGTTTTCATATGATGGATTAGGGTTTTTGAATGTGTCTATAGATCTAGAGCTTCTTGAGAGTGGCTTGAGTTGCAAATGATGTTATTATTGTTTTCTAGTTTTCATATGATGGATTAGGGTTTTTAAATGTGTCAAGTGATCTAGAGCTTGTTGAAAGTGGCTTGAGTTGCAAATGATGCTATTAGGTTTTCTAGTTTTCATATGATGGATTAGGGTTTTTGAATTTGTCTAGAGATCTAGAACTTCTTGAAAATGGCTTGAGTTACAAATGATGTTATTAGGGTTTTCTAGTTTTCGTATGATGGATTAGGGGTTTTGAATGTGTCTAGAGATCTAGAGCTTCTTGAGAGTGGCTTGAGTTGCAAATGATGTTATTTGGGTTTTCTAGTTTTCATATAATGGATTAGGGTTTTTGAATGTGTCTAGAGATCTAGAGCTTCTTGAAAGTGGCTTGAGTTGCAAATAATGTTATTAGGGTTTTCTAGTTTTCATTGATGGATTAGGGTTTTTGAATGTGTCTAGAGATCTAGAGCTCCTTGAGTGTGGCTTGAGTTGCAAATGATGTTGTTAGGGTATTCTAGTTTTCATATGATGGATTAGGGTTTTTGAATGTGTCTAGAGATCTAGAGCTTCTTGAGAGTTGCTTGAGTTGTAACTGATGTTATTAGGGTTTTCTAGTTTTCATATGATGGATTAGGGTTTTTAAATGTGTCTAGAGGTCTAGAGCTTCTTGAAAGTGGCTTGAGTTGCAAATGATGCTATTAGGGTTTTCTACTTTTTACATGATGAATTATGGTTTTTGAATGTGTCTAGATATCTAGAGCTTTTTGAGAGTGGCTTGAGTTGCAAGTAATTTTATTAGGTTTTTCTAGTTTTCATATGATGGATTAGGGTTTTTGAATGTGTCTAGAGATCTAGAGCTTCTAGAGAGTGGCTTGAGTTGCAAATGATGTTATTATGGTTTTCTAGTTTTCATATGATGGATTAGGGTTTTTAAATGTGTCAAGAGATCTAGAGCTTGTTGAAAGTGGCTTGAGTTGCAAATGAAGCTATTAGGGTTTTCTAGTTTTCATATGATGGATTAGGGTTTTTGAATGTGCCTAGAGATCTAGAGCTTCTTGAAAGTGACTTGAGTTGCAAATGATGTTGCTAGGGTTTTCCAGTTTTCATATGATGGATTAGGGTTTTTGAATGTGTCTAGAGATCCAGAGCTTCTCGAGAGTGGCTTGAGTTGCAAATGATGTTATTAGGGGTTTTTTAGTTTTCGTATGTTGGATTAGGGTTTTTGACTGTGTCTAAAGATCTAGAGCTTCTTGAGAGTTGCTTGAGTTGTAATTGATGTTATTAGGGTTTTCTAGTTTTCATATGATGGATTAGGATTTTAAAGGTGTCTACAGATCTAAAGCTTCTTGAGAATGTCTTGAGTTGCACATGATGTTATTAGGGTTTTCTAGTTTTCATATGATGGATTAGGGTTTTTGAATGTGTATAGAGATTTAGAGCTTCTTGAGAGTGGCTTGAGTTGCAAATGATGTTATTAGGGGTTTTCTAATTTTCATATGTTAGATTAGGGTTTTTGAATGTGTCTAAAGATCTAGAGCTTCTTGAGAGTTGCTTGAGTTGTAACTAATGTTATTAGGGTTTTCTAGTTTTCATATGATGGATTAGGATTTTAAATGTTTCTACAGACCTAAACCTTCTTGAGAATGGCTTGAGTTGCAAATGATGTTATTAGGGTTTTCTAGTTTTCATATGATGGATTAGGGTTTTTGAATGTGTCTAGAGATCTAGAACTTCTTGAAAATGGCTGGAGTTACAAATGATGTTATTAGGGTTTTCTAGTTTTCATATGATGGATTAGGGGTTTTGAATGTGTCTAGAGATCTAGAGCTTCTTGAGAGTGGCTTGAGTTGCAAATGATGTAATTAGGGTTTTCTAGTTTTCATATAATGGATTAGGGTTTTTGAATGTGTCTAGAGATCTAGAGCTTCTTGAAAGTGGCTTGAGTTGCAAATAATGTTATTAGGGTTTTCTTGTTTTCATTGATGGATTAGGGTTTTTGAATGTGTCTAGAGATCTAGAGCTTCTTGTGTGTGGCTTGAGTTGCAAATGATGTTGTTAGGGTTTTCTAGTTTTCATATGATGGATTAGGGTTTTTGAATGTGTCTAGAGATCTAGAGCTTCTTGACAGTTGCGTGGGTTGTAACTGACGTTATTAGGGTTTTCTAGTTTTCATATGATGGATTAGGGTTTTTAAATGTGTCTAGAGGTCTAGAGCTTCTTGAAAGTGGCTTGAGTTGCAAATGATGCTATTAGGGTTTTCTACTTTTTACATGATGAATTATGGTTTTTTAATGTGTCTAGATATCTAGAGCTTTTTGAGAGTGGCTTGAGTTGCAAGTGATTTTATTAGGGTTTTCTAGTTTTCATATGATGGATTAGGGTTTTTGAATGTGTCTATAGATCTAGAGCTTCTTGAGAGTGGCTTGAGTTGCAAATGATGTTATTATTGTTTTCTAGTTTTCATATGATGGATTAGGGTTTTTAAATGTGTCAAGTGATCTAGAGCTTGTTGAAAGTGGCTTGAGTTGCAAATGATGCTATTAGGGTTTTCTAGTTTTCATATGATGGATTAGGGTTTTTGAATTTGTCTAGAGATCTAGAACTTCTTGAAAATGGCTTGAGTTACAAATGATGTTATTAGGGTTTTCTAGTTTTCGTATGATGGATTAGGGGTTTTGAATGTGTCTAGAGATCTAGAGCTTCTTGAGAGTGGCTTGAGTTGCAAATGATGTTATTTGGGTTTTCTAGTTTTCATATAATGGATTAGGGTTTTTGAATGTGTCTAGAGATCTAGAGCTTCTTGAAAGTGGCTTGAGTTGCAAATAATGTTATTAGGGTTTTCTAGTTTTCATTGATGGATTAGGGTTTTTGAATGTGTCTAGAGATCTAGAGCTTCTTGAGTGTGGCTTGAGTTGCAAATGATGTTGTTAGGGTATTCTAGTTTTCATATGATGGATTAGGGTTTTTGAATGTGTCTAGAGATCTAGAGCTTCTTGAGAGTTGCTTGAGTTGTAACTGATGTTATTAGGGTTTTCTAGTTTTCATATGATGGATTAGGGTTTTTAAATGTGTCTAGAGATCTAGAGCTTCTTGAAAGTGGCTTGAGTTGCAAATGATGCTATTAGGATTTTCTACTTTTTACATGATGAATTATGGTTTTTGAATGTGTCTAGATATCTAGAGCTTTTTGAGAGTGGCTTGAATTGCAAGTTATTTTATTAGGGTTTTCTAGTTTTCATATGATAGATTAGGGTTTTTGAATGTGTCTAGAGATCTAGAGCTTCTTGAGAGTGGCTTGAGTTGCAAATGATGTTATTATGGTTTTCTAGTTTTCATATGATGGATTAGGGTTTTTAAATGTGTCAAGAGATCTAGAGCTTGTTGAAAGTGGCTTGAGTTGCAAATGATGCTATTAGGGTTTTCTAGTTTTCATATGATGGATTAGGGGTTTTGAATGTGCCTAGAGATCTAGAGCTTCTTGAAAGTGACTTGAGTTGCAAATGATGTTGCTAGGGTTTTCTAGTTTTCATATGATGGATTAGGGTTTTTGAATGTGTCTAGAGATCCAGAGCTTCTCGAGAGTGGCTTGTGTTGCAAATGATGTTATTAGGGGTTTTTTAGTTTTCATATGTTGGATTAGGGTTTTTTAATGTGTCTAAAGATCTAGAGCTTCTTGAGAGTTGCTTGAGTTGTAACTGATGTTATTAGGGTTTTCTAGTTTTCATATGATGTATTAGGATTTTAAATGAGTCTACAGATCTAAAGCTTATTGAGAATGGCTTGAGTTGCAAATGATGTTGTTAGGGTTTTCTAGTTTTCATATGATGGATTAGGGTTTTTGAATGTGTCTAGAGATCTAGAACTTCTTGAAAGTGGCTTGAGTTACAAATGATGTTATTAGGGTTTTCTAGTTTTCATATGATGGATTAGGGTTTTTGAATGTTTCTAGAGATCTAGAGCTTCTTGAGAGTGGCTTGAGTTGCAAATGATGTTATTAGGGTTTTCTAGTTTTCATATGATGGAATAGGGTTTTTGAATGTGTCTAGAGATCTAGAGCTTCTTGAAAGTGGTTTGAGTTGCAAATAATGTTATTAGGGTTTTCTAGTTTTCATTGATGGATTAGGGTTTTTGAATGTGTCTAGAGATCTAGAGCTTCTTGAGTGTGGCTTGAGTTGCAAACGATGTTGTTAGGGTTTTCTAGTTTTCATATGATGGATTAGGGTTTTTTAATGTGTCTAGAGATCTAGAGCTTCTTCAGAGTTGTTTGAGTTGTAACTGATGTTATTAGGGTTTTCTAGTTTTCATATGATGGATTAGGGTTTTTAAATGTGTCTAGAGGTCTAGAGCTTCTTGAAAGTGGCTTGAGTTGCAAATGATGCTATTAGGGTTTTCTACATTTTACATGATGGATTATGGTTTTTGAATGTGTCTAGATATCTAGAGTTTTTTGAGAGTGGCTTGAGTTGCAGGTGATGTTATTAGGGTTTTCTAGTTTTCATATGATGGATTAGGGTTTTTGAATGTGTCTAGAGATCTAGAGCTTCTTGAGAGTGGCTTGAGTTACAAATGATGTTATTATGGTTTTCTAGTTTTCATATGATGCATTAGGGTTTTTGAATGTGTTAAGAGATCTAGAGCTTCTTGAAAGTGGCTTGAGTTGCAAATGATGCTATTAGGGTTTTCTAGTTTTCATATGATGGATTAGGGTTTTCGAATGTGCCTAGAGATCTAGAGCTTCTGGAAAGTGACTTGAGTTGCAAATGATGTTGCTAGGGTTTTCTAGTTTTCATATGATGGATTAGGGTTTTTGAATGTGTCTAGAAATCTAGAGCTTCTTGAGAGTGGCTTGAGTTGCAAATGATGTTATTAGGGATTTTCTAGTTTTCTTACGTTGGATTAGGGTTTTTGAATGTGTCTAAAGATCTAGAGATGCTTCAGAGTTGCTTGAGTTGTAACTGATGTTATTAGGGTTTTCTAGTTTTCATATGATGGATTAGGATTTTAAATGTGTCTACAGATCTAAAGCTTCTTGAGAATGGCTTGAGTTGCAAATGATGTTATTAGGGTTTTCTAGTTTTCATATGATGGATTAGGGTTTTTGAATGTGTCTAGAGATCTAGAGCTTCTTGAGAGTGGCTTGAGTTGCAAATGATGTTATTAGGGTTTTCTAGTTTTCATATGATGAATTAGGGTTTTTAAATGTGTCAAGAGATCTAGAGCTTCTTGAAAGTGGCTTGAGTTGCAAATGATGCTATTAGGGTTTTCTAGTTTTCATATGATGGATTAGGGTTTTTGAATGTGCCTAGAGATCTAGAGCTTCTTGAAAGTGACTTGAGTTGCAAATGATGTTGCTAGGGTTTTCTAGTTTTCATATGATGGATTAGGGTTTTTGAATGTGTCTAGAGATCCAGAGCTTCTCGAGAGTGGCTTGTGTTGCAAATGATGTTATTAGGGGTTTTTTAGTTTTCATATGTTGGATTAGGGTTTTTTAATGTGTCTAAAGATCTAGAGCTTCTTGAGAGTTGCTTGAGTTGTAACTGATGTTATTAGGGTTTTCTAGTTTTCATATGATGGATTAGGATTTTAAATGTGTCTACAGATCAAAAGCTTCTTGAGAATGGCTTGAGTTGCAAATGATGTTGTTAGGGTTTTCTAGTTTTCATATGATGGATTAGGGTTTTTGAATGTGTCTAGAGATCTAGAACTTCTTGAAAGTGGCTTGAGTTACAAATGATGTTATTAGGGTTTTCTAGTTTTCATATGATGGATTAGGGTTTTTGAATGTGTCTAGAGATCTAGAGCTTCTTGAGAGTGGCTTGAGTTGCAAATGATGTTATTAGGGTTTTCTAGTTTTCAAATGATGGAATAGGGTTTTTGAATGTGTCTAGAGATCTAGAGCTTCTTGAAAGTGGTTTGAGTTGCAAATAATGTTATTAGGGTTTTCTAGTTTTCATTGATGGATTAGGGTTTTTGAATGTGTCTAGAGATCTAGAGCTTCTTGAGTGTGGCTTGAGTTGCAAATGATGTTGTTAGGGTTTTCTAGTTTTCATATGATGGATTAGGGTTTTTTAATGTGTCTAGAGATCTAGAGCTTCTTCAGAGTTGCTTGAGTTGTAACTGATGTTATTAGGGTTTTCTAGTTTTCATATGATGGATTAGGGTTTTTAAATGTGTCTAGAGGTCTAGAGCTTCTTGAAAGTGGCTTGAGTTGCAAATGATGCTATTAGGGTTTTCTACATTTTACATGATGGATTATGGTTTTTGAATGTGTCTAGATATCTAGAGTTTTTTGAGAGTGGCTTGAGTTGCAAGTGATGTTATTAGGGTTTTCTAGTTTTCATATGATGGATTAGGGTTTTTGAATGTGTCTAGAGATCTAGAGCTTCTTGAGAGTGGCTTGAGTTGCAAATGATGTTATTAGGGTTTTCTAGTTTTCATATGATGGATTAGGGTTTTTAAATGTGTCAAGAGATCTAGAGCTTCTTGAAAGTGGCTTGAGTTGCAAATGATGCTATTAGGGTTTTCTAGTTTTCATATGATGGATTAGGGTTTTTGAATGTGCCTAGAGATCTAGAGCTTCTTGAAAGTGACTTGAGTTGCAAATGATGTTGCTAGGGTTTTCTAGTTTTCATATGATGGATTAGGGTTTTTGAATGTGTCTAGAGATCCAGAGCTTCTCGAGAGTGGCTTGTGTTGCAAATGATGTTATTAGGGGTTTTTTAGTTTTCATATGTTGGATTAGGGTTTTTTAATGTGTCTAAAGATCTAGAGCTTCTTGAGAGTTGCTTGAGTTGTAACTGATGTTATTAGGGTTTTCTAGTTTTCATATGATGGATTAGGATTTTAAATGTGTCTACAGATCAAAAGCATCTTGAGAATGGCTTGAGTTGCAAATGATGTTGTTAGGGTTTTCTAGTTTTCATATGATGGATTAGGGTTTTTGAATGTGTCTAGAGATCTAGAACTTCTTGAAAGTGGCTTGAGTTACAAATGATGTTATTAGGGTTTTCTAGTTTTCATATGATGGATTAGGGTTTTTGAATGTGTCTAGAGATCTAGAGCTTCTTGAGAGTGGCTTGAGTTGCAAATGATGTTATTAGGGTTTTCTAGTTTTCAAATGATGGAATAGGGTTTTTGAATGTGTCTAGAGATCTAGAGCTTCTTGAAAGTGGTTTGAGTTGCAAATAATGTTATTAGGGTTTTCTAGTTTTCATTGATGGATTAGGGTTTTTGACTGTGTCTAGAGATCTAGAGCTTCTTGAGTGTGGCTTGAGTTGCAAATGATGTTGTTAGGGTTTTCTAGTTTTCATATGATGGATTAGGGTTTTTTAATGTGTCTAGAGATCTAGATCTTCTTCAGAGTTGCTTGAGTTGTAACTGATGTTATTAGGGTTTTCTAGTTTGCATATGATGGATTAGGGTTTTTAAATGTGTCTAGAGGTCTAGAGCTTCTTGAAAGTGGCTTGAGTTGCAAATGATGCTATTAGGGTTTTCTACATTTTACATGATGGATTATGGTTTTTGAATGTGTCTAGATATCTAGAGTTTTTTGAGAGTGGCTTGAGTTGCAAGTGATGTTATTAGGGTTTTCTAGTTTTCATATGATGGATTAGGATTTTTGAATGTGTCTAGAGATCTAGAGCTTCTTGAGAGTGGCTTGAGTTACAAATGATGTTATTATGGTTTTCTAGTTTTCATATGATGTATTAGGGTTTTTGAATGTGTTAAGAGATCTAGAGCTTCTTGAAAGTGGCTTAAGTTGCAAATGATGCTATTAGGGTTTTCTAGTTTTCATATGATGGATTAGGGTTTTCGAATGTGCCTAGAGATCTAGAGCTTCTGGAAAGTGACTTGAGTTGCAAATGATGTTGCTAGGGTTTTCTAGTTTTCATATGATGGATTAGGGTTTTTGAATGTGTCTAGAAATCTAGAGGTTCTTGAGAGTGGCTTGAGTTGCAAATGATGTTATTAGGGATTTTCTAGTTTTCATATGTTGGATTAGGGTTTTTGAATGTGTCTAAAGATCTAGAGATGCTTCAGAGTTGCTTGAGTTGTAACTGATGTTATTAGGGTTTTCTAGTTTTCATATGATGGATTAGGATTTTAAATGTGTCTACAGATCTAAAGCTTCTTGAGAATGGCTTGAGTTGCAAATGATGTTATTAGGGTTTTCTAGTTTTCATATGATGGATTAGGGTTTTTGAATGTGTCTAGAGATCTAGAGCTTCTTGAGAGTGGCTTGAGTTGCAAATGATGTTATTAGGATTTTCTAGTTTTCTATTGATGGATTAGGGTTTTTGAATGTGTCTAGAGATCTAGAGCTTCTTGAAAGTGGCTTGAGTTGCAAATAATGTTATTAGGGTTTTCTAGATTTCATTGATGGATTAGGGTTTTTGAATGTGTCTAGAGATCTAGAGCTTCTTGAGTGTGGCTTGAGTTGCAAACGATGTTGTTAGGGTTTTCTAGTTTTCATATGATGGATTAGGGTTTTTAAATGTGTCTAGAGGTCTAGAGCTTCTTGAAAGTGGCTTGAGTTGCAAATGATGCTATTAGGGTTTTCTACTTTTTACATGATGGATTATGGTTTTTGAATGTGTCTAGATATCTAGAGCTTTTTGAGAGTGGCTTGAGTTCCAAGTGATGTTATTAGGGTTTTCTAGTTTTCATATGATGGATTAGGGTTTCTGAATGTGTCTAGAGATCTAGAGCTTCTTGAGAGTGGCTTGATTTGCAAATGATGTTATTATGGTTTTCTAGTTTTCATATGATGGATTAGGGTTTTTAAATGTGTCAAAAGATCTAGAGCTTCTTCAAAGTGGCTTGAGTTGCAAACGATGCTATTAGGGTTTTCTAGTTTTCATATGATGGATTAGGGTTTTTGAATGTGTCTAGAGATCTAGAGCTTCTTGAGTGTGGCTTGAGTTGCAAATGATGTTATTAGGGGTTTTCTAGTTTTCGTATGTTGGATTAGGGTTTTTGAATGTGTCTAGAGATCTAAAGCTTCTTGAGAGTGGCTTGAGTTGCAAATGATGTTATTATGGTTTTCTAGTTTTCATATGATAGATTAGGGTTTTTAAATGTGTCAAGAGATCTAGAGCTTTTTGAAAGTGGCTTGAGTTGCAAATGATGCTATTAGGGTTTTCTAGTTTTCATATGATGGATTAGGGTTTTTGAATGTGCCTAGAGATCTAGAGCTTCTTGAAAGTGACTTGAGTTGCAAATGATGTTGCTAGGGTTTTCTAGTTTTCATATGATGGATTAGGGTTTTTAAATGTGTCTAGAGATCTAGAGCTTCTTGAGACTGGCTTGAGTTGCAAATGATGTTATTAGGGGTTTTCTAGTTTTCGTATGTTGGATTAGGGTTTTTGAATGTGTCTAAAGATCTAGAGCTTCTTTAGAGTTGCTTGAGTTGTAACTGATGTTATTAGGGTTTTCTAGTTTTCATATGATGGATTAGGATTTTAAATGTGTGTACAGATCTAAAGCTTCTTGAGAATGTCTTGAGTTGCAAATGATGTTATTAGGGTTTTCTAGTTTTCATATGATGGATTAGGGTTTTTGAATGTGTCTAGAGATCTAGAGCTTCTTGAGAGTGGCTTGAGTTGCAAATGATGTTATTAGGGGTTTTCTAGTTTTCATATGTTGGATTAGGGTTTTTGAATGTGTCTAAAGATCTAGAGCTTCTTGAGAGTTGCTTGAGTTGTAACTGATGTTATTAG
The DNA here is from genome assembly GCA_023525715.1 of Cichorium intybus. Taxonomy (NCBI): domain Eukaryota; kingdom Viridiplantae; phylum Streptophyta; class Magnoliopsida; order Asterales; family Asteraceae; genus Cichorium; species Cichorium intybus. Next base: position 64,933,235 of record CM042017.1, on the reverse strand, counting down.
GGTTTTCTAGTTTTCATATGATGAATTAGGATTTTAAATGTGTCTATAGATCTAAAGCTTCTTGAGAATGGCTTGAGTTGCAAATGATGTTATTAGGGTTTTCTAGTTTTTATATGATGGATTAGGGTTTTTGAATGTGTCTAGAGATCTAGAACTTCTTGAAAGTGGCTTGAGTTACAAATGATGTTATTAGGGTTTTCTAGTTTTCATATGATGGATTAGGGTTTTTGAATGTGTCTAGAGATCTAGAGCTTCTTGAGAGTGGCTTGAGTTGCAACTGATGTTATTAGGGTTTTCTAGTTTTCATATGATGGATTAGGGTTTTTGAATGTGTCTAGAGATCTAGTGCTTCTTGAAAGTGGCTTGAGTTGCAAATAATGTTATTACGGTTTTCTAGTTTTCATTGATGGATTAGGGTTTTTGAATGTGTCTAGATATCTAGAGCTTCTTGAGTGTGGCTTGAGTTGCAAATGATGTTGTTAGGGTTTTCTAGTTTTCATATGATGGATTAGGGTTTTTGAATGTGTCTAGAGATCTAGAGCTTCTTGAGAGTTGCTTGAGTTGTAATAGATGTTATTAGGGTTTTCTAGTTTTCATATGATGGATTAGGGTTTTTAAATGTGTCTAGAGGTCTAGAGGTTCTTGAAAGTGGCTTGAGTTGCAAATGATGCTATTAGGGTTTTCTACTTTTTACATGACGGATTATGGTTTTTGAATGTTTCTAGATATCTAGAGCTTTTTGAGAGTGGCTTGAGTTGCAAGTGATGTTATTAGGGTTTTCTAGTTTTCATATGATGGATTAGGGTTTTTGAATGTTTCTAGAGATCTAGAGCTTCTTGAGAGTGGCTTGAGTTACAAATGATGTTATTATTGTTTTCTAGTTTTCATATGATGGATTAGGGTTTTTAAATGTGTCAAGAGATCTAGAGCTTCTTGAAAGTGGCTTGAGTTGCAAATGATGCTATTAGGGTTTTCTAGTTTTCATATGATGGATTAGGGTTTTTGAATGTGCCTAGTGATCTAGAGCTTCATGAAAGTGACTTGAGTTGCAAATGATGTTGCTAGGGTTTTCTAGTTTTCATATGATGGATTAGGGTTTTTGAATGTGTCTAGAGATCTAGAACTTCTTGAAAGCGGCTTGATTTGCAAATGATGTTATTAGGGTTTTCTAGTTTTCATATGATGGATTAAGGTTTTTGAATGTGTCTAGAGATCTAGAGATTCTTGAGAGTGGCTTGAGTTGCAAATGATGTTATTAGGGTTTTCTAGTTTTCATATGATGGATTAGGAATTTAAATGTGTCTACAGATCTAAAGCTTCTTGAGAATTTCTTGAGTTGCAAATGATGTTATTAGGGTTTTCTAGTTTTCATATGATGGACTAGGGTTTTTGAATGTGTCTAGAGATCTAGAGCTTCTTGAGAGTGGCTTGAGTTGCAAATAATGTTATTAGGGTTTTCTAGTTTTCATATGATGGCTTAGGGTTTTCAATGTGTCTAGAGATCTAGAGCTTCTTGAAAGTGGCTTGAGTTTCAAATAATGTTATTAGGGTTTTCTAGTTTTCATTGATGGATTAGGGTTTTTGAATGTGTCTAGAGATCTATAGCTTCTTGAGTGTGGCTTGAGTTGCAAATGATGTTGTTAGGATTTTCTAGTTTTCATATGATGGATTAGGGTTTTTGCATGTGTCTAGAGATATAGAGCTTCTTGAGAGTTGCTTGAGTTGTAACTGATGTTATTAGGGTTTTCTAGTTTTCATATGATGGATTAGGGTTTTTAAATGTGTCTAGAGGTCTAGAGCTTCTTGAAAGAGGCTTGAGTTGCAAATGATGCTATTAGGGTTTTCTACTTTTTACATGATGGATTATGGTTTTTGAATGTGTCTAGATATCTAGAGCTTTTTGAGAGTGGCTTCAGTTGCAACTGATGTTATTTGGGTTTTCTAGTTTTCATATGATGGATTAGGGTTTTTAAATGTGTCTAGAGATCTAGAGCTTCTTGAGAGTGGCTTGAGTTGCAAATGATGTTATTATGGTTTTCTAGTTTTCATATGATGGATTAGGGTTTTTAAATGTGTCAAGAGATCTAGAGCTTTTTGAAAGTGGCTTGAGTTGCAAATGATGCTATTAGGGTTTTCTAGTTTTCATATGATGGATTAGGGCTTTTGAATGTGCCTAGAGATCTAGAGCTTCTTGAAAGTGACTTGAGTTGCAAATGATGTTGCTAGGGTTTTCTAGTTTTCATATGATGGATTAGGGTTTTTAAATGTGTCTAGAGATCTAGAGCTTCTTGAGACTGGCTTGAGTTGCAAATGATGTTATTAGGGGTTTTCTAGTTTTCGTATGTTGGATTAGGGTTTTTGAATGTGTCTAAAGATCTAGAGCTTCTTTAGAGTTGCTTGAGTTGTAACTGATGTTATTAGGGTTTTCTAGTTTTCATATGATGGATTAGGATTTTAAATGTGTGTACAGATCTAAAGCTTCTTGAGAATGTCTTGAGTTGCAAATGATGTTATTAGGGTTTTCTAGTTTTCATATGATGGATTAGGGTTTTTGAATGTGTCTAGAGATCTAGAGCTTCTTGAGAGTGGCTTGAGTTGCAAATGATGTTATTAGGGGTTTTCTAGTTTTCATATGTTGGATTAGGGTTTTTGAATGTGTCTAAAGATCTAGAGCTTCTTGAGAGTTGCTTGAGTTGTAACTGATGTTATTAGGGTTTTCTAGTTTTCATATGATGAATTAGGATTTTAAATGTGTCTATAGATCTAAAGCTTCTTGAGAATGGCTTGAGTTGCAAATGATGTTATTAGGGTTTTCTAGTTTTCATATGATGGATTAGGGTTTTTGAATGTGTCTAGAGATCTAGAACTTCTTGAAAGTGGCTTGAGTTACAAATGATGTTATTAGGGTTTTCTAGTTTTCATATGATGGATTAGGGTTTTTGAATGTGTCTTGAGATCTAGAGCTTCTTGAGAGTGGCTTGAGTTGCAACTGATGTTATTAGGGTTTTCTAGTTTTCATATGATGGATTAGGGTTTTTGAATGTGTCTAGAGATCTAGTGCTTCTTGAAAGTGGCTTGATTTGCAAATAATGTTATTACGGTTTTCTAGTTTTCATTGATGGATTAGGGTTTTTGAATGTGTCTAGATATCTAGAGCTTCTTGAGTGTGGCTTGAGTTGCAAATGATGTTGTTAGGGTTTTCTAGTTTTCATATGATGGATTAGGGTTTTTGAATGTGTCTAGAGATCTAGAGCTTCTTGAGAGTTGCTTGAGTTGTAATAGATGTTATTAGGGTTTTCTAGTTTTCATATGATGGATTAGGGTTTTTAAATGTGTCTAGAGGTCTAGAGGTTCTTGAAAGTGGCTTGAGTTGCAAATGATGCTATTAGGGTTTTCTACTTTTTACATGACGGATTATGGTTTTTGAATGTTTCTAGATATCTAGAGCTTTTTGAGAGTGGCTTGAGTTGCAAGTGATGTTATTAGGGTTTTCTAGTTTTCATATGATGGATTAGGGTTTTTGAATGTTTCTAGAGATCTAGAGCTTCTTGAGAGTGGCTTGAGTTACAAATGATGTTATTATTGTTTTCTAGTTTTCATATGATGGATTAGGGTTTTTAAATGTGTCAAGAGATCTAGAGCTTCTTGAAAGTGGCTTGAGTTGCAAATGATGCTATTAGGGTTTTCTAGTTTTCATATGATGGATTAGGGTTTTTGAATGTGCCTAGTGATCTAGAGCTTCATGAAAGTGACTTGAGTTGCAAATGATGTTGCTAGGGTTTTCTAGTTTTCATATGATGGATTAGGGTTTTTGAATGTGTCTAGAGATCTAGAACTTCTTGAAAGCGGCTTGATTTGCAAATGATGTTATTAGGGTTTTCTAGTTTTCATATGATGGATTAAGGTTTTTGAATGTGTCTAGAGATCTAGAGATTCTTGAGAGTGGCTTGAGTTGCAAATGATGTTATTAGGGTTTTCTAGTTTTCATATGATGGATTAGGAATTTAAATGTGTCTACAGATCTAAAGCTTCTTGAGAATTTCTTGAGTTGCAAATGATGTTATTAGGGTTTTCTAGTTTTCATATGATGGACTAGGGTTTTTGAATGTGTCTAGAGATCTAGAGCTTCTTAAGAGTGGCTTGAGTTGCAAATAATGTTATTAGGGTTTTCTAGTTTTCATATGATGGATTAGGGTTTTGAATATGTCTAGAGATCTAGAGCTTCTTGAAAGTTGCTTGAGTTTCAAATAATGTTATTAGGGTTTTCTAGTTTTCATTGATGGATTAGGGTTTTTGAATGTGTCTAGACATCTATAGCTTCTTGAGTGTGGCTTGAGTTGCAAATGATGTTGTTAGGATTTTCTAGTTTTCATATGATGGATTAGGGTTTTTGCATGTGTCTAGAGATCTAGAGCTTCTTGAGAGTTGCTTGAGTTGTAACTGATGTTATTAGGGTTTTCTAGTTTTCATATGATGGATTAGGGTTTTTAAATGTGTCTAGAGGTCTAGAGCTTCTTGAAAGAGGCTTGAGTTGCAAATGATGCTATTAGGGTTTTCTACTTTTTACATGATGGATTATGGTTTTTGAATGTGTCTAGATATCTAGAGCTTTTTGAGAGTGGCTTCAGTTGCAACTGATGTTATTTGGGTTTTCTAGTTTTCATATGATGGATTAGGGTTTTTAAATGTGTCTAGAGATCTAGAGCTTCTTGAGAGTGGCTTGAGTTGCAAATGATGTTATTATGGTTTTCTAGTTTTCATATGATGGATTAGGGTTTTTAAATGTGTCAAGAGATCCAGAGCTTCTTGAAAATGGCTTGAGTTGCAAATGATGCTATTAGGGTTTTCTAGTTTTCATATGATGGATTAGGGTTTTTGAATGTGTATAGAGATCTAGAGCTTCTTGAAAGTGACTTGAGTTGCAAATGATGTTGTTAGGGTTTTCTAGTTTTCATATGATGGATTAGGGTTTTTGAATGTGTCTAGAGATCTAGAGCTTCTTGAGAGTGGCTTGAGTTGCAACTGATGTTATTGGGGGTTTTCTAGTTTTCATATGTTGGATTAGGGTTTTTGAATGTGTCTAAAGATCTAGAGCTTCTTGAGAGTTGCTTGAGTTGTAACTGATGTTATTAGGGTTTTCTAGTTTTCATATGATGGATTAGGATTTTAAATGTGTCTACAGATCTAAAGCTTCTTGAGAATGGCTTGAGTTGCAAATGATGTTATTAAGGTTTTCTAGTTTTCATATGATGGATTAGGGTTTTTGGATGTGTCTAGAGATCTAGAACTTCTTGAAAGCGGCTTGAGTTGCAAATGATGTTATTAGGGTTTTCTAGTTTTCATATGATGGATTAAGGTTTTTGAATGTGTCTAGAGATCTAGAGATTCTTGAGAGTGGCTTGAGTTGCAAATGATGTTATTAGGGTTTTCTAGTTTTCATATGATGGATTAGGATTTTAAATGTGTCAACAGATCTAAAGCTTCTTGAGAATGTCTTGAGTTGCAAATGATGTTATTAGGGTTTTCTAGTTTTCATATGATGGACTAGGGTTTTGAATGTGTCTAGAGATCTAGAGCTTCTTGAGAGTGGCTTGAGTTGCAAATGATGTTATTAGGGTTTTCTAATTTTCATATGATGGATTAGGGTTTTGAATGTGTCTAGAGATCTAGAGCTTCTTGAAAGTGGCTTGAGTTTCAAATAATGTTATTAAGGTTTTCTAGTTTTCATTGATGGATTAGGGTTTTTGAATGTGTCTAGAGATCTATAGCTTCTTGAGTGTGGCTTGAGTTGCAACTGATGTTATTTGGGTTTTCTAGTTTTCATATGATGGATTAGGGTTTTTGAATGTGTCTAGAGATCTAGAGCTTCTTGAGAGTGGCTTGAGTTTCAAATGATGTTATAATGGTTTTCTAGTTTTCATATGATGGATTAGGGTTTTTAAATGTGTCAAGAGATCTAAAGCTTCTTGAAAGTGGCTTGAGTTGCAAATGATGCTATTAGGGTTTTCTAGTTTTCATTTGATGGATTAGGGTTTTTGAATGTGTATAGAGATCTAGAGCTTCTTGAAAGTGACTTGAGTTGCAAATGATGTTGTTAGGGTTTTCTAGTTTTCATATGATGGATTAGGGTTTTTGAATGTGTCTAGAGATCTAGAGCTTCTTGAGAGTGGCTTGAGTTGCAACTGATGTTATTAGGGGTTTTCTAGTTTTCATATGTTGGATTAGGGTTTTTGAATGTGTTTAAAGATCTGGAGCTTCTTGAGAGTTGCTTGAGTTGTAACTGATGTTATTAGGGTTTTCTGGTTTTCATATGATGGATTAGGATTTTAAGTGTGTCTACAGATCTAAAGCTTCTTGAGAATGGCTTGGGTTGCAAATGATGTTATTAAGGTTTTCTAGTTTTCAAATGATGGATTAGGGTTTTTGAATGTGTCTAAAGATCTAGAGCTTCTTGAGAGTTGCTTGAGTTGTAACTGATGTTATTAGGGTTTTCTAGTTTTCATATGATGGATTAGGATTTTAAATGTGTCTACAGATCTAAAGCTTCTTGAGAATGGCTTGAGTTGCAAATGATGTTATTAGGGTTTTCTAGTTTTCATATGATGGATTAGGGTTTTTGAATGTGTCTAGAGATCTAGAGCTTCTTGAAAGTGGCTTGAGTTACAAATGATGTTATTAGGGTTTTCTAGTTTTCATATGATGGATTAGGGTTTTTGAATGTGTCTAGAGATCTAGAGCTTCTTGAGAGTGGCTTGAGTTGCAACTGATGTTATTAGGGTTTTCTAGTTTTCATATGATGGATTAGGGTTTTTGAATGTGTCTAGAGATCTAGTGCTTCTTGAAAGTGGCTTGAGTTGCAAATAATGTTATTACGGTTTTCTAGTTTTCATTGATGGATTAGGGTTTTTGAATGTGTCTAGATATCTAGAGCTTCTTGAGTGTGGCTTGAGTTGCAAATGATGTTGTTAGGGTTTTCTAGTTTTCATATGATGGATTAGGGTTTTTGAATGTGTCTAGAGATCTAGAGCTTCTTGAGAGTTGCTTGAGTTGTAATAGATGTTATTAGGGTTTTCTAGTTTTCATATGATGGATTAGGGTTTTTAAATGTGTCTAGAGGTCTAGAGGTTCTTGAAAGTGGCTTGAGTTGCAAATGATGCTATTAGGGTTTTCTACTTTTTACATGACGGATTATGGTTTTTGAATGTTTCTAGATATCTAGAGCTTTTTGAGAGTGGCTTGAGTTGCAAGTGATGTTATTAGGGTTTTCTAGTTTTCATATGATGGATTAGGGTTTTTGAATGTTTCTAGAGATCTAGAGCTTCTTGAGAGTGGCTTGAGTTACAAATGATGTTATTATGGTTTTCTAGTTTTCATATGATGGATTAGGGTTTTTAAATGTGTCAAGAGATCTAGAGCTTCTTGAAAGTGGCTTGAGTTGCAAATGATGCTATTAGGGTTTTCTAGTTTTCATATGATGGATTAGGGTTTTTGAATGTGCCTAGTGATCTAGAGCTTCATGAAATTGACTTGAGTTGCAAATGATGTTGCTAGGGTTTTCTAGTTTTCATATGATGGATTAGGGTTTTTGAATGTGTCTAGAGATCTAGAACTTCTTGAAAGCGGCTTGATTTGCAAATGATGTTATTAGGGTTTTCTAGTTTTCATATGATGGATTAAGGTTTTTGAATGTGTCTAGAGATCTAGAGATTCTTGAGAGTGGCTTGAGTTGCAAATGATGTTATTAGGATTTTCTAGTTTTCATATGATGGATTAGGAATTTAAATGTGTCTACAGATCTAAAGCTTCTTGAGAATTTCTTGAGTTGCAAATGATGTTATTAGGGTTTTCTAGTTTTCATATGATGGACTAGGGTTTTTGAATGTGTCTAGAGATCTAGTGCTTCTTGAGAGTGGCTTGAGTTGCAAATAATGTTATTAGGGTTTTCTAGTTTTCATATGATGGATTAGGGTTTTGAATGTGTCTAGAGATCTAGAGCTTCTTGAAAGTGGCTTGAGTTTCAAATAATGTTATTAGGGTTTTCTAGTTTTCATTGATGGATTAGGGTTTTTGAATGTGTCTAGAGATCTATAGCTTCTTGAGTGTGGCTTGAGTTGCAAATGATGTTGTTAGGATTTTCTAGTTTTCATATGATGGATTAGGGTTTTTGCATGTGTCTAGAGATCTAGAGCTTCTTGAGAGTTGCTTGAGTTGTAACTGATGTTATTAGGGTTTTCTAGTTTTCATATGATGGATTAGGGTTTTTAAATGTGTCTAGAGGTCTAGAGCTTCTTGAAAGAGGCTTGAGTTGCAAATGATGCTATTAGGGTTTTCTACTTTTTACATGATGGATTATGGTTTTTGAATGTGTCTAGATATCTAGAGCTTTTTGAGAGTGGCTTCAGTTGCAACTGATGTTATTTGGGTTTTCTAGTTTTCATATGATGGATTAGGGTTTTTAAATGTGTCTAGAGATCTAGAGCTTCTTGAGAGTGGCTTGAGTTGCAAATGATGTTATTATGGTTTTCTAGTTTTCATATGATGGATTAGGGTTTTTAAATGTGTCAAGAGATCTAGAGCTTCTTGAAAATGGCTTGAGTTGCAAATGATGCTATTAGGGTTTTCTAGTTTTCATATGATGGATTAGGGTTTTTGAATGTGTATAGAGATCTAGAGCTTCTTGAAAGTGACTTGAGTTGCAAATGATGTTGTTAGGGTTTTCTAGTTTTCATATGATGGATTAGGGTTTTTGAATGTGTCTAGAGATCTAGAGCTTCTTGAGAGTGGCTTGACTTGCAACTGATGTTATTGGGGGTTTTCTAGTTTTCATATGTTGGATTAGGGTTTTTGAATGTGTCTAAAGATCTAGAGCTTCTTGAGAGTTGCTTGAGTTGTAACTGATGTTATTAGGGTTTTCTAGTTTTCATATGATGGATTAGGATTTTAAATGTGTCTACAGATCTAAAGCTTCTTGAGAATGGCTTGAGTTGCAAATGATGTTATTAAGGTTTTCTAGTTTTCATATGATGGATTAGGGTTTTTGGATGTGTCTAGAGATCTAGAACTTCTTGAAAGCGGCTTGAGTTGCAAATGATGTTATTAGGGTTTTCTAGTTTTCATATGATGGATTAAGATTTTTGAATGTGTCTAGAGATCTAGAGATTCTTGAGAGTGGCTTGAGTTGCAAATGATGTTATTAGGGTTTTCTAGTTTTCATATGATGGATTAGGATTTTAAATGTGTCAACAGATCTAAAGCTTCTTGAGAATGTCTTGAGTTGCAAATGATGTTATTAGGGTTTTCTAGTTTTCATATGATGGACTAGGGTTTTGAATGTGTCTAGAGATCTAGAGCTTCTTGAGAGTGGCTTGAGTTGCAAATGATGTTATTAGGGTTTTCTAATTTTCATATGATGGATTAGGGTTTTGAATGTGTCTAGAGATCTAGAGCTTCTTGAAAGTGGCTTGAGTTTCAAATAATGTTATTAAGGTTTTCTAGTTTTCATTGATGGATTAGGGTTTTTGAATGTGTCTAGAGATCTATAGCTTCTTGAGTGTGGCTTGAGTTGCAAATGATGTTGTTAGGGTTTTCTAGTTTTCATATGATGGATTAGGATTTTTGAATGTGTCTAGAGATCTAGAGCTTCTTGAGAGTTGCTTGAGTTGTAACTGATGTTATTAGGGTTTTTTAGTTTTCATATGATGGATTAGGGTTTTTAAATGTGTCTAGAGGTCTAGAGCTTCTTGAAAGAGGCTTGAGTTGCAAATGATGCTATTAGGGTTTTCTACTTTTACGTGATGGATTATGGTTTTTGAATGTGTCTAGATATCAAGAGCTTTTTGAGAGTGGCTTGAGTTGCAACTGATGTTATTTGGGTTTTCTAGTTTTCATATGATGGATTAGGGTTTTTGAATGTGTCTAGAGATCTAGAGCTTCTTGAGAGTGGCTTGAGTTGCAAATGATGTTATAATGGTTTTCTAGTTTTCATATGATGGATTAGGGTTTTTAAATGTGTCAAGAGATCTAAAGCTTCTTGAAAGTGGCTTGAGTTGCAAATGATGCTATTAGGGTTTTCTAGTTTTCATTTGATGGATTAGGGTTTTTGAATGTGTATAGAGATCTAGAGCTTCTTGAAAGTGACTTGAGTTGCAAATGATGTTGTTAGGGTTTTCTAGTTTTCATATGATGGATTAGGGTTTTTGAATGTGTCTAGAGATCTAGAGCTTCTTGAGAGTGGCTTGAGTTGCAACTGATGTTATTAGGGGTTTTCTAGTTTTCATATGTTGGATTAGGGTTTTTGAATGTGTTTAAAGATCTGGAGCTTCTTGAGAGTTGCTTGAGTTGTAACTGATGTTATTAGGGTTTTCTGGTTTTCATATGATGGATTAGGATTTTAAGTGTGTCTACAGATCTAAAGCTTCTTGAGAATGGCTTGGGTTGCAAATGATGTTATTAAGGTTTTCTAGTTTTCAAATGATGGATTAGGGTTTTTAAATGTGTCTAGAGATCTAGAACTTCTTGAAAGCGGCTTGAGTTGCAAATGATGTTATTAGGGTTTTCTAGTTTTCATATGATGGATTATGGTTTTTGAATGTGTCTAGAGATCTAGAGATTCTTGAGTGTGGCTTGAGTTGCAAATGATGTTATTAGGGTTTTCTAGTTTTCATATGATGGATTAGGGTTTTTGAATGTGTCTAGAGATCTAGAGCTTCTTGAAAGTGGCTTGAGTTGCAAATAATGTTATTAGGGTTTTCTAGTTTTCATATGATGGATTAGGGTTTTTGAATGTGTCTAGCAATCTAGAGCTTCTTGAGTGTGGCTTGAGTTTCAAATGATGTTGTTAGGGTTTTCTAGTTTTCATATGATGGATTAGTGTTTTTGAATGTGTCTAGAGATCTAGAGCTTCTTGAAAGTGGCTTGGGCTACAAATGATCTTATTAGGGTTTTCTAGTTTTCATATGATGGATTAGGGTTTTTAAATGTGTCTAGAGGTCTAGAGCTTCTTGAAAGAGGCTTGAGTTGCAAATGATGCTATTAGGGTTTTCTACTTTTTACATGATGGATTATGGTTTTTGAATGTGTCTAGATATCAAGAGCTTTTTGAGAGTGGCTTGAGTTGCAACTGATGTTATTTGGGATTTCTAGTTTTCATATGATGGATTAGGGTTTTTGAATGTGTCTAGAGATCTAGAGCTTCTTGAGAGTGGCTTGAGTTGCAAATGATGTTATTATGGTTTTCTAGTTTTCATATGATGGATTAGGGTTTTTAAATGTGTCAAGAGATCTAAAGATTCTTGAAAGTGGCTTGAGTTGCAAATGATGCTATTAGGGTTTTCTAGTTTTCATTTAATGGATTAGGGTTTTTGAATGTGTATAGAGATCTAGAGCTTCTTGAAAGTGACTTGAGTTGCAAATGATGTTGTTAGGGTTTTCTAGTTTTCATATGATGGATTAGGGTTTTTGAATGTGTCTAGAGATCTAGAGCTTCTTGAGAGTGGCTTGAGTTGCAACTGATGTTATTAGGGGTTTTCTAGTTTTCATATGTTGGATTAGGGTTTTTGAATGTGTTTAAAGATCTAGAGCTTCTTGAGAGTTGCTTGAGTTGTAACTGATGTTATTAGGGTTTTCTAGTTTTCATATGATGGATTAGGATTTTAAATGTGTCTACAGATCTAAAGCTTCTTGAGAATGGCTTGGGTTGCAAATGATGTTATTAAGGTTTTCTAGTTTTCAAATGATGGATTAGGGTTTTTGAATGTGTCTAGAGATCTAGAACTTCTTGAAAGCGGCTTGAGTTGCAAATGATGTTATTAGGGTTTTCTAGTTTTCATATGATGGATTATGGTTTTTGAATGTGTCTAGAGATCTAGAGATTCTTGAGAGTGGCTTGAGTTGCAAATGATGTTATTAGGGTTTTCTAGTTTTCATATGATGGATTAGGGTTTTTGAATGTGTCTAGAGATCTAGAGCTTCTTGAAAGTGGCTTGAGTTGCAAATAATGTTATTAGGGTTTTCTAGTTTTCATATGATGGATTAGGGTTTTTGAATGTGTCTAGCAATCTAGAGCTTCTTGAGTGTGGCTTGAGTTTCAAATGATGTTGTTAGGGTTTTCTAGTTTTCATATGATGGATTAGTGTTTTTGAATGTGTCTAGAGATCTAGAGCTTCTTGAAAGTGGCTTGGGCTACAAATGATCTTATTAGGGTTTTCTAGTTTTCATATGATGGATTAGGGTTTTTAAATGTGTCTAGAGGTCTAGAGCTTCTTGAAAGAGGCTTGAGTTGCAAATGATGCTATTAGGGTTTTCTACTTTTTACATGATGGATTATGGTTTTTGAATGTGTCTAGATATCAAGAGCTTTTTGAGAGTGGCTTGAGTTGCAACTGATGTTATTTGGGATTTCTAGTTTTCATATGATGGATTAGGGTTTTTGAATGTGTCTAGAGATCTAGAGCTTCTTGAGAGTGGCTTGAGTTGCAAATGATGTTATTATGGTTTTCTAGTTTTCATATGATGGATTAGGGTTTTTAAATGTGTCAAGAGATCTAAAGATTCTTGAAAGTGGCTTGAGTTGCAAATGATGCTATTAGGGTTTTCTAGTTTTCATTTAATGGATTAGGGTTTTTGAATGTGTATAGAGATCTAGAGCTTCTTGAAAGTGACTTGAGTTGCAAATGATGTTGTTAGGGTTTTCTAGTTTTCATATGATGGATTAGGGTTTTTGAATGTGTCTAGAGATCTAGAGCTTCTTGAGAGTGGCTTGAGTTGCAACTGATGTTATTAGGGGTTTTCTAGTTTTCATATGTTGGATTAGGGTTTTTGAATGTGTTTAAAGATCTAGAGCTTCTTGAGAGTTGCTTGAGTTGTAACTGATGTTATTAGGGTTTTCTAGTTTTCATATGATGGATTAGGATTTTAAATGTGTCTACAGATCTAAAGCTTCTTGAGAATGGCTTGGGTTGCAAATGATGTTATTAAGGTTTTCTAGTTTTCAAATGATGGATTAGGGTTTTTGAATGTGTCTAGAGATCTAGAACTTCTTGAAAGCGGCTTGAGTTGCAAATGATGTTATTAGGGTTTTCTAGTTTTCATATGATGGATTATGGTTTTTGAATGTGTCTAGAGATCTAGAGATTCTTGAGAGTGGCTTGAGTTGCAAATGATGTTATTAGGGTTTTCTAGTTTTCATATGATGGATTAGGGTTTTTGAATGTGTCTAGAGATCTAGAGCTTCTTGAAAGTGGCTTGAGTTGCAAATAATGTTATTAGGGTTTTCTAGTTTTCATATGATGGATTAGGGTTTTTGAATGTGTCTAGCAATCTAGAGCTTCTTGAGTGTGGCTTGAGTTTCAAATGATGTTGTTAGGGTTTTCTAGTTTTCATATGATGGATTAGTGTTTTTGAATGTGTCTAGAGATCTAGAGCTTCTTGAAAGTGGCTTGGGCTACAAATGATCTTATTAGGGTTTTCTAGTTTTCATATGATGGATTAGGGTTTTTAAATGTGTCTAGAGGTCTAGAGCTTCTTGAAAGAGGCTTGAGTTGCAAATGATGCTATTAGGGTTTTCTACTTTTTACATGATGGATTATGGTTTTTGAATGTGTCTAGATATCAAGAGCTTTTTGAGAGTGGCTTGAGTTGCAACTGATGTTATTTGGGTTTTCTAGTTTTCATATGATGGATTAGGGTTTTTGAATGTGTCTAGAGATCTAGAGCTTCTTGAGAGTGGCTTGAGTTACAAATGATGTTATTATGGTTTTCTAGTTTTCATATGATGGATTAGGGTTTTTAAATGTGTCAAGAGATCTAAAGCTTCTTGAAAGTGGCTTGAGTTGCAAATGATGCTATTAGGGTTTTCTAGTTTTCATTTGATGGATTAGGGTTTTTGAATGTGTATAGAGATCTAGAGCTTCTTGAAAGTGACTTGAGTTGCAAATGATGTTGTTAGGGTTTTCTAGTTTTCATATGATGGATTAGGGTTTTTGAATGTGTCTAGAGATCTAGAGCTTCTTGAGAGTGGCTTGAGTTGCAACTGATGTTATTAGGGGTTTTCTAGTTTTCATATGTTGGATTAGGGTTTTTGAATGTGTTTAAAGATCTAGAGCTTCTTGAGAGTTGCTTGAGTTGTAACTGATGTTATTAGGGTTTTCTAGTTTTCATATGATGGATTAGGATTTTAAATGTGTCTATAGATCTAAAGCTTCTTGAGAATGGCTTGGGTTGCAAATGATGTTATTAAGGTTTTCTAGTTTTCAAATGATGGATTAGGGTTTTTGAATGTGTATAGAGATCTAGAACTTCTTGAAAGCGGCTTGAGTTGCAAATGATGTTATTAGGGTTTTCTAGTTTTCATATGATGGATTATGGTTTTTGAATGTGTCTAGAGATCTAGAGATTCTTGAGAGTGGCTTGAGTTGCAAATGATGTTATTAGGGTTTTCTAGTTTTCATATGATGGATTAGGATTTTAAATGTGTCTATAGATCTAAAGCTTCTTGAGAATGTCTTCAGTTGCAAATGATGTTATTAGGGTTTTCTAGTTTTCATATGATGGACTAGGGTTTTGAATGTGTCTAGAGATCTAGAGCTTCTTGAGAGTGGCTTGAGTTGCAAATGATGTTATTAGGGTTTTCTAATTTTCATATGATGGATTAGGGTTTTGAATGTGTCTAGAGATCTAGAGCTTCTTGAAAGTGGCTTGAGTTTCAAATAATGTTATTAAGGTTTTCTAGTTTTCATTGATGGATTAGGGTTTTTGAATGTGTCTAGAGATCTATAGCTTCTTGAGTGTGGCTTGAGTTGCAAATGATGTTTTTAGGGTTTTCTAGTTTTCATATGATGGATTAGGATTTTTGAATGTGTCTTGAGATCTAGAGCTTCTTGAGAGTTGCTTGAGTTGTAACTGATGTTATTAGGGTTTTCTAGTTTTCATATGATGGATTAGGGTTTTTAAGTGTGTCTAGAGGTCTAGAGCTTCTTGAAAGAGGCTTGAGTTGCAAATGATGCTATTAGGGTTTTCTACTTTTTACATGATGGATTATGGTTTTTGAATGTGTCTAGATATCAAGAGCTTTTTGAGAGTGGCTTGAGTTGCAACTGATGTTATTTGGGTTTTCTAGTTTTCATATGATGGATTAGGGTTTTTGAATGTGTCTAGAGATCTAGAGCTTCTTGAGAGTGGCTTGAGTTGCAAATGATGTTATTATGGTTTTCTAGTTTTCATATGATGGATTAGGGTTTTTAAATGTGTCAAGAGATCTAAAGCTTCTTGAAAGTGGCTTGAGTTGCAAATGATGTTATTAGGGTTTTCTAGTTTTCATATGATGGATTAGGGTTTTTGAATGTGTCTAGAGATCTAGAGCTTCTTGAAAGTGGCTTGAGTTGCAAATAATGTTATTAGGGTTTTCTAGTTTTCATATGATGGATTAGGGTTTTTGAATGTATCTAGCAATCTAGAGCTTCTTGAGTGTGGCTTGAGTTGCAAATGATGTTGTTAGGGTTTTCTAGTTTTCATATGATGGATTAGTGTTTTTGAATGTGTCTAGAGATCTAGAGCTTCTTGAAAGTGGCTTGGGCTGCAAATGATCTTATTAGGGTTTTCTAGTTTTCATATGATGGATTAGGGTTTTTAAATGTGTCTAGAGGTCTAGAGCTTCTTGAAAGAGGCTTGAGTTGCAAATGATGCTATTAGGGTTTTCTACTTTTTACATGATGGATTATGGTTTTTGAATGTGTCTAGATATCAAGAGCTTTTTGAGGGTGGCTTGAGTTGCAACTGATGTTATTTGGGTTTTCTAGTTTTCATATGATGGATTAGGGTTTTTGAATGTGTCTAGAGATCTAGAGCTTCTTGAGAGTGGCTTGAGTTGCAAATGATGTTATTATGGTTTTCTAGTTTTCATATGATGGATTAGGGTTTTTAAATGTGTCAAGAGATCTAAAGCTTCTTGAAAGTGGCTTGAGTTGCAAATGATGCTATTAGGGTTTTCTAGTTTTCATTTGATGGATTAGGGTTTTTGAATGTGTATAGCGATCTAGAGCTTCTTGAAAGTGACTTGAGTTGCAAATGATGTTGTTAGGGTTTTCTAGTTTTCATATGATGGGTTAGGGTTTTTGAATGTGTCTAGAGATCTAGAGCTTCTTGAGAGTGGCTTGAGTTGCAACTGATGTTATTAGGGGTTTTCTAGTTTTCATATGTTGGATTAGGGTTTTTGAATGTGTTTAAAGATCTAGAGCTTCTTGAGAGTTGCTTGAGTTGTAACTGATGTTATTAGGGTTTTCTAGTTTTCATATGATGGATTAGGATTTTAAATGTGTCTACAGATCTTAAGCTTCTTGAGAATGGCTTGGGTTGCAAATGATGTTATTAAGGTTTTCTAGTTTTCAAATGATGGATTAGGGATTTTGAATGTGTCTAGAGATCTAGAACTTCTTGAAAGCGGCTTGAGTTGCAAATGATGTTATTAGGGTTTTCTAGTTTTCATATGATGGATTATGGTTTTTGAATGTGTCTAGAGATCTAGAGATTCTTGAGAGTGGCTTGAGTTGCAAATGATGTTATTAGGGTTTTCTAGTTTTCATATGATGGATTAGGATTTTAAATGTGTCTACAGATCTAAAGCTTCTTGAGAATGTCTTGAGTTGCAAATGATGTTATTAGGGTTTTCTAGTTTTCATATGATGGACTAGGGTTTTGAATGTGTCTAGAGATCTAGAGCTTCTTGAGAGTGGCTTGAGTTGCAAATGATGTTATTAGGGTTTTCTAATTTTCATATGATGGATTAGGGTTTTGAATGTGTCTAGAGATCTAGAGCTTCTTGAAAGTGGCTTGAGTTTCAAATAATGTTATTAAGGTTTTCTAGTTTTCATTGATGGATTAGGGTTTTTGAATGTGTCTAGAGATCTATAGCTTCTTGAGTGTGGCTTGAGTTGCAAATGATGTTGTTAGGGTTTTCTAGTTTTCATATGATGGATTAGGATTTTTGAATGTGTCTAGAGATCTAGAGCTTCTTGAGAGTTGCTTGAGTTGTAACTGATGTTATTAGGGTTTTCTAGTTTTCATATGATGGATTAGGGTTTTTTAATGTGTCTAGAGGTCTAGAGCTTCTCGAAAGAGGCTTGAGTTGCAAATGATGCTATTAGGGTTTTCTACTTTTTACATGATTGATTATGGTTTTTGAATGTGTCTAGATATCAAGAGCTTTTTGAGAGTGGCTTGAGTTACAACTGATGTTATTTGGGTTTTCTAGTTTTCATATGATGGATTAGGGTTTTTGAATGTGTCTATAGATCTAGAGCTTCTTGAGAGTGGCTTGAGTTGCAAATGATGTTATTATGGTTTTCTAGTTTTCATATGATGGATTAGGGTTTTTAAATGTGTCAAGAGATCTATAGCTTCTTGAAAGTGGCTTGAGTTGCAAATGATGCTATTAGGGTTTTCTAGTTTTCATTTGATGGATTAGGGTTTTTGAATGTGTATAGAGATCTAGAGCTTCTTGAAAGTGACTTGAGTTGCAAATGATGTTGTTAGGGTTTTCTAGTTTTCATATGATGGATTAGGGTTTTTGAATGTGTCTAGAGATCTAGAGCTTCTTGAGAGTGGCTTGAGTTGCAACTGATGTTATTAGGGGTTTTCTAGTTTTCATATGTTGGATTAGGGTTTTTGAATGTGTTTAAAGATCTAGAGCTTCTTGAGAGTTGCTTGAGTTGTAACTGATGTTATTAGGGTTTTCTAGTTTTCATATGATGGATTAGGATTTTAAATGTGTCTACAGATCTAAAGCTTCTTGAGAATGGCTTGGGTTACAAATGATGTTATTAAGGTTTTCTAGTTTTCAAATGATGGATTAGGGTTTTTGAATGTGTCTAGAGATCTATAACTTCTTGAAAGTGGCTTGAGTTGCAAATGATGTTATTAGGGTTTTCTAGTTTTCATATGATGGATTATGGTTTTTGAATGTGTCTAGAGATCTAGAGATTCTTGAGAGTGGCTTGAGTTTCAAATGATGTTATTAGGGTTTTCTAGTTTTCATATGATGGATTAGGGTTTTTGAATGTGTCTAGAGATCTAGAGCTTCTTGAAAGTGGCTTGAGTTGCAAATAATGTTATTAGGGTTTTCTAGTTTTCATATGATGGATTAGGGTTTTTGAATGTGTCTAGCAATCTAGAGCTTCTTGAGTATGGCTTGAGTTGCAAATGATGTTGTTAGGGTTTTCTAGTTTTCATATGATGGATTAGTGTTTTTGAATGTGTCTAGAGATCTAGAGCTTCTTGAAAGTGGCTTGGGCTGCAAATGATCTTATTAGGGTTTTCTAGTTTTCATATGATGGATTAGGGTTTTTAAATGTGTCTAGAGGTCTAGAGCTTCTTGAAAGAGGCTTGAGTTGGAAATGATGCTATTAGGGTTTTCTACTTTTTACATGATGGATTATGGTTTTTGAATGTGTCTAGATATCAAGAGCTTTTTGAGAGTGGCTTGAGTTGCAACTGATGTTATTTGGGTTTTCTAGTTTTCATATGATGGATTAGGGTTTTTGAATGTGTCTAGAGATCTAGAGCTTCTTGAGAGTGGCTTGAGTTGCAAATGATGTTATTATGGTTTTCTAGTTTTCATATGATGGATTAGGGTTTTTAAATGTGTCAAGAGATCTAAAGCTTCTTGAAAGTGGCTTGAGTTGCAAATGATGCTATTAGGGTTTTCTAGTTTTCATTTGATGGATTAGGGTTTTTGAATGTGTATAGAGATCTAGAGCTTCTTCAAAGTGACTTGAGTTGCAAATGATGTTGTTAGGGTTTTCTAGTTTTCATATGATGGATTAGGATTTTTGAATGTGTCTAGAGATCTAGAGCTTCTTGAGAGTTGCTTGAGTTGTAACTGATGTTATTAGGGTTTTCTAGTTTTCATATGATGGATTAGGGTTTTTAAATGTGTCTAGAGGTCTAGAGCTTCTTGAAAGAGGCTTGAGTTGCGAATGATGCTATTAGGGTTTTCTACTTTTTACATGATTGATTATGGTTTTTGAATGTGTCTAGATATCAAGAGCTTTTTGAGAGTGGCTTGAGTTGCAACTGATGTTATTTGGGTTTTCTAGTTTTCATATGATGGATTAGGATTTTTGAATGTGTCTAGAGATCTAGAGCTTCTTGAGAGTGGCTTGAGTTGCAAATGATGTTATTATGGTTTTCTAGTTTTCATATGATGGATTAGGGTTTTTAAATGTGTCAAGAGATCTATAGCTTCTTGAAAGTGGCTTGAGTTGCAAATGATGCTATTAGGGTTTTCTAGTTTTCATTTGATGGATTAGGGTTTTTGAATGTGTATAGAGATCTAGAGCTTCTTGAAAGTGACTTGAGTTGCAAATGATGTTGTTAGGGTTTTCTAGTTTTCATATGATGGATTATGGTTTTTGAATGTGTCTAGAGATCTAGAGCTTCTTGAGAGTGGCTTGAGTTGCAACTGATGTTATTAGGGGTTTTCTAGTTTTCATATGTTGGATTAGGGTTTTTGAATGTGTTTAAAGATCTAGAGCTTCTTGAGAGTTGCTTGAGTTGTAACTGATGTTATTAGGGTTTTCTAGTTTGCATATGATGGATTAGGATTTTAAATGTGTCTACAGATCTAAAGCTTCTTGAGAATGGCTTGGGTTACAAATGATGTTATTAAGGTTTTCTAGTTTTCAAATGATGGATTAGGGTTTTTGAATGTGTCTAGAGATCTAGAACTTCTTGAAAGTGGCTTGAGTTGCAAATGATGTTATTAGGGTTTTCTAGTTTTCATATGATGGATTATGGTTTTTGAATGTGTCTAGAGATCAAGAGATTCTTGAGAGTGGCTTGAGTTTCAAATGATGTTATTAGGGTTTTCTAGTTTTCATATGATGGATTAGGGTTTTTGAATGTGTCTAGAGATCTAGAGCTTCTTGAAAGTGGCTTGAGTTGCAAATAATGTTATTAGGGTTTTCTAGTTTTCATATGATGGATTAGGGTTTTTGAATGTGTCTAGCAATCTAGAGCTTCTTGAGTATGGCTTGAGTTGCAAATGATGTTGTTAGGGTTTTCTAGTTTTCATATGATGGATTAGTGTTTTTGAATGTGTCTAGAGATCTAGAGCTTCTTGAAAGTGGCTTGGGCTGCAAATGATCTTATTAGGGTTTTCTAGTTTTCATATGATGGATTAGGGTTTTTAAATGTGTCTAGAGGTCTAGAGCTTCTTGAAAGAGGCTTGAGTTGCAAATGATGCTATTAGGGTTTTCTACTTTTTACATGATGGATTATGGTTTTTGAATGTGTCTAGATATCAAGAGCTTTTTGAGAGTGGCTTGAGTTGCAACTGATGTTATTTGGGTTTTCTAGTTTTCATATGATGGATTAGGGTTTTTGAATGTGTCCAGAGATCTAGAGCTTCTTGAGAGTGGCTTGAGTTGCAAATGATGTTATTATGGTTTTCTAGTTTTCATATGATGGATTAGGGTTTTTAAATGTGTCAAGAGATCTAAAGCTTCTTGAAAGTGGCTTGAGTTGCAAATGATGCTATTAGGGTTTTCTAGTTTTCATTTGATGGATTAGGGTTTTTGAATGTGTATAGAGATCTAGAGCTTCTTCAAAGTGACTTGAGTTGCAAATGATGTTGTTAGGGTTTTCTAGTTTTCATATGATGGATTAGGGTTTTTGAATGTGTCTAGAGATCTAGAGCTTCTTGAGAGTGGCTTGAGTTGCAACTGATGTTATTAGGGGTTTTCTAGTTTTCATATGTTGGATTAGGGTTTTTTAATGTGTTTAAAGATCTAGAGCTTCTTGAGAGTTGCTTGAGTTGTAACTGATGTTATTAGGGTTTTCTAGTTTTCATATGATGGATTAGGATTTTAAATGTGTCTACAGATCTAAACCTTCTTGAGAATGGCTTGGGTTGCAAATGATGTTATTAAGGTTTTCTAGTTTTCAAATGATGGATTAGGGTTTTTGAATGTGTCTAGAGATCTAGAACTTCTTGAAAGCGGCTTGGGTTGCAAATGATGTTATTAGGGGTTTCTAGTTTTCATATGATGGATTATGGTTTTTGAATGTGTCTAGAGATCTAGAGATTCTTGAGAGTGGCTTGAGTTGCAAATGATGTTATTAGGGTTTTCTAGTTTTCATATGATGGATTAGGATTTTAAATGTGTCTACAGATCTAAAGCTTCTTGAGAATGTCTTGAGTTGCAAATGATGTTATTAGGGTTTTCTAGTTTTCATATGATGGACTAGGGTTTTGAATGTGTCTAGAGATCTAGAGCTTCTTGAGAGTGGCTTGAGTTGCAAATGATGTTATTAGGGTTTTCTAATTTTCATATGATGGATTAGGGTTTTGAATGTGTCTAGAGATCTAGAGCTTCTTGAAAGTGGCTTGAGTTTCAAATAATGTTATTAAGGTTTTCTAGTTTTCATTGATGGATTAGGGTTTTTGAATGTGTCTAGAGATCTATAGCTTCTTGAGTGTGGCTTGAGTTGCAAATGATGTTGTTAGGGTTTTCTAGTTTTCATATGATGGATTAGGATTTTTGAATGTGTCTAGAGATCTAGAGCTTCTTGAGAGTTGCTTGAGTTGTAACTGATGTTATTAGGGTTTTCTAGTTTTCATATGATGGATTAGGGTTTTTAAATGTGTCTAGAGGTCTAGAGCTTCTTGAAAGAGGCTTGAGTTGCAAATGATGCTATTACGGTTTTCTACTTTTTACATGATGGATTATGGTTTTTGAATGTGTCTAGATATCAAGAGCTTTTTGAGAGTGGCTTGAGTTGCAACTGATGTTATTTGGGTTTTCTAGTTTTCATATGATGGATTAGGGTTTTTGAATGAGTCTAGAGATCTAGAGCTTCTTGAGAGTGGCTTGAGTTGCAAATGATGTTATTATGGTTTTCTAGTTTTCATATGATGGATTAGGGTTTTTAAATGTGTCAAGAGATCTAAAGATTCTTGAAAGTGGCTTGAGTTGCAAATGATGCTATTAGGGTTTTCTAGTTTTCATTTGACGGATTAGGGTTTTTGAATGTGTATAGAGATCTAGAGCTTCTTGAAAGTGACTTGAGTTGCAAATGATGTTGTTAGGGTTTTCTAGTTTTCATATGATGGATTAGGGTTTTTGAATGTGTCTAGAGATCTAGAGCTTCTTGAGAGTGGCTTGAGTTGTAACTGATGTTATTAGGGGTTTTCTAGTTTTCATATGTTGGATTAGGGTTTTTGAATGTGTTTAAAGATCTAGAGCTTCTTGAGAGTTGCTTGAGTTGTAACTGATGTTATTAGGGTTTTCTAGTTTTCATATGATGGATTAGGATTTTAAATGTGTCTACAGATCTAAAGCTTCTTGAGAATGGCTTGGGTTGCAAATGATGTTATTAAGGTTTTCTAGTTTTCAAATGATGGATTAGGGTTTTTGAATGTGTCTAGAGATCTAGAACTTCTTGAAAGCGGCTTGAGTTGCAAATGATGTTATTAGAGTTTTCTAGTTTTCATATGATGGATTATGGTTTTTGAATGTGTCTAGCGATCTAGAGATTCTTGAGAGTGGCTTGAGTTGCAAATGATGTTATTAGGGTTTTCTAGTTTTCATATGATGGATTAGGGTTTTTGAATGTGTCTAGAGATCTAGAGCTTCTTGAAAGTGGCTTGAGTTGCAAATAATGTTATTAGGGTTTTCTAGTTTTCATAAGATGGATTAGGGTTTTTGAATGTGTCTAGCAATCTAGAGCTTCTTGGGTGTGGCTTGAGTTGCAAATGATGTTGTTAGGGTTTTCTTGTTTTCGTATGATGGATTAGTGTTTTTGAATGTGTCTAGAGATCTAGAGCTTCTTGAAAGTGGCTTGGGCTGCAAATGATCTTATTAGGGTTTTCTAGTTTTCATATGATCGATTAGGGTTTTTAAATGTTTCTAGAGGTCTAGAGCTTCTTGAAAGAGGCTTGAGTTGAAAATGATGCTATTAGGGTTTTCTACTTTTTACATGATGGATTATGGTTTTTGAATGTGTCTAGATATCAAGAGCTTTTTGAGAGTGGCTTGAGTTGTAACTGATGTTATTTGGGTTTTCTAGTTTTCATATGATGGATTAGGGTTTTTGAATGTGTCTAGAGATCTAGAGCTTCTTGAGAGTGGCTTGAGTTGCAAATGATGTTATTATGGTTTTCTAGTTTTCATATGATGGATTAGGGTTTTTAAATGTGTCAAGAGATCTAAAGCTTCTTGAAAGTGGCTTGAGTTGCAAATGATGCTATTAGGGTTTTCTAGTTTTCATTTGATGGATTAGGGTTTTTGAATGTGTATAGAGATCTAGAGCTTCTTGAAAGTGACTTGAGTTGCAAATGATGTTGTTAGGGTTTTCTAGTTTTCATATGATGGATTAGGGTTTTTGAATGTGTCTAGAGATCTAGAGCTTCTTGATAGTGGCTTGAGTTGCAACTGATGTTATTAGGGGTTTTCTAGTTTTCATATGTTGGATTAGGGTTTTTGAATGTGTTTAAAGATCTAGAGCTTCTTGAGAGTTGCTTGATTTGTAACTGATGTTATTAGGGTTTTCTAGTTTTCATATGATGGATTAGGATTTTAAATGTGTCTACAGATCTAAAGCTTCTTGAGAATGGCTTGGGTTGCAAATGATGTTATTAAGGTTTTCTAGTTTTCAAATGATGGATTAGGGTTTTTGAATGTGTCTAGAGATCTAGAACTTCTTGAAAGCGGCTTGAGTTGCAAATGATGTTATTAGGGTTTTCTAGTTTTCATATGATGGATTATGGTTTTTGAATGTGTCTAGCGATCTAGAGATTCTTGAGAGTGGCTTGAGTTGCAAATGATGTTATTAGGGTTTTCTAGTTTTCATATGATGGATTAGGGTTTTTGAATGTGTCTAGAGATCTAGAGCTTCTTGAAAGTGGCTTGAGTTGCAAATAATGTTATTAGGGTTTTCTAGTTTTCATATGATGGATTAGGGTTTTTGAATGTGTCTAGCAATCTAGAGCTTCTTGAGTGTGGCTTGAGTTGCAAATGATGTTGTTAGGGTTTTCTTGTTTTCGTATGATGGATTAGTGTTTTTGAATGTGTCTAGAGATCTAGAGCTTCTTGAAAGTGGCTTGGGCTGCAAATGATCTTATTAGGGTTTTCTAGTTTTCATATGATCGATTAGGGTTTTTAAATGTGTCTAGAGGTCTAGAGCTTCTTGAAAGAGGCTTGAGTTGAAAATGATGCTATTAGGGTTTTCTACTTTTTACATGATGGATTATGGTTTTTGAATGTGTCTAGATATCAAGAGCTTTTTGAGAGTGGCTTGAGTTGTAACTGATGTTATTTGGGTTTTCTAGTTTTCATATGATGGATTAGGGTTTTTGAATGTGTCTAGAGATCTAGAGCTTCTTGAGAGTGGCTTGAGTTGCAAATGATGTTATTATGGTTTTCTAGTTTTCATATGATGGATTAGGGTTTTTAAATGTGTCAAGAGATCTAAAGCTTCTTGAAAGTGGCTTGAGTTGCAAATGATGCTATTAGGGTTTTCTAGTTTTCATTTGATGGATTAGGGTTTTTGAATGTGTATAGAGATCTAGAGCTTCTTGAAAGTGACTTGAGTTGCAAATGATGTTGTTAGGGTTTTCTAGTTTTCATATGATGGATTAGGGTTTTTGAATGTGTCTAGAGATCTAGAGCTTCTTGATAGTGGCTTGAGTTGCAACTGATGTTATTAGGGGTTTTCTAGTTTTCATATGTTGGATTAGGGTTTTTGAATGTGTTTAAAGATCTAGAGCTTCTTGAGAGTTGCTTGATTTGTAACTGATGTTATTAGGGTTTTCTAGTTTTCATATGATGGATTAGGATTTTAAATGTGTCTACAGATCTAAAGCTTCTTGAGAATGGCTTGGGTTGCAAATGATGTTATTAAGGTTTTCTAGTTTTCAAATGATGGATTAGGGTTTTTGAATGTGTCTAGAGATCTAGAACTTCTTGAAAGCGGCTTGAGTTGCAAATGATGTTATTAGGGTTTTCTAGTTTTCATATGATGGATTATGGTTTTTGAATGTGTCTAGAGATCTAGAGATTCTTGAGAGTGGCTTGAGTTGCAAATGATGTTATTAGGGTTTTCTAGTTTTCATATATGATGGATTAGGATTTTAAATGTGTCTACAGATCTAAAGCTTCTTGAGAATGTCTTGAGTTGCAAATGATGTTATTAGGGTTTTCTAGTTTTCATATGATGGACTAGGGTTTTGAATGTGTCTAGAGATCTAGAGCTTCTTGAGAGTGGCTTGAGTTGCAAATGATGTTATTAGGGTTTTCTAATTTTCATATGATGGATTAGGGTTTTGAATGTGTCTAGAGATCTAGAGCTTCTTGAAAGTGGCTTGAGTTTCAAATAATGGTATTAAGGTTTTCTAGTTTTCATTGATGGATTAGGGTTTTTGAATGTGTCTAGAGATCTATAGCTTCTTGAGTGTGGCTTGAGTTGCAAATGATGTTGTTAGGGTTTTCTAGTTTTCATATAATGGATTAGGATTTTTGAATGTGTCTAGAGATCTAGAGCTTCTTGAGAGTTGCTTGAGTTGTCACTGATGTTATTAGGGTTTTCTAGTTTTCATATGATGGATTAGGGTTTTTAAATGTGTCTAGAGGTCTAGAGCTTCTTGAAAGAGGCTTGAGTTGCAAATGATGCTATTAGGGTTTTCTACTTTTTACATGATGGATTATGGTTTTTGAATGTGTCTAGATATCAAGAGCTTTTTGAGAGTGGCTTGAGTTGCAACTGATGTTATTTGGGTTTTCTAGTTTTCATATGATGGATTAGGGTTTTTGAATGTGTCTAGAGATCTAGAGCTTCTTGAGAGTGGCTTGAGTTGCAAATGATGTTATTATGGTTTTCTAGTTTTCATATGATGGATTAGGGTTTTTAAATGTGTCAAGAGATCTAAAGCTTCTTGAAAGTGGCTTGAGTTGCAAATGATGCTATTAGGGTTTTCTAGTTTTCATTTGATGGATTAGGGTTTTTGAATGTGTATAGAGATCTAGAGCTTCTTGAAAGTATCTTGAGTTGCAAATGATGTTGTTTGGGTTTTCTAGTTTTCATATGATGGATTAGGGTTTTTGAATGTGTCTAAAGATCTAGAGCTTCTTGAGAGTGGCTTGAGTTGCAACTGATGTTATTAGGGGTTTTCTAGTTTTCATATGTTGGATTAGGGTTTTTGAATGTGTTTAAAGATCTAGAGCTTCTTGAGAGTTGCTTGAGTTGTAACTGATGTTATTAGGGTTTTCTAGTTTTCATATGATGGATTAGGATTTTAAATGTGTCTACAGATCTAAAGCTTCTTGAGAATGGCTTGGGTTGCAAATGATGTTATTAAGGTTTTCTAGTTTTCAAATGATGGATTAGGGTTTTTGAATGTGTCTAGAGATCTAGAACTTCTTGAAAGCGGCTTGAGTTGCAAATGATGTTATTAGGGTTTTCTAGTTTTCATATGATGGATTATGGTTTTTGAATGTGTCTAGAGATCTAGAGATTCTTGAGAGTGGCTTGAGTTGCCAATGATGTTATTAGGGTTTTCTAGTTTTCATATGATGGATTAGGGTTTTTGAATGTGTCTAGAGATCTAGAGCTTCTTGAAAGTGGCTTAAGTTGCAAATAATGTTATTAGGGTTTTCTAGTTTTCATATGATGGATTAGGGTTTTTGAATGTGTCTAGCAATCTAGAGCTTCTTGAGTGTGGCTTGAGTTGCAATTGATGTTGTTAGGGTTTTCTAGTTTTCATATGATGGATTAGTGTTTTTGAATGTGTCTAGAGATCTAGAGCTTCTTGAAAGTGGCTTTGGCTACAAATGATCTTATTAGGGTTTTCTAGTTTTCATATGATGGATTAGGGTTTTTAAATGTGTCTAGAGGTCCAGAGCTTTTTGAAAGGGGCTTGAGTTGCAAATGATGCTATTAGGGTTTTCTACTTTTTACATGAAGGATTATGGTTTTTGAATGTGTCTAGATATCAAGAGCTTTTTGAGAGTGGCTTGAGTTGCAACTGATGTTATTTGGGTTTTCTAGTTTTCATATGATGGATTAGGGTTTTTGAATGTGTCTAGAGATCTAGAGCTTCTTGAGAGTGGCTTGAGTTGCAAATGATGTTATTATGGTTTTCTAGTTTTCATATGATGGATTAGGGTTTTTAAATGTGTCAAGAGATCTAAAGCTTCTTGAAAGTGGCTTGAGTTGCCAATGATGCTATTAGGGTTTTCTAGTTTTCATTTGATGGATTAGGGTTTTTGAATGTGTATAGAGATCTAGAGCTTCTTGAAAGTGACTTGAGTTGCAAATGATGTTGTTAGGGTTTTCTAGTTTTCATATGATGGATTAGGGTTTTTGAATGTGTCTAGAGATCTAGAGCTTCTTGAGAGTGGCTTGAGTTGCAACTGATGTTATTAGGGGTTTTCTAGTTTTCATATGTTAGATTAGGGTTTTTGAATGTGTTAAAAGATCTAGAGCTTCTTGAGAGTTGCTTGAGTTGTAACTGATGTTATTAGGGTTTTCTAGTTTTCATATGATGGATTAGGATTTTAAATGTGTCTACAGATGTAAAGCTTCTTGAGAATGGCTTGGGTTGCAAATGATGTTATTAAGGTTTTCTAGTTTTCAAATGATGGATTAGGGTTTTTGAATGTGTCTAGAGATCTAGAACTTCTTGAAAGCGGCTTGAGTTGCAAATGATGTTATTAGGGTTTTCTAGTTTTCATATGATGGATTATGGTTTTTGAATGTGTCTAGAGATCTAGAGATTCTTGAGAGTGGCTTGAGTTGCAAATGATGTTATTAGGGTTTTCTAGTTTTCATATGATGGATTAGGGTTTTTGAATGTGTCTAGAGATCTAGAGCTTCTTGAAAGTGGCTTGAGTTGCAAATAATGTTATTAGGGTTTTCTAGTTTTCATATGATGGATTAGGGTTTTTGAATGTGTCTAGCAATCTAGAGCTTCTTGAGTGTGGCTTGAGTTGCAAATGATGTTGTTAGGGTTTTCTAGTTTTCATATGATGGATTAGTGTTTTTGAATATGTCTAGAGATCTAGAGCTTCTTGAAAGTGGCTTGGGCTGCAAATGATCTTATTAGGGTTTTCTAGTTTTCATATGATGGATTAGGGATTTTGAATGTGTCTAAAGATTTAGAGCTTCTTGAAAACGGATTGAGTTGCAAATGATTTTATTAGGGTGGGTTTCTAGTTATCATATGACGGATTAGGGTTTTTGAATGTGTCTAGAGATCTAGAGCTTCTTGAGAGTGGCTTGTGTTGCAAATGATGCTATTAGGGTTTTCTAGTTTTCATATGATGGATTATGGTTTTTAAATGTGTCTAGATATCTAGAGCTTCTTGAGAGTGGATTGAGATGCAAATGATGTTGTTAGGGTTTTCTAATTTTCATATAATGGATTAGGGTTTTTGAATGTGTCTAGAGATCTAGAGCTTCTTGAAAGTGGCTTGAGTTGCAAAAGATGTTATTAGGGTTTTCTAGTTTTCATATGATGGATTAGGGTTTTTGAATGTGTCTAGAGATCTGGAGATTCTTGAGAGTGCCTTGAGTTGCAAATAATGTTATTTGGGGTTTTCTAGTTTTCATATGTTGGATTAGGGTTTTTGAATGTGTCTAAAGATGTAGAGCTTCTTGAGAGTTGCTTGAGTTGTAACTGATGTTATTAGGGTTTTCTAGTTTTCATATGATGGATTAGGATTTTAAATGTGTCTACAGATCTAAAGCTTCTTGAGAATGGCTTGAGTTGCAAATGATGTTATTAGGGTTTTCTAGTTTTCATATGATGGATTAGGGTTTTTGAGTGTGTCTAGAGATCTAGAACTTCTTGAAAGTGGCTTGAGTTGCAAATGATGTTATTAGGGTTTTCTAGTTTTCATATCATGGATTAGGGTTTTTGAATGTGTCTAGAGATCTAGAGCTTATTGAGAGTGGCTTGAGTTGCAAATGATGTTATTAGGGTTTTCTAGTTTTCGTATGATGGATTAGGGTTTTTGAATGTGTCTAGAGATCTAGAGCTTCTTGAAAGTGGCTTGAGTTGCAAATAATGTTATTAGGGTTTTCTAGTATTCATTGATGGATTAGGGTTTTTGAATGTGTCTAGAGATCTAGAGCTTCTTGATTGTGGCTTGAGTTGCAAATGATGTTGTTAGGGTTTTCTAGTTTTCATATGATGGATTAGGGTTTTTGAATGTGTCTAGAGATCTAGAGCTTCTTGAGAGTTGCTTGAGTTGTAACTGATGTTATTAGGGTTTTCTAGTTTTCATATGATGGATTAGGGTTTTTAAATGTGTCTAGAGGTCTAGAGCTTCTTGAAAGTGGCTTGAGTTGCAAATGATGCTATTAGGGTTTTCTACTTTTTACATGATGTATAATGGTTTTTGAATGTGTCTAGATATCGAGAGCTTTTTGAGAGTGGCTTGAGTTGCAAGTGATGTTATTAGGGTTTTCTAGTTTTCATATGATAGATTATGGATTTTGAATGTGTCTTGAGATCTAGAGCTTCTTGAGAGTGGCTTGAGTTGCAAATGATGTTATTATGGTTTTCTAGTTTTCATATGATGGATTAGGGTTTTTAAATGTGTCAAGAGATCTAGAGCTTCTTGAAAGTGGCTTGAGTTGCAAATGATGCAATTAGGGTTTTCAAGTTTTAATATGATGGATTAGGGTTGTTGAATATGCCTAGAGATCTAGAGCTTCTTGAAAGTGACTTGAGTTGCAAATGATGTTGCTAGGGTTTTCTAGTTTTCATATGATGGATTAGGGTTTTTGAATGTGTCTAGAGATCTAGAGCTTCTTAAGAATGGCTTGAGTTGCAAATGATGTTATTATGGGTTTTCTAGTTTTCATATGTTGGATTAGGGTTTTTGAATGTGTCTAAAGATCTAGAGCTTCTTGAGAGTTGCTTGAGTTGTAACTGATGTTATTAGGGTTTTCTAGTTTTCATATGATGGATTAGGATTTTAAATGTGTCTACAGATCTAAAAATTCTTCAGAATGTCTTGAGTTGCGAATGATGTTATTAGGGTTTTCTAGTTTTCATATGATGGACTAGGGTTTTTGAATGTGTCTAGAGATCTAGAGCTTCTTGACAGTGGCTTGAGTTGCAAATTATGTTATTAGGGTTTTCTAGTTTTCATATGATGGATTAGCGTTTTTTAATGTGTCTAGAGATCTAGAGCTTCTTGAAAGTGGCTTGAGTTGCAAATAATGTTATTAGGGTTTTCTAGTTTTCATTGATGTATTAGGGTTTTTGAATGTGTCTAGAGATCTAGGGCTTCTTGAGTGTGGCTTGAGTTGCAAATGATGTTGTTAGGGTTTTCTAGTTTTCATATGATGGATTAGGGTTTTTGAATGTGTCTAGAGATCTAGAGCTTCTTGAGAGTTGCTTGAGTTGTAACCGATGTTATTAGGGTTTTCTAGTTTTCATATGATGGATTACGGTTTTTAAATGTGTCTAGAGGTCTAGAGCTTCTTGAAAGAGGGTTGAGTTGCAAATGATGCTATTAGGGGTTTCTACTTTTTACATGATGGATTATGGTTTTTGAATGTGTCTAGATATCTAGAGCTTTTTGAGAGTGGCTTGAGTTGCAACTGATGTTATTTGGGTTTTCTAGTTTTCATATGATGGATTAGGGTTTTTGAATGTGTCTAGAGATCTAGAGCTTCTTGAGAGTGGCTTGAGTTGCAAATGATGTTATTATGGTTTTCTAGTTTTCATATGATGGATTAGGGTTTTTAAATGTGTCAAAAGATCTAGAGCTTCTTGAAAGTGGCTTGAGTTGCAAATGATGCAATTAGGGTTTTCTAGTTTTAATATGATGGATTAGGGTTTTTGAATGTGCCTATAGATCTAGAGCTTCTTGAAAGTGACTTGAGTTGCAAATGATGTTGCTAGGGTTTTCTAGTTTTCATATGATGGATTAGGGTTTTTGAATGTTTCTAGAGATCTAGAGCTTCTTAAGAATGGCTTGAGTTGCAAATGATGTTATTAGGGGTTTTCTAGATTTCATATGTTGGATTAGGGTTTTTGAATGTGTCTAAAGATCTAGAGCTTCTTGAGAGTTGCTTGAGTTGTAACTGATGTTATTAGGGTTTTCTAGTTTTCATATGATGGATTAGGATTTTAAATGTGTCTACAGATCTAAAAATTCTTCAGAATGTCTTGAGTTGTGAATGATGTTATTAGGGTTTTCTAGTTTTCATATGATGGACTAGGGTTTTTGAATGTGTCTAGAGATCTAGAGCTTCTTGACAGTGGCTTGAGTTGCAAATTATGTTATTAGGGTTTTCTAGTTTTCATATGATGGATTAGGGTTTTTGAATGTGTCTAGAGATCTAGAGCTTCTTGAAAGTGGCTTGAGTTGCAAATAATGTTATTAGGGTTTTCTAGTTTTCATTGATGGATTAGGGTTTTTGAATGTGTCTAGAGATCTAGGGCTTCTCGAGTGTGGCTTGAGTTGCAAATGATGTTGTTAGGGTTTTCTAGTTTTGATATGATGGATTAGGGTTTTTGAATGTGTCTAGAGATCTAGAGCTTCTTGAGAGTTGCTTGAGTTGTAACTGATGTTATTAGGGTTTTCTAGTTTTCATATGATGGATTACGGTTTTTAAATGTGTCTAGAGGTCTAGAGCTTCTTGAAAGAGGGTTGAGTTGCAAATGATGCTATTAGGGGTTTCTACTTTTTACATGATGGATTATGGTTTTTGAATGTGTCTAGATATCTAGAGCTTTTTGAGAGTGGCTTGAGTTGCAACTGATGTTATTTGGGTTTTCTAGTTTTCATATGATGGATTAGGGTTTTTGAATGTGTCTAGAGATCTAGAGCTTCTTGAGAGTGGCTTGAGTTGCAAATGATGTTATTATGGTTTTCTAGTTTTCATATGATGGATTAGGGTTTTTAAATGTGTCAAGAGATCTAGAGCTTCTTGAAAGTGGCTTGAGTTGCAAATGATGCAATTAGGGTTTTCTAGTTTTAATATGATGGATTAGGGTTTTTGAATGTGCCTATAGATCTAGAGCTTCTTGAAAGTGACTTGAGTTGCAAATGATGTTGCTAGGGTTTTCTAGTTTTCATATGATGGATTAGGGTTTTTGAATGTGTCTAGAGATCTAGAGCTTCTTAAGAATGGCTTGAGTTGCAAATGATGTTATTAGGGGTTTTCTAGATTTCATATGTTGGATTAGGGTTTTTGAATGTGTCTAAAGATCTAGAGCTTCTTGAGAGTTGCTTGAGTTGTAACTAATGTTATTAGGGTTTTCTAGTTTTCATATGATGGATTAGGATTTTAAATGTGTCTACAGATCTAAAAATTCTTCAGAATGTCTTGAGTTGTGAATGATGTTATTAGGGTTTTCTAGTTTTCATATGATGGACTAGGGTTTTTGAATGTGTCTAGAGATCTAGAGCTTCTTGACAGTGGCTTGAGTTGCAAATTATGTTATTAGGGTTTTCTAGTTTTCATATGATGGATTAGGGTTTTTGAATGTGTCTAGAGATCTAGAGCTTCTTGAAAGTGGCTTGAGTTGCAAATAATGTTATTAGGGTTTTCTAGTTTTCATTGATGGATTAGGGTTTTTGAATGTGTCTAGAGATCTAGGGCTTCTCGAGTGTGGCTTGAGTTGCAAATGATGTTGTTAGGGTTTTCTAGTTTTCATATGATGGATTAGGGTTTTTGAATGTGTCTAGAGATCTAGAGCTTCTTGAGAGTTACTTGAGTTGTAACTGATGTTATTAGGGTTTTCTAGTTTTCATATGATGGATTACGGTTTTTAAATGTGTCTAGAGGTCTAGAGCTTCTTGAAAGAGGCTTGAGTTGCAAATGATGCTATTAGGGTTTTCTACTTTTTACATGATGGATTATGGTTTTTGAATGTGTCTAGATATCTAGAGCTTTTTGAGAGTGGCTTGAGTTGCAACTGATGTTATTTGGGTTTTCTAGTTTTCATATGATGGATTAGGGTTTTTGAATGTGTCTAGAGATCTAGAGCTTCTTGAGAGTGGCTTGAGTTGCAAATGATGTTATTATGGTTTTCTAGTTTTCATATGATGGATTAGGGTTTTTAAATGTGTCAAGAGATCTAGAGCTTCTTGAAAGTGGCTTGAGTTGCAAATGATGCAATTAGGGTTTTCTAGTTTTAATATGATGGATTAGGGTTTTTGAATGTGCCTAGAGATCTAGAGCTTCTTGAAAGTGACTTGAGTTGCAAATGATGTTGCTAGGGTTTTGTAGTTTTCATATGATGGATTAGGGTTTTTGAATGTGTCTAGAGATCTAGAGCTTCTTAAGAATGGCTTGAGTTGCAAATGATGTTATTAGGGGTTTTCTAGTTTTCATATGTTGGATTAGGGTTTTTGAATGTGTCTAAAGATCTAGAGCTTCTTGAGAGTTGCTTGAGTTGTAACTGATGTTATTAGGGTTTTCTAGTTTTCATATGATGGATTAGGATTTTAAATGTGTCTACAGATCTAAAAATTCTTCAGAATGTCTTGAGTTGTGAATGACGTTATTAGGGTTTTCTAGTTTTCATATGATGGACTAGGGTTTTTGAATGTGTCTAGAGATCTAGAGCTTCTTGACAGTGGCTTGAGTTGCAAATTATGTTATTAGGGTTTTCTAGTTTTCATATGATGGATTAGGGTTTTTGAATGTGTCTAGAGATCTAGAGCTTCTTGAAAGTGGCTTGAGTTGCAAATAATGTTATTAGGGTTTTCTAGTTTTCATTGATGGATTAGGGTTTTTGAATGTGGCTAGAGATCTAGGGCTTCTCGAGTGTGGCTTGAGTTGCAAATGATGTTGTTAGGGTTTTCTAGTTTTCATATGATGGATTAGGGTTTTTGAATGTGTCTAGAGATCTAGAGCTTCTTGAGAGTTGCTTGAGTTGTAACTGATGTTATTAGGGTTTTCTAGTTTTCATATGATGGATTACGGTTTTTAAATGTGTCTAGAGGTCTAGAGCTTCTTGAAAGAGGCTTGAGTTGTAAATGATTCTATTAGGGATTTCTACTTTTTACATGATGGATTATGGTTTTTGAATGTGTCTAGATATCTAGAGCTTTTTGAGAGTGGCTTGAGTTGCAACTGATGTTATTTGGGTTTTCTAGTTTTCATATGATGGATTATGGTTTTTGAATGTGTCTAGAGATCTAGAGCTTCTTAAGAATGGCTTGAGTTGCAAATGATGTTATTAGGGGTTTTCTAGTTTTCATATGTTGGATTAGGGTTTTTGAATGTGTCTAAAGATCTAGAGCTTCTTGAGAGTTGCTTGAGTTGTAACTGATGTTATTAGGGTTTTCTAGTTTTCATATGATGGATTAGGATTTTAAATGTGTCTACAGATCTAAAAATTCTTCAGAATGTCTTGAGTTGTGAATGATGTTATTAGGGTTTTCTAGTTTTCATATGATGGACTAGGGTTTTTGAATGTGTCTAGAGATCTAGAGCTACTTGACAGTGGCTTGAGTTGCAAATTATGTTATTAGGGTTTTCTAGTTTTCATATGATGGATTAGGGTTTTTGAATGTGTCTAGAGATCTAGAGCTTCTTGAAAGTGGCTTGAGTTGCAAATAATGTTATTAGGGTTTTCTAGTTTTCATTGATGGATTAGGGTTTTTGAATGTGTCTAGAGATCTAGGGCTTCTCGAGTGTGGCTTGAGTTGCAAATGATGTTGTTAGGGTTTTCTAGTTTTCATATGATGGATTAGGGTTTTTGAATGTGTCTAGAGATCTAGAGCTTCTTGAGAGTTTCTTGAGTTGTAACTGATGTTATTAGGGTTTTCTAGTTTTCATATGATGGATTACGGTTTTTAAATGTGTCTAGAGGTCTAGAGCTTCTTGAAAGAGGCTTGAGTTGCAAATGATGCTATTAGGGCTTTCTACTTTTTACATGATGGATTATGGTTTTTGAATGTGTCTAGATATCTAGAGCTTTTTGAGAGTGGCTTGAGTTGCAACTGATGTTATTTGGGTTTTCTAGTTTTCATATGATGGATTAGGGTTTTTGAATGTGTCTAGAGATCTAGAGCTTCTTGAGAGTGGCTTGAGTTGCAAATGATGTTATTATGGTTTTCTAGTTTTCATATATGGATTAGGGTTTTCAAATGTGTCAGAGATCTAGAGCTTCTTGAAAATGGCTTGAGTTGCAAATGATGCTATTAGGGTTTTTTAGTTTTCATATGATGGATTAGGGGTTTTGAATGTGTATAGAGATATAGAGCTTCTTGAAAGTGACTTGAGTTGCAAATGATGTTGTTAGTGTTTTCTAGTTTTCATATGATTGATTAGGGTTTTTGAATGTGTCTAGAGATCTAGAGCTTCTTGAGAGTGGCTTGAGTTGCAACTGATGTTATTAGGGGTTTTCTAGTTTTCATATGTTGGATTAGGGTTTTTGAATGTGTCTAAAGATCTAGAGATTCTTGAGAGTTGCTTGAGTTGTAACTGATGTTATTAGGGTGTTCTAGTTTTCATATGATGGATTAGGATTTTAAATGTGTCTACAGATCTAAAGCTTCTTGAGAATGGCTTGAGTTGCAAATGATGTTATTAGGGTTTTCGAGTTTTCATATGATGGATTAGGGTTTTTGAATGTGTCTAGAGATCTAGAGCTTCTTGAGAGTGGCTTGAGTTGCAAATGATGTTCTTAGGGTTTTCTAGTTTTCATATGATGGATTAGGGTTTTTGAATGTGTCTAGAGATCTAGAGCTTCTTGAGGGTTGCTTGAGTTGTAACTGATGTTATTAGGGTTTTCTAATTTTCATATGATGGATTACGGTTTTTAAATGTGTCTAGAGGTCTAGAGCTTCTTGAAAGTGGTTTGAGTTGCAAATGATGCTATTAGGGTTTTCTACTTTTTACATGATGGATTATGGTTTTTGAATGTGTCTAGATATCTAGACTTCTTGAGAGTTTCTTGAGTTGTAACTGATGTTATTAGGGTTTTCTAGTTTTCATATGATGGATTAGGATTTTAAATGTGTCTACAGATCTAAAGCTTCTTGAGAATGTCTTGAGTTGCAAATGATGTTATTAGGGTTTTCTAGTATTCATATGATGGACTAGGGTTTTTGAATGTGTCTAGAGATCTAGAGCTTCTTGAGAGTGGCTTGAGTTGCAAATGATGTTATTAGGGTTTTCTAGTTTTCATATGATGGATTAGGGTTTTGAATGTGTCTAGAGATCTAGAGCTTCTTGAAAGTGGCTTGAGTTGCAAATAATGTTATTAGGGTTTTCTAGTTTTCATTGATGGATTAGGGTTTTTGAATGTGTCTAAAGATCTATAGCTTCTTGAGTGTGGCTTGAGTTGCAAATGATGTTGTTAGGGTTTTCTAGTTTTCATATGATAGATTAGGGTTTTTGAATGTGTCTAGAGATCTAGAGCTTCTTGACTGTGGCTTGAGTTGCAAATGATGTTGTTAGGGTTTTCTAGTTTTCATTGATGGATTAGGGTTTTTGAATGTGTCTAGAGATCTAGAGCTTCTTGAGTGTGGCTTGAGTTGCAAATGATGTTGTTAGGGTTTTCTAGTTTTCAGATAATGGATTAGGGTTTTTGAATGTGTCTAGAGATCTAGAGCTTCTTGAGAGTGTCTTGAGTTGTAACTGATGTTATTAGGGTTTTCTAGTTTTCATATGATGGAGTAGGGTTTTTAAATGTGTCTAGACGTCTAGAGCTTCTTGAAAGTAGCTTGAGTTGCAAATGATGCTATTAGGTTTTCCTACTTTTTACATGATGGATTATAGTTTTTGATTGTGTCTAGATATCTAGAGCTTTTTGAGAGTGGCTTGAGTTGCAAGTGATGTTATTAGGGTTTTCTAGTTTTCATATGATGGATTAGGGATTTTGAATGTGTCTACAGATCTAGAGCTTCTTGAGAGTGGCTTGAGTTGCAAATGATGTTATTATGGTTTTCTAGTTTTCATATGATGGATTAGGGTTTTTGAATGTGTCTAGAGATCTAGAGCTTCTTGAGAGTGGCTTGAGTTGCAAATGATGTTATTAGGGGTTTTCAAGTTTTCGTATGTTGGATTAGGGTTTTTGAATGTGTCTAAAGATCTAGAGCTTCTTGAGAGTTTCTTGAGTTGTAACTGATGTTATTAGGGTTTTCAAGTTTTCATATGATGGATTAGGATTTTAAATGTGTCTACAGATCTAAAGCTTCTTGAGAATGGCTTGAGTTGCAAATGATGCTATTAGGGTTTTCTAGTTTTCATATGATGGACTAGGGTTTTTGAATGTGTCTAGAGATCTAGAGCTTCTTAAGAGTGGCTTGAGTTGCAAATGATGTTATTAGGGTTTTCTAGTTTTCATATGATGGATTAGGGTTTTGAATGTGTCTAGAGATCTAGAGCTTCTTGAAAGTGGCTTGAGTTGCAAATAATGTTATTAGGGTTTTCTAGTTTTCATTGATGGATTAGGGTTTTTGAATGTGTCTAGAGATCTATAGCTTCTTGAGTGTGGCTTGTGTTGCAAATGATGTTGTTAGGGTTTTCTAGTTTTCATATGATAGATTAGGGTTTTTGAATGTGTCTAGAGATCTAGAGCTTCTTGAGAGTTGGTTGAGTTGTAACTGATGTTATTAGGGTTTTCTAGTTTTCATATGATGGATTAGGGTTTTTAAGTGTGTCTAGAGGTCTAGAGCTTCTTGAAAGAGGCTTGAGTTGCAAATGATGCTATTAGGGTTTTCTACTTTTTATATGATGGATTATGGTTTTTGAATGTGTGTAGATATCTAGAGCTTTTGAGAGTGGCTTGAGTTGCAACTGATGTTATTTGGGTTTTCTAGTTTTCATATGATGGATTAAGGTTTTTGAATGTGTCTAGAGATCTAGAGCTTCTTGAGAGTGGCTTGAGTTGTAAATGTTGTTATTATGGTTTTCTAGATTTCATATATGGATTAGGGTTTTTAAATGTGTCAAGAGATCTAGAGCTTCTTGAAAGTGGCTTGAGTTGCAAATGATGCTATTAGGGTTTTTTAGTTTTAATATGATGGATTAGGGTTTTTGAATGTGTATAGAGATCTAGAGCTTCTTGAAAGTGGCTTGAGTTGCAAATGATGTTATTAGGGGTTTTCTAGTTTTCATATGTTGGATTAGGGTTTTTGAATGTGTATAAAGATCTAGAGCTTCTTGAGAGTTGCTTGAGTTGTAACTAATCTTATTAGGGTTTTCTAGTTTTCATATGATGGATTAGGATTTTAAATGTGTCTACAGATGTAAAAATTCTTGAGAATGTCTTGAGTTGCGAATGATGTTATTAGGGTTTTCTTGTTTTCATATGATGGACTAGGGTTTTTGAATGTGTCTAGAGATCTAGAGCTTCTTGAGAGTGGCTTGAGTTGCAAATTATGTTATTAGGGTTTTCTAGTTTCATATGATGGATTAGGGTTTTTGAATGTGTATAGAGATCTAGAGCTTCTTGAAAGTGGCTTGAGTTGCAAATAATGTTATTAGGGTTTTCTAGTTTTCATTGATGGATTAGCGTTTTTGAATGTGTCTAGAGATCTAGAGCTTCTTGAGTGTGGCTTGAGTTGCAAATGATGTTATTAGGGTTTTCTAGTTTTCATATGATGGATTAGGGTTTTTGAATGTGTCTAGAGATCTAGAGCTTCTTGAGAGTTGCTTGAGTTGTAACTGATGTTATTAGGGTTTTCTAGTTTTCATATGATGGATTACGATTTTTAAATGTGTCTAGAGGTCTAGCGCTTCTTGAAAGAGGCTTGAGTTGCAAATGATGCTATTAGGGTTTTCTACTTTTTACATGATGGATTATGGTTTTTGAATGTGTCTAGATATCTAGAGCTTTTTGAGAGTCGCTTGAGTTGCAACTGCTGTAATTTGGGTTTTCTAGTTTTCATATGATGGATTAGGGTTTTTGAATGTGTCTAGAGATCTAGAGCTTCTTGAGAGTGGCTTGAGTTGCAAATGATGTTATTTTGGTTTTCTAGTTTTCATATATGGATTAGGGTTTTTAAATTTGTCAAGAGATCTAGAGCTTCTTGAAAGTGGCTAGACTTGCAAATGATGCTATTAGGGTTTTTTAGTTTTCATATGATGGATTAGGGTTTTTGAATGCGTATAGAGATCTAGAGCTTCTTGAAAGTGACTTGAGTTGCAAATGATGTTGTTAGGGTTTTCTAGTTTTCGTATGATGGATTAGGGTTTTTGAATGTGTCTAGAGATCTAGAGCTTCTTGAGAGTGGCTTGAGTTGCAACTGATGTTATTAGGCGTTTTCTAGTTTTCATATGTTGGATTAGGGTTTTTGAATGTGTCTAAAGATCTAGAGCTTCTTGAGAGTTGCTTGAGTTGTAACTGATGTTATTAGGGTTTTCTAGTTTTCATATGATGGATTAGGATTTTAAATGTGTCTACAGATCTAAAAATTCTTCAGAATGTCTTGAGTTGTGAATGATGTTATTAGGGTTTTCTAGTTTTCATATGATGGACTAGGGTTTTTGAATGTGTCTAGAGATCTAGAGCTTCTTGACAGTGGCTTGAGTTGCAAATTATGTTATTAGGGTTTTCTAGTTTTCATATGATGGATTAGGGTTTTTGAATGTGTCTAGAGATCTAGAGCTTCTTGAAAGTGGCTTGAGTTGCAAATAATGTTATTAGGGTTTTCTAGTTTTCATTGATGTATTAGGGTTTTTGAATGTGTCTAGAGATCTAGAGCTTCTTGAAAGTAGCTTGAGTTGCAAATAATGATATTAGGGTTTTCTAGTTTTCATTGATGGATTAGGGTTTTTGAATGTGTCTTGAGATCTAGAGCTTCTTGAGTGTGGCTTGAGTTGCAAATGATGTTGTTTGGGTTTTCTAGTTTTCATATGATGGATTAGGGTTTTTGAATGTGTCTATAGATCTAGAGCTTCTTGAGAGTTGCTTGAGTTGTAACTGATGTTATTAGAGTTTTCTAGTTTTCATATGATGGATTACGATGTTTAAATGTGTCTAGAGGTCTAGAGCTTCTTGAAAGAGGCTTGAGTTGCAAATGATGCTATTAGGGTTTTCTACTTTTTACATGATGGAATATGGTTTTTGAATGTGTCTAGATATCTAGAGCTTTTTGAGAGTGGCTTGAGTTGCAACTGATGTTATTTGGGTTTTCTAGTTTTCATATGATGGATTAGGGTTTTTGAATATGTCTAGAGATCTAGAGCTTCTTGAGAGTGGCTTGAGTTGCAAATGATGTTATTATGGTTTTCTAGTTTTCATATATGGGTTAGGGTTTTTAAATGTGTCAAGAGATCTAGAGCTTCTTGAAAGTGGCTTGAGTTGCAAATGATGCTATTAGGGTTTTTTAGTTTTCATATGATGGATTAGGGTTTTTGAATGTGTATAGAGATCTAGAGCTTCTTGAAAGTGACTTGAGTTGCAAATGATGTTGTTAGGGTTTTCTAGTTTTCATATGATGGATTAGGGTTTTTGAATGTGTCTAGAGATCGAGAGCTTCTTGAGAGTGGCTTGAGTTGCAACTGATGTTATTAGGGGTTTTCTAGTTTTCATATGTTGGATTAGGATTTTTGAATGTGTCAAGAGATTTAGAGCTTCTTGAAAGTGGCTTGAGTTGCAAATGATGTTATTAGGGTTTTTTAGTTTTCCTATGATGGATTAGGGTTTTTGAATGTGTATAGAGATCTAGAGCTTCTTGAAAGTGGTTTGAGTTGCAACTGATGTTATTAGGGGTTTTCTAGTTTTCATATGTTGGATTAGGGTTTTTGAATGTGTCTAAAGATCTAGAGCTTCTTAAGAGTTTCTTGAGTTGTAACTGATCTTATTAGGGTTTTCTAGTTCTCATATGATGGATTAGGATTTTAAATGTGTCTACAGATGTAAAAATTCTTGAGAATGTCTTGAGTTGCGAATGATGTTATTAGGGTTTTCTTGTTTTCATATGATGGACTAGGGTTTTTGAATGTGTCTAGAGATCTAGAGCTTCTTGAGAGTGGCTTGAGTTGCAAATTATGTTATTAGGGTTTTCTAGTTTCATATGATGGATTAGGGTTTTTGAATGTGTATAGAGATGTAGAGCTTCTTGAAAGTGGCTTGAGTTGCAAATAATGTTATTAGGGTTTTCTAGTTTTCATTGATGGATTAGCGTTTTTGAATGTGTCTAGAGATCTAGAGCTTCTTGAGTGTGGCTTGAGTTGCAAATGATGTTGTTAGGGTTTTCTAGTTTTCATATGATGGATTAGGGTTTTTGAATGTGTCTAGAGATCTAGAGCTTCTTGAGAGTTGCTTGAGTTGTAACTGATGTTATTAGGGTTTTCTAGTTTTCATATGATGGATTACGGTTTTTAAATGTGTCTAGAGGTCTAGAGCTTCTTGAAAGAGGCTTGAGTTGCAAATGATGCTATTAGGGTTTTCTACTTTTTACATGATGGATTATGGTTTTTGAATGTGTCTAGATATCTAGAGCT
Source organism: Cichorium intybus (assembly GCA_023525715.1). NCBI lineage: Eukaryota > Viridiplantae > Streptophyta > Magnoliopsida > Asterales > Asteraceae > Cichorium > Cichorium intybus. The sequence continues at coordinate 64,891,814 of CM042017.1, read as the reverse complement.
TTTTGAGAGTGGCTTGAGTTGCAACTACTGTAATTTGGGTTTTCTAGTTTTCATATGATGGATTAGGGTTTTATAATGTGTCTAGAGATCTAGAGCTTCTTGAGAGTGGCTTGAGTTGCAAATGATGTTATTTTGGTTTTCTAGTTTTCATATATGGATTAGGGTTTTTAAATTTGTCAAGAGATCTAGAGCTTCTTGAAAGTGGCTTGACTTGCAAATGATGCTATTAGGGTTTTTTAGTTTTCATATGATGGATTAGGGTTTTTGAATGCGTATAGAGATCTAGAGCTTCTTGAAAGTGACTTGAGTTGCAAATGATGTTGTTAGGGTTTTCTAGTTTTCATATGATAGATTAGGGTTTTTGAATGTGTCTAGAGATCTAGAGCTTCTTGAAAGTAGCTTGAGTTGCAAATAATGTTATTAGGGTTTCCTAGTTTTCATTGATGGATTAGGGTTTTTGAATGTGTCTAGAGATCTAGAGCTTCTTGAGAGTTGCTTGAGTTGTAACTGATGTTATTAGGGTTTTCTAGTTTTCATATGATGGATTACGGTGTTTAAATGTGTCTAGAGGTCTAGAGCTTCTTGAAAGAGGCTTGAGTTGCAAATGATGCTATTAGGGTTTTCTACTTTTTACATGATAGAATATGGTTTTTGAATGTGTCTAGATATCTAGAGCTTTTTGAGAGTGGCTTGAGTTGCAACTGATGTTATTTGGGTTTTCTAGTTTTCATATGATGGATTAGGGTTTTTGAATGTGTCTAGAGATCTAGAGCTTCTTGAGAGTGGCTTGAGTTGCAAATGATGTTATTATGGTTTTCTAGTTTTCATATATGGATTAGGGTTTTTAAATGTGTCAAGATATCTAGAGCTTCTTGAAAGTGGCTTGAGTTGCAAATGATGCTATTAGGGTTTTTTAGTTTTCATATGATGGATTAGGGTTTTTAAATGTGTCTAGAGATCTAGAGCTTCTTGAGAGTGGCTTGAGTTGCAAATGATGTTCTTAGGGTTTTCTAGTTTTCATATGATGGATTAGGGTTTTTTGAATGTGTCTAGAGATCTACAACTTCTTGAAAGTAGCTTGAGTTGCAAATAATGTTATTAGGGTTTTCTAGTTTTCATTGATGGATTAGGGTTTTTGAATGTGTCTAGAGATCAAGAGCTTCTTGAGTGTGGCTTGAGTTGCAAATGATGTTGTTAGGGTTTTCTAGTTTTCATTTGATGCTGATTAGGGTTTTTGAATGCGTCTAGAGATCTAGAGCTTCTTGAGAGTGGCTTGAGTTGCAAATGATGTTATTATGGTTTTCTAGTTTTCATATATGGATTAGGGTTTTTAAATGTGTCAAGATATCTAGAGCTTCTTGAAAGTGGCTTGAGTTGCAAATGATGCTATTAGGGTTTTTTAGTTTTCATATGATGGATTAGGGTTTTTAAATGTGTCTAGAGATCTAGAGCTTCTTGAGAGTGGCTTGAGTTGCAAATGATGTTCTTAGGGTTTTCTAGTTTTCATATGATGGATTAGGGTTTTTTGAATGTGTCTAGAGATCTACAACTTCTTGAAAGTAGCTTGAGTTGCAAATAATGTTATTAGGGTTTTCTAGTTTTCATTGATGGATTAGGGTTTTTGAATGTGTCTAGAGATCAAGAGCTTCTTGAGTGTGGCTTCAGTTGCAAATGATGTTGTTAGGGTTTTCTAGTTTTCATTTGATGCTGATTAGGGTTTTTGAATGCGTCTAGAGATCTAGAGCTTCTTGAGAGTTGCTTGAGTTGTAACTGATGTTATTAGGGTTTTCTAGTTTTCATATGATGGTTTAGGGTTTTTAAATGTGTCTAGAGTTCTAGAGCTTCTTGAAAGTGGCTTGAGTTGCAAATGATGCTATTAGGTTTTTCTACTTTTTACATGATGGATTATGGTTTTTGATTGTGTCTAGATATCTAGAGCTTTTTGAGAGTGGCTTGAGTTGCAAGAGATGTTATTAGGGTTTTCTAGTTTTCATATGATGGATTAGGGATTTTGAATGTGTCTACAGACCTAGAGCTTCTTGAGAGTAGCTTGAGTTGCAAATGATGTTATTATGGTTTTCTAGTTTTCATATGATGGATTAGGGTTTTTAAATGTGTCAAGAGATCTAGAGCTTCTTGAAAGTGGCTTGAGTTGCAAATGATGCTATTAAGGTTTTCTAGTTTTCATATGATGGATTAGGGTTTTTGAATGTGCCTAGAGATCTAGAGCTTCTTGAAAGTGACTTGAGTTGCAAATGATGTTGCTAGGGTTTTCTAGTTTTCATATGATGGATTAGGGTTTTTGAATGTGTCTAGAGATCTAGAGCTTCTTGAGAGTGGCTTGAGTTGCAAATGATGTTATTTGGGGTTTTCTAGTTTTCGTATGTTGGATTAGGGTTTTTGAATGTGTCTAAAGATCTAGAGCTTCTTGAGAGTTTCTTGAGTTGTAACTGATGTTATTAGGGTTTTCTAGTTTTCATATGATGTATTAGGATTTTAAATGTGTCTACAGATCTAAAGCTTCTTGAGAATGTCTTGAGTTGCAAATGATGTTATTAGGGTTTTCTAGTTTTCATATGATGGACTAGGGTTTTTGAATGTGTCTAGTGATCTAGAGCTTCTTGAGAGTGGCTTGAGTTGCAAATGATGTTATTAGGGTTTTCTAGTTTTCATATGATAGATTAGGGTTTTTGAATGTGTCTAGAGATCTAGAGCTTCTTGAGAGTTGCTTGAGTTTTAACTGATGTTATTAGGGTTTTCTAGTTTTCATATGATGGATTAGGGTTTTTAAATGTGTCTAGAGGTCTAGAGCTTCTTGAAAGAGGCTTGAGTTGCGAATGATGCTATTAGGGTTTTCTACTTTTTACATGATGGATAATGGTTTTTGAATGTGTCTAGATATCTAGAGCTTTTTGAGAGTGGCTTGAGTTGTAACCGATGTTATTTGGGTTTTCTAGTTTTCATATGATGGATTAGGGTTTTTGAATGTGTCTAGAGATCTAGAGCTTCTTGAGAGTGGCTTGAGTTGCAAATGATGTTATTATGGTTTTCTAGTTTTCATATGATGGATTAGGGTTTTTAAATGTGTCAAGAGATCTAGAGCTTCTTGAAAGTGGCTTGAGTTACAAATGATGCTATTAGGGTTTTCTAGTTTTCATATAATGGATTAGGGTTTTTGAATGTGTATAGAGATCTAGAGCTTCTTGAAAGTGACTTGAGTTGCAAATGATGTTGTTAGGGTTTTCTAGTTTTCATATGATGGATTAGGGTTTTTGAATGTGTCTAGAGATCTAGAGCTTCTTGAGAGTGGCTTGAGTTGCAACTGATGTTATTAGGGGTTTTCTAGTTTTGATATGTTGGATTAGGATTTTTGAATGTGTCTAAAGATCTAGAGCTTCTTGAGAGTTGCTTGAGTTTTAACTGATGTTATTAGGGTTTTCTAGTTTTCATATGATGGATTAGGATTTTATATGTGTCTACAGATCTAAAGCTTCTTGAGAATGGCTTGAGTTGCAAATGATGTTATTAGGGTTTTCTAGTTTTCATATGATGGATTAGGGTTTTTAAATGTGTCTAGAGATCTTGAGCTTCTTGAGAGTGGCTTGAGTTGCAAATAATGTTATTAGGGTTTTCTAGTTTTCATATGATGGATTAGGGTTTTTGAATGTGTCTAGCAATCTAGAGCTTCTTGAGTGTGGCTTGAGTTGCAAATGATGTTGTTAGGGTTTTCTAGTTTTCATATGATATATTAGGGTTTTAGAATGTGTCTAGAGATCTAGAGTTTCTTGAAAGTGGCTTGGGCTGCAAATGATCTTATTAGGGTTTTCTAGTTTTCATATGATGGATTAGGGATTTTGAATGTGTCTAAAGATCTAGAGCTTCTTGAAAACGACTTGAGTTGCAAATGATTTTATTAGGGTTTTCTAGTTATCATATAACGGATTAGGGTTTTTGAATGTGTCTAGAGATCTAGAGCTTCTTGAGAGTTTCTTGTGTTGTAACTGATGTTATTAGGGTTTTCTAGTTTTCATATGATGGATTAGGGTTTTTAAATGTGTCTAGAGATCTAGAGCTTCTTGAAAGTGGCTTGAGTTGCAAATGATGCTATTAGGGTTTTCTAGTTTTCATATGATGGATTATGGTTTTTGAATGTGTCTAGATATCTAGAGCTTCTTGAGAGTGGATTGAGATGCAAATGATGTTATTAGGGTTTTCTAGTTTTCATATGATGGATTAGGGTTTTTGAATGTGTCTAGAGATCTAGAGCTTCTTGAAAGTGGCTTGAGTTGCAAATGATGTTATTAGGGTTTTCTAGTTTTCATATGATGGATTAGGGTTTTTGAATGTGTCTAAAGATCTAGAGCTTCTTGAGAGTGGCTTGAGTTGCAAATAATGTTATTTGGGGTTTTCTAGTTTTCATATGTTGGATTAAGGTTTTTGAATGTGTCTAAAGATCTAGAGCTTCTTGAGAGTTGCTTGAGTTGTAACTGATGTTATTAGGGTTTTCTAGTTTTCATATGATGGATTAGGATTTTAAATGTGTCTACAGATCTAAAGCTTCTTGAGAATGGCTTGAGTTGCAAATGATGTTGTTAGGGTTTTCTAGTTTTCATATGATGGATTAGGGTTTTTGAATGTGTCTAGAGATCTAGAACTTCTTGAAAGTGGCTTGAGTTGCAAATGATGTTATTAGGGTTTTCTAGTTTTCATATGATGGATTAGGGTTTTTGAATGTGTCTAGAGATCTAGAGTTTCTTGAAAGTGGCTTGGGCTGCAAATGATGCTATTAGGCTTTTCTACTTTTTACATGATGGATTATGGTTTTTTATTGTGTCTAGATATCTAGAGCTTTTTGAGAGTGGCTTGAGTTGCAAGTGATGTTATTATGGTTTTCTTGTTTTCATATGATGGATTAGGGTTTTTAAAAGTGTCAAGAGATCTAGAGCTTCTTGAAAGTGGCTTGAGTTACAAATGATGCTATTAGGGTTTTCTAGTTTTCATATAATGGATTAGGGTTTTTGAATGTGTATAGAGATCTAGAGCTTCTTGAAAGTGACTTGAGTTGCAAATGATGTTGTTAGGGTTTTCTAGTTTTCATATGATGGATTAGGGTTTTTGAATGTGTCTAGAGATCTAGAGCTTCTTGAGAGTGGCTTGAGTTGCAACTGATGTTATTAGGGGTTTTCTAGTTTTGATATGTTGGATTAGGATTTTTGAATGTGTCTAAAGATCTAGAGCTTCTTGAGAGTTGCTTGAGTTTTAACTGATGTTATTAGGGTTTTCTAGTTTTCATATGATGGATTAGGATTTTATATGTGTCTACAGATCTAAAGCTTCTTGAGAATGGCTTGAGTTGCAAATGATGTTATTAGGGTTTTCTAGTTTTCATATGATGGATTAGGGTTTTTAAATGTGTCTAGAGATATTGAGCTTCTTGAGAGTGGCTTGAGTTGCAAATAATGTTATTAGGGTTTTCTAGTTTTCATATGATGGATTAGGGTTTTTGAATGTGTCTAGCAATCTAGAGCTTCTTGAGTGTGGCTTGAGTTGCAAATGATGTTGTTAGGGTTTTCTAGTTTTCATATGATATATTAGGGTTTTAGAATGTGTCTAGAGATCTAGAGTTTCTTGAAAGTGGCTTGGGCTGCAAATGATCTTATTAGGGTTTTCTAGTTTTCATATGATGGATTAGGGATTTTGAATGTGTCTAAAGATCTAGAGCTTCTTGAAAACGACTTGAGTTGCAAATGATTTTATTAGGGTTTTCTAGTTATCATATAACGGATTAGGGTTTTTGAATGTGTCTAGAGATCTAGAGCTTCTCGAGAGTTTCTTGTGTTGTAACTGATGTTATTAGGGTTTTCTAGTTTTCATATGATGGATTAGGGTTTTTAAATGTGTCTAGAGATCTAGAGCTTCTTGAAAGTGGCTTGAGTTGCAAATGATGCTATTAGGGTTTTCTAGTTTTCATATGATGGATTATGGTTTTTGAATGTGTCTAGATATCTAGAGCTTCTTGAGAGTGGATTGAGATGCAAATGATGTTATTAGGGTTTTCTAGTTTTCATATGATGGATTAGGGTTTTTGAATGTGTCTAGAGATCTAGAGCTTCTTGAAAGTGGCTTGAGTTGCAAATGATGTTATTAGGGTTTTCTAGTTTTCATATGATGGATTAGGGTTTTTGAATGTGTCTAAAGATCTAGAGCTTCTTGAGAGTGGCTTGAGTTGCAAATAATGTTATTTGGGGTTTTCTAGTTTTCATATGTTGGATTAAGGTTTTTGAATGTGTCTAAAGATCTAGAGCTTCTTGAGAGTTGCTTGAGTTGTAACTGATGTTATTAGGGTTTTCTAGTTTTCATATGATGGATTAGGATTTTAAATGTGTCTACAGATCTAAAGCTTCTTGAGAATGGCTTGAGTTGCAAATGATGTTGTTAGGGTTTTCTAGTTTTCATATGATGGATTAGGGTTTTTGAATGTGTCTAGAGATCTAGAACTTCTTGAAAGTGGCTTGAGTTGCAAATGATGTTATTAGGGTTTTCTAGTTTTCATATGATGGATTAGGGTTTTTGAATGTGTCTAGACATCTAGAGTTTCTTGAAAGTGGCTTGGGCTGCAAATGATGCTATTAGGTTTTTCTACTTTTTACATGATGGATTATGGTTTTTTATTGTGTCTAGATATCTAGAGCTTTTTGAGAGTGGCTTGAGTTGAAAGTGATGTTATTATGGTTTTCTTGTTTTCATATGATGGATTAGGGTTTTTAAATGTGTCAAGAGATCTAGAGCTTCTTGAAAGTGGCTTGAGTTGCAAATGATGCTATTAAGGTTTTCTAGTTTTCATATGATGGATTAGGGTTTTTGAATGTGACTAGAGATCTAGAGCTTCTTGAAAGTGACTTGAGTTGCAAATGATGTTGCTAGGGTTTTCTAGTTTTCATATGATGGATTAGGGTTTTTGAATGTGTCTAGAGATCTAGAGCTTCTTGAGAGTGGCTTGAGTTCCAAATGATGTTATTAGGGGTTTTCTAGTTTTCGTATGTTGGATTAGGGTTTTTGAATGTGTCTAAAGATCTAGAGCTTCTTGAGAGTTTCTTGAGTTGTAACTGATGTTAATAGGGTTTTCTAGTTTTCATATGATGGATTAGGATTTTAAATGTGTCTACAGATCTAAAGCTTCTTGAGAATGTCTTGAGTTGCAAATGATGTTATTAGGGTTTTCTAGTTTTCATATGATGGTCTAGGGTTTTTGAATGTGTCTACAGATCTAGAGCTTCTTGAGAGTGGCTTGAGTTGCAAATGATGTTATTAGGGTTTTCTAGTTTTCATATGATAGATTAGGGTTTTTGAATGTGTCTAGAGATCTAGAGCTTCTTGAGAGTTGCTTGAGTTTTAACTGATGTTATTAGGGTTTTCTAGTTTTTATATGATGGATTAGGGTTTTTAAATATGTCTAGAGGTCTAGAGCTTCTTGAAAGAGGCTTGAGTTGCAAATGATGCTATTAGGGTTTTCTACTTTTTACATGATGGATAATGGTTTTTGAATATGTCTAGATATCAAAAGCTTTTTGAGAGTGGCTTGAGTTGCAACCGATGTTATTTGGGTTTTCTAGTTTTCATATGATGGATTAGGGTTTTTGAATGTGTACTTCTTGAAAGTGACTTGAGTTGCAAATGATGTTGTTAGGGTTTTCTAATTTTAATATGATGGATTAGGGTTTTTGAATGTGTCTAGAGATCTAAAGCTTCTTGAGAGTGGCTTGAGTTGCAACTAATGTTATTAGGGGTTTTCTAGTTTTCATATGTTGGATTAAGGTTTTTGAATGTGTCTAAAGATGTAGATCTTCTTGAGAGTTGCTTGAGTTGTAACTGATGTTATTAGGGTTTTCTAGTTTTCATATGATGGATTAGGATTTTAAATGTGTCTACAGATCTAAAGCTTCTTGAGAATGGCTTGAGTTGCAAATGATGTGATTAAGGTTTTCTAGTTTTCATATGATGGATTAGGGTTTTTGAATGTGTCTAGAGATCTAGAACTTCTTGAAAGCGGCTTGAGTTGCAAATGATGTTATTAGGGTTTTCTAGTTTTCATATGATGGATTAAGGTTTTTGAAAGTGTCTAGAGATCTAGAGATTCTTGAGAGTGGCGTGAGTTGCAAATGATGTTATTAGGGTTTTCTAGTTTTCATATGATGGATTTGGGTTTTTGAATGTGTCTAGAGATCTAGAGCTTCTTGAAAGTGGTTTGAGTTGCAAATAATGTTATTAGGGTTTTCTAGTTTTCATATGATGGATTAGGGTTTTTGAATGTGTCTAGCAATCTAGAGCTTCTTGAGTGTGGCTTGAGTTGCAAATGATGTTGTTAGGGTTTTCTAGTTTTCATATGATATATTAGGGTTTTAGAATGTGTCTAGAGATCTAGAGTTTCTTGAAAGTGGCTTGGGCTGCAAATGATCTTATTAGGGTTTTCTAGTTTTCATATGATGGATTAGGGATTTTGAATGTGTCTAAAGATCTAGAGCTTCTTGAAAACGACTTGAGTTGCAAATGATTTTATTAGGGTTTTCTAGTTATCATATAACGGATTAGGGTTTTTGAATGTGTCTAGAGATCTAGAGCTTCTTGAGAGTTTCTTGTGTTGTAACTGATGTTATTAGGGTTTTCTAGTTTTCATATGATGGATTAGGGTTTTTAAATGTGTCTAGAGATCTAGAGCTTCTTGAAAGTGGCTTGAGTTGCAAATGATGCTATTAGGGTTTTCTAGCTTTCATATGATGGATTATGGTTTTTGAATGTGTCTAGATATCTAGAGCTTCTTGAGAGTGGATTGAGATGCAAATGATGTTATTAGGGTTTTCTAGTTTTCATATGATGGATTACGGTTTTTGAATGTGTCTAGAGATCCAGAGCTTCTTGAAAGTGGCTTGAGTTGCAAATGATGTTATTAGGGTTTTCTAGTTTTCATATGACGGATTAGGGTTTTTGAATGTGTCTAGAGATGTAGAGCTTCTTGAGAGTGGCTTGAGTTGCAAATAATGTTATTTGGGGATTTCTAGTTTTCATATGTTGGATTAGGGTTTTTGAATGTGTCTAAAGATCTAGAGCTTCTTGAGAGTTGCTTGAGTTGTAACTGGTGCTATTAGGGTTTTCTAGTTTTCATATGATGGATTAGGATTTTAAATGTGTCTACATATCTAAAGCTTCTTGAGAATAGCTTGAGTTGCAAATGATGTTATTAGGGTTTTCTAGTTTTCATATGATGGATTAGGGTTTTTGAATGTGTCTAGAGATCTAGAACTTCTTGAAAGTGGATTGAGTTGCAAATAATGTTATTAGGGTTTTCTAGTTTTCATTGATGGATTAGGGTTTTTGAATGTATCTTGAGATCTAGAGCTTCTTGAGTGTGGCTTGAGTTGCAAATGATGTTGTTAGGGTTTTCTAGTTTTCATATGATGGATTAGGGTTTTTGAATGTGTCTAGAGATCTAGAGCTTCTTGAGAGTTGCTTGAGTTGTAACTGATGTTATTAGGGTTTTCTAGTTTTCATATGATGGATTAGGGTTTTTAAATGTGTCTAGAGGTCTAGAGCTTCTTGAAAGTGGCTTGATTTGCAAATGATGCTATTAGGGTTTTCTACTTTTTATATGATGGATTATGGTTTTTGAATGTGTCTAGATATCTAGAGCTTTTTTAGAGTGGCTTGAGTTGCAAGTGATGTTATTAGGGTTTTCTAGTTTTCATATGATGGATTAGGGATTTTGAATGTGTCTAGAGATCTAGAGCTTCTTGAGAGTGGCTTGAGTTGCAAGTGATGTTATTATGGTTTTCTAGTTTTCATATGATGGATTAGGGTTTTTAAATGTGTCAAGAGATCTAGAGCTTCTTGAAAGTGGCTTGAGTTGCAAATGATGCTATTAGGGTTTTCTAGTTTTAATATGATGGATTAGGGTTTTTGAATGTGCCTAGAGATCTAGAGCTTCTTGAAAGTGACTTGAGTTGCAAATGATGTTGCTAGGGTTTTCTAGTTTTCATATGATGGATTAGGGTTTTTGAATGTGTCTAGAGATCTAGAGCTTCTTGAGAGTGGCTTGAGTTGCAAATGATATTATTAGGGGTTTTCTAGTTTTCATATGTTAGATTAGGGTCTTTGAATGTGTCTAAAGATCTAGAGCTTCTTGAGAGTTGCTTGAGTTGTAACTGATGTTATTAGGGTTTTCTAGTTTTCATATGATGTATTAGGATTTTAAATGTGTCTACAGATCTAAAAATTCTTAAGAATGTCTTGAGTTGCGAATGATGTTATTAGGGTATTCTAGTTTTCATATGATGGACTACGGTTTTTGAATGTGTCTAGAGATCTAGAGCTTCTTGAGAGTGGCTTGAGTTGCAAATTATGTTATTAGGGTTTTCTAGATTTCATATGATGGATTAGGGTTTTTGAATGTGTCTAAAGATCTAGAGCTTCTTGAAAGTGGCTTGAGTTGCAAATAATGTTATTAGGGTTTTCTAGTTTTCATTGATGGATTGGGGTTTTTGAATGCGTCTAGAGATCTAGAGCTTCTTGAGTGTGGCTTGAGTTGCAAATGATGTTGTTAGGGTTTTCTAGTTTTCATATGATGGAATAGTGTTTTTGAATGTGTCTAGAGATCTAGAGCTTCTTGAGAGTGGCTTGAGTTCCAACTGATGTTATTAGGGGTTTTCTAGTTTTCATATGTTGGATTAGGGTTTTTGAATGTGTCTAAAGATCTAGAGATTCTTGAGAGTTGCTTAAGTTGTAACTGATGTTATTAGGGTTTTCTAGTTTGCATATGATGGATTAGGATTTTAAATGTGTCTACAGATCTAAAGCTTCTTGAGAATGGCTTGAGTTGCAAATGATGTTATTAGGGTTTTCTAGTTTTCATATGATGGATTAGGGTTTTTGAATGTGTCTAGAGATCTAGAGCTTCTTGAGAGTGTCTTGAGTTGCAAATGATGTTCTTAGGGTTTTCTAGTTTTCATATGATGGATTAGGGTTTTTGAATGTGTCTAGATGTAATGTCCCGACATTTCTCGGTACGTTATTTATTTTAATTAATTAATTAAGAGGCATTCTATTAATTTAATTAATTAAGGTATGATTAATTAAAAGATTGGGCTTATAATTATTCTCATCTTTTAATCACATAATTAAGTCCATGTGTTTATAGCCAAACCCAATTAAAGTTTTGATGGTCTTCTAGCCCAAAGGCTTTAGGGTTTAGCCCACTAATCTAATATATTAGGGTTCAAAAACCTTAATTTCTCCACTCCACCCTCTCATTCACGGCTCCCTCTCCCTCTCTTTCTCTCTTTCTCTCTCTCTCGGCTCACTCTCTTTCTCTCCCTAACCCTCTCTATTCCCGGATTTGAGAACATAGCCACATTGTTTGGGTGATTCCCGGAGATTGAAAGGTCGGATTGCCACGAAACGTTTTCCGAAGGTTCCCAAGACATATATCCAGGTTCTGACCGGAGGAATTTTGATTTCAAGGTCTAGATACTGAGTTATGAATTTCGCAACATAACCTAGGGTTTCTGTCAGATTTCACTGGTGAGTCCCCCTTCTTGTAAAAATCATATCTAGTGTTCTAGAACTCAAATGGACCCCGTATCAGTGCCCAAAGTTCAAAAATCAAGTTGGGTAACTTTCTTAAAAGGCACCCTCGATAAAAAGGACTTTACCTATGGGCAACAACAGCTTCTCTGATGTTGGGTCTGATCCGGGTCTGCTGTGATATGTCATTTTGTTTTTATCATTACTAGGGTTTGGGAAATGATCCTGAGTGATTCCAAATACCCACATGTACATTACATAGTTAATTTAATATCTGGAGAGATGGGTCGTTAATTCTTATTATAACGTGGTTAGAATTGACCCACACTCCAGGTCAATGGACAGTCACCAGCTTATGCTGATTCTGTGATTGACCACCTTGTGATTTTTATATCTAGATCTTGGGAAACCCTTTTTAATCGATTACAACTCTGAGACTTGTATTTTTGCGTCTAATGTTCCTCTGATTTTTGGTTGGGGCTAATTCCACCCACAAGTTGGGTAGAATTGGCCAACACCACCTGACTGTCCGTCCAAAGACTGCAGTGACAAGTCTTTTTGTAAAATTCATATCTCTTACATCCTTTGGAGTTATGAGGAGTTCCTTATGGTTCTGGAAACCTAAGCCATTATATGTTCTTGCAAAAATTATTTAATCCTATGTTTCTGTTGTGCATTTTGGAGTAATTCAGTCCCGATCAGTAGGACTGTTTTAGAGTCCTTGCTGTGATTACTCCCTTCTCATTTCTTAGTTTCACAACTTCACTCTTCTAACCTTTAGTTCTATTTAGGTGAAGCCTTGAAGTTTGCATAAGCTTGGTAGCATTATATTGACTTCTATCCGTTACACACTAACTCAAGGTGAGTTCTCTCACACCGTTGTATTAGTGTTTATGTTTGCTAGATAGCTCGTGTGTGATTGTTTAGATATAATATTTAAAGCATGCTATATTATTGTTATAAAATCATACATGTGCACTGTATGTGATTGATTAATACTATGAGAGGTAGTTAGGTAAGATCACCAACGTTATACTCTTTATGAGGTGCGGGGATCGGGGCCAAAGGATACGGGATTTACCCGGTGCGGCTCAAACCTACAAGTCCTCCCTATTAATATAAGCATTGATTTGTTCCTTGCTTATTAATGTAATTATAATTGGAAATGGATTAGGACTGGTAAATGTGAATATTGATATGATCTCTGTGTTTGAATTCACTAAGCTTTATGCTTACGGTTCTCCCTAACATTTTCAGGTATTAAGATCAAAGAGGCTGAGGCATGACTTGGAGCACCGGGATACCACTACTAAAAGAATTTCCATTTTGGGACATTATTATTATTTTGCTTCCGCACATTATTATGTTTATTTTGTCATAATTTGGTTTTGTGATACTTATCTTTTGTAAACTCATAGCTTCTTTTATAAAAGTTGTTTTAAAAAGTTCAAATATTTTGCGAAAATTTTTGGGTGTGACAAGTTGGTATCAGAGCAAGGTTTGAGAGAACTAGGCATTCTTAGGAATGTTCTAGACTCAAATTTGAGGCTCTTAAAATTTTATTTCCCTTAAAAGAATTTCTAAAAGAATTTTCTTTAAATTTTTTAAGACAAGTAGTGGAAGATCCCAGGGTGTGCCGGTCAGCCAAGTAAGCCTTGTTTCTTATACTTCTATTTTGATAGATTTTTGCATCTTGAATTGTTATTAGGAGCTTTGCCTTTAGACTTATCATTAGCTAGCCCTAAAATTGTTAAAATTTCACCTAGGCTAGTAATACCATGTGAGAAAGAGTTGTTTAAATAACCGGCTAGAGCGAACTGGAACATTTGAAACTAGACGCGAATGCAATATTGGAATTTGTGTGGAAGGTAGTAGAAGGGCCCCTACTATTTGAAGCACCGATGCCCATCTCGTGTCGGGGCAAGGTTGGAAATGTCCAGTGAGCTGAGTGTTCCGTCTACATAGAAATATCTAGGACGAATAAATCCTAATAATCTCTTTACTCTGCGAATATAGATGGCTCCGGCTACTCGTCTAAATCAGACCCAAAGGGAGCAAGTTAGGGAACTCATCGCCGAAGAATTTAACAATGCCTTCAACGACCTCATTCCGAATGTCACTACTGACATCATTACCCAAGTTCGTGCCCTGTTGGATGAGCGTTTCGCAGCTGTTTAAGGAGGAGCTTTACCCGCGCCGCCTGTTCGCAACTCAGCCTACTACTATGAGAAGTTCTCTAAGTGCCACCCTCCTCAGTGGAATGGTGACTTGAATCCAGTAGAGGCTAAGCACTAGATTGTCGATATTGAAAGCGCCCTCATGACTTGCGGGTGCCCAGACCAGTTCAAGGTTGTTGTTGCGATGAGCCAGCTGAGGAAGAAGGCGAATGCCTGGTGGAAGACTGTTACAACATTGTTGACTGAGGATGAGCTGAGAGCCATGACTTGGGCCCAGTTTGTGGAGAGGTTTGAGAAGCAGTATATGCCCAAGGTGGAGCAGCAGCGGATGCTGCAGCAGTTTATGACCTTTGAGCAGACTTCAGAGTGTGTGTCAGATCTGAATGCCAAGTTCCTGGAGATGATGTCTTTCTGTCCCTCATTTGCCGGAGATGAGGCAAGGTTGGTTAGCAGGTATAAGGATGCCCTACGTACGGAGATACGGGAGTTTATGAGCATGCAGGAGTTCACAACACTGTCAGATGTTATGGATGTCGCTAGGAGGAGGGAGATTGAGCTACAGACCCAGCAGCACAAGAGGAAGGGGGACCACGCCCTGACCAAGACGTCTGGAGATGCACATAAGAAGCAGAAGAATGGTGGGAAGACGAGATACGAGTATAGGCTGTCTGCAGGATAGGACGACAAGAGTCGGTTAGTGTGTTACAACTGCAAGAAGCCGGGTCATCATTGGAAGAATTGCAAGTCCTCAGTGGTGGTGGCATCACCACAGGTTCCCTCTTTGGTTCCTACCTGTTTTAACTGCAACGAGAAGGGACACAAGAAGCCTGATTGCCCACTGTTGAAGAATAGTAGTGGAGGCAGGGGTATGAAACCCGCGGGTGCATCGTCATCTAAGGGAACTACCATGGTGACACGAGGACGTGTTCACCAACTTACTGCAGAGGAGCCGGCGATTACCGCGACTGTGGCGGGTAAAATCCCCTTTCCTTCATTCTCCTTCACTCTTGTATTGTTTAAATTTGATGGTAGTTTAAATATTGTTTATATGTTGTGAATCAGGCACTTATTTGTTCGACTCCGAGCCCGCTGTTGTTATGTTCGACAACGGTGCTACTCATTCTTTTGTATCTCGCACATTCATTAATCGTCTGGGCCGTAGTATCGGGATACTGGCTTGCCCAATGGTTATCGAAGTTGCCGATAACTGTATGATTTATGTCACCGACGTGTATCGGGGCTGTACTCTCGAATTTTCCGGGGTTGAATTCCCTATTGATCTTATTCCCATTGCGATGCGAGATCTTTGTGTTATCGTGGGTATGGATTGGCTTGACGCGTTCGATGCAGAAATCCTCTATCGTAAGAAACAAGTTCGCGTTCGAAACCCTAAGGGCGGAGAACTTATCATTCAGGGAGATACTCCTCGTTTGGCCATCGCTTCTTGTTCTGCTGCCAGGATACTTAATGAAATCCCGGTTGTTTCCGACTTCAGTGTTGTTTTTCCGGAGGAACTCCTCGGCTTGCCCCCTATTCGGCAAGTGGAGTTCCGCATTGATCTATTGCCGGGTGCGACTCCGATAGCTAAAGATCCATATCGGTTGGTGCCACCCGAAATGAAAGAACTCCAGGAGCAACTTCAAGAGTTAAGTAGTAAGGGTTTTATATGGCCCAGCTCTTCCCCATGGGGTGCTCCTATTCTTTTTGTCAAGAAGAAGGATGACACCCAGCGTATGTGTATCGATTATAGGGAGCTGAACAAGCGCACGATAAAGAACAGATACCCGCTACCACGTATTGACGACCTTTTTGATCAGCTGCAGGGAGCATCATGGTTCTCCAAGATTGATTTACGGTCCGGTTACCACCAGATGCGAGTCCGAGAAGAAGACATTGAGAAGACCGCATTCCGTACTCGCTATGGGCATTATGAGTTCGTGGTGATGCCTTTTGGGCTCACCAATGCACCCACCGCTTTTATGGACCTCATGAATCGGGTGTGCAGCCCGATGCTTGACCACTCTGTTATTGTGTTTATTGACGACATATTAGTCTACTCTAAGACCAAGGAGGAACATGAGCAACATCTTCGGCAACTTTTGGAGACTCTCGCGAGAGAAAAGCTTTATGCTAAGCTCTTGAAGTGTGAGTTTTGGTTAGAAGAGGTTCAGTTTTTGGGGCATGTGGTGAACAGAGAAGGTATCAAGGTCGACCAAGCCAAAGTTGAAACCATTAAGCAGTGGGAGGTTCCAAAAACGCCTTCCGAAATTCGTAGCTTTTTGGGTTTGGCTGGTTACTACCGTAGATTCATAGAAAATTTCTCAAAGATTGCGTTACCACTTACCCGACTGACCAAGAAATCAGAGAAATTTGTGTGGGGCCCGGAACAACAAGCGGCGTTTGATGAATTGAGATCCCGATTATGTGATGCACCAATCTTGGCCCTAATGGATGGGGTGGGGGATATAGTGGTTTATTGTGATGCATCACTTCTGGGTTTTGGTGCAGTACTGATGCAGCGAGGCAGGGTTATAGCCTACGCCTCCCGACAGCTAAAACCCCACGAGCAAAACTACCCCACTCATGACTTGGAGCTTGGGGCTGTGGTATTTGCCCTCAAGATTTGGAGACATTATCTCTATGGGGTAAAGTTTATTGTATATACCGACCATAAGAGCTTGTAGTATTTGTTCGATCAGCGAGATCTGAACATGAGGCAGATTAGATGGCTGGATGTGGTGAAAGACTATGACTGCGAAATTCACTACCATCCCGGTAAAGCTAATGTGGTGGCTGATGCTCTTAGTCGCAAACCGTCTGCCGAGCCCATTCGAGCTAAGTCCCTCCGTATGACGATGGTGTCGCCCTTGCTAGACGTGATCC
This sequence comes from Cichorium intybus, assembly GCA_023525715.1. Lineage (NCBI taxonomy): Eukaryota > Viridiplantae > Streptophyta > Magnoliopsida > Asterales > Asteraceae > Cichorium > Cichorium intybus. The sequence continues at coordinate 64,875,180 of CM042017.1, read as the reverse complement.
GTGATGCTCAAAAGACGGCAACGAACATCAAGCGGGAGAAAATTGAGAATGAACTACCCAAAATGGAACTCGATAGTCGAGGTTTGTTGACCCGCCATGGTAGAGTTTGGGTTCCATTTACAGGAGGCAACCGTAAGACCTTAATGGAGGAAGCTCACAAGTCTAAATTCTCCATACATCCAGGTGCTACCGAAATGTATCTGGATCTTCGGGAGGTTACTGGTGGCACGGAATGAAGAATGATGTAGCCCGGTATGTGGAAGAATCTATGACCTGCCGGAAGGTCAAGGCGGGGCACCAGAAACCGCATGGGAAATTGCAACCTTTGGAGATTCCGGAACGGAAATGGGAGCATCTGACCATGGATTTTATCACTAAGCTGCCTAGGACTGCCCGTGGAGCTGATACTATTTGGGTGATTGTCGACCGTCTAACTAAGAGCGCTCACTTCTTGGCCATAAAGGAGATTTCATCTGCAAAGAAGTTGGCCGAGATTTTTGATCGTGAGATTGTCTCATTGCATGGTGTGCCTGTTTCTATTGTCTCCGACCGTGACACCCGTTTTACTTCTCGGTTTTGGCGGAAATTTCAGGAAAAGATGGGTACACGATTACACTTTAGCACAGCCTTCCACCCGCAGACGGATGGGCAGAGTGAGAGGACGATTCAGACACTAGAAGACATGCTTCGGGCATGTGCGATCGATTTTGGGGGTAGTTGGGATGATCACTTGCATCTAGCCGACTTCTCCTATAACAACAGTTATCACTCCGGCATTAAGATGCCCCCGTATGAAGCCTTGTATGGAAGGAAGTGTAGAATGCCTGTTTGTTGGGGCGAGGTAGGACAGAGGGTACTTGGGAGTACCGAAATCGTGCTCCAAACTACGGAAAAGATTCAGGTGATACGAGACCATTTGGCAACGGCAAGGAGTCGTCAGAAAAGCTATGCCGACAAAAGACGCTCGGACCTCGAGTTTCAGGTGGGAGATTCTGTGTTGTTAAAAGTCTCTCCCTGGAAAGGCGTAATCCGTTTCCGGAAGCGGGGAAAGCTAGGACCACGATTCATTGGACCATACAAGGTCATTGCTCGCATTGGGGAGGTGGCCTATCGTTTAGAGTTACCTGAGGAGCTCAGTCTAATCCATGACACCTTCCACGTTTCTCAACTGCGGAAGTGTGTCGTTGATGAGACCACGGTGGTACCATTGGAGGATATCCAGATTGATGAGCGTCTCAACTATGTTGACAAACCAGTCGCGATTCTAGATCGGGAAACGAAGACCCTTCGGAACAAAACTATAAACTTGGTTAAGCTTCAGTGGCGACATAGACGGGGTTCAGAATAGACGTGGGAACCGGAGGACGAGATGAGGGCTCATTATCCGGATTTATTTGTTGGCAATGACTTCGAGGACGAAGTCCGTTCCTAGTGGGGGAGATTTGTAATGTCCCGGCATTTCTCTGTACGTTATTTATTTTAATTAATTAATTAAGAGGCATTATATTAATTTAATTAATTAAGGTATGATTAATTAAAATATTGGGCTTATAATTATTCTCATCTTTTAATCACATAATTAAGTCCATGTGTTTATAGCCAAACCCAATTAAAGCTTTGATGGTCTTCTAGCCCAAAGGCTTTAGGGTTTAGCCCACTAATCTAATATATTAGGGTTCAAAAATCCTAATTTCTCCACTCCACCCTCTCATTCACGGCTCCCTCTCCCTCTCTTTCTCTCTCTCTCGGCTCACTCTCTTTCTCTCCCTAACCCTCTCTATTCCCGGATTTGAGAACATAGCCACATTGTTTGGGCGATTCCCGGAGATTGAAAGGTTGGATTACCACGAAAATTAAACCGAAGGTTCCCAAGACATATATCCAGGTTCTGAATGGAGGAATTTGGATTTCAAGGTCTAGATACTGAGTTATGAATTTCGCAACATAACCAAGGGTTTCTGTCAGATTTTACTGGTGAGTCTCCCTTCTTGTAAAAATCATATCTATAGTTATAGAACTCAAATGGACCCCATATCAGTGCCCAAAATTCACAAATCGAGTTGGGTAACTTTCTTAAAAGGCACCCTCGATAAAAGGGAATTTACCTATGGGCAACAACAGCTTCTCTGCTGTTGGGTCTGATCCGGGTATACTGTGATATGTCATTTTGTTTTTATCATTACTAGGGTTTGGGAAATGATCCTGAGTGATTCCAAATACCCACATGTACAACATAGTTAGTTTAATATCTGGAGAAGATGGGTCGTTAATTCTTATTATAACTTGGTTAGAATGGTCCCACACTCCAGGTCAATGGACAGTCACCAGCTTATGCTGATTCTGTGATTGACCACCTTGTGATTTTTATATCTTGAGCTTGGGAAACCCTTTTTAATCGATTCCAACTCTGAGACTTGTATTTTTGTGTCTAATGTTCCTCTGATTTTTGGTTGGGGCTAATTCCACCCACACGTTGGGTAGAATTGCCCAACACCACCTGACTGTCCGTCCAAAGACTGCAGTGACAAGTCTTTTTGTAAAATTCATATCTCTTACATCCTTTGGAGTTATGAGGAGTTCCTTATGGTTCTGGAAACCTAAGCCATTATATTTTCTTGCAAAAATTATTTAATCCTATGTTTCTATTGTGCATTTTGGAGTAATTCAGTCCCGATCAGTAGGACTGTTTTAGAGTCCTTGCTGTGATTACTCCCTTCTCATTTCTTAGTTTCACAACTTCACTCTTCTAACCTTTAGTTCTATTTAGGTGAAGCCTTGAAGTTTGCACAAGCTTGGTAGCCTTATATTGACTTCTATCCGTTACACACTAACTCAAGGTGAGTTCTCTCACACCGTTGTATTAGTGTTTATGTTTGCTAGATAGCTCGTGTGTGATTGTTTAGATATAATATTTAAAGCATGCTATATTATCGTTATAAAATCGTACATGTGCACTGTATGTGATTGATTAATACTATGAGGGGTAGTTAGGTAAGATCACCAACGTTATACTCTTTATAAGGTCCGGGGATCGGGGCCAAAGGATACGGGATTTACCCGGTGCGGCTCAAACCTACAAGTCCTCCCTATTAATATAAGCATTGATTTGTTCCTTGCTTATTAATGTAATTATAATTGGAAATGGATTAGGACTGGTAAATGTGAATATTGACATGATGTCTGTGTTTGAATTCACTAAGCTTTATGCTTACAGTTCTCCCTAACATTTTCAGGTATTAAGATCAAAGAGGCTGAGGCGTGACTTGGAGCACCGGGATACCACTACTAAAAGAATTTCCATTTTGGGACATTATTATTATTTTGCTTCCGCACATTATTATGTTTATTTTGTCATAATTTGGTTTTGTGATACTTATCTTTTGTAAACTCAAAGCTTCTTTTATAAAAGTTGTTTTAAAAAGTTCAAATATTTTGCGAAAATTTTTGGGTGTGACACTAGAGATCTAGAGCTTGTTGAAAGTGGCTTGAGTTGCAAATAATGTTATTAGGGTTTTCTAGTTTTCATTGATGGATTAGGGTTTTTGAATGTGTCTAGACATCTAGAGCTTCTTGAGTGTGGCTTGAGTTGCAAATGATGTTTTTAGGGTTTTCTAGTTTTCATGTGATGGATTAGGGTTTTTGAATGTGTCTATAGATCTAGAGCTTCTTGAGAGTTGCTTGAGTTGTAACTAATGTTATTAGGGTTTTCTAATTATCATATGATGGATTAGGGTTTTTAAATGTGTCTAGAGGTCTAGAGCTTCTTGAAAGTAGCTTGAGTTGCAAATGATGCTATTAGGTTTTTCTACTTTTTACATGATGGACTATGGTTTTTGAATGTGTCTAGATATCTAGAGCTTTTTGAGAGTGGCTTGAGTTGCAAGTGATGTTATTAGGGTTTTCTAGTTTTCATATGATGGAATAGGGATTTTGAATGTGTCTACAGATCTAGAGCTTCTTGAGAGTGGCTTGAGTTGCAAATGATGTTATTATGGTTTTCTAGTTTTCATATGATGGATTAGGGTTTTTAAATGTGTCAAGAGATCTAGAGCTTCTTGAAAGTGGCTTGAGTTGCAAATGATGCTATTAAGGTTTTCTAGTTTTCATATGATGGATTAGGGTTTTTGAATGTGTATAGATATCTAGAGCTTCTTCAAAGTGACTTGAATTGCAAATGATGTTGCTAGGGTTTTCTAGTTTTCATATGATGGATTAGGGATTTTGAATGTGTCTACAGATCTAGAGCTTCTTGAGAGTGGCTTGAGTTGCAAATGATGTTATTATAGTTTTCTATTTTTCATATGATGGATTAGGGTTTTTAAATGTGTCAAGAGATCTAGAGCTTCTTGAAAGTGGCTTGAGTTGCAAATGATGTTATTAGGGTTTTCTAGCTTTCATATGATGGATTAGGGTTTTTGAATGTGTATAGAGATCTAGAGCTTCTTGAAAGCGACTTGAGTTGCAAATGATGTTGTTAGGGTTTTCTAATTTTCATATGATGGATTAGGGTTTTTGAATGTGTCTAGAGATCTAGAGCTTCTTGAGAGTTGCTTGAGTTGTAACTGATGTTATTAGGGTTTTCTAGTTTTTATATGATGGATTAGGGTTTTTAAATGTGTGTAGAGGTCTAGAGCTTCTTGAAAGTGGCTTGAGTTGCAAATGATGCTATTAGGTTTTTCTACTTTTTACATGATGGATTATGGTTTTTGAATGTGTCTAGATATCTAGAGCTTTTTGAGAGTGGCTTGAGTTGCAAGTGATGTTATTAGGGTTTTCTAGTTTTCATATGATGGATTAGGGATTTTGAATGTGTCTACAGATCTAGAGCTTCTTGAGAGTGGCTTGAGTTGCAAATGATGTTATTATGGTTTTCTAGTTTTCATATAATGGATTAGGGTTTTTTAATGTGTCAAGAGATCTAGAGCTTCTTGAAAGTGGCTTGAATTGCAAATGATGCTATTAGGGTTTTCTAGTTTTCATATGATGGATTAGGGTTTTTGAATGTGTATAGAGATCTAGAGCTTCTTGAAAGTGACTTGAGTTGCAAATAATGTTGTTAGGGTTTTTTAGTTTTCATATGATGGATTAGGGTTTTTGAATGTGTTTAGAGATCTAGAGCTTTTTGATAGTGGCTTGAGTTGCAACTGATGTTATTAGGGGTTTTCTAGTTTTCATATGTTGGATTAGGTTTTTTGAATGTGTCTAAAGATCTAGAGCTTCTTTAGAGTTGCTTGAGTTGTAACTGATGTTATTAGGGTTTTCTAGTTTTCATATGATGGATTAGGATTTTAAATGTGTCTACAGATCTAAAGCTTCTTGAGAATGGCTTGAGTTGCAAATAATGTTATTAGGGTTTTCTAGTTTTCGTATGATGGATTAGGTTTTTTGAATGTGTCTAGAGATCTAGAGCTTCTTGAGAGTGCCTTGAGTTGCAAATGATGTTCTTAGGGTTTTCTAGTTTTCATATGATGGATTTGGGTTTTTGAATGTGTCTAAAGATCTAGAGCTTCTTGAAAGTGGCTTGAGTTGCAAATAACGTTATTAGGGTTTTCTAGTTTTCATTGATGGATTAGGGTTTTTGAATGTGTCTAGAGATCTAGAGCTTCTTGAGTGTGGCTTGAGTTGCAAATGATGTTGTTAGGGTTTTCTAGTTTTCATATGATGGATTAGGGTTTTTGAATGTGTCTAGAGATCTAGAGTTTCTTGAGAGTTGCTTGAGTTGTAACTGATGTTATTAGGGTTTTCTAGTTTTCGTATGATGGATTAGGGTTTTTAAATGTGTCAAGAGATCTAGAGCTTCTTGAAAGTGGCTTGACTTGCAAATGATGCTATTAGGGTTTTCTAGTTTTCATATGATGGATTAGGGTTTTTGAATGTGTATAGAGATCTAGAGCTTCTTGAAAGTGACTTGACTTGCAAATGATGTTGTTAGGGTTTTCTAGTTTTCATATGATGGATTAGGGTTTTTGAATGTGTCTAGAGATCTAGAGCTTCTTGAGAGTTGCTTGAGTTGTAACTGATGTTATTAGGGTTTTCTAGTTTTCATATGATGGATTAGGGTTTTTAAATGTGTGTAGAGGTCTAGAGCTTCTTGAAAGTGGCTTGAGTTGCAAATGATGCTATTAGGTTTTTCTACTTTTTACATGATGGATTATGGTTTTTGAATGTGTCTAGATATCTAGAGCTTTTTGAGAGTGGCTTGAGTTGCAAGTGATGATATTAGTGTTTTCTAGTTTTCATATGATGGATTAGGGATTTTGAATGTGTCTACAGATCTAGAGCTTCTTGAGAGTGGCTTGAGTTGCAAATGATGTTATTATGGTTTTCTAGTTTTCATATGATGGATTAGGGTTTTTAAATGTGTCAAGAGATCTAGAGCTTCTTGAAAGTGGCTTGAGTTGCAAATGATGCTATTAAGGTTTTCTAGTTTTCATATGATGGATTAGGGTTTTTGAATGTGTCAAGAGATCTAGAGCTTCTTGAAAGTGGCTTGAGTTGCAAATGATGTTGCTAGGGTTTTCTAGTTTTCATATGATGGATTAGGGTTTTTGAATGTGTCTAGAGATCTAGAGCTTCTTGAGAGTGGCTTGAGTTGCAACTGATGTTATTAGGGGTTTTCTAGTTTTCATATGTTGGATTAGGGTTTTTGAATGTGTCTAAAGATCTTGAGCTTCTTGGGAGTTGCTTGAGTTGTAACTGATGTTATTAGGGTTTTCTAGTTTTCATATGATAGATTAGGATTTTAAATGTGTCTACAGATCTAAAGCTTCTTGAGAATGTCTTGAGTTGCAAATGATGTTATTAGGGTTTTCTAGTTTTCATATGATGGACTAGGGTTTTTGAATGTGTCTAGAGATCTAGAGCTTCTTGAGAGTGGCTTGAGTTGCAAATGATGTTATTAGGGTTTTCTAGTTTTCATATGATGGATTAGGGTTTTTGAATGTGTCTAGAGATCTAGAGCTTCTTGAAAGTGGCTTGAGTTGCAAATAATGTTATTAGGGTTTTCTAGTTTTCATTGATGGATTAGGGTTTTTGAATGTGTCTAGAGATCTAGAGCTTCTTGAGTGTGGTTGAGTTGCAAATGATGTTGTTAGGGTTTTCTAGTTTTCATATGATGGATTAGGGTTTTTGAATGTGTCTAGAGATCTAGAGCTTCTTGAGAGTTGCTTGAGTTGTAACTGATGTTGTTAGGGTTTTCTAGTTTTCATATGATGGATGTGGGTTTTTGAATCTGTTTAGAGATCTAAAGGTTCTTGAGAGTGGCTTGAGTTGCAAATGATGTTATTAGGGGTTTTCTAGTTTTCATATGTTGGATTAGGGTTTTTGAATGTATCTAAATATCTGGAGCTTCTTGAGAGTTGCTTGAGTTGTAACTGATGTTATTAGGGTTTTCTAGTTTTCATATGATGAATTAGGATTTTAAATGTGTCTACAGATCTAGAGGTTCTTGAGAATGTATTGAGTTGCAAATGATGTTATTAGGGTTTTCTAGTTTTCATATGATGGATTAGGGTTTTTGAATGTGTCTAGAGATCTAGAGCTTCTTGAGTGTGGCTTGAGTTGCAAATGATGTTGTTAGCGTTTTCTAGTTTTCATATGATGGATTAGGGTTTTTGAATGTGTCTAGAGATCTAGAGCTTCTTGAAAGTGGCTTGTGTTGCAAATGATCTTATTAGGGTTTTCTAGTTTTCAAATGATGGATTAGGGATATTGAATGTGTCTAGAGATCTTGAGCTTCTTGAAAATGGCTTGAGTTGCAAATGTTTTTATTAGGGTTTTCTAGTTATCATATGACGGATTAGGGTTTTTGAATGTGTCTAGAGATCTAGAGCTTCTTCAGAGTTGCTTGTGTTGTAACTGATGTTATTAGGGTTTTCTAGTTTTCTTATGATGGATTAGGGTTTTTAAATGTGTCTAGAGATCTAGAGCTTCTTGAAAGTGTCTTGAGTTGCAAATAATGTTATTAGGGTTTTCAAGTTTTCATATGATGGATTAGGGTTTTTGAATGTGTCTGGCAATCTAGAGCTTCTCGAGTGTGGCTTGAGTTGCAAATTATGTTGTTAGGGTTTTCTAGTTTTCATATGATGGATTAGGGTTTTTGAATGTGTCTAGAGATCTAGAGCTTCTTGAAAGTGGCATGGGCTGCAAATGATCTTATTAGGGTTTTCTAGTTTTCATATGATGGATTAGGGATTTTGAATGTGTCTAGAGATCTAGAGCTTCTTCAAAATGGGTTGAGTTACAAATGATTTTATTAGGGTTTTCTAGTTATCATATGACGGATTAGGGTTTTTGAATGTGTCTAGAGATCTAGAGCTTCTTTAGAGTTGCTTGTGTTGTAACTGATGTTATTAGGGTTTTCTAGTTTTCATATGATGGATTAGGGTTTTTAAATGTGTCTACAGATCTAGAGGTTCTTGAAAGTGGCTTGAGTTGCAAATGATGCTATTAGGGTTTTCTAGTTTTCATATGATGGATTATGGTTTTTGAATGTGTCTAGATATCTAGAGCTTCATGAGAGTGGATTGAGATGCAAATGATGTTATTAGGGTTTTCTAGTTTTCATATGATGGATTAGGGTTTTTGAATGTGTCTAAAGATCTAGAGCTTATTGAGTGTGGCTTGAGTTGCAAATGATGTTGTTAGGGTTTTCTAGTTTTCATATGATGGATTAGGGTTTTCGAATGTGTCTAGAGATTTAGAGCTTTTTGAAAGTGGCTTGTGTTGCAAATGATCTTATTAGGGTTTTCTAGTTTTCATATGATGGATTAGGGATTTTGAATGTGTCTAGAGATCTAGAGATTCTTGAGAGTGGCTTGAGTTGCAAATGATGTTATTAGGGTTTTCTAGTTTTCAAATGATGGATTAGGGTTTTTGAATGTGTCTAGGGATCTAGATCTTCTTGAAAGTGGCTTGGGTTGCAAATAATGTTATTAGGGTTTTCTAGTTTTCATATGATGGATTAGGGTTTTTAAAGAGTGTGGCTTGAGTTGCAAATGATGTTATTAGGGTTTTCTAGTTTTCATATGATGGATTAGGGTTTTTGAATGTGTCTAGAGATCTAGAGCTTCTTGAAAGTGGCTTGAGTTGCAAATAATGTTATTAGGGGTTTCTAGTTTTCATATGATGGATTAGGGTTTTTGAATGTGTCTAGCAATCTAGAGCTTCTTGAGTGTGGCTTGAGTTGCAAATGATGTTGTAAGGGTTTTCTAGTTTTCATATGATGGTTTAGGGTTTTTGAATGTGTCTAGAGATTTAGTGCTTCTTGAAAGTGGCTTGTGTTGCAAATGATCTTATTAGGGTTTTCTAGTTTTCATATGATGGATTAAGGATTTTGAATGTGTCTAGAGATCTAGAGCTTCTTGAAAATGGCTTGAGTTGCAAATGATTTTATTAGGGTTTTCTAGTTATCATATGACGGATTAGGGTTTTTGAATGTATCTAGAGATCTAGAGCTTCTTGAGAGTTGCTTGTGTTGTAACTGATGTTATTAGGGTTTTCTAAGTTTCTTATGATGGATTAGGGTTTTTAAATGTGTCTAGAGATCTAGAGCTTCTTGAAAGTGGCTTGAGTTGCAATTGATGCTATTAGGGTTTTCTAGTTTTCATATGATGGATTATGGTTTTTCAATGAGTCTAGATATCTAGAGCTTCTTGAGAATGGATTGAGTTGCAAATGATGTTATTAGGGTTTTCTAGTTTTCATATGATGGATTAGGGTTTTTGAATGTGTCTAGAGATCTAGAGCTTCTTGAAAGTGGCTTGAGTTGCAAATGATGTTATTAGGGTTTTCTAGTTTTCATATGATGGATGTGGGTTTTTGAATCTGTCTAGAGATCTAAAGCTTCTTGAGAGTGGCTTGAGTTGCAAATGATGTTATTAGGGGTTTTCTAGTTTTCATATGTGTGATTAGGGTTTTTGAATGTATCTAAATATCTGGAGCTTCTTGAGAGTTGCTTGAGTTGTAACTGATGTTATTAGGGTTTTCTAGTTTTCATATGATGAATTAGGATTTTAAATATGTCTACAGATCTAAAGGTTCTTGAGAATGGATTGAGTTGCAAATGATGTTATGAGGGTTTTCTAGTTTTCATATGATGGATTAGTGTTTTTGAATGTGTCTAGAGATCTAGAGCTTCTTTAGTGTGGCTTGAGTTGCAAATGATGTTGTTAGGGTTTTCTAGTTTTCATATAATGGATTAGGGTTTTTGAATGTGTCTATAGATCTAGAGCTTCTTGAAAGTGGCTTGTGTTGCAAATGATCTTATTAGGGTTTTCTAATTTTCAAATGATGGATTAGGGATTTTGAATGTGTCTAGAGATCTTGAGCTTCTTGAAAATGGCTTGAGTTGCAAATGTTTTTATTAGGGTTTTCTTGTTCTCATATGACGGATTAGGGTTTTTGAATGTGTCTAGAGATCTAGAGCTTCTTCAGAGTTGCTTGTGTTGTAACTGATGTTATTAGGGTTTTCTAGTTTTCTTATGATGGATTAGGGTTTTAAATGTGTCTAGAGATCTAGAGCTTCTTGAAAGTGGCTTGAGTTGCAAATAATGTTATTAGGGTTTTCAAGTTTTCATATGATGGATTAGGGTTTTTGAATGTGTCTGGCAATCTAGAGCTTCTCGAGTGTGGCTTGAGTTGCAAATTATGTTGTTAGGGTTTTCTAGTTTTCATATGATGGATTAGGGTTTTTGAATGTGTCTAGACATCTAGAGCTTCTTGAAAGTGGCTTGGGCTGCAAATGATCTTATTAGGGTTTTCTAGTTTTCATATGATGGATTAGGGATTTTGAATGTGTCTAGAGATCTAGAGCTTTTTGAAAATGGCTTGAGTTGCAAATGATTTTATTAGAGTTTTCTAGTTATCATATGACGGATTAGGGTTTTTGAATGTGTCTAGAGATCTAGAGCTTCTTTAGAGTTGCTTGTGTTGTAACTGATGTTATTAGAGTTTTCTAGTTTTCATATGATGGATTAGGGTTTTTAAATGTGTCTACAGATCTTGAGCTTCTTGAAAGTGGCTTGAGTTGCAAATGATGCTATTAGGGTTTTCTAGTTTTCATATGATGGATTATGGTTTTTGAATGTGTCTAGATATCTAGAGCTTCATGAGAGTGGATTGAGATGCAAATGATGTTATTAGGGTTTTCTAGTTTTCATATGATGGATTAGGGTTTTTGAATGTGTCTAAAGATCTAGAGCTTCTTGAGTGTGGCTTGAGTTGCAAATGATGTTGTTAGGGTTTTCTAGTTTTCATATGATGGATTAGGGTTTTCGAATGTGTCTAGAGATTTAGAGCTTTTTGAAAGTGGCTTGTGTTGCAAATGATCTTATTAGGGTTTTCTAGTTTTCATATGTTGGATTAGGGATTTTGAATGTATCTAGAGATCTAGAGATTCTTGAGAGTGGCTTGAGTTGCAAATGATGTTATTAGGGTTTTTTAGTTTGCAAATGATGGATTAGGGTTTTTGAATGTGTCTAGAGATCTAGAGCTTCTTGAAAGTGGCTTGAGTTGCAAATAATGTTATTAGGGTTTTCTAGTTTTCATATGATGGATTAGGGTTTTTAAATGTGTCTAGAGATCTAGAGCTTCTTGAGTGTGGCTTGAGTTGCAAATGATGTTGTTAGGGTTTTCTAGTTTTCATATGATGGATTAGGGTTTTTGAATGCGTCTAGAGATCTAGAGCTTCTTGAAAGTGGCCTGTGTTGCAAATGATCTTATTAGGGTTTTCTAGTTTTCATATTATGGATTAGGGATTTTGAATGTGTCTAGAGATCTTGAGCTTCTTGAAAATGGCTTGAGTTGCAAAGGATTTTATTAGGGTTGTCTAGTTATCATATGACGGATTAGGGTTTTTGAATGTGTCTAGAGATCTAGAGCTTCTTCAGAGTTGCTTGTGTTGTAACTGATGTTATTAGGGTTTTCTAGTTTTCTTATGATGGATTAGGGTTTTTAAATGTGTCTAGAGATCTAGAGCTTCTTGAAAGTGGCTTGAGTTGCAAATAATGTTATTAGGGTTTTCTAGTTTTCATATGATGGATTAGGGTTTTTGAATGTGTCTGGCAATCTAGAGCTTCTTGAGTGTGGCTTGAGTTGCAAATTATGTTGTTAGGGTTTTCTAGTTTTCATATGATGGATTAGGGTTTTTGAATGTGTCTAGAGATGTAGAGCTTCTTGAAAGTGGCTTGGGCTGCAAATGATCTTATTAGGGTTTTCTAGTTTTCATATGATGGATTAGGGATTGTGAATGTGTCTAGAGATCTAGAGCTTCTTGAAAATGGCTTGAGTTGCAAATGATTTTATTAGGGTTTTCTAGTTATCATATGACGGATTAGGGTTTTTGAATGTGTCTAGAGATCTAGAGCTTCTTTAGAGTTGCTTGTGTTGTAACTGATGTTATTAGGGTTTTCTAGTTTTCATATGATGGATTAGGGTTTTTAAATGTGTCTACAGATCTAGAGCTTCTTGAAAGTGGCTTGAGTTGCAAATGATGCTATTAGGGTTTTCTAGTGTTCATATGATGGATTATGGTTTTTAAATGTGTCTAGATATCTAGAGCTTCTTGAGAGTGGATTGAGATGCAAATGATGTTACTAGGGTTTTCTAGTTTTCATATGATGGATTAGGGTTTTTGAATGTGTCTAGAGATCTAGAGCTTCTTGAGTGTGGCTTGAGTTGCAAATGATGTTATTAGGGTTTTCTAGTTTTCATATGATGGATTAGGGTTTTTGAATGTGTCTAGAGATTTAGAGCTTTTTGAAAGTGGCTTGTGTTGCAAATGATCTTATTAGGGTTTTCTAGTTTTCATATGATGGATTAGGGATTTTGAATGTGTCTAAAGATCTAGAGCTTCTTGAAAATGGCTTGAGTTGCAAATGATTTTATTAGGGTTTTCTAGTTATCATATGACAGATTAGGGTTTTTGAATGTGTCTAGGGATCTAGAGCTTCTTGAGAGTTGCTTGTGTTGTAACTGATGTAATTAGGGTTTTCTAGTTTTCTTATGATGAATTAGGGTTTTTAAATGTGTCTAGAGATCTAGAGCTTCTTGAAAGTGGCTTGAGTTGCAATTGATGCTATTAGGGTTTTCTAGTTTTCATATGATGGATTATGGTTTTTTCAAGGTGTCAAGATATCTAGAGCTTCTTGAGAGTGGATTGAGTTGCAAATGATGTTATTAGGGTTTTCTAGTTTTCATATGATGGATTAGGGCTTTTGAATGTGTCTAGAGATCTAGAGCTTCTTGAAACTGGCTTGAGTTGCAAATGATGTTATTAGGGTTTTCTAGTTTTCATATGATGGATGTGAGTTTTTGAATCTGTCTAGAGATCTAAAGCTTCTTGAGAGTGGCTTGAGTTGCAAATGATGTTATTAGGGGTTTTCTAGTTTTCATATGTTGGATTAGGGTTTTTGAATGTATCTAAATATCTGGAGCTTCTTGAGAGTTGCTTGAGTTGTAACTGATGTTATTAGGGTTTTCTAGTTTTCATTTGATGAACTGGGATTTTAAATGTGTCTACAGATCTAAAGCTTCTTGAGAATGGCTGGAGTTGCAAATGATGTTATTAGGGTTTCTAGTTTTCATATGATGGATTAGGGTTTTTGAATGTGTCTAGAGATCTAAAACTTCTTGAAAGCGGCTTGAGTTGCAAATGATGTTATTAGGGTTTTCTAGTTTTCATATGATGGATTAGGGTTTTTGAATGTGTCTAGAGATCTAGAGATTCTTGAGAGTGGCTTGAGTTGCAAATGATGTTATTAGGGTTTCCTAGTTTTCATATGATGGATTAGGGTTTTTGAATGTGTCTAGAGATCTAGAGCTTCTTGAAAGTGGCTTGAGTTGCAAATAATGTTATTAGGGTTTTCTAGTTTTCATATGATGGATTAGGGTTTTTGAATGTGTCTAGAGATCTAGAGCTTCTTGAGTGTGGCTTGAGTTGCAAATGATGTTGTTCGGGTTTTCTAGTTTTCATATGATGGATTAGGGTTTTTGAATGTGTCTAGAGATCTAGAGCTTCTTGAAAGTGGCTTGTGTTGCAAATGATCTTATTAGGGTTTTCTAGTTTTCATATGATGGATTAGGGTTTTGAATGTGTCTAGAGATCTAGAGCTTCTTGAGTGTGGCTTGAGTTGCAAATGATGTTGTTCGGGTTTTCTAGTTTTCATATGATGGATTAGGGTTTTTGAATGTGTCTAGAGATCTAGAGCTTCTTGAAAATGGCTTGAGTTGCAAATGATTTTATTAGGGTTTTCTAGTTATCGTATGACTGATTAGGGTTTTTGAATGTGTCTAGATCTAGAGCTTTTTCAGAGTTGCTAGTGTTGTAACTGATGTTATTAGGGTTTTCTAGTTTTCTTATGATGGATTAGGGTTTTTAAATGTGTCTAGAGATCTAGAGCTTCTTGAAAGTGGCTTGAGTTGCAAATAATGTTATTAGGGTTTTCTAGTTTTCATATGATGGATTAGGGTTTTTGAATGTGTCTGGCAATCTAGAGCTTCTTGAGTGTGGCTTGAGTTGCAAATTATGTTGTTAGGGTTTTCTAGTTTTCATATGATGGATTAGGGTTTTTGAATGTGTCTAGAGATGTAGAGCTTCTTGAAAGTGGCTTGGGCTGCAAATGATCTTATTAGGGTTTTCTAGTTTTCATATGATGGATTAGGGATTGTGAATGTGTCTAGAGATCTAGAGCTTCTTGAAAATGGCTTGAGTTGCAAATGATTTTATTAGGGTTTTCTAGTTATCATATAACGGATTAGGGTTTTTGAATGTGTCTAGAGATCTAGAGCTTCTTTAGAGTTGCTTGTGTTGTAACTGATGTTATTAGGGTTTTCTAGTTTTCATATGATGGATTAGGGTTTTTAAATGTGTCTACAGATCTAGAGCTTCTTGAAAGTGGCTTGAGTTGCAAATGATGCTATTAGGGTTTTCTAGTGTTCATATGATGGATTATGGTTTTTAAATGTGTCTAGATATCTAGAGCTTCTTGAGAGTGGATTGAGATGCAAATGATGTTATTAGGGTTTTCTAGTTTTCATATGATGGATTAGGGTTTTTGAATGTGTCTAGAGATCTAGAGCTTCTTGAGTGTGGCTTGAGTTGCAAATGATGTTGTTAGGGTTTTCTAGTTTTCATATGATGGATTAGGGTTTTTGAATGTGTCTAGAGATTTAGAGCTTTTTGAAAGTGGCTTGTGTTGCAAATGATCTTATTAGGGTTTTCTAGTTTTCATATGATGGATTAGGGATTTTGAATGTGTCTAAAGATCTAGAGCTTCTTGAAAATGGCTTGAGTTGCAAATGATTTTATTAGGGTTTTCTAGTTATCATATGACAGATTAGGGTTTTTGAATGTGTCTAGGGATCTAGAGCTTCTTGAGAGTTGCTTGTGTTGTAACTGATGTTATTAGGGTTTTCTAGTTTTCTTATGATGGATTAGGGTTTTTAAATGTGTCTAGAGATCTAGAGCTTCTTGAAAGTGGCTTGAGTTGCAATTGATGCTATTAGGGTTTTCTAGTTTTCATATGATGGATTATGGTTTTTTCAATGTGTCAAGATATCTAGAGCTTCTTGAGAGTGGATTGAGTTGCAAATGATGTTATTAGGGTTTTCTAGTTTTCATATGATGGATTAGGGCTTTTGAATGTGTCTAGAGATCTAGAGCTTCTTGAAAGTGGCTTGAGTTGCAAATGATGTTATTAGGGTTTTCTAGTTTTCATATGATGGATGTGAGTTTTTGAATCTGTCTAGAGATCTAAAGCTTCTTGAGAGTGGCTTGAGTTGCAAATGATGTTATTAGGGGTTTTCTAGTTTTCATATGTTGGATTAGGGTTTTTGAATGTATCTAAATATCTGGAGCTTCTTGAGAGTTGCTTGAGGTGTAACTGATGTTATTAGGGTTTTCTAGTTTTCATTTGATGAACTGGGATTTTAAATGTGTCTACAGATCTAAAGCTTCTTGAGAATGGCTTGAGTTGCAAATGATGTTATTAGGGTTTTCTAGTTTTCATATGATGGATTAGGGTTTTTGAATGTGTCTAGAGATCTAAAACTTCTTGAAAGCGGCTTGAGTTGCAAATGATGTTATTAGGGTTTTCTAGTTTTCATATGATGGATTAGGGTTTTTGAATGTGTCTAGAGATCTAGAGATTCTTGAGAGTGGCTTGAGTTGCAAATGATGTTATTAGGGTTTCCTAGTTTTCATATGACGGATTAGGGTTTTTGAATGTGTCTAGAGATCTAGAGCTTCTTGAAAGTGGCTTGAGTTGCAAATAATGTTATTAGGGTTTTCTAGTTTTCATATGATGGATTAGGGTTTTTGAATGTGTCTAGAGATCTAGAGCTTCTTGAGTGTGGCTTGAGTTGCAAATGATGTTGTTCGGGTTTTCTAGTTTTCATATGATGGATTAGGGTTTTTGAATGTGTCTAGAGATCTATAGCTTCTTGAAAGTGGCTTGTGTTGCAAATGATCTTATTAGGGTTTTCTAGTTTTCATATGATGGATTAGGGTTTTGAGTGTGTCTAGAGATCTAGAGCTTCTTGAGTGTGGCTTGAGTTGCAAATGATGTTGTTCGGGTTTTCTAGTTTTCATATGATGGATTAGGGTTTTTGAATGTGTCTAGAGATCTAGAGCTTCTTGAAAATGGCTTGAGTTGCAAATGATTTTATTAGGGTTTTCTAGTTATCGTATGACTGATTAGGGTTTTTGAATGTGTCTAGATCTAGAGCTTTTTCAGAGTTGCTAGTGTTGTAACTGATGTTATTAGGGTTTTCTAGTTTTCTTATGATGGATTAGGGTTTTTAAATGTGTCTAGAGATCTAGAGCTTCTTGAAAGTGGCTTGAGTTGCAAATAATGTTATTAGGGTTTTCTAGTTTTCATATGATGGATTAGGGTTTTTGAATGTGTCTGGCAATCTAGAGCTTCTTGAGTGTGGCTTGAGTTGCAAATTATGTTGTTAGGGTTTTCTAGTTTTCATATGATGGATTAGGGTTTTTGAATGTGTCTAGAGATCTAGAGCTTCTTAAAAGTGGCTTGGGCTGCAAATGCTCTTATTAGGGTTTTCTAGTTTTCATATGATGGATTAGGGATTTTGAATGTGTCTAGAGATCTAGAGCTTCTTGAAAATGGCTTGAGTTGCAAATGATTTTATTAGGGTTTTCTAGTTATCATATGACGGATTAGGGTTTTTGAATGTGTCTTGAGATCTAGAGTTTCTTTAGAGTTGCATGTGTTGTAACTGATGTTATTAGGGTTTTCTAGTTTTCATATGATGGATTAAGGTTTTTAAATGTGTCTAGAGGTCTAGAGCTTCTTGAAAGTGGCTTGAGTTGCAAATGATGCTATTAGGGTTTTCTACTTTTCATTGATGGATTAGGGTTTTTGAATGTATCTTGAGATCTAGAGCTTCTTGAGTGTGGCTTGAGTTGCAAATGATATTGTTAGGGTTTTCTAGTTTTCATATGATGGATTAGGGTTTTTGAATGTGTCTAGAGATCTAGAGCTTCTTGAGAGTTGCTTGAGTTGTAACTGATGTTATTAGGGTTTTCTTGTTTTCATATGATGGATTAGGGTTTTTAAATGTTTCTAGAGGTCTAGAGCTTCTTGAAAGTGGCTTGATTTGCAAATGATGCTATTAGGGTTTTCTACTTTTTATATGATGGATTATGGTTTTTGAATGTGTCTAGATATCTAGAGCTTTTTTAGAGTGGCTTGAGTTGCAAGTGATGTTATTAGGGTTTTCTAGTTTTCATATGATGGATTAGGGATTTTGAATGTGTCTAGAGATCTAGAGCTTCTTGAGAGTGGCTTGAGTTGCAAGTGATGTTATTATGGTTTTCTAGTTTTCATATGATGGATTAGGGTTTTTAAATGTGTCAAGAGATCTAGAGCTTCTTGAAAGTGGCTTGAGTTGCAAATGATGCTATTAGGGTTTTCTAGTTTTAATATGATGGATTAGGGTTTTTGAATGTGCCTAGAGATCTAGAGCTTCTTGAAAGTGACTTGAGTTGCAAATGATGTTGCTAGGGTTTTCTAGTTTTTATATGATGGATTAGGGTTTTTGAATGTGTCTAGAGATCTAGAGCTTCTTGAGAGTGGCTTGAGTTGCAAATGATGTTATTAGGGGTTTTCTAGTTTTCATATGTTAGATTAGGGTTTTTGAATGTGTCTAAAGATCTAGAGCTTCTTGAGAGTTGCTTGAGTTGTAACTGATGTTATTAGGGTTTTCTAGTTTTCATATGATGGATTAGGATTTTAAATGTGTCTACAGATCTAAAAATTCTTAAGAATGTCTTGAGTTGCGAATGATGTTATTAGGGTATTCTAGTTTTCATATGATGGACTAGGGTTTTTGAATGTGTCTAGAGATCTAGAGCTTCTTGAGAGTGGCTTGAGTTGCAAATTATGTTATTAGGGTTTTCTAGTTTTCATATGATGGATTAGGGTTTTTGATTGTGTCTAGAGATCTAGAGCTTCTTGAAAGTGGCTTGAGTTGCAAATAATGTTATTAGGGTTTTCTAGTTTTCATTTTTGGATTGGGGTTTTTGAATGCGTCTAGAGATCTAGAGCTTCTTGAGTGTGGCTTGAGTTGCAAATGATGTTGTAAGGGTTTTCTAGTTTTCATATGATGGAATAGTGTTTTTGAATGTGTCTAGCGATCTAGAGCTTCTTGAGAGTGGCTTGAGTTCCAACTGATGTTATTAGGGGTTTTCTAGTTTTCATATGTTGGATTAGGGTTTTTGAATGTGTCTAAAGATCTAGAGATTCTTGAGAGTTGCTTAAGTTGTAACTGATGTTATTAGGGTTTTCTAGTTTTCATATGATGGATTAGGATTTTAAATGTGTCTACAGATCTAAAGCTTCTTGAGAATGGCTTGAGTTGCAAATGATGTTATTAGGGTTTTCTAGTTTTCATATGATGGATTAGGGTTTTTGAATGTGTCTAGAGATCTAGAGCTTCTTGAGAGTGTCTTGAGTTGCAAATGATGTTCTTAGGGTTTTCTAGTTTTCATATGATAGATTAGGGTTTTTGAATGTGTCTAGATGTAATGTCCCGGCATTTCTCGGTACGTTATTTATTTTAATTAATTAATTAAGAGGCATTCTATTAATTTAATTAATTAAGGTATGATTAATTAAAAGATTGGGCTTATAATTATTCTCATCTTTTAATCACATAATTAAGTCCATGTGTTTATAGCCAAACCCAATTAAAGCTTTGATGGTCTTCTAGCCCAAAGGCTTTAGGGTTTAGCCCACTAATCTAATATATTAGGGTTCAAAAACCCTAATTTCTCCTCTCCACCCTCTCATTCACGTCTCTCTCTCCCTCTCTTTCTCTCTTTCTCTCTCTCTCGGCTCACTCTCTTTCTCTCCCTAACCCTCTCTATTCCCGGATTTGAGAACATAGCCACATTTTTTGGGTGATTCCTGGAGATTGAAAGGTCGGATTGCCACGAAACTTTTTCCGAAGGTTCCCAAGACATATATCCAGGTTCTGACAGGAGGAATTTTGATTTCAAGGTCTAGATACTGAGTTATGAATTTCGCAACATAACCTAGGGTTTCTGTCAGATTTCACTGGTGAGTCCCCCTTCTTGTAAAAATCATATCTAGTGTTCTAGAACTCAAATGGACCCCATATCAGTGCCCAAAGTTCAAAAATCGAGTTGGGTAACTTTCTTAAAAGGCACCCTCGATAAAAAGGACTTTACCTATGGGCAACAACAGCTTCTCTGATGTTGGGTCTGATCCGGGTCTGCTGTGATATGTCATTTTGTTTTTATCATTACTAGGGTTTGGGAAATGATCCTGAGTGATTCCAAATACCCACATGTACATTACATAGTTAATTTAATATCTGGAGAGATGGGTCGTTAATTCTTATTATAACGTGGTTAGAATTGACCCACACTCCAGGTCAATGGACAGTCACCAGCTTATGCTGATTCTGTGATTGACCACCTTGTGATTTTTATATCTAGATCTTGGGAAACCCTTTTTAATCGATTACAACTCTGAGACTTGTATTTTTGCGTCTAATGTTCCTCTGATTTTTGGTTGGGGCTAATTCCACCCACAAGTTGGATAGAATTGGCCAACACCACCTGACTGTCCGTCCAAAGACTGCAGTGACAAGTCTTTTTGTAAAATTCATATCTCTTACATCCTTTGGAGTTATGAGGAGTTCCTTATGGTTCTGGAAACCTAAGCCATTATATTTTCTTGCAAAAATTATTTAATCCTATGTTTCTATTGTGCATTTTGGAGTAATTCAGTCCCGATCAGTAGGACTGTTTTAGAGTCCTTGCTGTGATTACTCCCTTCTCATTTCTTAGTTTCACAACTTCACTCTTCTAACCTTTAGTTCTATTTAGGTGAAGCCTTGAAGTTTGCATAAGCTTGGTAGCCTTATATTGACTTCTATCCGTTACACACTAACTCAAGGTGAGTTCTCTCACACCGTTGTATTAGTGTTTATGTTTGCTAGATAGCTCGTGTGTGATTGTTTAGATATAATATTTAAAGCATGCTATATTATTGTTATAAAATCGTACATGTGCACTGTATGTGATTGATTAATACTATGAGAGGTAGTTAGGTAAGATCACCAACGTTATACTCTTTATGAGGTGCGGGGATCGGGGCCAAAGGATACGGGATTTACCCGGTGCGGCTCAAACCTACAAGTCCTCCCTATTAATATAAGCATTAATTTGTTCCTTGCTTATTAATGTAATTATAATTGGAAATGGATTAGGACTGGTAAATGTGAATATTGATATGATGTCTGTGTTTGAATTCACTAAGCTTTATGCTTACGGTTCTCCCTAACATTTTCAGGTATTAAGATCAAAGAGGCTGAGGCGTGACTTGGAGCACCGGGATACCACTACTAAAAGAATTTCCATTTTGGGACATTATTATTATTTTGCTTCCGCACATTATTATGTTTATTTTGTCATAATTTGGTTTTGTGATACTTATCTTTTGTAAACTCATAGCTTCTTTTATAAAAGTTGTTTTAAAAAGTTCAAATATTTTGCGAAAATTTTTGGGTGTGACAAGTTGGTATCAGAGCAAGGTTTGAGAGAACTAGGCATTCTTAGGAATGTTCAAGACTCAAATTTGAGGCTCTTAAAATTTTATTTCCCTTAAAATAATTTCTAAAAGAATTTTCTTTAAATTTTTTAAGACAAGTAGTGGAAGATCCCAGGGTGTGCCGGCCAGCCAAGTAAGCCTTGTTTCTTATACTTCTATTTTGATAGATTTTTGCATCTTGAATTGTTATTAGGAGCTTTGCCTTTAGACTTATCATTAGCTAGCCCTAAAATTGTTAAAATTTCACCTAGGCTAGTAATACCATGTGAGAGAGAGTTGTTTAAATAACCGGCTAGAGCGAATTGGAACATTTGAAACTAGACGCGAATGCAAGATTGGAATTTGTGTGGAAGGTTGTAACACCCCATTTTCAATTTAGCGTTTATTAATAACGTCAATTATTTTTGGATGCATTTTTTTTAAGAGATGAAATAAATTCCTATTTAGACAACAATGTTTAGAATTAAATCACGATCGTTTTGAATAATAATAATAATAATGATGTTAATAATTCAATTATATGAGTTGTGGGTGGATTATGTCAAATTTGAAAACATAGGATGTGAACTAAATTAACTTTGGGCTAAATAAAAATAAGGATATGAAGTGGAGAGGTTAGTTTTGCCAATTAGTGAAACTTGTGCATCTCTTGGGTTTCCTTTCCTGTTGTGCGACAAGGAGATTGGAGGGCTGTTTGGATCAATTCTTTTTGAGGCTTGGTGTGTACTATGGTCCAGCCCATGCATCCTTGGACTTCCCTATGTATTGGTTGAACTCTCCAACCCTAGCTATGTTTTCTTTTCCTTGTGTACTCTTTTTTTTTTCTGCTACTTCTTGCTGCTGCCATCGTACTCCTCTGGATCGCTGGACCTGCTCAAGAGGGTGGGTTGCTGCTGCCTCATGTCGTGATCTGGAGAGGAGGTGCAAGTGTTAGGGTGTCTGTCCTTGCAACCGATAAGGAGGGTGTCTAGAGCTCGGTTTGTAGGTTGAAGCTTTGAAGGTATATTTGAACTTCTTCTCTTTCCTTTGCTTTTGTTCTAGCTGAGACTTTCACCATCATCATGCCTCCATGGTGAGGTGAGGATGGGTGTGTGAAGGGTATTGTTCTTGGGGTTTCTGATTTTGAGGTGCTTGTGGTTACATTTCGTGTTGACATTCTTGGTTCTAATCTTTTTGTTAAAGTTCTCATTCACACATGTATGTTGAAGTCCATGTCTTCCTTGTATTGTGTATGACTGAAATAACCTTATCCTACCTTATATATTCTGAGTTAATGATGTCATGAGACTTGTTTCAGACCTCAAAGTTCTTAATGAGAGGACTTAATGGGTTTAAGAGTTGAAAACTTAAACTCTAACTTCATTTATAGATTTTCGTTTTTTTTCAGTTTTGGTCCTGTTATTGGGAAAATCATATAAAATCGTGTGTTTGGCCATTTGGACTGAATCTTACGTTTTTGGAATTGCCTAAGTGTCTAGTTTCTTGGTCCATAAGCCCTTGTACTAACTCAGACACTAAGTCTAGTGAGAATTTCAATCTTCACTGACTGGTCCAGGGCTGTGACGAACAGTGAATTATGAATTGTAAAATTCATAAGTGATAGTAGGAGAATCATTTAAGGGCAAGGCCAGTGGGAAAATTTCACTACATGTGTCTAGTTTGTTCACACCAAATTTCAGAACCCAAGTCCTTCTAATTATCATTCTTGTTTAATATCTTTGAGGGTGGGTCCTGTGACTGTTTTTGTAATTTATGGTGACTTGGTGGATTTTTCGTTTGCAAATGAAAAATGCAAATGACTTGAGGTCAAGCCCTGTAATCTTGTACTTGGGTCTAATATGTGCAGGATTTTTATTAGAATTTATTCTGAACAGATCCTTGGTAGAATGTGGCAATCTTTTCAACCTGGTCTGGATTTAACATATTTTGATACCCAAACTTGGTTAATTCATATAAATTAGAGGAAAAATAGTTAATGCATGGTCCTTAGATCTCCGGAAAGGTAAAGAGATGAGATAGGTGAATGTCTAAATATATCCTTGATTTGTTGAGGTTACGATGAGCTAAAGTGGTCATAAACAGACTTTCTGTTTTGGGGTTAAAAGCTGAAAATAAATATAATAAATGTTTTAACTCCACAAGTATATAATTAAGGTATGGCTTAATTATTATGACATATAATAACTTAATATACCTTATAGGAGTATAAGGTGTGCGGTTTTAAGCTTGGTTGGATTTGCGAAGTTTCCGCACGGATTTCTACATTGCCGACTTGAGGTGAGTACATGCAGTATTTTTACCCATTCTGGGGTACATGGCAAGTAAGTATTTTCAAGATTTTCTTTATGAAATCTCTTTATGTGAAATTATATGCAAGAGTATTATTTTCAACTTGTTTATGAAAGTATAATACTATGTTTAAAGTTATGTTTTGAATTACAAGTCAAGTTAAGTGAAAGTATATTGGTCAATGAACCAATTATGTGAAAGTATGTTTTGAATACAAGTTATATATGTTTGAAAGTATAGATAGGCATATAGCCACAATATGTTTAAGAAGTATGTTTTAATTACAAATTGAATATGTTTTCAAGTATGAACGGGCATATAGCCATAAGATATTTGGAAAGTATAATTTGGCATTAAGCCTAATATGTTATAAAGACATGTTTTAAACACATGGTTTATGTGAAACAAAAGTTATGAATTTGGCATTCAGCCATAAAGACAAGAAATAGTGAAGTTTGGCAATTAGCCACTATGCAAGTAAGTAATGTTAGAGTAAGTAGAAAGTGTTTTGTATGACTGGCAATTGTAGCAAGCAGCGTTAGTAAGGGAACTATGTTCCAACCTACCCGGGTTAGGTAAGGGGTCTACTGGGGTAAAATCCCCATCACGAAGTAGATTGCCTCAGCACTTCTATGGTGAGGATTGATCCGTTCTTTCTAGCCATAGAGACTTGGGGTATCACTTATAGTGATTAATGCCCTAAGTATAAAAATCCAGCAAGCTTATAAAACCAGTCAAAGAAAGTAAGAAATAAGCTATTTTTGTGAAGTATATTATAAAGGGATTTTGAAAAGTAAAGAGTTATAGTATGTTATTACTATAAGTTTTGAAAGATGTTATTTTTGTAAAGTATGTCATGAAATGACTTCGTAAAGCAAAGAATAATAGTATGTTATTACTATCAAGTTTTGGCAGAAGTTTATATTATAAAAATTTATAAAAAAAAAAAAAGTTAAAGGGTTGAGTCTAAAACTCATGTAACTCACGAGACATTATTGTTTTACGTATGTTATGTTTTGCCATGTATTCCAGGTTTAAGAGCTATGTCAAAAATTTGATAAAGTTTTAGCTGGAGTGGAGCTCGAGTTAGCTCCTATCTTGGACTCAAGGTTTAATCCTTTCTTGCTTACTATGGTTAGTTTTGGTATGGATTTGTAACACCCATTTTTTTTAAGCATGTAAATTAACGGTTTTTGATAAACCGTATTTTTGTATTCATGTATTTATATGAAAAACCATTGTATTTTCAAATAGTAAAAATGGGGGTGTCACAAGTTGGTATCAGAGCCATAGTTTAAGCGAATTAGGATTGGCTTGTTCCACTCCTAGGCTTAAACTCATATTATAGAAATGTTAGTTTATGAAAGTATACTATATGATGTCTTAAATGACTAAGATATTATGCATCACTTAATATATGCAAATATATAACACTAAGAAATGTTTAGCCAACGCTTTGATTGAGCAAAAGTTTGACCGTTAAGAAAATGGTATGTTATTTTCCATAACTGTCTACATTTATTAAAGACTGTGTTTATAAAGTAGAAAGATTTCCAGTACTGATCACCATGTATTTACAATGGTGTTATATGTTAAAAGAACCAGTGTCCCATGAGACCTTGTGGTAACAGCAGAATCAATACGTATAGGTGATTATGGTAATATGGGCCCGTATTATCATAATCACAGGATATGTATTGAGACTGGTGGAATCGTAAAGGAATTATGGTAGTCTGGTAAGTAAGGATTGTGAAGAGAGTAATAGGAATAACCTAGGGATTATATGCTCATGTAATAAAAATAAGTAAGATTATAAGTATTAAAGGTTAATGGAGTGGATATATACCACTTAGTATGACAAGGTAAAAGAAATTAATAAGATAGTTAATACTCTTGAGACAATATGAAAGGAACCAGTAAAAGAGACATGGCCAGAAGGTATAAATATATTGGATATGTTAATGGAGTATACAGTACAAATATAAAAGAAAGAGTATAACTGAAAATTTCATTGTCTAACGGAAACGAATTATGATTATAGAATAAAGATAAAAGTAGTGTCACTTCAGTGACCAAAGAAAGAAAGATTGGAAAATAATATTAATAATAAATAAAAGTAGTAACACATCGATACATGTGACCCATTACTATAACTATATAGTAATACATTAAGAAAAGTTTACAGAACTAGTAGCCTAAACTGAAGAATCAGAAGAAAGCGAAAAAAGATCATCTACACTCCACTCTTTGTCATCTGTAGGTCGACTTGTACCTTCTTGGGGATTTGGAAGGGGTATGTTTTCAGTTATTGGAGGAGGAGCTCCAAGGTGTGGGGTCTCGATAGGGTTGGAACCCGTAACCCCATGAGTATGGGCTAAAAATTGACTCGTTTGAGGAGTGTGTAAGTAGGGAAGTGATGAGGAAGGGTTCCAATTTGGATCCAGCTGGGGGTAGCTATAAGAAGGAGGAAACCAGGCTAGGTTACCTACAGAGCCTCCAAAATTATC
This sequence comes from Cichorium intybus, assembly GCA_023525715.1. Lineage (NCBI taxonomy): Eukaryota > Viridiplantae > Streptophyta > Magnoliopsida > Asterales > Asteraceae > Cichorium > Cichorium intybus. The sequence goes on along the minus strand of CM042017.1, from coordinate 64,849,286 downwards.
CTCACTCGCACGCTCGAGTAAACCAGGATTAATACTGCTCGTACCAGAATTAGATGGCTGAGGTTGCTGCTGTGTATGAATTCTTGATGAAGTTTCCCCCTTTTCCAGAAATTTTCTTTTCTTATATTCAACCTTATGAGCAGCTTGTATTAGTTTCTTTGTGCCTTCTGTTAGACTTGATTGCGACCCTTCAATTATTGCTTCTTTCTCCCTTTTTAGGTTGGGTAATAACTCTTTCGATAATCCTGCTGCTCCACTAAACTCGTTGCCAAATTCCTGTGACACAAATAACTTTAGTAATTACAATTTTATGATATATAAAAAGAAATGTAATTCTTTACCTCAACACGATCAATAAGAGTTTGCAGACTCTTAAGTTGTCGTTGGGGCCAATGATCGATGCCTAGATCTCTACAGCATTTTTTTAACTGTGTCGATCCAATGTTGAGTTCTTTCGCAGCTTTCTCTATTGGTTCATTAAAGTGCTCAGCTATTATTTCTCTACTTAATGAGTGTCTGAAACCTCTTCTACTGCCAGCTAATGTGGTTGTCGGAGCTGAAGGATTGAGTTCAAATGTATTATTATTATTATTTGGGATCATTTGAACATGATCCTGATTTTCTGAACCAAAGATGGACATTGATTCATTAAAATCAGTAGCTTCTATTGGTGGTAATTGTACGTTTTCAATCATGGACTCAGGATTTTGAAATCCTTCTAGGTTCCTCTGAATCACCTGAAGTTGATTTTGATATTGAAAACCAACCCCAAGTCCGGGATTCACTCCAATACTTATGTTATGAGTCGTTTGTAATTGATTGTCATTTTGAATGTCAGCCATGAATTCTTGATTCATGGGGATGATCTCACTACTCGTTGAGGGTACGTCGATGAATGGATTGTAACCAGATAAAGCATCCACAGATGGGTCTACATACAACAATTATCAGATGATAAAACAAAATTGAATATTCATAAAAGCAATCATTTAAAAGAATTTAACCTGGTAGAAGGTGTGGAGTTTGATCAAGTACATGGTCTAAAGATACATTCACCGGATCGTCTAAGTTGATGTTTAGCTCTGGAGAAATTTCTGGCTCATCGTTGAGTAGCTGTATAGATAGTATGTCTGGAAGACTGTATCATAATTCAAAAATCAAACAAAACATTAGAAAGAAAAATGAAAAACAAATAATGGATGTTTAGAATGTTAAAGTCACCGAACTCCTGTAAAGATGTCTGATCTGAAGGACCCTCTCCTTGCGGAAAACCAGGTCCAGGGTTTGACCGATCGCCCATTGAAGATCTATTTTCCATGATTCAGCCTTAATTATGAGTTCGTTTATGAACAAATTAGTGATGAGAGAAAATGAGACTGAAGGATGAAGGTGGAAATGAATGATACTCCATACTTGAATATATATAGCATCTTGCAGCTGGAATCGAAAGGACACCCTACGTCTTATTACTGAAAAATTTCAAACTATCTACAGTGAAGGCGACTCTTCACTACCCAAGTGCCGTTTCTTTTTCAAATCCGTTGTTTGTCTCTGGCGATAACGGAATATTGAGGAGACTTTTTGGAATAAAGGAAAATATAATTGTGTCGTTTACTTTAATACAGACTGATGAACGCTGTTGATCAATAGTGATGTGATATCACATAAAAACAAAGTCTTGGACTCTAGGCCTAATGAGCTAAAGTTTAACTTATTTGAGCTGATATCGTTAGGCTAGTAGTTATGGGCAAAATACTAGACCAAAATGAAAATGAAAAATGGGCTGTTATATTCACAGATAATTAATCTTGTGGAATTATGGGCTAATGAAAGTTTCAACCTTGATTACTTAATATCTTGGTGTTGAATTTCGGGGACGAAATTCTTATAAGTGGGGGAGAGTTGTAACACCCCATTTTCAATTTAGCGTTTATTAATAACGTCAATTATTTTTGGATGCGTTTTTTTTAAGAGATGAAATAAATTCCTATTTAGACAACAATGTTTAGAATTAAATCACGATCGTTTTGAATAATAATAATAATAATGATGTTAATAATTCAATTATATGAGTTGTGGGTGGATTATGTCAAATTTGAAAACTTAGGATGTGAACTAAATTAACTTTGGGCTAAATAAAAATAAGGATATGAAGTGGAGAGGTTAGTTTTGCCAATTAGTGAAACTTGTGCATCTCTTGGGTTTCCTTTCCTGTTGTGCGACAAGGAGATTGGAGGGCTGTTTGGATCAATTCTTTTTGAGGCTTGGTGTGTACTATGGTCCAGCCCATGCATCCTTGGACTTCCCTATGTATTGGTTGAACTCTCCAACCCTAGCTATGTTTTCTTTTCCTTGTGTACTCTTTTTTTTTTCTGCTACTTCTTGCTGCTGCCATCGTACTCCTCTGGATCGCTGGACCTGCTCAAGAGGGTTGGTTGCTGCTGCCTCATGTCGTGATCTGGAGAGGAGGTGCAAGTGTTAGGGTGTCTGTCCTTGCAACCGATAAGGAGGGTGTCTAGAGCTCGGTTTGTAGGTTGAAGCTTTGAAGGTATATTTGAACTTCTTCTCTTTCCTTTGCTTTTGTTCTAGCTGAGACTTTCACCATCATCATGCCTCCATGGTGAGGTGAGGATGGGTGTGTGAAGGGTATTGTTCTTGGGGTTTCTGATTTTGAGGTGCTTGTGGTTACATTTCGTGTTGACATTCTTGGTTCTAATCTTTTTGTTAAAGTTCTCATTCACACATGTATGTTGAAGTCCATGTCTTCCTTGTATTGTGTATGACTGAAATAACCTTATCCTACCTTATATATTCTGAGTTAATGATGTCATGAGACTTGTTTCAGACCTCAAAGTTCTTAATGAGAGGACTTAATGGGTTTAAGAGTTGAAAACTTAAACTCTAACTTCATTTATAGATTTTCGTTTTTTTTCAGTTTTGGTCCTGTTATTGGGAAAATCATATAAAATCGTGTGTTTGGCCATTTGGACTGAATCTTACGTTTTTGGAATTGCCTAAGTGTCTAGTTTCTTGGTCCATAAGCCCTTGTACTAACTCAGACACTAAGTCTAGTGAGAATTTCAATCTTCACTGACTGGTCCAGGGCTGTGACGAACAGTGAATTATGAATTGTAAAATTCATAAGTGATAGTAGGAGAATCATTTAAGGGCAAGGCCAGTGGGAAAATTTCACTACATGTGTCTAGTTTGTTCAAACAAAATTTCAGAACCCAAGTCCTTCTAATTATCATTCTTGTTTAATATCTTTGAGGGTGGGTCCTGTGACTGTTTTTGTAATTTATGGTGACTTGGTGGATTTTTCGTTTGCAAATGAAAAATGCAAATGACTTGAGGTCAAGCCCTGTAATCTTGTACTTGGGTCTAATATGTGCAGGATGTTTATTAGAATTTATTCTGAACAGATCCTTGGTAGAATGTGGCAATCTTTTCAACCTGGTCTGGATTTAACATATTTTGATACCCAAACTTGGTTAATTCATATAAATTAGAGGAAAAATAGTTAATGCATGGTCCTTAGATCTCCGGAAAGGTAAAGAGATGAGCTAGGTGAATGTCTAAATATATCCTTGATTTGTTGAGGTTACGATGAGCTAAAGTGGTCATAAACAGACTTTCCGCACGGATTTCTACATTGCCGACTTGAGGTGACTACATGCAGTATTTTTACCCATTCTGGGGTACATGGCAAGTAAGTATTTTCAAGATTTTCTTTATGAAATCTCTTTATGTGAAATTATATGCAAGAGTATTATTTTCAACTTGTTTATGAAAGTATAATACTATGTTTAAAGTTATGTTTTGAATTACAAGTCAAGTTAAGTGAAAGTATATTGGTCAATGAACCAATTATGTGAAAGTATGTTTTGAATACAAGTTATATATGTTTGAAAGTATAGATAGGCATATAGCCACAATATGTTTAAGAAGTATGTTTTAATTACAAATTGAATATGTTTTCAAGTATGAACGGGCATATAGCCATAAGATATTTGGAAAGTATAATTTGGCATTAAGCCTAATATGTTATAAAGACATGTTTTAAACACATGGTTTATGTGAAACAAAAGTTATGAATTTGGCATTCAGCCATAAAGACAAGAAATATTGAAGTTTGGCAATTAGCCACTATGCAAGTAAGTAATGTTAGAGTAAGTAGAAAGTGTTTTGTATGACTGGCAATTGTAGCAAGCAGCGTTAGTAAGGGAACTATGTTCCAACCTACCCGGGTTAGGTAAGGGGTCTACTGGGGTAAAATCCCCATCGCGAAGTAGATTGCCTCAGCACTTCTATGGTGAGGATTGATCCGTTCTTTCTAGCCATAGAGACTTGGGGTATCACTTATAGTGATTAATGCCCTAAGTATAAAAATCCAGCAAGCTTATAAAACCAGTCAAAGAAAGTAAGAAATAAGCTATTTTTGTGAAGTATATTATAAAGGGATTTTGAAAAGTAAAGAGTTATAGTATGTTATTACTATAAGTTTTGAAAGATGTTATTTTTGTAAAGTATGTCATGAAATGACTTCGTAAAGCAAAGAATAATAGTATGTTATTACTATCAAGTTTTGGCAGAAGTTTATATTATAAAAATTTATAAAAAAAAAAAAAAGTTAAAGGGTTGAGTCTAAAACTCATGTAACTCACGAGACATTATTGTTTTACGTATGTTATGTTTTGCCATGTATTCCAGGTTTAAGAGCTATGTCAAAAATTTGATAAAGTTTTAGCTGGAGTGGAGCTCGAGTTAGCTCCTATCTTGGACTCAAGGTTTAATCCTTTCTTGCTTACTATGGTTAGTTTTGGTATGGATTTGTAACACCTATTTTTTTTTAAGCATGTAAATTAACGGTTTTTGATAAACCGTATTTTTGTATTCATGTATTTATATGAAAAATCATAGTATTTTCAAATAGTAAAAATGGGGGTGTCACAAAGGTAGTAGAAGGGCCCCTACTATTTGAAGCACCGATGTCGATCTCGTGTCGGGGCAAGGTTGGAAATGTCCAGTGAGCTGAGTGTTCCGTCTACATAGAAATATCTAGGACGAATAAATCCTAATAATCTCTTTACTCTGCGAATATAGATGGCTCCGGCTACTCGTCTAAATCAGACCCAAAGGGAGCAAGTTAGGGAACTCATCGCCGAAGAATTTAACAATGCCTTCAATGACCTCATTCCGAATGTCACTACTGACATCATTACCCAAGTTCGTGCCCTGTTGGATGAGCGTTTCGCAGCTGTTTAAGGAGGAGCTTTACCCGCGCCGCCTGTTCGCGACTCAGCCTACTACTATGAGAAGTTCTCTAAGTGCCACCCTCCTCAGTGGAATGGTGACTTGAATCCAGTAGAGGCTAAGCACTAGATTGTCGATATTGAAAGCGCCCTCATGACTTGCGGGTGCCCAGACCAGTTCAAGGTTGTTGTTGCGATGAGCCAGCTGAGGAAGAAGGCGAATGCCTGGTGGAAGACTGTTACAACATTGTTGACTGAGGATGAGCTGAGAGCCATGACTTGGGCCCAGTTTGTGGAGAGGTTTGAGAAGCAGTATATGCCCAAGGTGGAGCAGCAGCGGATGCTGCAGCAGTTTATGACCTTTGAGCAGACTTCAGAGTGTGTGTCAGATCTGAATGCCAAGTTCCTGGAGATGATGTCTTTCTGTCCCTCATTTTCCGGAGATGAGGCATGGTTGGTTAGCAGGTATAAGGATGCCCTACGTACGGAGATACGGGAGTTTATGAGCATGCAGGAGTTCACAACACTGTCAGATGTTATGGATGTCGCTAGGAGGAGGGAGATTGAGCTACAGACCAAGCAGCACAAGAGGAAGGCAGACCACGCCCTGACCAAGACGTCTGGAGATGGACATAAGAAGCAGAAGAATGGTGGGAAGACGAGATACGAGTATAGGCCGTCTGCAGGATAGGACGACAAGAGTCGGTTAGTGTGTTACAACTGCAAGAAGCTGGGTCATCATTGGAAGAATTGCAAGTCCTCAGTGGTGGTGGCATCACCACATGTTCCCTCTTTGGTTCCTACCTGTTTGAACTGCAACGAGAAGGGACACAAGAAGCCTGATTGCCCACTGTTGAAGAATAGTAGTGGAGGCAGGGGTATGAAACCCGCGGGTGCATCGTTATCTAAGGGAACTACCATGGTGACACGAGGACGTGTTCACCAACTGACTGCAGAGGAGCCGGCGATTACCGCGACTGTGGCGGGTAAAATCCCCTTTCCTTCATTATCCTTCACTCTTGTATTGTTTAAATTTGATGGTAGTTTAAATATTGTTTATATGTTGTGAATCAGGCACTTATTTGTTCGACTCCGAGCCCGCTGTTGTTATGTTCGACAACGGTGCTACTCATTCTTTTGTATCTCGCACATTCATTAATCGTCTGGGCCGTAGTATCGGGAAACTGGCTTGCCTAATGGTTATCGAAGTTGCCGATAACTGTATGATTTATGTCACCGACGTGTATCAGGGCTGTACTCTCGAATTTTCCGGGGTTGAATTCCTATTGATCTTATTCCCATTGCGATGCGAGATCTTTGTGTTATCGTGGGTATGGATTGGCTTGACGCGTTTGATGCAGAAATCCTCTATCGTAAGAAACAAGTTCGCGTTCGAAACCCTATGGGCGGAGAACTTATCATTCAGGGAGATACTCCTCGTTTGGCCATCGCTTCTTGTTCTGCTGCCAGGATACTTAATGAAATCCCGGTTGTTTCCGACTTCAGCGTTGTTTTTCCCGAGGAACTCCTCGGCTTGCCCCCTATTCGGCAAGTGGAGTTCCGCATTGATCTATTGCCGGGTGCGACTCCGATAGCTAAAGCTCCATATCGGTTGGTGCCACCCGAAATGAAAGAACTCCAGGAGCAACTTCAAGAGTTAAGTAGTAAGGGTTTTATACGGCCCAGCTCTTCGCCATGGGGTGCTCCTATTCTTTTTGTCAAGAAGAAGGATGACACCCAGCATATGTGTATCGATTATAGGGAGCTGAACAAGCGCACGATAAAGAACAGATACCCGCTACCACGTATTGACGACCTTTTTGATCAGCTGCAGGGAGCATCATGGTTCTCCAAGATTGATTTACGGTCCGGTTACCACCAGATGCGAGTCCGAGAAAAGACATTGAGAAGACCGCATTCCGTACTCGCTATGGGCATTATGAGTTCGTGGTGATGCCTTTTGGGCTCACCAATGCACCCACCGCTTTTATGGACCTCATGAATCGGGTGTGCAGCCCGATGCTTGACCACTCTGTTATTGTGTTTATTGACGACATATTAGTCTACTCTAAGACCAAGGAGGAACATGAGCAACATCTTCGGCAACTTTTGGAGACTCTCGCGAGAGAAAAGCTTTATGCTAAGCTCTTGAAGTGTGAGTTTTGGTTAGAAGAGGTTCAGTTTTTGGGGCATGTGGTGAACAGAGAAGGTATCAAGGTCGACCAAGCCAAAGTTGAAACCATTAAGCAGTGGGAGGTTCCAAAAACGCCTTCCGAAATTCGTAGCTTTTTGGGTTTGGCTGGTTACTACCGTAGATTCATAGAAAATTTCTTAAAGATTGCGTTACCACTTACCCGACTGACCAAGAAATCAGAGAAATTTGTGTGGGGCCCGGAACAACAAGCGGCGTTTGATGAATTGAGATCCCGATTATGTGATGCACCAATCTTGGCCCTAATGGATGGGGTGGGGGATATAGTGGTTTATTGGGATGCATCACTTCTGGGTTTTGGTGCAGTACTGATGCAGCGAGGCAGGGTTATAGCCTACGCCTCCCGACAGCTAAAACCCCACGAGCAAAACTACCCCACTCATGACTTGGAGCTTGGGGCTGTGGTATTTGCCCTCAAGATTTGGAGACATTATCTCTATGGGGTAAAGTTTATTGTATATACCGACCATAAGAGCTTGAAGTATTTGTTCGATCAGCGAGATCTGAACATGAGGCAGATTAGATGGCTGGATGTGGTGAAAGACTATGACTGCGAAATTCACTACCATCCCGGTAAAGCTAATGTGGTGGCTGATGCTCTTAGTCGCAAACCGTCTGCCGAGCCCATTCGAGCTAAGTCCCTCCGTATGACGATGGTGTCGCCCTTGCTAGACGTGATCCGTGATGCTCAAAAGACGGCAACGAACATCAAGCGGGAGAAAATTGAGAATGAACTGCCCAAAATGGAACTCGATAGTCGAGGTTTGTTGACCCGCCATGGTAGAGTTTGGGTTCCATTTACAGGAGGCAACCGTAAGACCTTAATGGAGGAAGCTCACAAGTCTAAATTCTCCATACATCCAGGTGCTACCGAAATGTATCTGGATCTTCGGGAGGGTTACTGGTGGCACGGAATGAAGAATGATGTAGCCCGGTATGTGGAAGAATCTATGACCTGCCGGAAGGTCAAGGCGGGGCACCATAAACCGCATGGGAAATTGCAACCTTTGGAGATTCCGGAACGGAAATGGGAGCATCTGACCATGGATTTTATCACTAAGCTGCCTAGGACTGCCCGTGGAGCTGATACTATTTGGGTGATTGTCGACCGTCTAACTAAGAGCGCTCACTTCTTGGCCATAAAGGAGATTTCATCTGCAAAGAAGTTGGCCGAGATTTTTGATCGTGAGATTGTCTCATTGCATGGTGTGCCTGTTTCTATTGTCTCCGACCGTGACACCCGTTTTACTTCTCGGTTTTGGCGGAAATTTCAGGAAGAGATGGGTACACGATTACACTTTAGCACAGCCTTCCACCCGCAGACGGATGGGCAGAGTGAGAGGACGATTCAGACACTAGAAGACATGCTTCGGGCATGTGCGATCGATTTTGGGGGTAGTTGGGATGATCACTTGCATCTAGCCGAGTTCTCCTATAACAACAGTTATCACTCCGGCATTAAGATGCCCCCGTATGAAGCCTTGTATGGAAGGAAGTGTAGAACGCCTGTTTGTTGGGGCGAGGTAGGACAGAGGGTACTTGGGAGTACCGAAATCGTGCTCAAACTACGGAAAAGATTCAGGTGATACGAGACCATTTGGCAACGGCAAGGAGTCGTCAGAAAAGCTATGCCGGCAAAAGACGCTCGGACCTCGAGTTTCAGGTGGGAGATTCTGTGTTGTTAAAAGTCTCTCCCTGGAAAGGCGTAATCCGTTTCCGGAAGCGGGGAAAGCTAGGACCACGATTCATTGGACCATACAAGGTCATTGCTCGCATTGGGGAGGTGGCCTATCGTTTAGAGTTACCTGAGGAGCTCAGTCTGATCCATGACACCTTCCACGTTTCTCAACTGCGGAAGTGTGTCGTTGATGAGACCACGGTGGTACCATTGGAGGATATCCAGATTGATGAGCGTCTCAACTATGTTGAAAAACCAGTCGCGATTCTAGATCGGGAAACGAAGACCCTTCGGAACAAAACTATAAACTTGGTTAAGGTTTAGTGGCGACATAGACGGAGTTCAGAATGGACGTGGGAACCGGAGGACGAGATGAGGGCTCATTATCCGGATTTATTTGTTGGCAATGACTTCGAGGACGAAGTCCGTTCCTAGTGGGGGAGATTTGTAATGTCCCGGCATTTCTCTGTACGTTATTTATTTTAATTAATTAATTAAGAGGCATTATATTAATTTAATTAATTAAGGTATGATTAATTAAAATATTGGGCTTATAAATATTTTTATCTTTTAATCACATAATTAAGTCCATGTGTTTATAGCCAAACCCAATTAAAGCTTTGATGGTCTTCTAGCCCAAAGGCTTTAGGGTTTAGCCCAATAATCTAATATATTAGGGTTCAAAAACCCTAATTTCTCCACTCCACCCTCTCATTCCCGGCTCCCTCTCCCTCTCTTTCTCTCTCTCTCGGCTCACTCCATTTCTCTCCCTAACCCTCTCTATTCCCGGATTTGAGAACATAGCCACATTGTTTGGGCGATTCCCGGAGATTGAAAGGTTGGATTGCCACGAAAATTACACCCAAGGTTCCCAAGACATATATCCAGGTTCTGAATGGAGGAATTTTGATTTCAAGGTCTAGATACTGAGTTATGAATTTCGCAACATAACCAAGGGTTTCTGTCAGATTTTACTGGTGAGTCCCCCTTCTTGTAAAAATCATATCTATAGTTCTAGAACTCAAATGGACCCCATATCAGTGCCCAAAGTTCAAAAATAGAGTTGGGTAACTTTCTTAAAAGGCAACCTCGATAAAAAGGAATTTACCTATGGGCAACAACAGCTTCTCTGCTGTTGGGTCTGATCCGAGTCTACTGTGATATGTCATTTTGTGTTTATCATTACTAGGGTTTGGGAAATGATCCTGAGTGATTCCAAATACCCACATGTACATTACATAGTTAGTTTAATATCTGGAGAATATGGGTCGTTAATTCTTATTATAACTTGGTTAGAATGGTCCCACACTCCAGGTCAATGGACAGTCACCAGCTTATGCTGATTCTGTGATTGACCACCTTGTGATTTTTATATCTTGAGCTTGGGAAACCCTTTTTAATCGATTCCAACTCTGAGACTTGTATTTTTGTGTCTAATGTTCCTCTGATTTTTGGTTGGGGCTAATTCCACCCACAAGTTGGGTAGAATTGCCCAACACCACCTGACTGTCCGTCCAAAGACTGCAGTGACAAGTCTTTTTGTAAAATTCATATCTCTTACATCCTTTGGAGTTATGAGGAGTTCCTTATGGTTCTGGAAACCTAAGCCATTATATTTTCTTTCAAAAATTATTTAATCCTATGTTTCTATTGTGCATTTTGGAGTAATTCAGTCCCGATCAGTAGGACTGTTTTAGAGTCCTTGCTGTGATTACTCCCTTCTCATTTCTTAGTTTCACAACTTCACTCTTCTAACCTTTAGTTCTATTTAGGTGAAGCCTTGAAGTTTGCACAAGCTTGGTAGCCTTATATTGACTTCTATCCGTTACACACTAACTCAAGGTGAGTTCTCTCACACCGTTGTATTAGTGTTTATGTTTGCTAGATAGCTCGTGTGTGATTGTTTAGATATAATATTTAAAGCATGCTATATTATCGTTATAAAATCATACATGTGCACTGTATGTGATTGATTAATACTATGAGGGGTAGTTAGGTAAGATCACCAACGTTATACTCTTTATGAGGTCCGGGGATCGGGGCCAAAGGATACGGGATTTACCCGGTGCGGCTCAAACCTACAAGTCCTCCCTATTAATATAAGCATTGATTTGTTCCTTGCTTATTAATGTAATTATAATTGGAAATGGATTAGGACTGGTAAATGTGAATATTGACATGATGTCTGTGTTTGAATTCACTAAGCTTTATGCTTACAGTTCTCCCTAACATTTTCAGGTATTAAGATCAAAGAGGCTGAGGCGTGACTTGGAGCACCGGGATACCACTACTAAAAGAATTTCCATTTTGGGACATTATTATTATTTTGCTTCCGCACATTATTATGTTTATTTTTTCATAATTTGGTTTTGTGATACTTATCTTTTGTAAACTCATAGCTTCTTTTATAAAAGTTGTTTTAAAAAGTTCAAATATTTTGCGAAAATTTTTGGGTGTGACACTAGAGATCTAGAGCTTGTTGAAAGTGGCTTGAGTTGCAAATAATGTTATTAGGGTTTTCTAGTTTTCATTGATGGATTAGGGTTTTTGAATGTGTCTAGACATCTAGAGCTTCTTGAGTGTGGCTTGAGTCAAATGATGTTTTTAGGGTTTTCTAGTTTTCATGTGATGGATTAGGGTTTTTGAATGTGTCTATAGATCTAGAGCTTCTTGAGAGTTGCTTGAGTTGTAACTAATGTTATTAGGGTTTTCTAATTATCATATGATGGATTAGGGTTTTTAAATGTGTCTAGAGGTCTAGAGCTTCTTGAAAGTAGCTTGAGTTGCAAATGATGCTATTAGGTTTTTCTACTTTTTACATGATGGATTATGGTTTTTGAATGTGTCTAGATATATAGAGCTTTTTGAGAGTGGCTTGAGTTGCAAGTGATGTTATTAGGGTTTTCTAGTTTTCATATGATGGATTAGGGATTTTGAATGTGTCTACAGATCTAGAGCTTCTTGAGAGTGGCTTGAGTTGCAAATGATGTTACTATGGTTTTCTAGTTTTCATATGATGGATTAGGGTTTTTAAATGTGTCAAGAGATCTAGAGCTTCTTGAAAGTGGCTTGAGTTGCAAATGATGCTATTAAGGTTTTCTAGTTTTCATATGATGGATTAGGGTTTTTGAATGTGTATAGATATCTAGAGCTTCTTCAAAGTGACTTGAATTGCAAATGATGTTGCTAGGGTTTTCTAGTTTTCATATGATGGATTAGGGATTTTGAATGTGTCTACAGATCTAGAGCTTCTTGAGAGTGGCTTGAGTTGCAAATGATGTTATTATAGTTTTCTATTTTTCATATGATGGATTAGGGTTTTTAAATGTGTCAAGAGATCTAGAGCTTCTTGAAAGTGGCTTGAGTTGCAAATGATGCTATTAGGGTTTTCTAGTTTTCATATGATGGATTAGGGTTTTTGAATGTGTATAGAGATCTAGAGCTTCTTGAAAGTGACTTGAGTTGCAAATGATGTTGTTAGGGTTTTCTAGTTTTCATATGATGGATTAGGGTTTTTGAATGTGTCTAGAGATCTAGAGCTTCTTGAGAGTTGCTTGAGTTGTAACTGATGTTATTAGGGTTTTCTAGTTTTCATATGATGGATTAGGGTTTTTAAATGTGTGTAGAAGTCTAGAGCTTCTTGAAAGTGGCTTTAGTTGCAAATGATGCTATTAGGTTTTTCTACTTTTTACATGATGGATTATGGTTTTTGAATGTGTCTAGATATCTAGAGCTTTTTGAGAGTGGCTTGAGTTGCAAGTGATGTTATTAGGGTTTTCTAGTTTTCATATGATGGATTAGGGATTTTGAATGTGTCTACAGATCTAGAGCTTCTTGAGAGTGGCTTGAGTTGCAAATGATGTTATTATGGTTTTCTAGTTTTCATATAATGGATTAGGGTTTTTTAATGTGTCAAGAGATCTAGAGCTTCTTGAAAGTGGCTTGAATTGCAAATGATGCTATTAGGGTTTTCTAGTTTTCATATGATGGATTAGGGTTTTTGAATGTGTATAGAGATCTAGAGCTTCTTGAAAGTGACTTGAGTTGCAAATAATGTTGTTAGGGTTTTCTAGTTTTCATATAATGGATTAGGGTTTTTGAATGTGTTTAGAGATCTAGAGCTTTTTGATAGTGGCTTGAGTTGCAACTGATATTATTAGGGGTTTTCTAGTTTTCATATGTTGGATTAGGGTTTTTGAATGTGTCTAAAGATCTAGAGCTTCTTTAGAGTTGCTTGAGTTGTAACTGATGTTATTAGGGTTTTCTAGTTTTCATATGATGGATTAGGATTTTAAATGTGTCTACAGATCTAAAGCTTCTTGAGAATGGCTTGAGTTGCAAATAATGTTATTAGGGTTTTCTAGTTTTCGTATGATGGATTAGGTTTTTTGAATGTGTCTAGAGATCTAGAGCTTCTTGAGAGTGGCTTGAGTTGCAAATGATGTTCTTAGGGTTTTCTAGTTTTCATATGACGGATTTGGGTTTTTGAATGTGTCTAGAGATCTAGAGCTTCTTGAAAGTGGCTTAAGTTGCAAATAACGTTATTAGGATTTTCTAGTTTTCATTGATGGATTAGGGTTTTTGAATGTGTCTACAGATCTAGAGCTTCTTGAGTGTGGCTTGAGTTGCAAATGATGTTGTTAGGGTTTTCTAGTTTTCATATGATGGATTAGGGTTTTTGAATGTGTCTAGAGATCTAGAGCTTCTTGAGAGTTGCTTGAGTTGTAACTGATGTTCTTAGGGTTTTCTATTTTTCATATGATGGATTAGGGTTTTTAAATATGTCTAGAGGTCTAGAGCTTCTTGAAAGTGGCTTGAGTTGCAAATGATGCTATTAAGGTTTTCTAGTTTTCATATGATGGATTAGGGTTTTTGAATGTGCCTAGAGATCTAGAGCTTCTTGAAAGTGACTTGAGTTGCAAATAATGTTGCTAGGGTTTTCTAGTTTTCATATGATGGATTAGGGTTTTTGAATGTGTCTAGAGATCTAGAGCTTCTTGAGAGTGGCTTGAGTTGCAACTGATGTTATTAGGGGTTTTCTAGTTTTCATATGTTGGATTAGGGTTTTTGAATGTGTCTAAAGATCTAGAGCTTCTTGGGAGTTGCTTGAGTTGTAACTGATGTTATTAGGGTTTTCTAGTTTTCATATGATGGATTAGGATTTTAAATGTGTCTACAGATCTAAAGCTTCTTGAGAATGTCTTGAGTTGCAAATGATGTTATTAGCGTTTTCTAGTTTTCATATGATGGACTAGGGTTTTTGAATGTGTCTAGAGATCTAGAGATTCTTGAGAGTGGCTTGAGTTGCAAATGATGTTATTAGGGTTTTCTAGTTTTCATATGATGTATTAGGGTTTTTGAATGTGTCTAGAGATCTAGAGGTTCTTGAGTGTGGCTTGAGTTGCAAATGATGTTGTTAGGGTTTTTTTAGTTTTCATATGATGGATTAGGGTTTTTGAATGTGTCTAGAGATCTAGAGCTTCTTGAGAGTTGCTTGAGTTGTAACTGATGTTATTAGGGTTTTCTAGTTTTCATATGATGGATTAGGGTTTTTAAATGTGTCTAGAGGTCTAGAGCTTCTAGAAAGTGGCTTGAGTTGCAAATTATGCTATTAGGTTTTTCTACTTTTTACATGATGGATTATGGTTTTTGAATGTGTCTAGATATCTAGAGCTTTTTGAGAATGGCTTGAGTTGCAAGTGATGTTATTATGATTTTCTAGTTTTCATATGATGGATTAGGGATTTTGAATGTGTCTACAGATCTAGAGCTTCTTGAAAGTGGCTTGAGTTGCAAATGATGTTATTATAGTTTTCTAGTTTTCATATGATGGATTAGGGTTTTTAAATGTGTCAAGAGATCTAGAGCTTCTTGAAAGTGGCTTGAGTTGCAAATGATGCTATTAGGGTTTTCTAGTTTTCATATGATGGATTAGGGTTTTTGAATGTGTATAGAGATCTAGAGCTTCTTGAAAGTGACTTGAGTTGCAAATGATGTTGTTAGGGTTTTCTAGTTTTCATATGATGGATTAGGGTTTTTGAATGTGTCTAGAGATCTAGAGCTTCTTGAGAGTTGCTTGAGTTGTAACTGATGTTATTAGGGTTTTCTAGTTTTCATATGATGGATTAGGGTTTTTAAATGTGTGTAGAGGTCTAGAGCTTTTTGAAAGTGGCTTGAGTTGCAAATGATGCTATTAGGTTTTCCTACTTTTTACATGATGGATTATGGTTTTTGAATGTGTCTAGATATCTAGAGCTTTTTGAGAGTGGCTTGAGTTGCAAGTGATGATATTAGTGTTTTCTAGTTTTCATATGATGGATTAGGGATTTTGAATGTGTCTACAGATCTAGAGCTTCTTGAGAGTGGCTTGAGTTGCAAATGAAGTTATTATGGTTTTCTAGTTTTAATATGATGGATTAGGGTTTTTAAATGTGTCAAGAGATCTAGAGCTTCTTGAAAGTGGCTTGAGTTGCAAATGATGCTATTAAGGTTTTCTAGTTTTCATATGATGGATTAGGGTTTTTGAATGTGTCAAGAGATCTAGAGCTTCTTGAAAGTGGCTTGAGTTGCAAATGATGTTGCTAGGGTTTTCTAGTTTTCATATGATGGATTAGGGTTTTTGAATGTGTCTAGAGATCTAGAGCTTCTTGAGAGTGGCTTGAGTTGCAACTGATGTTATTAGGGGTTTTGTAGTTTTCATATGTTGGATTAGGGTTTTTGAATGTGTCTAAAGATCTTGAGCTTCTTGGGAGTTGCTTGAGATGTAACTGATGTTATTAGGGTTTTCTAGTTTTCATATGATGGATTAGGATTTTAAATGTGTCTACAGATCTAAAGCTTCTTGAGAATGTCTTGAGTTGCAAATGATGTTATTAGGGTTTTCTAGTTTTCATATGATGGACTAGGGTTTTTGAATGTGTCTAGAGATCTAGAGTATCTTGAGAGTGGCTTGAGTTGCAAATGATGTTATTAGGGTTTTCTAGTTTTCATATGATGGATTAGGGTTTTTGAATGTGTCTAGAGATCTAGAGCTTCTTGAAAGTGGATTGAGTTGCAAATAATGTTATTAGGGTTTTCTAGTTTTCATTGATGGATTAGGGTTTTTGAATGTGTTTAGAGATCTAGAGCTTCTTGAGTGTGGCTTTAGTTGCAAATGATGTTGTTAGGGTTTTCTAGTTTTCATATGATGGATTAGGGTTTTTGAATGTGTCTAGAGATCTAGAGCTTCTTGAGAGTTGCTTGAGTTGTAACTGATGTTATTAGGGTTTTCTAGTTTTCATATGATGTATTAGGGTTTTTAAATGTGTCTAGAGGTCTAGAGCTTCTTGAAAGAGGCTTGAGTTGCAAATGATGCTATTAGGGTTTTCTACTGTTTACATGATGGATTATGGTTTTTGAATGTGTCTAGATATCTAGAGCTTTTTGAGAGTGGCTTGAGTTGCAACTGATGTTATTTGGGTTTTCTAGTTTTCATATGATGGATTAGGGTTTTTGAATGTGTCTAAAGATCTAGAGCTTCTTGAGAGTGGCTTGAGTTGCAAATGATGTTATTATGGTTTTCTAGTTTTCATGTGATGGATTAGGGGTATTAAATGTGTCAAGAGATCTAGAGCTTCTTGAAAGTGGCTTGAGTTGCAAATGATGCTATTAGGGTTTTCTAGTTTTCATATGATGGATTAGGGTTTTTGAATGTGTATAGAGATCTAGAGCTTCTTGAAACTGACTTGAGTTGCAAATGATGTTGTTAGGGTTTTCTAGTTTTCATATCATGGATTAGGGTTTTTGAATGTGTCTAGAGATCAAGAGCTTCTTAAGAGTGGCTTGAGTTGCAACTGATGTTATTAGGGGTTTTCTAGTTTTCATATGTTGGATTAGGGGTTTTGAATGTGTCTAAAGATCTAGAGCTTCTTGAGAGTTGCTTGAGTTGTAACTGATATTATTAGGGTTTTCTAGTTTGCATATGATGGATTAGTATTTTAAATGTGTCTACAGATCTAAAGCTTCTTGAGAATGGCTTGAGTTGCAAATGATGGTATTAGGGTTTTCTAGTTTTCATATGATGGATTAGGGTTTTTGAATATGTCTAGAGATCTAGAACTTCTTGAAAGCGGATTGTGTTGCAAATGATGTTATTAGGGTTTTCTAGTTTTCATATGATAGATAAGGGTTTTTGAATGTGTCTAAAGATCTAGAGATTCTTGAGAGTGGCTTGAGTTGCAAATGATGTTAGTAGGATTTTCAAGTTTTCATATGATGGATTAGGGTTTTTGAATTTGCTAGAGATCTAGAGCTTCTTGAAAGTGGCTTGAGTTGCAAATAATGTTATTAGGGTTTTCTAGTCTTCATATGATGGATTAGGGTTTTTGAATGTGTCTAGAGATCAAGAGCTTCTTGAAAGTGGCTTGGGCTACAAATGATCTTATTAGGGTTTTCTAGTTTTCATATGATGGATTAGGGATTTTGAATGTGTCTAGAGATCTAGAGCTTCTTGAAAATGGCTTGAGTTGCAAATGATTTTATTAGGGTTTTCTAGTTATCATATGACGGATTAGGGTTTTTGAATGTGTCTTGAGATCTAGAGCTTCTTGAGAGTTGCTTGTGTTGTAACTGATGTTATTAGGGTTTTCTTGTTTTCAAATGATGGATTAGGGTTTCTAAATGTATCTAGAGATCTAGAGCTTCTTGAAAGTGGCTTGAGTTGCAAATGATGCTATTAGGGTTTTCTAGTTTTCATATGATGGATTAAGGTTTTTTAATGTGTCTAGATATCTAGAGCTTCTTGAGAGTGGATTGAGTTGCAGTTGATGTTATTAGGGTTTTCTAGTTTTTATATGATGGATTAGGGTTTTTGAATGTGTCTAGAGATCTAGAGCTTCTTGAAAGTGGCTTGAGTTGCATAAAATGTTGTTAGGGTTTTCTAGTTTTCATATGATGGATTAGGGTTTTTGAATGTGTCTAGAGATCTAGAGGTTCTTGAGTATGGCTTGAGTTACAAATGATGTTGTTAGGGTTTTCTAGTTTTCATATGATGGATTAGGGTTTTTGAATGTGTCTAGAGATCTAGAGCTTCTTGAAAGTGGCTTGGGTTGCAAATGATCTTATTAGCGTTTTCTAGTTTTAATATGATGGATTAGGGATTTTGAATGTGTCTAGAGATCTAGAGCTTCTTGAAAATGGCTTGCGTTGCAAATGATTTTATTAGGGTTTTCTAGTTATCATATGACAGATTAGGGTTTTTCAATGTGTCTAGAGAGCTAGAGCTTCTTAAGAGTTGCTTGTGTTGTAACTGATGTTATTAGGGTTTTCTAGTTTTCTTATGATGGATTAGGGTTTTTAAATATGTCCAGAGATATAGAGCTTCTTGAAAGTGGCTTGAGTTGCAATTGATGCTATTAGGGTTTTCTAATTTTCATACGATGGATTATGGTTTTTCAATGTGTCTAGATATCTAGAGCTTCTTGAGAGTGGATTGAGTTGCAAATGATGTTATTAGGGTTTTCTAGTTTTTATATGATGGATTAGGGTTTTTGAATGTGTCTAGAGATCTAGAGCTTCTTGAAAGTGGCTTGAGTTGCAAATGATGTTATTAGGGTTTTCTAGTTTTCATATAATGGATTAGGGTTTTTGAATGTGTCTAGAGATCTAAAGCTTCTTGAGAGTGGCTTGAGTTGAAAATGATGTTATTAGGGGTTTTCTAGTTTTCATATGTTGGATTAGGGTTTTTGAATGTATCTAAAGATCTAGAGCTTCTTGAGAGTTGCTTGAGTTGTAATTGATGTTATTAGGGTTTTCTAGTTTTCATATGATGAATTAGGATTTTAAATGTGTCTACAGCTCTAAAGCTTCTTAAGAATGGCTTGAGTTGCAAATGATGTTATTAGGGTTTTCTAGTTTTCATATGATGGATTAGGGTTTTTGAATGTGTCAAGAGATCTAGAGATTCTTGAGAGTGGCTTGAGTTGCAAATCATGTTATTAGGGTTTTCTAGTTTTCATATGATGGATTAGGGTTTTTGAATGTGTCTAGAGATCTAGAGCTTCTTGAAAGTGGCTTGTGTTGCAAATGATCTTATTAGGGTTTTCTAGTTTTCAAATGATGGATTAGGGATTTTGAATGTGTCTAGAGATCTTGAGCTTCTTGAAAATGGCTTGAGTTGCAAATATTTTTATTAGGGTTTTCTAGTTATCATATGACGGATTAGGGTTTTTGAATGTGTCTAGAGATCTAGAGCTTCTTCAGAGTTGCTTGTGTTGTAACTGATGTTATTAGGGTTTTCTAGTTTTCTTATGATGGATTAGGGTTTTTAAAATTGTCTAAAGATCTAGAGCTTCTTGAAAGTGTCTTGAGTTGCAAATAATGTTATTCGGGTTTTCAAGTTTTCATATGATGGATTAGGGTTTTTGAATGTGTCTGGCAATCTAGAGCTTCTCGAGTGTGGCTTGAGTTGCAAATTATGTTGTTAGGGTTTTCTAGTTTTCATATGATGGATTAGGGTTTTTGAATGTGTCTAGAGATCTAGAGCTTCTTGAAAGTGGCTTGGGCTGCAAATGATCTTATTAGGGTTTTCTAGTTTTCATATGATGGATTAGGGATTTTGAATGTGTCTAGAGATCTAGAGCTTCTTGAAAATGGCTTGAGTTGCAAATGATTTTATTAGGGTTTTCTAGTTATCATATGACGGATTAGGGTTTTTGAATGTGTATAGAGATCTAGAGCTTCTTTAGAGTTGCTTGTGTTGTAACTGATGTTATTAGGGTTTTCTAGTTTTCATATGATGGATTAGGGTTTTTAAATGTGTCTAGAGATCTAGAGCTTCTTGAAGTGGCTTGAGTTGCAAATGATGTTATTAGGGTTTTCTAGTTTTCATATGATGGATGTGGGTTTTTGAATCTGTCTAGAGATCTAAAGCTTCTTGAGAGTGGCTTGAGTTGCAAATGATGTTATTAGGGGTTTTCTAGTTTTCATATGTTGGATTAGGGTTTTTGAATGTATCTAAATATCTGGAGCTTCTTGAGAGTTGCTTGAGTTGTAACTGATGTTATTAGGGTTTTCTAGTTTTCATATGATGAATTAGGATTTTAAATGTGTCTACAGATCTAGAGGTTCTTGAGAATGGATTGAGTTGCAAATGATGTTATTAGGGTTTTCTAGTTTTCATATGATGGATTAGGGTTTTTGAATGTGTCTAGAGATCTAGAGCTTCTTGAGTGTGGCTTGAGTTGCAATTGATGTTGTTAGGGTTTTCTAGTTTTCATATGATGGATTAGGGTTTTTGAATGTGTCTAGAGATCTAGAGCTTCTTGAAAGTGGCTTGTGTTGCAAATGATCTTATTAGGGTTTTCTAGTTTTCAAATGATGGATTAGGGATTTTGAATGTGTCTAGAGATCTTGAGCTTCTTGAAAATGGCTTGAGTTGCAAATGTTTTTATTAGGGTTTTCTAGTTATCATATGACGGATTAGGGTTTTTGAATGTGTCTAGAGATCTAGAGCTTCTTCAGAGTTGCTTGTGTTGTAACTGATGTTATTAGGGTTTTCTAGTTTTCTTATGATGGATTAGGGTTTTTAAATGTGTCTAAAGATCTAGAGCTTCTTGAAAGTGTCTTGAGTTGCAAATAATGTTATTCGGGTTTTCAAGTTTTCATATTATGGATTAGGGTTTTTGAATGTGTCTGGCAATCTAGAGCTTCTCGAGTGTGGCTTGAGTTGCAAATTATGTTGTTAGGGTTTTCTAGTTTTCATATGATGGATTAGGGTTTTTGAATGTGTCTAGAGATCTAGAGCTTCTTGAAAGTGGCTTGGGCTGCAAATGATCTTATTAGGGTTTTCTAGTTTTCATATGATGGATTAGGGATTTTGAATGTGTCTAGAGATCTAGAGCTTCTTGAAAATGGCTTGAGTTGCAAATGATTTTATTAGGGTTTTCTAGTTATCATATGACGGATTAGGGTTTTTGAATGTGTCTAGAGATCTAGAGCTTCTTTAGAGTTGCTTGTGTTGTAACTGATGTTATTAGGGTTTTCTAGTTTTCATATGATGGATTAGGGTTTTTAAATGTGTCTACAGATCTAGAGCTTCTTGAAAGTGGCTTGAGTTGCAAATGATGCTATTAGGGTTTTCTAGTTTTCATATGATGGATTATGGTTTTTGAATGTGTCTAGATATCTAGAGCTTGATGAGAGTGGATTGAGATGCAAATGATGTTATTAGGGTTTTCTAGTTTTCATATAATGGATTAGGGTTTTTGAATGTGTCTAAAGATCTAGAGCTTCTTGAGTGTGGCTTGAGTTGCAAATGATGTTGTTAGGGTTTTCTAGTTTTCATATGATGGATTAGGGTTTTCGAATGTGTCTAGAGATTTAGAGCTTTTTGAAAGTGGCTTGTGTTGCAAATGATCTTATTAGGGTTTTCTAGTTTTCATATGATGGATTAGGGATTTTGAATGTGTCTAGAGATCTAGAGATTCTTGAGAGTGGCTTGAGTTGCAAATGATGTTATTAGGGTTTTCTAGTTTTCAAATGATGGATTAGGGTTTTTGAATGTGTCTAGTGATCTAGAGCTTCTTGAAAGTGGCTTGGGTTGCAAATAATGTTATTAGGGTTTTCTAGTTTTCATATGATGGATTAGGGTTTTTAAATGTGTCTAGAGATCTAGAGCTTCTTGAGTGTGGCTTGAGTTGCAAATGATGTTATTAGGGTTTTCTAGTTTTCATATGATGGATTAGGGTTTTTGAATGTGTCTAGAGATCTAGAGCTTCTTGAAAGTGGCTTGAGTTGCAAATAATGTTATTAGGGTTTTCTAGTTTTCATATGATGGATTAGGGTTTTTGAATGTGTCTAGCAATCTAGAGCTTCTTGAGTATGGCTTGAGTTGCAAATGATGTTGTAAGGGTTTTCTAGTTTTCATATGATGGATTAGGGTTTTTGAATGTGTCTAGAGATTTAGTGCTTCTTGAAGTGGCTTGTGTTGCAAATGATCTTATTAGGGTTTTCTAGTTTTCATATGATGGATTAGGGATTTTGAATGTGTCTAGAGATCTAGAGCTTCTTGAAAATGGCTTGAGTTGCAAATGATATTATTAGGGTTTTCTAGTTATCATATGACGGATTAGGGTTTTTGAATGTATCTAGAGATCTAGAGCTTCTTGAGAGTTGCTTGTGTTGTAACTGATGTTATTAGGGTTTTCTAAGTTTCTTATGATGGATTAGGGTTTTTAAATGTGTCTAGAGATCTAGAGCTTCTTGAAAGTGGCTTGAGTTGCAATTGATGCTATTAGGGTTTTCTAGTTTTCATATGATGGATTATGGTTTTTCAATGAGTCTAGATATCTAGAGCTTCTTGAGAATGGATTGAGTTGCAAATGATGTTATTAGGGTTTTCTAGTTTTCATATGATGGATTAGGGTTTTTGAATGTGTCTAGAGATCTAGAGCTTCTTGAAAGTGGCTTGAGTTGCAAATGATGTTATTAGGGTTTTCTAGTTTTCATATGATGGATGTGGGTTTTTGAATCTGTCTAGAGATCTAAAGCTTCTTGAGAGTGGCTTGAGTTGCAAATGATGTTATTAGGGGTTTTCTAGTTTTCATATGTTGGATTAGGGTTTTTGAATGTATCTAAATATCTGGAGCTTCTTGAGAGTTGCTTGAGTTGTAACTGATGTTATTAGGGTTTTCTAGTTTTCATATGATGAATTAGGATTTTAAATGTGTCTACAGATCTAAGGGTTCTTGAGAATGGATTGAGTTGCAAATGATGTTATTAGGGTTTTCTAGTTTTCATATGATGGATTAGGGTTTTTGAATGTGTCTAGAGATCTAGAGCTTCTTGAGTGTGGCTTGAGTTGCAAATGATGTTGTTAGGGTTTTCTAGTTTTCATATGATGGATTAGGGTTTTTGAATGTGTCTATAGATCTAGAGCTTCTTGATAGTGGCTTGTGTTGCAAATGATCTTATTAGGGTTTTCTAGTTTTCAAATGATGGATTAGGGATTTTGAATGTGTCTAGAGATCTTGAGCTTCTTGAAAATGGCTTGAGTTGCAAATGTTTTTATTTGGGTTTTCTAGTTATCATATGACGGATTAGGGTTTTTGAATGTGTCTAGAGATCTAGAGCTTCTTCAAAGTTGCTTGTGTTGTAACTGATGTTATTAGGGTTTTCTAGTTTTCTTATGATGGATTAGGGTTTTTAAATGTGTCTAGAGATCTAGAGCTTCTTGAAAGTGGCTTGAGTTGCAAATAATGTTATTAGGGTTTTCAAGTTTTCATATGATGGATTAGGGTTTTTGAATGTGTCTGGCAATCTAGAGCTTCTCGAGTGTGGCTTAAGTTGCAAATTATGTTGTTAGGGTTTTCTAGTTTTCATATGATGGATTAGGGTTTTTGAATGTGTCTAGAGATCTAGAGCTTCTTGAAAGTGGCTTGAGTTGCAAATGATGTTATTAGGGTTTTCTAGTTTTCATATGATGGATGTGGGTTTTTGAATCTGTCTAGAGATCTAAAGCTTCTTGAGAGTGGCTTGAGTTGCAAATGATGTTATTAGGGTTTTCTAGTTTTCATATGTTGGATTAGGGTTTTTGAATGTATCTAAATATCTGGAGCTTCTTGAGAGTTGCTTGAGTTGTAACTGATGTTATTAGGGTTTTCTAGTTTTCATATGATGAATTAGGATTTTAAATGTGTCTACAGATCTAAGGGTTCTTGGGAATGGATTGAGTTGCAAACGATGTTATTAGGGTTTTCTAGTTTTCATATGATGGATTAGGGTTTTTGAATGTGTCTAAAGATCTAGAGCTTCTTGAGTGTGGCTTGAGTTGCAAATGATGTTGTTAGGGTTTTCTAGTTTTCATATGATGGATTAGGGTTTTTTAATGTGTCTATAGATCTAGAGCTTCTTGATAGTGGCTTGTGTTGCAAATGATCTTATTAGGGTTTTCTAGTTTTCAAATGATGGATTAGGGATTTTGAATGTGTCTAGAGATGTTGAGCTTTTTGAAAATGGCTTGAGTTGCAAATGTTTTTATTAGGGTTTTCTAGTTATCATATGACGGATTAGGGTTTTTGAATGTGTCTAGAGATCTAGAGCTTCTTCAAAGTTGCTTGTGTTGTAACTGATGTTATTAGGGATTTCTAGTTTTCTTATGATGGATTAGGGTTTTTAAATGTGTCTAGAGATCTAGAGCTTCTTGAAAGTGGCTTGAGTTGCAAATAATGTTATTAGGGTTTTCAAGTTTTCATATGATGGATTAGGGTTTTTGAATGTGTCTGGCAATCTAGAGCTTCTCGAGTGTGGCTTAAGTTGCAAATTATGTTGTTAGGGTTTTCTAGTTTTCATATGATGGATTAGGGTTTTTGAATGTGTCTAGAGATCTAGAGCCTCTTGAAAGTGGCTTGGGCTGCAAATGATCTTATTAGGGTTTTCTAGTTTTCATATGATGGATTAGGGATTTTGAATGTGTCTAGAGATCTAGAGCTTCTTGAAAATGGCTTGAGTTGCAAATGATTTTATTAGGGTTTTCTAGTTATCATATGACGGATTAGGGTTTTTGAATGTGTCTAGAGATCTAGAGCTTCTTTAGAGTTGCTTGTGTTGTAACTGATGTTATTAGGGTTTTCTAGTTTTCATATGATGGATTAGGGTTTTTAAATATGTCTACAGATCTAGAGCTTCTTGAAAGTGGCTTGAGTTGCAAATGATGCTATTAGGGTTTTCTAGTTTTCATATGATGGATTATGGTTTTTGAATGTGTCTAGATATCTAGAGCTTCATGAGAGTGGATTGAGATGCAAATGATGTTATTAGGGTTTTCTAGTTTTCATATGATGGATTAGGGTTTTTGAATGTGTCTAAAGATCTAGAGCTTCTTGAGTGTGGCTTGAGTTGCAAATGATGTTGTTAGGGTTTTCTAGTTTTCATATGATGGATTAGGGTTTTCGAATGTGTCTAGAGATTTAGAGCTTTTTGAAAGTGGCTTGTGTTGCAAATGATCTTATTAGGGTTTTCTAGTTTTCATATGTTGGATTAGGGATTTTGAATGTGTCTAGAGATCTAGAGATTCTTGAGAGTGGCTTGAGTTGCAAATGATGTTATTAGGGTTTTCTAGTTTTCATATGATGGATTAGGGTTTTTAAATGTGTCTAGAGATCTAGAGCTTCTTGAGTGTGGCTTAAGTTGCAAATGATGTTGTTAGGGTTTTCTAGTTTTCATATGATGGATTAGGGTTTTCGAATGTGTCTAGAGATTTAGAGCTTTTTGAAAGTAGCTTGTGTTGCAAATGATCTTATTAGGGTTTTCTAGTTTTCATATTATGGATTAGGGATTTTGAATGTGTCTAGAGATCTTGAGCTTCTTGAAAATGGCTTGAGTTGCAAATGATTTTATTAGGGTTGTCTAGTTATCATATGACGGATTAGGGTTTTTGAATGTGTCTAGAGATCTAGAGCTTCTTCAGAGTTGCTTGTGTTGTAACTGATGTTATTAGGGTTTTCTAGTTTTCTTATGATGGATTAGGGTTTTTAAATGTGTCTAGAGATCTAGAGCTTCTTGAAAGTGGCTTGAGTTGCAAATAATGTTACTAGGGTTTTCTAGTTTTCATATGATGGATTAGGGATTTTGAATGTGTCTAGAGATCTAGAGCTTCTTGAAAATGGCTTGAGTTGCAAATGATTTTATTAGGGTTTTCTAGTTATCATATGACGGATTAGGGTTTTTGAATGTGTCTAGAGATCTAGAGCTTCTTTAGAGTTGCTTGTGTTGTAACTGATGTTATTAGGGTTTTCTAGTTTTCATATGATGGATTAGGGTTTTTAAATGTGTCTACAGATCTAGAGCTTCTTGAAAGTGGCTTGAGTTGCAAATGATGCTATTAGGGTTTTCTAGTTTTCATATGATGGATTATGGTTTTTGAATGTGTCTAGATATCTAGAGCTTCATGAGAGTGGATTGAGATGCAAATGATGTTATTAGGGTTTTCTAGTTTTCATATGATGGATTAGGGTTTTTGAATGTGTCTAAAGATCTAGAGCTTCTTGAGTGTGGCTTGAGTTGCAAATGATGTTGTTAGGGTTTTCTAGTTTTCATATGATGGATTAGGGTTTTCGAATGTGTCTAGAGATTTAGAGCTTTTTGAAAGTGGCTTGTGTTGCAAATGATCTTATTAGGGTTTTCTAGTTTTCATATGTTGAATTAGGGATTTTGAATGTGTCTAGAGATCTAGAGATTCTTGAGAGTGGCTTGAGTTGCAAATGATGTTATTAGGGTTTTCTAGTTTTCATATGATGGATTAGGGTTTTTAAATGTGTCTAGAGATCTAGAGCTTCTTGAGTGTGGCTTAAGTTGCAAATGATGTTGTTAGGGTTTTCTAGTTTTCATATGATGGATTAGGGTTTTCGAATGTATCTAGAGATTTAGAGCTTTTTGAAAGTAGCTTGTGTTGCAAATGATCTTATTAGGGTTTTCTAGTTTTCATATTATGGATTAGGGATTTTGAATGTGTCTAGAGATCTTGAGCTTCTTGAAAATGGCTTGAGTTGCAAATGATTTTATTAGGGTTGTCTAGTTATCATATGACGGATTAGGGTTTTTGAATGTGTCTAGAGATCTAGAGCTTCTTCAGAGTTGCTTGTGTTGTAACTGATGTTATTAGGGTTTTCTAGTTTTCTTATGATGGATTAGGGTTTTTAAATGTGTCTAGAGATCTAGAGCTTCTTGAAAGTGGCTTGAGTTGCAAATAATGTTACTAGGGTTTTCTAGTTTTCATATGATGGATTAGGGTTTTTGAATGTGTCTGGCAATCTAGAGCTTCTTGAGTGTGGCTTGAGTTGCAAATTATGTTGTTAGGGTTTTCTAGTTTTCATATGATGGATTAGGGTTTTTGAATGTGTCTAGAGATCTAGAGCTTCTTGAAAGTGGCTTGGGCTGCAAATGATCTTATTAGGGTTTTCTAGTTTTCATATGATGGATTAGGGATTTTGAATGTGTCTAGAGATCTAGAGCTTCTTGAAAATGGCTTAAGTTGCAAATGATTTTATTAGGGTTTTCTAGTTATCATATGACGGATTAGGGTTTTTGAATGTGTCTAGAGATCTAGAGCTTCTTTAGAGTTGCTTGTGTTGTAACTGATGTTATTAGGGTTTTCTAGTTTTCATATGATGGATTAGGGTTTTTAAATGTGTCTACATATCTAGAGCTTCTTGAAAGTGGCTTGAGTTGCAAATGATGCTATTAGGGTTTTCTAGTTTTCATATGATGGATTATGGTTTTTGAATGTGTCTAGATATCTAGAGCTTCTTGAGAGTGGATTGAGCTGCAAATGATGTTATTAGGGTTTTCTAGTTTTCTTATGATGGATTAGGGTTTTTGAATGTGTCTAGAGATCTAGAGCTTCTTGAGTGTGGCTTGAGTTGCAAATGATGTTGTTAGGGTTTTCTAGTTTTCATATGATGGATTAGGGTTTTTGAATGTGTCTAGAGATCTAGAGCTTCTTGAAAGTGGCTTGTGTTGCAAATGATCTTATTAGGGTTTTCTAGTTTTCATATGATGGATTAGGGATTTTGAATGTGTCTAGAGATCTTGAGCTTCTTGAAAATGGCTTGAGTTGCAAATGATTTTATTAGGGTTGTCTAGTTATCATATGACGGATTAGGGTTTTTGAATGTGTCTAGGGATCTAGAGCTTCTTCAGAGTTGCTTGTGTTGTAACTGATGTTATTAGGGTTTTCTAGTTTTCTTATGATGGATTAGGGTTTTTAAATGTGTCTAGAGATCTAGAGCTTCTTGAAAGTGGCTTGAGTTGCAAATAATGTTATTAGCGTTTTCTAGTTTTAATATGATGGATTAGGGTTTTTGAATGTGTCTGGCAATCTAGAGCTTCTTGAGTGTGGCTTGAGTTGCAAATTATGTTGTTAGGGTTTTCTAGTTTTCATATGATGGATTAGGGTTTTTGAATGTGTCTAGAGATGTAGAGCTTCTTGAAAGTGGCTTGGGCTGCAAATGATCTTATTAGGGTTTTCTAGTTTTCATATGATGGATTAGGGATTTTGAATGTGTCTAGAGATCTAGAGCTTCTTGAAAATGGCTTGAGTTGCAAATGATTTTATTAGGGTTTTCTAGTTATCATATGACGGATTAGGGTTTTTGAATGTGTCTAGAGATCTAGAGCTTCTTTAGAGTTGCTTGTGTTGTAACTGATGTTATTAGGGTTTTCTAGTTTTCATATGATGGATTAGGGTTTTTAAATGTGTCTACAGATCTAGAGCTTCTTGAAAGTGGCTTGAGTTGCAAATGATGCTATTAGGGTTTTCTAGTGTTCATATGATGGATTATGGTTTTTGAATGTGTCTAGATATCTAGAGCTTCTTGAGAGTGGATTGAGATGCAAATGATGTTATTAGGGTTTTCTAGTTTTCATATGATGGATTAGGGTTTTTGAATGTGTCTAGAGATCTAGAGCTTCTTGAGTGTGGCTTGAGTTGCAAATGATGTTGTTAGGGTTTTCTAATTTTCATATGATGGATTAGGGTTTTTGAATGTGTCTAGAGATTTAGAGCTTTTTGAAAGGGGCTTGTGTTGCAAATGATCTTATTAGGGTTTTCTAGTTTTCATATGATGGATTAGGGATTTTGAATGTGTCTAGAGATCTAGAGCTTCTTGAAAATGGCTTGAGTTGCAAATGATTTTATTAGGGTTTTCTAGTTATGATATGACAGATTAGGGTTTTTGAATGTGTCTAGGGATCTAGAGCTTCTTGAGAGTTGCTTGTGTTGTAACTGATGTTATTAGGGTTTTCTAGTTTTCTTATGATGGATTAGGGTTTTTAAATGTGTCTAGAGATCTAGAGCTTCTTGAAAGTGGCTTGAGTTGCAATTGATGCTATTAGGGTTTTCTAGTTTTCATATGATGGATTATGGTTTTTTCAATGTGTCAAGATATCTAGAGCTTCTTGAGAGTGGATTGAGTTGCAAATGATGTTATTAGGGTTTTCTAGTTTTCA
Source organism: Cichorium intybus (assembly GCA_023525715.1). NCBI lineage: Eukaryota > Viridiplantae > Streptophyta > Magnoliopsida > Asterales > Asteraceae > Cichorium > Cichorium intybus. Next base: position 64,820,161 of record CM042017.1, on the reverse strand, counting down.
TATGATGGATTAGGGCTTTTGAATGTGTCTAGAGATCTAGAGCTTCTTGAAAGTGGCTTGAGTTGCAAATGATGTTATTAGGGTTTTCTAGTTTTCATATGATGGATGTGGGTTTTTGAATCTGTCTAGAGATCTAAAGCTTCTTGAGAGTGGCTTGAGTTGCAAATGATGTTATTAGGGGTTTTCTAGTTTTCATATGTTGGATTAGGGTTTTTGAATGTATCTAAATATCTGGAGCTTCTTGAGAGTTGCTTGAGTTGTAACTGATGTTATTAGGGTTTTCTAGTTTTCATATGATGAACTGGGATTTTAAATGTGTCTACAGATCTAAAGCTTCTTGAGAATGGCTTGAGTTGCAAATGATGTTATTAGGGTTTTCTAGTTTTCATATGATGGATTAGGGTTTTTGAATGTGTCTAGAGATCTAAAACTTCTTGAAAGCGGCTTGAGTTGCAAATGATGTTATTAGGGTTTTCTAGTTTTCATATGATGGATTAGGGTTTTTGAATGTGTCTAGAGATCTAGAGATTCTTGAGAGTGGCTTGAGTTGCAAATGATGTTATTAGGGTTTCCTAGTTTTCATATGATGGATTAGGGTTTTTGAATGTGTCTAGAGATCTAGAGCTTCTTGAAAGTGGCATGAGTTGCAAATAATGTTATTAGGGTTTTCTAGTTTTCATATGATGGATTAGGGTTTTTGAATGTGTCTAGAGATCTAGAGCTTCTTGAGTGTGGCTTAAGTTGCAAATGATGTTGTTCGGGTTTTCTAGTTTTCATATGATGGATTAGGGTTTTTGAATGTGTCTAGAGATCTAGAGCTTCTTGAAAGTGGCTTGTGTTGCAAATGATCTTATTAGGGTTTTCTAGTTTTCATATGATGGATTAGGGATTTTGAATGTGTCTAGAGATCTTGAGCTTCTTGAAAATGGCTTGAGTTGCAAATGATTTTATTAGGGTTTTCTAGTTATCGTATGACGGATTAGGGTTTTTGAATGTGTCTAGAGATCTAGAGCTTTTTCAGAGTTGCTAGTGTTGTAACTGATGTTATTAGGGTTTTCTAGTTTTCTTATGATGGATTAGGGTTTTTAAATGTGTCTAGAGATCTAGAGCTTCTTGAAAGTGGCTTGAGATGCAAATAATGTTATTAGGGTTTTCTAGTTTTCATATGATGGATTAGGGTTTTTGAATGTGTCTGGCAATCTAGAGCTTCTTGAGTGTGGCTTGAGTTGCAAATTATGTTGTTAGGGTTTTCTAGTTTTCATATGATGGATTAGGGTTTTTGAATGTGTCTAGAGATCTAGAGCTTCTTAAAAGTGGCTTGGGCTGCAAATGATCTTATTAGGGTTTTCTAGTTTTCATATGATGGATTAGGGATTTTGAATGTGTCTAGAGATCTAGAGCTTCTTGAAAATGGCTTGAGTTGCAAATGATTTTATTAGGGTTTTCTAGTTATCATATGACGGATTAGGGTTTTTGAATGTGTCTTGAGATCTAGTGTTTCTTTAGAGTTGCTTGTGTTGTAACTGATGTTATTAGGGTTTTCTAGTTTTCATATGATGGATTAGGGTTTTTAAATGTGTCTACAGATCTAGAGCTTCTTGAAAGTGGCTTGAGTTGCAAATGATGCTATTAGGGTTTTCTAGTTTTCATATGATGGATTATGGTTTTTCAATGTGTCTAGATATCTAGAGCTTCTTGAGAGTGGATTCAGATGCAAATAATGTTATTAGGGTTTTCTTGTTTTCATATGATGGATTAGGGTTTTTGAATGTGTCAAGAGATCTAGAGCTTCTTGAGTGTGGCTTGAGTTGCAAATGATGTTGTTCGGGTTTTCTAGTTTTCATATGATGGATTAGGGTTTTTGAATGTGTCTAGAGATCTAGAGCTTCTTGAAAGTGGCTTGTGTTGCAAATGATCTTATTAGGGTTTTCTAGTTTTCATATGATGGATTAGGGATTTTGAATGTGTCTAGAGATCTTGAGCTTCTTGAAAATGGCTTGAGTTGCAAATGATTTTATTAGGGTTTTCTAGTTATTGTATGACGGATTAGGGTTTTTGAATGTGTCTAGAGATCTAGAGCTTCTTCAGAGTTGCTTGTGTTGTAACTGATGTTATTAGGGTTTTCTAGTTTTCTTATGATGGATTAGGGTTTTTAAATGTGTCTAGAGATCTAGAGCTTCTTGAAAGTGGCTTGAGTTGCAATTGATGCTATTAGGGTTTTCTAGTTTTCATATGATGGATTATGGTTTTTTCAATGTGTCAAGATATTTAGAGCTTCTTGAGAGTGGATTGAGTTGCAAATGATGTTATTAGGGTTTTCTAGTTTTCATATGATGGATTAGGGCTTTTGAATGTGTCTAGAGATCTAGAGCTTCTTGAAAGTGGCTTGAGTTGCAAATGATGTTATTAGGGTTTTCTAGTTTTCATATGATGGATGTGGGTTTTTGAATCTGTCTAGAGATCTAAAGCTTCTTGAGAGTGGCTTGAGTTGCAAATGATGTTATTAGGGGTTTTCTAGTTTTCATATGTTGGATTAGGGTTTTTGAATGTATCTAAATATCTGGAGCTTCTTGAGAGTTGCTTGAGTTGTAACTGATGTTATTAGGGTTTTCTAGTTTTCATATGATGAACTGGGATTTTAAATGTGTCTACAGATCTAAAGCTTCTTGAGAATGGCTTGAGTTGCAAATGATGTTATTAGGGTTTTCTAGTTTTCATATGATGGATTAGGGTTTTTGAATGTGTCTAGAGATCTAAAACTTCTTGAAAGCGGCTTGAGTTGCAAATGATGTTATTAGGGTTTTCTAGTTTTCATATGATGGATTAGGGTTTTTGAATGTGTCTAGAGATCCAGAGATTCTTGAGAGTGGCTTGAGTTGCAAATGATGTTATTAGGGTTTCCTAGTTTTCATATGATGGATTAGGGTTTTTGAATGTGTCTAGAGATCTAGAGCTTCTTGAAAGTGGCTTGAGTTGCAAATAATGTTATTAGGGTTTTCTAGTTTTCATATGATGGATTAGGGTTTTTGAATGTGTCTAGAGATCTAGAGCTTCTTGAGTGTGGCTTAAGTTGCAAATGATGTTGTTCGGGTTTTCTAGTTTTCATATGATGGATTAGGGTTTTTGAATATGTCTAGAGATCTAGAGCTTCTTGAAAGTGGCTTGTGTTGCAAATGATCTTATTAGGGTTTTCTAGTTTTCATATGATGGATTAGGGATTTTGAATGTGTCTAGAGATCTTGAGCTTCTTGAAAATGGCTTGAGTTGCAAATGATTTTATTAGGGTTTTCTAGTTATCGTATGACGGATTAGGGTTTTTGAATGTGTCTAGAGATCTAGAGCTTTTTCAGAGTTGCTAGTGTTGTAACTGATGTTATTAGGGTTTTCTAGTTTTCTTATGATGGATTAGGGTTTTTAAATGTGTCTAGAGATCTAGAGCTTCTTGAAAGTGGCTTGAGTTGCAAATAATGTTATTAGGGTTTTCTAGTTTTCATATGATGGATTAGGGTTTTTGAATGTGTCTGGCAATCTAGAGCTTCTTGAGTGTGGCTTGAGTTGCAAATTATGTTGTTAGGGTTTTCTAGTTTTCATATGATGGATTAGGGTTTTTGAATGTGTCTAGAGATCTAGAGCTTCTTAAAAGTGGCTTGGGCTGCAAATGATCTTATTAGGGTTTTCTAGTTTTCATATGATGGATTAGGGATTTTGAATGTGTCTAGAGATCTAGAGCTTCTTGAAAATGGCTTGAGTTGCAAATGATTTTATTAGGGTTTTCTAGTTATCATATGACGGATTAGGGTTTTTGAATGTGTCTTGAGATCTAGAGTTTCTTTAGAGTTGCTTGTGTTGTAACAGATGTTATTAGGGTTTTCTAGTTTTCATATGATGGATTAGGGTTTTTAAATGTGTCTACAGATCTAGAGCTTCTTGAAAGTGGCTTGAGTTGCAAATGATGCTATTAGGGTTTTCTAGTTTTCATATGATGGATTATGGTTTTTCAATGTGTCTAGATATCTAGAGCTTCTTGAGAGTGGATTCAGATGCAAATAATGTTATTAGGGTTTTCTAGTTTTCATATGATGGATTAGGGTTTTTGAATGTGTCAAGAGATCTAGAGCTTCTTGAGTGTGGCTTGAGTTGCAAATGATGTTGTTCGGGTTTTCTAGTTTTCATATGATGGATTAGGGTTTTTGAATGTGTCTAGAGATCTAGAGCTTCTTGAAAGTGGCTTGTGTTGCAAATGATCTTATTAGGGTTTTCTAGTTTTCATATGATGGATTAGGGATTTTGAATGTGTCTAGAGATCTTGAGCTTCTTGAAAATGGCTTGAGTTGTAAATGATTTTATTAGGGTTTTCTAGTTATCGTATGACGGATTAGGGTTTTTGAATGTGTCTAGAGATCTAGAGCTTCTTCAGAGTTGCTTGTGTTGTAACTTATGTTATTAGGGTTTTCTAGTTTTCTTATGATGGATTAGGGTTTTTAAATGTGTCTAGAGATCTAGAGCTTCTTGAAAGTGGCTTGAGTTGCAAATAATGTTATTAGGGTTTTCTAGTTTTCATATGATTGATTAGGGTTTTTGAATGTGTCTGGCAATCTAGAGCTTCTTGAGTGTGGCTTGAGTTGCAAATTATGTTGTTAGGGTTTTCAAGTTTTCATATGATGGATTAGGGTTTTTGAATGTGTCTAGAGATATAGAGCTTCTTAAAAGTGGCTTGGGCTGCAAATAATCTTATTAGGGTTTTCTAGTTTTCATATGATGGATTAGGGATTTTGAATGTGTCTATAGATCTAGAGCTTCTTGAAAATGGCTTGAGTTGCAAATGATTTTATTAGGGTTTTCTAGTTATCATATGACGGATTAGGGTTTTTGAATGTGTCTTGAGATCTAGAGCTTCTTTTAGAGTTGCTTGAGTTGTAACTAATGTTATTAGGGTTTTCTAGTTTTCATATGATGAACTGGGATTTTAAATGTGTCTACAGATCTAAAGCTTCTTGAGAATGGCTTGAGTTGCAAATGATGTTATTAGGGTTTTCTAGTTTTCATATGATGGATTAGGGATTTTGAATGTGTCTATAGATCTAGAGCTTCTTGAAAATGGCTTGAGTTGCAAATGATTTTATTAGGGTTTTCTAGTTATGATATGACAGATTAGGGTTTTTGAATGTGTCTAGGGATCTAGAGCTTCTTGAGAGTTGCTTGTGTTGTAACTGATGTTATTAGGGTTTTCTAGTTTTCTTATGATGGATTAGGGTTTTTAAATGTGTCTAGAGATCTAGAGCTTCTTGAAAGTGGCTTGAGTTGCAATTGATGCTATTAGGGTTTTCTAGTTTTCATATGATGGATTATGGTTTTTTCAATGTGTCAAGATATCTAGAGCTTCTTGAGAGTGGATTGAGTTGCAAATGATGTTATTAGGGTTTTCTAGTTTTCATATGATGGATTAGGGCTTTTGAATGTGTCTAGAGATCTAGAGCTTCTTGAAAGTGGCTTGAGTTGCAAATGATGTTATTAGGGTTTTCTAGTTTTCATATGATGGATGTGGGTTTTTGAATCTGTCTAGAGATCTAAAGCTTCTTGAGAGTGGCTTGAGTTGCAAATGATGTTATTAGGGGTTTTCTAGTTTTCATATGTTGGATTAGGGTTTTTGAATGTATCTAAATATCTGGAGCTTCTTGAGAGTTGCTTGAGTTGTAACTGATGTTATTAGGGTTTTCTAGTTTTCATATGATGAACTGGGATTTTAAATGTGTCTACAGATCTAAAGCTTCTTGAGAATGGCTTGAGTTGCAAATGATGTTATTAGGGTTTTCTAGTTTTCATATGATGGATTAGGGTTTTTGAATGTGTCTAGAGATCTAAAACTTCTTGAAAGCGGCTTGAGTTGCAAATGATGTTATTAGGGTTTTCTAGTTTTCATATGATGGATTAGGGTTTTTGAATGTGTCTAGAGATCTAGAGATTCTTGAGAGTGGCTTGAGTTGCAAATGATGTTATTAGGGTTTCCTAGTTTTCATATGATGGATTAGGGTTTTTGAATGTGTCTAGAGATGTAGAGCTTCTTGAAAGTGGCTTGAGTTGCAAATAATGTTATTAGGGTTTTCTAGTTTTCATATGATGGATTAGGGTTTTTGAATGTGTCTAGAGATCTAGAGCTTCTTGAGTGTGGCTTAAGTTGCAAATGATGTTGTTCGGGTTTTCTAGTTTTCATATGATGGATTAGGGTGTTTGAATGTGTCTAGAGATCTAGAGCTTCTTGAAAGTGGCTTGTGTTGCAAATGATCTTATTAGGGTTTTCTAGTTTTCATATGATGGATTAGGGATTTTGAATGTGTCTAGAGATCTTGAACTTCTTGAAAATGGCTTGAGTTGCAAATGATTTTATTAGGGTTTTCTAGTTATCGTATGACGGATTAGGGTTTTTGAATGTGTCTAGAGATCTAGAGCTTTTTCAGAGTTGCTAGTGTTGTAACTGATGTTATTAGGGTTTTCTAGTTTTCTTATGATGGATTAGGGTTTTTAAATGTGTCTAGAGATCTAGAGCTTCTTGAAAGTGGCTTGAGTTGCAAATGATGCTATTAGGGTTTTCTAGTTTTCATATGATGGATTATGGTTTTTCAATGTGTCTAGATATCTAGAGCTTCTTGAGAGTGGATTCAGATGCAAATAATGTTATTAGGGTTTTCTAGTTTTCATATGATGGATTAGGGTTTTTGAATGTGTCAAGAGATCTAGAGCTTCTTGAGTGTGGCTTGAGTTGCAAATGATGTTGTTCGGGTTTTCTAGTTTTCATATGATGGATTAGGGTTTTTGAATGTGTCTAGAGATCTAGAGCTTCTTGAAAGTGGCTTGTGTTGCAAATGATCTTATTAGGGTTTTCTAGTTTTCATATGATGGATTAGGGATTTTGAATGTGTCTAGAGATCTTGAGCTTCTTGAAAATGGCTTGAGTTGTAAATGATTTTATTAGGGTTTTCTAGTTATCGTATGACGGATTAGGGTTTTTGAATGTGTCTAGAGATCTAGAGCTTCTTCAGAGTTGCTTGTGTTGTAACTTATGTTATTAGGGTTTTCTAGTTTTCTTATGATGGATTAGGGTTTTTAAATGTGTCTAGAGATCTAGAGCTTCTTGAAAGTGGCTTGAGTTGCAAATAATGTTATTAGGGTTTTCTAGTTTTCATATGATTGATTAGGGTTTTTGAATGTGTCTGGCAATCTAGAGCTTCTTGAGTGTGGCTTGAGTTGCAAATTATGTTGTTAGGGTTTTCAAGTTTTCATATGATGGATTAGGGTTTTTGAATGTGTCTAGAGATATAGAGCTTCTTAAAAGTGGCTTGGGCTGCAAATAATCTTATTAGGGTTTTCTAGTTTTCATATGATGGATTAGGGATTTTGAATGTGTCTATAGATCTAGAGCTTCTTGAAAATGGCTTGAGTTGCAAATGATTTTATTAGGGTTTTCTAGTTATCATATGACGGATTAGGGTTTTTGAATGTGTCTTGAGATCTAGAGCTTCTTTTAGAGTTGCTTGAGTTGTAACTAATGTTATTAGGGTTTTCTAGTTTTCATATGATGAACTGGGATTTTAAATGTGTCTACAGATCTAAAGCTTCTTGAGAATGGCTTGAGTTGCAAATGATGTTATTAGGGTTTTCTAGTTTTCATATGATGGATTAGGGATTTTGAATGTGTCTAGAGATCTAGAGCTTCTTGAAAATGGCTTGAGTTGCAAATGATTTTATTAGGGTTTTCTAGTTATGATATGACAGATTAGGGTTTTTGAATGTGTCTAGGGATCTAGAGCTTCTTGAGAGTTGCTTGTGTTGTAACTGATGTTATTAGGGTTTTCTAGTTTTCTTATGATGGATTAGGGTTTTTAAATGTGTCTAGAGATCTAGAGCTTCTTGAAAGTGGCTTGAGTTGCAATTGATGCTATTAGGGTTTTCTAGTTTTCATATGATGGATTATGGTTTTTTCAATGTGTCAAGATATCTAGAGCTTCTTGAGAGTGGATTGAGTTGCAAATGATGTTATTAGGGTTTTCTAGTTTTCATATGATGGATTAGGGCTTTTGAATGTGTCTAGAGATCTAGAGCTTCTTGAAAGTGGCTTGAGTTGCAAATGATGTTATTAGGGTTTTCTAGTTTTCATATGATGGATGTGGGTTTTTGAATCTGTCTAGAGATCTAAAGCTTCTTGAAAGTGGCTTGAGTTGCAAATGATGTTATTAGGGGTTTTCTAGTTTTCATATGTTGGATTAGGGTTTTTGAATGTATCTAAATATCTGGAGCTTCTTGAGAGTTGCTTGAGTTGTAACTGATGTTATTAGGGTTTTCTAGTTTTCATATGATGAACTGGGATTTTAAATGTGTCTACAGATCTAAAGCTTCTTGAGAATGGCTTGAGTTGCAAATGATGTTATTAGGGTTTTCTAGTTTTCATATGATGGATTAGGGTTTTTGAATGTGTCTAGAGATCTAAAACTTCTTGAAAGCGGCTTGAGTTGCAAATGATGTTATTAGGGTTTTCTAGTTTTCATATGATGGATTAGGGTTTTTGAATGTGTCTAGAGATCTAGAGATTCTTGAGAGTGGCTTGAGTTGCAAATGATGTTATTAGGGTTTCCTAGTTTTCATATGATGGATTAGGGTTTTTGAATGTGTCTAGAGATGTAGAGCTTCTTGAAAGTGGCTTGAGTTGCAAATAATGTTATTAGGGTTTTCTAGTTTTCATATGATGGATTAGGGTTTTTGAATGTGTCTAGAGATCTAGAGCTTCTTGAGTGTGGCATAAGTTGCAAATGATGTTGTTCGGGTTTTCTAGTTTTCATATGATGGATTAGGGTGTTTGAATGTGTCTAGAGATCTAGAGCTTCTTGAAAGTGGCTTGTGTTGCAAATGATCTTATTAGGGTTTTCTAGTTTTCATATGATGGATTAGGGATTTTGAATGTGTCTAGAGATCTTGAACTTCTTGAAAATGGCTTGAGTTGCAAATGATTTTATTAGGGTTTTCTAGTTATCGTATGACGGATTAGGGTTTTTGAATGTGTCTAGAGATCTAGAGCTTTTTCAGAGTTGCTAGTGTTGTAACTGATGTTATTAGGGTTTTCTAGTTTTCTTATGATGGATTAGGGTTTTTAAATGTGTCTAGAGATCTAGAGCTTCTTGAAAGTGGCTTGAGTTGCAAATGATGCTATTAGGGTTTTCTAGTTTTCATATGATGGATTATGGTTTTTCAATGTGTCTAGATATCTAGAGCTTCTTGAGAGTGGATTCAGATGCAAATAATGTTATTAGGGTTTTCTAGTTTTCATATGATGGATTAGGGTTTTTGAATGTGTCAAGAGATCTAGAGCTTCTTGAGTGTGGCTTGAGTTGCAAATGATGTTGTTCGGGTTTTCTAGTTTTCATATGATGGATTAGGGTTTTTGAATGTGTCTAGAGATCTAGAGCTTCTTGAAAGTGGCTTGTGTTGCAAATGATCTTATTAGGGTTTTCTAGTTTTCATATGATGGATTAGGGATTTTGAATGTGTCTAGAGATCTTGAGCTTCTTGAAAATGGCTTGAGTTGTAAATGATTTTATTAGGGTTTTCTAGTTATCGTATGACGGATTAGGGTTTTTGAATGTGTCTAGAGATCTAGAGCTTCTTCAGAGTTGCTTGTGTTGTAACTTATGTTATTAGGGTTTTCTAGTTTTCTTATGATGGATTAGGGTTTTTAAATGTGTCTAGAGATCTAGAGCTTCTTGAAAGTGGCTTGAGTTGCAAATAATGTTATTAGGGTTTTCTAGTTTTCATATGATTGATTAGGGTTTTTGAATGTGTCTGGCAATCTAGAGCTTCTTGAGTGTGGCTTGAGTTGCAAATTATGTTGTTAGGGTTTTCAAGTTTTCATATGATGGATTAGGGTTTTTGAATGTGTCTAGAGATATAGAGCTTCTTAAAAGTGGCTTGGGCTGCAAATAATCTTATTAGGGTTTTCTAGTTTTCATATGATGGATTAGGGATTTTGAATGTGTCTATAGATCTAGAGCTTCTTGAAAATGGCTTGAGTTGCAAATGATTTTATTAGGGTTTTCTAGTTATCATATGACGGATTAGGGTTTTTGAATGTGTCTTGAGATCTAGAGCTTCTTTTAGAGTTGCTTGAGTTGTAACTAATGTTATTAGGGTTTTCTAGTTTTCATATGATGAACTGGGATTTTAAATGTGTCTACAGATCTAAAGCTTCTTGAGAATGGCTTGAGTTACAAATGATGTTATTAGGGTTTTCTAGTTTTCATATGATGGATTAGGGATTTTGAATGTGTCTAGAGATCTAGAGCTTCTTGAAAATGGCTTGAGTTGCAAATGATTTTATTAGGGTTTTCTAGTTATGATATGACAGATTAGGGTTTTTGAATGTGTCTAGGGATCTAGAGCTTCTTGAGAGTTGCTTGTGTTGTAACTGATGTTATTAGGGTTTTCTAGTTTTCTTATGATGGATTAGGGTTTTTAAATGTGTCTAGAGATCTAGAGCTTCTTGAAAGTGGCTTGAGTTGCAATTGATGCTATTAGGGTTTTCTAGTTTTCATATGATGGATTATGGTTTTTTCAATGTGTCAAGATATCTAGAGCTTCTTGAGAGTGGATTGAGTTGCAAATGATGTTATTAGGGTTTTCTAGTTTTCATATGATGGATTAGGGCTTTTGAATGTGTCTAGAGATCTAGAGCTTCTTGAAAGTGGCTTGAGTTGCAAATGATGTTATTAGGGTTTTCTAGTTTTCATATGATGGATGTGGGTTTTTGAATCTGTCTAGAGATCTAAAGCTTCTTGAGAGTGGCTTGAGTTGCAAATGATGTTATTAGGGGTTTTCTAGTTTTCATATGTTGGATTAGGGTTTTTGAATGTATCTAAATATCTGGAGCTTCTTGAGAGTTGCTTGAGTTGTAACTGATGTTATTAGGGTTTTCTAGTTTTCATATGATGAACTGGGATTTTAAATGTGTCTACAGATCTAAAGCTTTTTGAGAATGGCTTGAGTTGCAAATGATGTTATTAGGGTTTTCTAGTTTTCATATGATGGATTAGGGTTTTTGAATGTGTCTAGAGATCTAAAACTTCTTGAAAGCGGCTTGAGTTGCAAATGATGTTATTAGGGTTTTCTAGTTTTCATATGATGGATTAGGGTTTTTGAATGTGTCTAGAGATCTAGAGATTCTTGAGAGTGGCTTGAGTTGCAAATGATGTTATTAGGGTTTCCTAGTTTTCATATGATGGATTAGGGTTTTTGAATGTGTCTAGAGATGTAGAGCTTCTTGAAAGTGGCTTGAGTTGCAAATAATGTTATTAGGGTTTTCTAGTTTTCATATGATGGATTAGGGTTTTTGAATGTGTCTAGAGATCTAGAGCTTCTTGAGTGTGGCTTAAGTTGCAAATGATGTTGTTCGGGTTTTCTAGTTTTCATATGATGGATTAGGGTGTTTGAATGTGTCTAGAGATCTAGAGCTTCTTGAAAGTGGCTTGTGTTGCAAATGATCTTATTAGGGTTTTCTAGTTTTCATATGATGGATTAGGGATTTTGAATGTGTCTAGAGATCTTGAACTTCTTGAAAATGGCTTGAGTTGCAAATGATTTTATTAGGGTTTTCTAGTTATCGTATGACGGATTAGGGTTTTTGAATGTGTCTAGAGATCTAGAGCTTTTTCAGAGTTGCTAGTGTTGTAACTGATGTTATTAGGGTTTTCTAGTTTTCTTATGATGGATTAGGGTTTTTAAATGTGTCTAGAGATCTAGAGCTTCTTGAAAGTGGCTTGAGTTGCAAATAATGTTATTAGGGTTTTCTAGTTTTCATATGATGGATTAGGGTTTTTGAATGTGTCTGGCAATCTAGAGCTTCTTGAGTGTGGCTTGAGTTGCAAATTATGTTGTTAGGGTTTTCTAGTTTTCATATGATGGATTAGGGTTTTTGAATGTGTCTAGAGATCTAGAGCTTCTTAAAAGTGGCTTGGGCTGCAAATGATCTTATTAGGGTTTTCTAGTTTTCATATGATGGATTAGGGATTTTGAATGTGTCTAGAGATCTAGAGCTTCTTGAAAATGGCTTGAGTTGCAAATGATTTTATTAGGGTTTTCTAGTTATCATATGACGGATTAGGGTTTTTGAATGTGTCTTGATATCTAGAGTTTCTTTAGAGTTGCTTGTGTTGTAACTGATGTTATTAGGGTTTTCTAGTTTTTTTTTGGGTAAAGAGGGCGGCACCTCTGGAAAATTTATTAATAAAAAGAATAAATACAATATAAGGCTGGGGACTCCCCACCAAAAAACAGAAAATCCATCGGGACAGGCCCCAACGGACAACAAGCTAAACTAGGAACCAAAACAAGATAAGGAACCAGAAGCAAACAAGAACATAAAGGAAAACAACCTGCAAAACCAACAAACCATACAAGCCAAAACAAGCAGAAAAAGAAAGAGTAGAGTAATAAAATTAAGGGAGGGTCCAAATAGTTTTAGCCAAATCAACATTAGTGCAAGTTTTCAAAGAAAGACTCAACAGTCTACAGCGGATATCATCCTTAACACTATTCACGACAGCATGATGGGATCTTTTTATGTTTTTAAAAATGCGTAAATTTCTTTCCCGCCATATGTGATATACAGCTCCAGCAAAAACAAGTCTTCTAATGATGGACCAAATGGTCTTGTTCTTATTACTGGGGTTGAGTTGACTAATGATATCAGACCAGCTATCAGGGGAGAAGGAGAGATTCATGACGTGACGGAGGTCATGCCAAACCAAAGAAGTGAAAGAACATTCAAAGAAGAGATGGGAAAGGGAATCCGGACAGTCTCCGCAGAACGCACAAATGAGATTGGAAGTAGTGTCCCAAATTTTGATCTTATCATGAGTCTTAAGGCGATTTTTAAGAGCAACCCAAAGAATGAAAGCATGTCTGGGGATGTTCTGGGAGAACCAAACAAGATGAAACCAAAAGACCGGTTGATGATAGGGGCGAATAGTCTGCCAAACAGAACGAACAGAGAAAGGAGAAAGTTGACCGTCTCTAGATCTCCAAAGGAGATTATCAGGGACGAATGTGGAAAGAGTAGGGGGGTTATGGGAAAGAAGAGCAGGATGGGAATCTCTCCAATAATGAGGCCTAACCCAAGATCCGTTAAGAACCAGGTCAGCAACCTTAGTATCAGGAGTGAAACCCGCATCATGGATGTCACGGGCAGATAAGAATTTAGAAAGAGGGCCCGCGGGGTGCCAGTTATCGAACCAAGCAGAAGTAGAGCATCCATCACCTATCTGGGAAACTATATACTCCCATATCTTATCCCGCATATCCAGGATGTTACGCCAGGCAAATCCAGAACCGTATTTTTTGGGGGCATCCCAAAAGTTACGGCCACATAAACGGTAAGAGTGGATCCACTTAACCCATAGGGACTCTTTCTTGGAAAGGAGTCTCCAAACATGGGAAGCCATAAGGGCAACATTCCAGATAGCAAGATTACGTATGCCAAGACCACCATGTTCCTTAGGAAGGCATACAGTTTTCCAGGAGACTTTAGCTTTACCACGCTTCAACTCACCATGGCACCAGAGGAAACCTCTCATGAGCTTCTCAATATCGTTAGAGATAGATTTAGGAAGAATAAAAACAGAAGCCCAATAGATTTGAGTAGAAGAAAGGACAGAGAGGATGAGCTGGAGACGACCAGCAAAGGAAAGAGACTTGTTTTTCCAGTCATTAATCCTGCATTTGACTTTATCAACAAGGCCTCTACAGTCTTTGTGGGCAAGACGCGTGGTGATGAGAGGAACGCCAAGGTATCGGACAGGAAAAGAGCCCTCAGGAAATTTAACAATAAGGTCAATGGCAGCCCTGGTCCTCTCACCAACATTACAATAGAATGCTTCACTCTTCGCAGTATTGGGATAGAGGCCAGAAACCCCAGAGAATTCCTCAAGAGAGTCACATATGAGTTTAACCGAAGAGCTATCACCATGGCAGAAGAGAAGGAGATCGTCGGCAAAGCAGAGATGGGTGATATTTTGATCGTCACATTGTCTGTGGAATTTAAAAGAGTCAGAATCATGGATGTTTCTCTTGATCATAAGGTTAAGCACTTCCATGACAAGAGTGAAGAGATAAGGAGAGAGGGGGTCACCCTGCCGAAGGCCCCTTTTACCGTCGAAATAACCATGAGTATTCCCATTGATACTCACCGAGTAAGCAACCGTGGAAACACATGTCATGATCCATTCAATCATACGATCGGGGAAACCAAACCCAAACAAGATGTTCCGCAGAAAAGTCCAGTCAACCGTGTCGTAGGCTTTTTGAATATCAACCTTAAAAGCACACCTAGGAGGACCACGATGACGATGATAATCACGCATGAGCTCGTGAACAAGAAGGACGTTGTCGGTGATCAAACGACCAGGGATGAAAGCAGACTGGTTTTCATCAACCATAGAAGAAAGATGGTTTTTGATACGATCCGCAATAAGCTTGCTGATACATTTGTAAACAACGTTACAACAAGCTATAGGGCGGAAATCAGTGACTTTGGAAGGGGAATCAACTTTAGGAATGAGCGCAAGGATGGTACTGTTGAAGGACTTAAGAAGTTTGCCAGAATAGAAGAATTCCTTAACAGCCATACAGAAATCAGGACCCACAATATCCCAAGCAGACTTGAAGAACTTAGCAGAGAAACCATCAGAACCAGGGGCTTTATCATCACCCATCTGGAACAGAACACACTTAACCTCCGCGTCAGTAACAGGAGTAAGCATGGCTGCAGACTGGAGGGGGGAGAGCTTATTAGAGAAGAGGGAAGAAGGATCACGAATAGCAGTAGAAGGCTGGACAGAACCCAAGAAGGCTTGAAAGTGAGAAACAAAAAGATTAGGAAGATCGTTCCCCGAGATCCAGTTACCATGAACATCCTGGATAGAATTAATACGATTGCGAGATTTACGGCTTTTAACCGCTTTGTGGAAAAAAGCCGAATTTTTATCACCTTCACGAAGCCAGTTAACCTTAGCCTTTTGTTTCAGGAACCTCTCTTCATCCAGGCTAGCCTCGTTATAAGCGAGGAGATACCTGCATTGTTCTTCACGAAGATCCTTATTGAAAGGATCCCGATCCAAAGCAATCTGAACTCTATCAAGCTCATTACGAAGAGAGATAACCTTAGAAAAGAGGTTTCCCTGGTTGCGAAGCATCTTACGTATAGGCACTTTCAGATTTTTAAGGTTTTTGAAAACCTTATACATCCGATATCCAGTGATGTTAGGGTTCCAAGAAGAGGCAACAATCTGTTTGAAATCTTCCTTATAAGTCAGGAAATTAGGGAACTTGAAAGGCTTAGGTTGGAAAGGGGCACGTTGGGGAAGAGAAAGCACAGCAGGAGTATGATCAGACGAACGGTAAGGGAGAAAATTGACAGTAGAGGAGGGGAAAGAAGCAACGAAGTGAGTATTTCCCATGACACGATCGATCTTCTTGAGAATGCCACCCGAACCATTAGGAGACTTGGTCCATGTGTAGAAGAGACCTTTATAGTTAAGATCCTCCATTTCCATCAGATTGACACAGTCCCTGAAGTCCTCCATAGCACGAGAAATCCCAGACGACCCGGAGGTGCTATCTTTAGTATCAAGAGCAACATTGAAATCACCCAAAAGAATCCAAGGGGAATCTCTAACCACATTCTTATGGACCGCAAGAGAATGCCAGAGAGAACGACGCATCATGTGATCATTATGAGCATAGACGAAGGAGCAGAAAAAGGATTTATTAGAATCACGAATATTAACTTTGAAATGCATAACCTGATCATTTAAATCAATAAGCATCATATCAATGGCAAGCGGATCCCAGGCAACGACAATTCTAGTCCCTCTAGGGGAGAAGAGACCGTTGGACGACCACGACCAAGAGCCAAAAGTACGACTGCAGACAAGAGGGAGGTTAGGGAAGGAAGCACGAGTCTCAAGAGAAGCACAAATATGAAGATTTTGATCGCGGATAAGATCTCTCAAGGCTTTCTGATGAGAAGGCTTACAGAGACCGCGAGTATTCCAAGCGGCGATGTGCGTCATATGGAAACCTGGAGGGGGGTGGAATCCATCTGCTCGGACACCGGAGCTATCATAGGGTGATCATTATATGAACCAGACTCATTAACAATGAACTGGGCAGTGTCACCATCATCAGAGTCAACCTCAATACTATTATCATCTTCAAGTTGGTCATCAGCATCAGGATCAAAATCCACAGGAATAATATGGGAGGGGACACTACGGGGAGGAATAGGGGTAGAAGTAGAGGGGAAATCAGAAACGTCAGAGGAACAAGCCTCAAGAACGTTGAAGGCGTTAAATAAAGGAGTTGTGGAAACAGTTTGTTTAAGGGGCGTTGAAGAAGAAGGACGAAGGATAGGGCTAGGGAAACCAACCAAACCGTTAGTATCCTTCATAGAGGGAGGAATAGAACTAGGAGGAATGGAGGTGCGTGACTCATTAGTAACCGGGCGAAACTCAAAACGAGACTTATTAAAACTTTTTTTACTTTTATTCCAATTTTTGTTCATTGAAGTATCTTTACTCTTCCTAATCCCTTGAGTGTTTCTACTAGAATTATTTTGCAAAATCTCATCATTAATTTTTTCAGAATTTGACCCTTGTTTAGTGCGATTTTTCTTTTTATAGACGACCGTAAAACCATCATCAAGTTGCATAGGAGAAGTCACTATACCATGATCAAGAGGCATTTTATCTTTGGGATTACCTTCATTAGTCTTAGAGATGACATGCATACAGTTTTTATTTTCATGACCAAAAACCATGCAATGAGAGCACATAGGGGGTTTCCATTCATACTCAATACTAAGAGTATGGGTGTAAAACTCAAGAGTATCAGGATCAGGAATACGGATAATCACTTTATCCACCCAAGAGGATTTAGTAGGTATCTCAAGAAGGACACGCGCATAAACAGATTTTCCTGCCGCATATTTACACATATTTGCAGTATATGAGTCCATAGCAAGAGGTTTTCCAATTTTTGAAGCAATGTGGCTGAGACCTTCATCACTCCAGGCCTCATAGGGAATATCATGGATTTTAACCCATAGAGGGAGTTTGTCATGATTGTTTTTATGGATATTAAGACCGGGACGCCATTTTTGCATGACAATGGGAGCACCTTTAAAGGTCCAGGGTCCATGAGTGATAACATGATGAAGACCATTGTCGTCACTAAATTTAAACAGGTAGATGCCTTTTCCATTTAGAAGAACATCTTGAAGACCATGGATAGACCACATTTTGGAAGCAAGATATCTAACATCAGAGTAATTCATTTTTATTCCTACAAAATAACCACATATAGTCCTAGCAAATGTTTCACACACTTTAGTAACGGCCGCTAAAGGAATATCAACAGGCACATTATTGTCATTACTTAAATTAGGAATAAAACGAAATTTATCATTGGCGTGTTTTTGTGATCCAGTAATAATATTGGCATGTGAGTTATTAAGTAAAGGTAAAGATCGATCCCATGCATTTTTAATATTTTTATTATTTTCATTATAACGATTATCATAATTAAAATTTTTAGCTATGGTATTATAATCACTAGAAGCATTTGATTTTAATTTTTCACCTATATCTACAATATTAGTTGTAACTTGGGTATTTAAATTCAAATTAGCTTCTACAAGTGGGATTGTTTCATTGAGCATAGTAACACCACGTATAGCTTTTAAGTGGGGATCAGCCGATTTATAAAGCATAGACTTAGTAGACATTTGTTTAGGGTGTGGCCCCAAAAGAGAAGAGTATGATGTCTTTGGCAATGTAAGATTCGAATGACAAGGGGACATATGCAAGTTGGCCTTACTTTTAAAAGAAAAGGAAGCATTATCTAAATTCAATTGAGAATAAGAAAAGTTTTTACCCCATAATTGAGTTGTCTCCACCATCTTATCCTTGACCATGCCTTGTTTTAATAATTCTTCTCCATGCTGCACATTATTTCTTATAACCGTTTGAATTCCACTTGTTGCTGTCGTATCTTGTTTTGCCGGAAAATTCATTGCCGTACCTCCTTCATCGGACGGTGAGTTATAGTGCATGCCTTCATCCACTTTTTTAGATGGTTCAACCAATGGATCCACACGAGCATCAGCATGCTTCCCGTATTTATTCTGATCAAAATCAGCCGGTAGAGGTTTAAGATGATGACCTGATATGTTACAAGTCTGAACATGGCATTGAAGTGCAATTGCCGAACTGTTTTGGCTGGAATCTTGTTGCATCGGTTCTCTATCTTCACCATCATGTCCGATGCTTTGAATCATGTCTTCATCTTCCTCATTGTTTGGTTTTAAGTTATTGACCGTGGGTGATTTTTCTCCGTGACTTGTAGAAGAAATATCATGCTTATTACTCGTGAATTTGGCCTCTATGGAGTGACTATTGGTCGTGGAAGTGTCAACTTTAGGAGAAACATTAGATTCATTTTCTTCACCATCACCTTCTTCCGAGGATGAGTAGTCCGTACTCATACCTTCTTTGTGATCATCAACCGTGAATATAGGTGTGGAAATGAGATGGGATTTCCCATAGATGTGTTTTTTGCAGCCATCTTCAGAATCAACCGTTTGATTATTTCCATATATCTCTTGAGCATCATTTGGCAACGAAACCACATCATTGGGATATCTATTTCGTCGAACATGTTCACTTTTGTCTTTGTTTCTTCGTTCATCAGTGGCAACAAGTAAAGAAGAGGAGTAATTCTTAAAAATTGAGCCTTTGATATTACGTGAGACCATATGTAGCTTTTTCTCTTTCAGATCTCTATTGTAATTGAATGTAACACGATGATCCTCAGGTTTATTTTCTTTCAATGAGAATATCGAATTTTGTTCAGAATTTGCAGAGAATGTAATATCATTCATATTTTGAACATTTCCATTAAACGTAACATCATTCACATCTTGAACATATCGAGTAGATAATTCATGAAAACGAGGTTGATCCATCATAACACCATCATTAGAAAGTAGAATGGAATCAGAACCTGGAACATCATCATCCATAATGAAATCAGATCAAAACAAGAACCAAAAAACTCAAGAACTTTCTAGAGAGAGAGAAAATTCTAGAGAGAGGTTAGAGAGAAAATTTTGGGTTTTCTAGTTTTCATATGATGGATTAGGGTTTTTAAATGTGTCTACAGATCTAGAGCTTCTTGAAAGTGGCTTGAGTTGCAAATGATGCTATTAGGGTTTTCTAGTTTTCATATGATGGATTATGGTTTTTCAATGTGTCTAGATATCTAGAGCTTCTTGAGAGTGGATTCAGATGCAAATAATGTTATTAGGGTTTTCTAGTTTTCATATGATGGATTAGGGTTTTTGAATGTGTCAAGAGATCTAGAGCTTCTTGAGTGTGGCTTGAGTTGCAAATGATGTTGTTCGGGTTTTCTAGTTTTCATATGATGGATTAGGGTTTTTGAATGTGTCTAGAGATCTAGAGCTTCTTGAATGTGGCTTGTGTTGCAAATGATCTTATTAGGGTTTTCTAGTTTTCATATGATGGATTAGGGATTTTGAATGTGTCTAGAGATGTTGAGCTTCTTGAAAATGGCTTGAGTTGCAAATGATTTTATTAGGGTTTTCTAGTTATCGTATGACGGATTAGGGTTTTTGAATGTGTCTAGAGATCTAGAGCTTCTTCAGAGTTGCTTGTGTTGTAACTGATGTTATTAGGGTTTTCTAGTTTTCTTATGATGGATTAGGGTTTTTAAATGTGTCTAGAGATCTAGAGCTTCTTGAAAGTGGCTTGAGTTGCAAATAATGTTATTAGGGTTTTCTAGTTTTCATATGATTGATTAGGGTTTTTGAATGTGTCTGGCAATCTAGAGCTTCTTGAGTGTGGCTTGAGTTGCAAATTATGTTGTTAGGGTTTTCAAGTTTTCATATGATGGATTAGGGTTTTTGAATGTGTCTAGAGATCTAGAGCTTCTTAAAAGTGGCTTGGGCTTAAAATAATCTTATTAGGGTTTTCTAGTTTTCATATGATGGATTAGGGATTTTGAATGTGTCTAGAGATCTAGAGCTTCTTGAAAATGGCTTGAGTTGCAAATGATTTTATTAGGGTTTTCTAGTTATCATATGATGGATTAGGGTTTTTGAATGTGTCTTGAGATCTAGAGCTTCTTTTAGAGTTGCTTGAGTTGTAACTAATGTTATTAGGGTTTTCTAGTTTTCATATGATGAACTGGGATTTTAAATGTGTCTACAGATCTAAAGCTTCTTGAGAATGGCTTGAGTTGCAAATGATGTTATTAGGGTTTTCTAGTTTTCATATGATGGATTAGGGATTTTGAATGTGTCTAGAGATCTAGAGCTTCTTGAAAATGGCTTGAGTTGCAAATGATTTTATTAGGGTTTTCTAGTTATGATATGACAGATTAGGGTTTTTGAATGTGTCTAGGGATCTAGAGCTTCTTGAGAGTTGCTTGTGTTGTAACTGATGTTATTAGGGTTTTATAGTTTTCTTATGATGGATTAGGGTTTTTAAATGTGTCTAGAGATCTAGAGCTTCTTGAAAGTGGCTTGAGTTGCAATCGATGCTATTAGGGTTTTCTAGTTTTCATATGATGGATTATGGTTTTTTCAATGTGTCAAGATATCTAGAGCTTCTTGAGAGTGGATTGAGTTCCAAATGATGTTATTAGGGTTTTCTAGTTTTCATATGATGGATTAGGGCTTTTGAATGTGTCTAGAGATCTAGAGCTTCTTGAAAGTGGCTTGAGTTGCAAATGATGTTAGTAGGGTTTTCTAGTTTTCATATGATGGATGTGGGTTTTTGAATCTGTCTAGAGATCTAAAACTTCTTGAGAGTGGCTTGAGTTGCAAATGATGTTATTAGGGGTTTTCTAGTTTTCATATGTTGGATTAGGGTTTTTGAATGTATCTAAATATATGGAGCTTCTTGAGAGTTGCTTGAGTTGTAACTGATGTTATTAGGGTTTTCTAGTTTTCATATGATGAACTGGGATTTTAAATGTGTCTACAGATCTAAAGCTTCTTGAGAATGGCTTGAGTTGCAAATGATGTTATTAGGGTTTTCTAGTTTTCATATGATGGATTAGGGTTTTTGAATGTGTCTAGAGATCTAAAACTTCTTGAAAGCGGCTTGAGTTGCAAATGATGTTATTAGGGTTTTCTAGTTTTCATATGATGGATTAGGGTTTTTGAATGTGTCTAGAGATCTAGAGATTCTTGAGAGTGGCTTGAGTTGCAAAAGATGTTATTAGGGTTTCCTAGTTTTCATATGATGGATTAGGGTTTTTGAATGTGTATAGAGATCTAGAGCTTCTTGAAAGTGGCTTGAGTTGCAAATAATGTTATTAGGGTTTTCTAGTTTTCATATGATGGATTAGGGTTTTTGAATGTGTCTAGAGATCTAGAGCTTCTTGAGTGTGGCTTAAGTTGCAAATGATGTTGTTCGGGTTTTCTAGTTTTCATATGATGGATTAGGGTTTTTGAATGTGTCTAGAGATCTAGAGCTTCTTGAAAGTGGCTTGTGTTGCAAATGATCTTATTAGGGTTTTCTAGTTTTCATATGATGGATTAGGGATTTTGAATGTGTCTAGAGATCTTGAGCTTCTTGAAAATGGCTTGAGTTGCAAATGATTTTATTAGGGTTTTCTAGTTATCGTATGACGGATTAGGGTTTTTGAATGTGTCTAGAGATCTAGAGCTTTTTCAGAGTTGCTAGTGTTGTAACTGATGTTATTAGGGTTTTCTAGTTCTCTTATGATGGATTAGGGTTTTTAAATGTGTCTAGAGATCTAGAGCTTCTTGAAAGTGGCTTGAGTTGCAAATAATGTTATTAGGGTTTTCTAGTTTTCATATGATGGATTAGGGTTTTTGAATGTGTCTGGCAATCTAGAGCTTCTTGAGTGTGGCTTGAGTTGCAAATTATGTTGTTAGGGTTTTCTAGTTTTCATATGATGGATTAGGGTTTTTGAATGTGTCTAGAGATCTAGAGCTTCTTAAAAGTGGCTTGGGCTGCAAATGATCTTATTAGGGTTTTCTAGTTTTCATATGATGGATTAGGGATTTTGAATGTGTCTAGAGATCTAGAGCTTCTTGAAAATGGCTTGAGTTACAAATGATTTTATTAGGGTTTTCTAGTTATCATATGACGGATTAGGGTTTTTGAATGTGTCTTGAGATCTAGAGTTTCTTTAGAGTTGCTTGTGTTGTAACTGATGTTATTAGGGTTTTCTAGTTTTCATATGATGGATTAGGGTTTTTAAATGTGTCTACAGATCTAGAGCTTCTTGAAAGTGGCTTGAGTTGCAAATGATGCTATTAGGGTTTTCTAGTTTTCATATGATGGATTATGGTTTTTGAATGTGTCTAGATATCTAGAGCTTCTTGAGAGTGGATTCAGATGCAAATAATGTTATTAGGGTTTTCTAGTTTTCATATGATGGATTAGGGTTTTTGAATGTGTCAAGAGATCTAGAGCTTCTTGAGTGTGGCTTGAGTTGCAAATGATGTTGTTCGGGTTTTCTAGTTTTCATATGATGGATTAGGGTTTTTGAATGTGTCTAGAGATCTAGAGCTTCTTGAAAGTGGCTTGTGTTGCAAATGATCTTATTAGGGTTTTCTAGTTTTCATATGATGGATTAGGGATTTTGAATGTGTCTAGAGATCTTGAGCTTCTTGAAAATGGCTTGAGTTGCAAATGATTTTATTAGGGTTTTCTAGTTATCGTATGACGGATTAGGGTTTTTGAATGTGTCTAGAGATCTAGAGCTTCTTCAGAGTTGCTTGTGTTGTAACTGATGTTATTAGGGTTTTTTAGTTTTCTTATGATGGATTAGGGTTTTTAAATGTGTCTAGAGATCTAGAGCTTCTTGAAAGTGGCTTGAGTTGCAAATAATGTTATTAGGGTTTTCTAGTTTTCATATGATTGATTAGGGTTTTTGAATGTGTCTGGCAATCTAGAGCTTCTTGAGTGTGGCTTGAGTTGCAAATAATGTTGTTAGGGTTTTCAAGTTTTCATATGATGGATTAGGGTTTTTGAATGTGTCTAGAGATCTAGAGCTTCTTAAAAGTGGCTTGGGCTGCAAATGATCTTATTAGGGTTTTCTAGTTTTCATATGATGGATTAGGGATTTTGAATGTGTCTATAGATCTAGAGCTTCTTGAAAATGGCTTGAGTTGCAAATGATTTTATTAGGGTTTTCTAGTTATCATATGACGGATTAGGGTTTTTGAATGTGTCTTGAGATCTAGAGCTTCTTTTAGAGTTGCTTGAGTTGTAACTAATGTTATTAGGGTTTTCTAGTTTTCATATGATGAACTGGGATTTTAAATGTGTCTACAGATCTAAAGCTTCTTGAGAATGGCTTGAGTTGCAAATGATGTTATTAGGGTTTTCTAGTTTTCATATGATGGATTAGGGTTTTTGAATGTGTCTAGGGATCTAAAACTTCTTGAAAGCGGCTTGAGTTGCAAATGATGTTATTAGGGTTTTCTAGTTTTCATATGATGGATTAGGGTTTTTGAATGTGTCTAGAGATCTAGAGATTCTTGAGAGTGGCTTGAGTTGCAAATGATGTTATTAGGGTTTTCTAGTTTTCATATGATGGATTAGGGTTTTTGAATGTGTCTAGAGATCTAGAGCTTCTTGAAAGTGGCTTGAGTTGCAAATAATGTTATTAGGGTTTTCTAGTTTTCATATGATGGATTAGGGTTTTTGAATGTGTCTAGAGATCTAGAGCTTCTTGAGTGTGGCTTGAGTTGCAAATGATGTTGTTTGGGTTTTCTAGTTTTCATATGATGGATTAGGGTTTTTGAATGTGTCTAGAGATCTAGAGCTTCTTGAAAGTGGCTTGTGTTGCAAATGATCTTATTAGGGTTTTCTAGTTTTCATATGATGGATTAGGGATTTTGAATGTGTCTAGAGATCTTGAGCTTCTTGAAAATGGCTTGAGTTGCAAATGATTTTATTAGGGTTTTCTAGTTATCGTATGACGGATTAGGGTTTTTGAATGTTTCTAGAGATCTAGAGCTTCTTCAGAGTTGCTTGTGTTGTAACTGATGTTATAAGGGTTTTCTAGTTTTCTTATGATGGATTAGGGTTTTTCAATGTGTCTTGAGATCTAGAGCTTCTTGAAAGTGGCTTGAGTTGCAAATAATGTTATTAGGGTTTTCTAGTTTTCATATGACGGGTTAGGGTTTTTGAATGTGTCTGGCAATCTAGAGCTTCTTGAGTGTGGCTTGAGTTGTAAATTATGTTGTTAGGGTTTTCTAGTTTTATATGATGGATTAGGGTTTTTGAATGTGTCTTGACATCTAGAGCTTCTTAAAAGTGGCTTGGGCTACAAATGATCTTATTAGGGTTTTCTAGTTTTCATATGATGGATTAGGGATTTTGAATGTGTCTAGAGATCTATAACTTCTTGAAAATGGCTTGAGTTGCAAATGATTTTATTAGGGTTTTCTAGTTATCATATGACGGATTAGGGTTTTTGAATGTGTCTTGAGATCTAGAGCTTCTTTAGAGTTGCTTGTGTTGTAACTGATGTTATTAGGGTTTTCTAGTTTTCATATGATGGATTTGGGTTTTTAAATGTGTCTAGAGATCTTGAGCTTCTTGAAAATGGCTTGAGTTGCAAACGATTTTATTAGGGTTTTCTAGTTATCGTATGACGGATTAGGGTTTTTGAATGTTTCTAGAGATCTAGAGCTTCTTCAGAGTTGCTTGTGTTGTAACTGATGTTATAAGGGTTTTCTAGTTTTCTTATGATGGATTAGGGTTTTTCAATGTGTCTTGAGATCTAGAGCTTCTTGAAAGTGGCTTGAGTTGCAAATAATGTTATTAGGGTTTTCTAGTTTTCATATGATGGGTTAGGGTTTTTGAATGTGTCTGGCAATCTAGAGCTTCTTGAGTGTGGCTTGAGTTGTAAATTATGTTGTTAGGGTTTTCTAGTTTTATATGATGGATTAGGGTTTTTGAATGTGTCTTGACATCTAGAGCTTCTTAAAAGTGGCTTGGGCTACAAATGATCTTATTAGGGTTTTCTAGTTTTCATATGATGGATTAGGGATTTTGAATGTGTCTAGAGATCTATAGCTTCTTGAAAATGGCTTGAGTTGCAAATGATTTTATTAGGGTTTTCTAGTTATCATATGACGGATTAGGGTTTTTGAATGTGTCTTGAGATCTAGAGCTTCTTTAGAGTTGCTTGTGTTGTAACTGATGTTATTAGGGTTTTCTAGTTTTCATATGATGGATTTGGGTTTTTAAATGTGTCTAGAGATCTAGAGCTTCTTGAAAGTGGCTTGAGTTGCAAATAATGCTATTAGGGTTTTCTAGTTTTCATATGATGGATTATGGTTTTTGAATGTGTCTAGATATCTAGAGCTTCTTGAGAGTGGATTGAGATGCAAATGATGTTATTAGGGTTTTCTAGTTTTCATATGATGGATTAGGGTTTTTGAATGTGTCTAGAGATCTAGACCTTCTTGAAAGTGGCTTGAGTTGCAAATAATGTTATTAGGGTTTTCTAGTTTTCATATGATGGATTAGGGTTTTTGAATGTGTCTAGAGATCTAGAGCTTCTTGAGTGTGGCTTGAGTTGCAAATGATGTTGTTAGGGTTTTCTAGTTTTCATATGATGGATTAGGGTTTTTGAATGTGTCTAGAGATCTAGAGCTTCTTAAAAGTGGCTTGGGCTGCAAATGATCTTATTAGGGTTTTCTAGTTTTCATATGATGGATCAGGGATTTTGAATGTGTCTAGAGATCTAGAGCTTCTTGAAAATGGCTTGAGTTGCAAATGATTTTATTAGGGTTTTCTAGTTATCATATGACGGATTAGGGTTTTTGAATGTGTCTTGAGATCTAGAGCTTCTTTAGAGTTGCTTGAGTTGTAACTAATGTTATTAGGGTTTTCTAGTTTTCATATGATGAACTGGGATTTTAAATGTGTCTACAGATCTAAAGCTTCTTGAGAATGGCTTGAGTTACAAATGATGTTATTAGGGTTTTCTAGTTTTCATATGATGGATTAGGGTTTTTGAATGTGTCTAGGGATCTAAAACTTCTTGAAAGCGGCTTGAGTTGCAAATGATGTTATTAGGGTTTTCTAGCTTTCATATGATGGATTAGGGTTTTTGAATGTGTCTAGAGATCTAGAGATTCTTGTGAGTGGCTTGAGTTGTAAATGATGTTATTAGGGTTTTCTAGTTTTCATATGATGGATTAGGGTTTTTGAATGTGTCTAGAGATCTAGAGCTTCTTGAAAGTGGCTTGAGTTGCAAATAATGTTATTAGGGTTTTCTAGTTTTCATATGATGGATTAGGGTTTTTGAATGTGTCTAGAGATCTAGAGCTTCTTGAGTGTGGCTTGAGTTGCAAATGATGTTGTTTGGGTTTTCTAGTTTTCATATGATGGATTAGGGTTTTTGAATGTGTCTAGAGATCTAGAGCTTCTTGAAAGTGGCTTGTGTTGCAAATGATCTTATTAGGGTTTTCTAGTTTTCATATGATGGATTAGGGATTTTGAATGTGTCTAGAGATCTTGAGCTTCTTGAAAATGGCTTGAGTTGCAAATGATTTTATTAGGGTTTTCTAGTTAGCGTATGACGGATTAGGGTTTTTGAATGTGTCTAGAGATCTAGAGCTTCTTCAGAGTTGCTTGTGTTGTAACTGATGTTATTAGGGTTTTCTAGTTTTCTTATGATGGATTAGGGTTTTTAAATGTGTCTTGAGATCTAGAGCTTCTTAAAAGTGGCTTGAGTTGCAAATAATGTTATTAGGGTTTTCTAGTTTTCATATGATGGGTTAGGGTTTTTGAATGTGTCTGGCAATCTAGAGCTTCTTGAGTGTGGCTTGAGTTGCAAATTATGTTGTTAGGGTTTTCTAGTTTTCATATGATAGATTAGGGTTTTTGAATGTGTCTAGACATCTAGAGCTTCTTAAAAGTGGCTTGGGCTGCAAATGATCTTATTAGGGTTTTCTAGTTTTCATATGATGGATTAGGGATTTTGAATGTGTCTAGAGATCTAGAGCTTCTTGAAAATGGCTTGAGTTGCAAATGATTTTATTAGGGTTTTCTAGTTATCATATGACGGATTAGGGTTTTTGAATGTGTCTTGAGATCTAGAGCTTCTTTAGAGTTGCTTGTGTTGTAACTGATGTTATTAGGGTTTTCTAGTTTTCATATGATGGATTAGGGTTTTTAAATGTGTCTAGAGATCTAGAGCTTCTTGAAAGTGGCTTGAGTTGCAAATGATGCTATTAGGGTTTTCTAGTTTTCATATGATGGATTAGGGTTTTTGAATGTGTCTAGAGATCTAGAGCTTCTTGAAAGTGGCTTGTGTTGCAAATGATCTTATTAGGGTTTTCTAGTTTTCATATGATGGATTAGGGATTTTGAATGTGTCTAGAGATCTTGAGCTTCTTGAAAATGGCTTGAGTTGCAAATGATTTTATTAGGGTTTTCTAGTTATCATATGACGGATTAGGGTTTTTGAATGTGTCTAGAGATCTAGAGCTTCTTCAGAGTTGCTTGTGTTGTAACTGATGTTATTAGGGTTTTCTAGTTTTCTTATGATGGATTAGGGTTTTTAAATGTGTCTAGAGATCTAGAGCTTCTTGAAAGTGGGTTGAGTTGCAAATAATGTTATTAGGGTTTTCTAGTTTTCATATGATGGATTAGGGTTTTTGAATGTGTCTAGAGATCTAGAGCTTCTTGAGTGTGGCTTGAGTTGCAAATGATGTTGTTAGGGTTTTCTAGTTATCATATGACGGATTAGGGTTTTTGAATGTGTCTTGAGATCTAGAGCTTCTTTAGAGTTGCTTGTGTTGTAACTGATGTTATTAGGGTTTTCTAGTTTTCATATGATGGATTAGGGTTTTTAAATGTGTCTAGAGATCTAGAGCTTCTTGAAAGTGGCTTGAGTTGCAAATGATGCTATTAGGGTTTTCTAGTTTTCATATGATGGATTATGGTTTGTGAATGTGTCTAGATATCTAGAGCTTCTCGAGAGTGGATTGAGATGCAAATGATGTTATTAGGGTTTTCTAGTTTTCATATGATGGATTAGGGTTTTTGAATGTGTCTAGAGATCTAGAGCTTCTTGAGTGTGGCTTGAGTTGCAAATGATGTTGTTAGGGTTTTCTAGTTATCATATGACGGATTAGGGTTTTTGAATGTGTCTTGAGATCTAGAGCTTCTTTAGAGTTGCTTGTGTTGTAACTGATGTTATTAGGGTTTTCTAGTTTTCATATGATGGATTAGGGTTTTTGAATGTGTCTAGAGATCTAGAGCTTCTTGAGTGTGGCTTGAGTTGCAAATGATGTTGTTAGGGTTTTCTAGTTTTCATATGATGGATTAGGGTTTTTGAATGTGTCTAGAGATCTAGAGCTTCTTGAAAGTGGCTTGTGTTGCAAATGATCTTATTAGGGTTTTCTAGTTTTCATATGATGGATTAGGGATTTTGAATGTGTCTAGAGATCTTGAGCTTCTTGAAAATGGCTTGAGTTGCAAATGATTTTATTAGGGTTTTCTAGTTATCATATGACGGATTAGGGTTTTTGAATGTGTCTAGAGATCTAGAGCTTCTTCAGAGTTGCTTGTGTTGTAACTGATGTTATTAGGGTTTTCTAGTTTTCTTATGATGGATTAGGGTTTTTAAATGTGTCTAGAGATCTAGAGCTTCTTGAAAGTGGGTTGAGTTGCAAATAATGTTATTAGGGTTTTCTAGTTTTCATATGATGGATTAGGGTTTTTGAATGTGTCTAGAGATCCAGAGCTTCTTGAGTGTGGCTTGAGTTGCAAATGATGTTGTTAGGGTTTTCTAGTTATCATATGACGGATTAGAGTTTTTGAATGTGTCTTGAGATCTAGAGCTTCTTTAGAGTTGCTTGTGTTGTAACTGATGTTATTAGGGTTTTCTAGTTTTCATATGATGGATTAGGGTTTTTAAATGTGTCTAGAGATCTAGAGCTTCTTGAAAGTGGCTTGAGTTGCAAATGATGCTATTAGGGTTTTCTAGTTTTCATATGATGGATTATGGTTTTTGAATGTGTCTAGATATCTAGAGCTTCTTGAGAGTGGATTGAGAAGCAAATGATGTTATTAGGGTTTTCTAGTTTTCATATGATGGATTAGGGTTTTTGAATGTGTCTAGAGATCTAGAGCTTCTTGAAAGTGGCTTGAGTTGCAAATAATGTTATTAGGGTTTTCTAGTTTTCATATGATGGATTAGGGTTTTTGAATGTGTCTAGAGATCTAGAGCTTCTTGAGTGTGGCTTGAGTTGCAAATGATGTTGTTAGGGTTTTCTAGTTTTCATATGATGGATTAGGGTTTTTGAATGTGTCTAGAGATCTAGAGCTTCTTGAAAGTGGCTTGTGTTGCAAATGATCTTATTAGGGTTTTCTAGTTTTCATATGATGGATTAGGGATTTTGAATGTGTCTAGAGATCTTGAGCTTCTTGAAAATGGCTTGAGTTGCAAATGATTTTATTAGGGTTTTCTAGTTATCATATGACGGATTAGGGTTTTTGAATGTGTCTAGAGATCTAGAGCTTCTTCAGAGTTGCTTGTGTTGTAACTGATGTTATTAGGGTTTTCTAGTTTTCTTATGATGGATTAGGGTTTTTAAATGTGTCTAGAGATCTAGAGCTTCTTGAAAGTGGGTTGAGTTGCAAATAATGTTATTAGGGTTTTCTAGTTTTCATATGATGGATTAGGGTTTTTGAATGTGTCTAGAGATCTAGAGCTTCTTGAGTGTGGCTTGAGTTGCAAATGATGTTGTTAGGGTTTTCTAGTTTTCATATGATGGATTAGGGTTTTTGAATGTGTCTAGAGATCCAGAGCTTCTTGAAAGTGGCTTGTGTTGCAAATGATCTTATCAGGGTTTTCTAGTTTTCATATGATGGATTAGGGATATTGAATGTGTCTAGAGATCTAGAGCTTCTTGAAAATGGCTTGAGTTGCAAATGATTTTATTAGGGTCTTCTAGTTATCATATGACGGATTAGGGTTTTTGAATGTGTCTAGAGATCTAGAGCTTCTTGAGAGTTGCTTGTGTTGTAACTGATGTTATTAGGGTTTTCTAGTTTTCTTATGATGGATTAGGGTTTTTAAATGTGTCTAGAGATCTAGAGCTTCTTGAAAGTGGCTTGAGTTGCAATTGATGCTATTAGGGTTTTCTAGTTTTCATATGATGGATTATGGTTTTTCAATGTGTCTAGATATCTAGAACTTCTTGAGAGTGGATTGAGTTGCAAATGATGTTATTAGGGTTTTCTAGTTTTCATATGATGGATTAGGGTTTTTGAATGTGTCTAGAGATCTAGAGCTTCTTGAAAGTGGCTTGTGTTGCAAATGATCTTATTAGGGTTTTCTAGTTTTCATATGATGGATTAGGGATTTTGAATGTGTCTAGAGATCTATAGCTTCTTGAAAATGGCTTGAGTTGCAAATGATTTTATTAGGGTTTTCTAGTTATCGTATGACGGATTAGGGTTTTTGAATGTGTCTTGAGATCTAGAGCTTCTTTAGAGTTGCTTGTGTTGTAGCTGATGTTATTAGGGTTTTCTAGTTTTCATATGATGGATTTGGGTTTTTAAATGTGTCTAGAGATCTAGAGCTTCTTGAAAGTGGCTTGAGTTGCAAATGATGCTATTAGGGTTTTCTAGTTTTCATATGATGGATTATGGTTTTTGAATGTGTCTAGATATCTAGAGCTTCTTGAGAGTGGATTGAGATGCAAATGATGTTATTAGGGTTTTCTAGTTTTCATATGATGGATTAGGGTTTTTGAATGTGTCTAGAGATCTAGACCTTCTTGAAAGTGGCTTGAGTTGCAAATAATGTTATTAGGGTTTTCTAGTTTTCATATGATGGATTAGGGTTTTTGAATGTGTCTAGAGATCTAGAGCTTCTTGAGTGTGGCTTGAGTTGCAAATGATGTTGTTAGGGTTTTCTAGTTTTCATATGATGGATTAGGGTTTTTGAATGTGTCTAGAGATCTAGAGCTTCTTAAAAGTGGCTTGGGCTGCAAATGATCTTATTAGGGTTTTCTAGTTTTCATATGATGGATCAGGGATTTTGAATGTGTCTAGAGATCTAGAGCTTCTTGAAAATGGCTTGAGTTGCAAATGATTTTATTAGGGTTTTCTAGTTATCATATGACGGATTAGGGTTTTTGAATGTGTCTTGAGATCTAGAGCTTCTTTAGAGTTGCTTGAGTTGTAACTAATGTTATTAGGGTTTTCTAGTTTTCATATGATGAACTGGGATTTTAAATGTGTCTACAGATCTAAAGCTTCTTGAGAATGGCTTGAGTTACAAATGATGTTATTAGGGTTTTCTAGTTTTCATATGATGGATTAGGGTTTTTGAATGTGTCTAGGGATCTAAAACTTCTTGAAAGCGGCTTGAGTTGCAAATGATGTTATTAGGGTTTTCTAGTTTTCATATGATGGATTAGGGTTTTTGAATGTGTCTAGAGATCTAGAGATTCTTGTGAGTGGCTTGAGTTGCAAATGATGTTATTAGGGTTTTCTAGTTTTCATATGATGGATTAGGGTTTTTGAATGTGTCTAGATATCTAGAGCTTCTTGAAAGTGGCTTGAGTTGCAAATAATGTTATTAGGGTTTTCTAGTTTTCATATGATGGATTAGGGTTTTTGAATGTGTCTAGAGATCTAGAGCTTCTTGAGTGTGGCTTGAGTTGCAAATGATGTTGTTTGGGTTTTCTAGTTTTCATATGATGGATTAGGGTTTTTGAATGTGTCTAGAGATCTAGAGCTTCTTGAAAGTGGCTTGTGTTGCAAATGATCTTATTAGGGTTTTCTAGTTTTCATATGATGGATTAGGGATTTTGAATGTGTCTAGAGATCTTGAGCTTCTTGAAAATGGCTTGAGTTGCAAATGATTTTATTAGGGTTTTCTAGTTATCGTATGACGGATTAGGGTTTTTGAATGTGTCTAGAGATCTAGAGCTTCTTCAGAGTTGCTTGTGTTGTAACTGATGTTATTAGGGTTTTCTAGTTTTCTTATTATGGATTCGGGTTTTTAAATGTGTCTTGAGATCTAGAGCTTCTTAAAAGTGGCTTGAGTTGCAAATAATGTTATTAGGGTTTTCTAGTTTTCATATGATGGGTTAGGGTTTTTGAATGTGTCTGGCAATCTAGAGCTTCTTGAGTGTGGCTTGAGTTGCAAATTATGTTGTTAGGGTTTTCTAGTTTTCATATGATGGATTAGGGTTTTTGAATGTGTCTAGACATCTAGAGCTTCTTAAAAGTGGCTTGGGCTGCAAATGATCTTATTAGGGTTTTCTAGTTTTCATATGATGGATTAGGGATTTTGAATGTGTCTAGAGATCTAGAGCTTCTTAAAAATGGCTTGAGTTGCAAATGATTTTATTAGGGTTTTCTAGTTATCATATGACGGATTAGGGTTTTTGAATGTGTCTTGAGATCTAGAGCTTCTTTAGAGTTGCTTGTGTTGTAACTGATGTTATTAGGGTTTTCTAGTTTTCATATGATGGATTAGGGTTTTTAAATGTGTCTAGAGATCTAGAGCGTCTTGAAAGTGGCTTGAGTTGCAAATGATGCTATTAGGGTTTTCTAGTTTTCATATGATGGATTAGGGTTTTTGAATGTGTCTAGAGATCTAGAGCTTCTTGAAAGTGGCTTGAGTTGCAAATAATGTTATTAGGGTTTTCTAGTTTTCATATGACGGATTAGGGTTTTTGAATGTGTCTAGAGATCTAGAGCTTCTTGAGTGTGGCTTGAGTTGCAAATGATGTTGTTAGGGTTTTCTAGTTTTCATATGATGGATTAGGGTTTTTGAATGTGTCTAGAGATCTAGAGCTTCTTGAAAGTGGCTTGTGTTGCAAATGATCTTATTAGGGTTTTCTAGTTTTCATATGATGGATTAGGGATTTTGAATGTGTCTAGAGATCTTGAGCTTCTTGAAAATGGCTTGAGTTGCAAATGATTTTATTAGGGTTTTCTAGTTATCATATGACGGATTAGGGTTTTTGAATGTGTCTAGAGATCTAGAGCTTCTTCAGAGTTGCTTGTGTTGTAACTGATGTTATTAGGGTTTTCTAGTTTTCTTATGATGGATTAGGGTTTTTAAATGTGTCTAGAGATCTAGAGCTTCTTGAAAGTGGGTTGAGTTGCAAATAATGTTATTAGGGTTTTCTAGTTTTCATATGATGGATTAGGGTTTTTGAATGTGTCTAGAGATCTAGAGCTTCTTGAGTGTGGCTTGAGTTGCAAATGATGTTGTTAGGGTTTTCTAGTTATCATATGACGGATTAGGGTTTTTGAATGTGTCTTGAGATCTAGAGCTTCTTTAGAGTTGCTTGTGTTGTAACTGATGTTATTAGGGTTTTCTAGTTTTCATATGATGGATTAGGGTTTTTAAATGTGTCTAGAGATCTAGAGCTTCTTGAAAGTGGCTTGAGTTGCAAATGATGCTATTAGGGTTTTCTAGTTTTCATATGATGGATTATGGTTTTTGAATGTGTCTAGATATCTAGAGCTTCTTGAGAGTGGATTGAGATGCAAATGATGTTATTAGGGTTTTCTAGTTTTCATATGATGGATTAGGGTTTTTGAATGTGTCTAGAGATCTAGAGCTTCTTGAGTGTGGCTTGAGTTGCAAATGATGTTGTTAGGGTTTTCTAGTTATCATATGACGGATTAGGGTTTTTGAATGTGTCTTGAGATCTAGAGCTTCTTTAGAGTTGCTTGTGTTGTAACTGATGTTATTAGGGTTTTCTAGTTTTCATATGATGGATTAGGGTTTTTAAATGTGTCTAGAGATCTAGAGCTTCTTGAAAGTGGCTTGAGTTGCAAATGATGCTATTAGGGTTTTCTAGTTTTCATATGATGGATTATGGTTTTTGAATGTGTCTAGATATCTAGAGCTTCTTGAGAGTGGATTGAGATGCAAATGATGTTATTAGGGTTTTCTAGTTTTCATATGATGGATTAGGGTTTTTGAATGTGTCTAGAGATCTAGAGCTTCTTGAGTGTGGCTTGAGTTGCAAATGATGTTGTTAGGGTTTTCTAGTTATCATATGACGGATTAGGGTTTTTGAATGTGTCTTGAGATCTAGAGCTTCTTTAGAGTTGCTTGTGTTGTAACTGATGTTATTAGGGTTTTCTAGTTTTCATAGGATGGATTAGGGTTTTTGAATGTGTCTAGAGATCTAGAGCTTCTTGAGTGTGGCTTGAGTTGCAAATGATGTTGTTAGGGTTTTCTAGTTTTCATATGATGGATTAGGGTTTTTGAATGTGTCTAGAGATCTAGAGCTTCTTGAAAGTGGCTTGTGTTGCAAATGATCTTATTAGGGTTTTCTAGTTTTCATATGATGGATTAGGGATTTTGAATGTGTCTAGAGATCTTGAGCTTCTTGAAAATGGCTTGAGTTGCAAATGATTTTATTAGGGTTTTCTAGTTATCATATGACGGATTAGGGTTTTTGAATGTGTCTAGAGATCTAGAGCTTCTTCAGAGTTGCTTGTGTTGTAACTGATGTTATTAGGGTTTTCTAGTTTTCTTATGATGGATTAGGGTTTTTTAATGTGTCTAGAGATCTAGAGCTTCTTGAAAGTGGGTTGAGTTGCAAATAATGTTATTAGGGTTTTCTAGTTTTCATATGATGGATTAGGGTTTTTGAATGTGTCTAGAGATCTAGAGCTTCTTGAGTGTGGCTTGAGTTGCAAATGATGTTGTTAGGGTTTTCTAGTTATCATATGACGGATTAGGGTTTTTGAATGTGTCTTGAGATCTAGAGCTTCTTTAGAGTTGCTTGTGTTGTAACTGATGTTATTAGGGTTTTCTAGTTTTCATATGATGGATTAGGGTTTTTAAATGTGTCTAGAGATCTAGAGCTTCTTGAAAGTGGCTTGAGTTGCAAATGATGCTATTAGGGTTTTCTAGTTTTCATATGATGGATTATGGTTTTTGAATGTGTCTAGATATCTAGAGCTTCTTGAGAGTGGATTGAGATGCAAATGATGTTATTAGGGTTTTCTAGTTTTCATATGATGGATTAGGGTTTTTGAATGTGTCTAGAGATCTAGAGCTTCTTGAAAGTGGCTTGAGTTGCAAATAATGTTATTAGGGTTTTCTAGTTTTCATATGATGGATTAGGGTTTTTGAATGTGTCTAGAGATCTAGAGCTTCTTGAGTGTGGCTTGAGTTGCAAATGATGTTGTTAGGGTTTTCTAGTTTTCATATGATGGATTAGGGTTTTTGAATGTGTCTAGAGATCTAGAGCTTCTTGAAAGTGGCTTGTGTTGCAAATGATCTTATTAGGGTTTTCTAGTTTTCATATGATGGATTAGGGATTTTGAATGTGTCTAGAGATCTTGAGCTTCTTGAAAATGGCTTGAGTTGCAAATGATTTTATTAGGGTTTTCTAGTTATCATATGACGGATTAGGGTTTTTGAATGTGTCTAGAGATCTAGAGCTTCTTCAGAGTTGCTTGTGTTGTAACTGATGTTATTAGGGTTTTCTAGTTTTCTTATGATGGATTAGGGTTTTTAAATGTGTCTAGTGATCTAGAGCTTCTTGAAAGTGGGTTGAGTTGCAAATAATGTTATTAGGGTTTTCTAGTTTTCATATGATGGATTAGGGTTTTTGAATGTGTCTAGAGATCTAGAGCTTCTTGAGTGTGGCTTGAGTTGCAAATGATGTTGTTAGGGTTTTCTAGTTTTCATATGATGGATTAGGGTTTTTGAATGTGTCTAGAGATCCAGAGCTTCTTGAAAGTGGCTTGTGTTGCAAATGATCTTATCAGGGTTTTCTAGTTTTCATATGATGGATTAGGGATATTGAATGTGTCTAGAGATCTAGAGCTTCTTGAAAATGGCTTTAGTTGCAAATGATTTTATCAGGGTCTTCTAGTTATCATATGACGGATTAGGGTTTTTAAATGTGTCTAGAGATCTAGAGCTTCTTGAGAGTTGCTTGTGTTGTAACTGATGTTATTAGGGTTTTCTAGTTTTCTTATGATGGATTAGGGTTTTTAAATGTGTCTAGAGATCTAGAGCTTCTTGAAAGTGGCTTGAGTTGCAATTGATGCTATTAGGGTTTTCTAGTTTTCATATGATGGATTATGGTTTTTCAATGTGTCTAGAGATCTAGAGCTTCTTGAGAGTTGCTTGTGTTGTAACTGATGTTATTAGTGTTTTCTAGTTTTCATATGATGGATTAGGGTTTTTAAATGTGTCTAGAGATCTAGAGCTTCTTGAAAGTGGCTTGAGTTGCAATTGATGCTATTAGGGTTTTCTAGTTTTCATATGATGGATTATGGTTTTTCAATGTGTCTAGATATCTAGAACATCTTGAGAGTGGATTGAGTTGCAAATGATGTTATTAGGGTTTTCTAGTTTTCATATGATGGATTAGGGTTTTTGAATGTGTCTAGAGATCTAGAGCTTCTTGAGTGTGGCTTGAGTTGCAAATGATGTTGTTAGGGTTTTCTAGTTATCATATGACGGATTAGGGATTTTGAATGTGTCTTGAGATCTAGAGCTTCTTTAGAGTTGCTTGTGTTGTAACTGATGTTATTAGGGTTTTCTAGTTTTCATATGATGGATTAGGGTTTTTAAATGTGTCTAGAGATCTAGAGCTTCTTGAAAGTGGCTTGAGTTGCAAATGATGCTATTAGGGTTTTCTAGTTTTCATATGATGGATTATGGTTTTTGAATGTGTCTAGATATCTAGAGCTTCTTGAGAGTGGATTGAGATGCAAATGATGTTATTAGGGTTTTCTAGTTTTCATATGATGGATTAGGGTTTTTGAATGTGTCTAGAGATCTAGAGCTTCTTGAGTGTGGCTTGAGTTGCAAATGATGTTGTTAGGGTTTTCTAGTTATCATATGACGGATTAGGGTTTTTGAATGTGTCTTGAGATCTAGAGCTTCTTTAGAGTTGCTTGTGTTGTAACTGATGTTATTAGGGTTTTCTAGTTTTCATATGATGGATTAGGGTTTTTTAATGTGTCTAGAGATCTAGAGCTTCTTGAGTGTGGCTTGAGTTGCAAATGATGTTGTTAGGGTTTTCTAGTTTTCATATGATGGATTAGGGTTTTTGAATGTGTCTAGAGATCTAGAGCTTCTTGAAAGTGGCTTGTGTTGCAAATGATCTTATTAGGGTTTTCTAGTTTTCATATGATGGATTAGGGATTTTGAATGTGTCTAGAGATCTTGAGCTTCTTGAAAATGGCTTGAGTTGCAAATGATTTTATTAGGGTTTTCTAGTTATCATATGACGGATTAGGGTTTTTGAATGTGTCTAGAGATCTAGAGCTTCTTCAGAGTTGCTTGTGTTGTAACTGATGTTATTAGGGTTTTCTAGTTTTCTTATGATGGATTAGGGTTTTTTAATGTGTCTAGAGATCTAGAGCTTCTTGAAAGTGGGTTGAGTTGCAAATAATGTTATTAGGGTTTTCTAGTTTTCATATGATGGATTAGGGTTTTTGAATGTGTCTAGAGATCTAGAGCTTCTTGAGTGTGGCTTGAGTTGCAAATGATGTTGTTAGGGTTTTCTAGTTATCATATGACGGATTAGGGTTTTTGAATGTGTCTTGAGATCTAGAGCTTCTTTAGAGTTGCTTGTGTTGTAACTGATGTTATTAGGGTTTTCTAGTTTTCATATGATGGATTAGGGTTTTTAAATGTGTCTAGAGATCTAGAGCTTCTTGAAAGTGGCTTGAGTTGCAAATGATGCTATTAGGGTTTTCTAGTTTTCATATGATGGATTATGGTTTTTGAATGTGTCTAGATATCTAGAGCTTCTTGAGAGTGGATTGAGATGCAAATGATGTTATTAGGGTTTTCTAGTTTTCATATGATGGATTAGGGTTTTTGAATGTGTCTAGAGATCTAGAGCTTCTTGAAAGTGGCTTGAGTTGCAAATAATGTTATTAGGGTTTTCTAGTTTTCATATGATGGATTAGGGTTTTTGAATGTGTCTAGAGATCTAGAGCTTCTTGAGTGTGGCTTGAGTTGCAAATGATGTTGTTAGGGTTTTCTAGTTTTCATATGATGGATTAGGGTTTTTGAATGTGTCTAGAGATCTAGAGCTTCTTGAAAGTGGCTTGTGTTGCAAATGATCTTATTAGGGTTTTCTAGTTTTCATATGATGGATTAGGGATTTTGAATGTGTCTAGAGATCTTGAGCTTCTTGAAAATGGCTTGAGTTGCAAATGATTTTATTAGGGTTTTCTAGTTATCATATGACGGATTAGGGTTTCTGAATGTGTCTAGAGATCTAGAGCTTCTTCAGAGTTGCTTGTGTTGTAACTGATGTTATTAGGGTTTTCTAGTTTTCTTATGATGGATTAGGGTTTTTAAATGTGTCTAGTGATCTAGAGCTTCTTGAAAGTGGGTTGAGTTGCAAATAATGTTATTAGGGTTTTCTAGTTTTCATATGATGGATTAGGGTTTTTGAATGTGTCTAGAGATCTAGAGCTTCTTGAGTGTGGCTTGAGTTGCAAATGATGTTGTTAGGGTTTTCTAGTTTTCATATGATGGATTAGGGTTTTTGAATGTGTCTAGAGATCCAGAGCTTCTTGAAAGTGGCTTGTGTTGCAAATGATCTTATCAGGGTTTTCTAGTTTTCATATGATGGATTAGGGATATTGAATGTGTCTAGAGATCTAGAGCTTCTTGAAAATGGCTTGAGTTGCAAATGATTTTATCAGGGTCTTCTAGTTATCATATGACGGATTAGGGTTTTTAAATGTGTCTAGAGATCTAGAGCTTCTTGAGAGTTGCTTGTGTTGTAACTGATGTTATTAGGGTTTTCTAGTTTTCTTATGATGGATTAGGGTTTTTAAATGTGTCTAGAGATCTAGAGCTTCTTGAAAGTGGCTTGAGTTGCAATTGATGCTATTAGGGTTTTCTAGTTTTCATATGATGGATTATGGTTTTTCAATGTGTCTAGAGATCTAGAGCTTCTTGAGAGTTGCTTGTGTTGTAACTGATGTTATTAGTGTTTTCTAGTTTTCATATGATGGATTAGGGTTTTTAAATGTGTCTAGAGATCTAGAGCTTCTTGAAAGTGGCTTGAGTTGCAATTGATGCTATTAGGGTTTTCTAGTTTTCATATGATGGATTATGGTTTTTCAATGTGTCTAGATATCTAGAACATCTTGAGAGTGGATTGAGTTGCAAATGATGTTATTAGGGTTTTCTAGTTTTCATATGATGGATTAGGGTTTTTGAATGTGTCTAGAGATCTAGAGCTTCTTGAAAGTGGCTTGAGTTGCAAATGATGTTGTTAGGGTTTTCTAGTTTTCATATGATGGATTAGGGTTTTTGAATCTGTCTAGAGATCTAAAGCTTCTTGAGAGTGGCTTGGGTTGCAAATGATGTTATTAGGGGTTTTCTAGTTTTCATATGTTGGATTAGGGTTTTTGAATGTGTCTGGAGATCTAGAGATTCTTGAGAGTGGCTTGAGTTGCAAATGATGTTATTAGGGTTTTCTAGTTTTCATATGATGGATTAGGGTTTTTGAATGTGTCTAGAGATCTAGAGCTTCTTGATAGTGGCTTGAGTTGCTAATAATGTTATTAGGGTTTTCTAGTTTTCATATGATGGATTAGGGATTTTGAATGTGTCTAGCAATCTAGAGCTTCTTGAGTGTGGCTTGAGTTGCAAATGATGTTGTTAGGGTTTTCTAGTTTTCATATGATGGATTAGGGTTTTTGAATGTGTCTAGAGATCTAGAGCTTCTTGAAAGTGGCTTGGGCTGCAAATGATCTTATTAGGGTTTTCTAGTTTTCATATGATGGATTAGGGATTTTGAATGTGTCTAGAGATCTAGAGCTTCTTGAAAATGGCTTGAGTTGCAAATGATTTTATTAGGGTTTTTTAGTTATCATATGACGTATTAGGGTTTTTGAATGTGTCTAGAGATCTAGAGCTTCTTGAGAGTTGCTTGTGTTGTAACTGATGTTATTAGGGTTTTCTAGTTTTCTTATGATGGATTAGGGTTTTTAAATGTGTCTAGAGATCTAGAGCTTCTTGAAAGTGGCTTGAGTTGCAATTGATGCTATTAGGGTTTTCTAGTTTTCATATGATGAATTAGGATTTTAAATGTGTCTACAGATCTAAAGCTTCTTGAGAATGGCTTGAGTTGCAAATGAGGTTATTAGGGTTTTCTAGTTTTCATATGATGGATTAGGGTTTTTGAATGTGTCTAGAGATCTAAAACTTCTTGAAAGCGGCTTGAGTTGCAAATGATGTTATTAGGGTTTTCTAGTTTTCATATGATGGATTAGGGTTTTTGAATGTGTCTGGAGATCTAGAGATTCTTGAGAGTGGCTTGAGTTGCAAATGATGTTATTAGGGTTTTCTAGTTTTCATATGATGGATTAGGGTTTTTGAATGTGTCTAGAGATCTAGAGCTTCTTGATAGTGGCTTGAGTTGCTAATAATGTTATTAGGGTTTTCTAGTTTTCATATGATGGATTAGGGTTTTTGAATGTGTCTAGCAATCTAGAGCTTCTTGAGTGTGGCTTGAGTTGCAAATGATGTTGTTAGGGTTTTCTAGTTTTCATATGATGGATTAGGGTTTTTGAATGTGTCTAGAGATCTAGAGCTTCTTGAAAGTGGCTTGGGCTGCAAATGATCTTATTAGGGTTTTCTAGTTTTCATATGATGGATTAGGGATTTTGAATGTGTCTAGAGATCTAGAGCTTCTTGAAAATGGCTTGAGTTGCGAATGATTTTATTAGGGTTTTTTAGTTATCATATGACGTATTAGGGTTTTTGAATGTGTCTAGAGATCTAGAGCTTCTTGAGAGTTGCTTGTGTTGTAACTGATGTTATTAGGGTTTTCTAGTTTTCTTATGATGGATTAGGGTTTTTAAATGTGTCTAGAGATCTAGAGCTTCTTGAAAGTGGCTTGAGTTGCAATTGATGCTATTAGGGTTTTCTAGTTTTCATATGATGGATTATGGTTTATCAATGTGTCTAGATATCTAGAGCTTCTTGAGAGTGGATTGAGTTGCAAATGATGTTATTAGGGTTTTCTAGTTTTCATATGATGGATTAGGGTTTTTGAATGTGTCTAGAGATCTAGAGCTTCTTGAAAGTGGCTTGAGTTGCAAATGATGTTATTAGGGTTTTCTAGTTTTCATATGATGGATTAGGGTTTTTGAATCTGTCTAGAGATCTAAAGCTTCTTGAGAGTGGCTTGAGTTGCGAATGATGTCATTAGGGGTTTTCTAGTTTTCATATGTTGGATTAGGGTTTTTGAATGTATCTAAAGATCTAGAGTTTCTTGAGAGTTGCTTGAGTTGTAACTGATGTTATTAGGGTTTTCTAGTTTTCATATGATGAATTAGGATTTTAAATGTGTCTACAGATCTAAAGCTTCTTGAGAATGGCTTGAGTTGCAAATGAGGTTATTAGGGTTTTCTAGTTTTCATATGATGGATTAGGGTTTTTAAATGTGTCTAGAGATCTAAAACTTCTTGAAAGCGGCTTGAGTTGCAAATGATGTTATTAGGGTTTTCTAGTTTTCATATGATGGATTAGGGTTTTTGAATGTGTCTGGAGATCTAGATATTCTTGAGAGTGGCTTGAGTTGCAAATGATGTTATTAGGGTTTTCTAGTTTTCATATGATGGATTAGGGTTTTTGAATGTGTCTAGAGATCTAGAGGTTCTTGATAGTGGCTTGAGTTGCTAATAATGTTATTAGGGTTTTCTAGTTTTCATATGATGGATTAGGGTTTTTGAATGTGTCTAGCAATCTAGAGCTTCTTGAGTGTGGCTTGAGTTGCAAATGATGTTGTTAGGGTTTTCTAGTTTTCATATGATGGATTAGGGTTTTTGAATGTGTCTAGAGATCCAGAGCTTCTTGAAAGTGGCTTGGGCTGCAAATGATCTTATTAGGGTTTTCTAGTTTTCATATGTTGGATTAGGGATTTTGAATGTGTCTTGAGATCTAGAGCTTCTTGAAAATGGCTTGAGTTGCAAATGATTTTATTAGGGTTTTCTAGTTATCATATGACGGATTAGGGTTTTTGAATTTGTCTAGAGATCTAGAGCTTCTTTAGAGTTTCTTGTGTTGTAACTGATGTTATTAGGGTTTTCAAGTTTTCATATGATGGATTAGGGTTTTTAAATGTGTCTAGAGATCTAGAGCTTCTTGAAAGTGGCCTGAGTTTCAAATGATGCTATTAGGGTTTTCTAGTTTTCATATGATGGATTATGGTTTTTGAATGTGTCTAGATATCTAGAGCTTCTTGAGAGTGGATTGATATGCAAATGATGTTATTAGGGTTTTCTAGTTTTCATATGATGGATTAGGGTTTTTGAATGTGTTTAGAGATCTAGAGCTTCTTGAAAGTGGCTTGAGTTGCAAATAATGTTATTAGGGTTTTCTAGTTTTCATATGATGGATTAGGGTTTTTGAATGTGTCTAGAGATCTAGAGCTTCTTGAGTGTGGCTTGAGTTGCAAACGATGTTGTTAGGGTTTTCTAGTTTTCATATGATGGATTAGGGTTTTTGAATGTGTCTAGAGATCTAGAGCTTCTTGAAAGTGGCTTGTGTTGCAAATGATCTTATTAGGGTTTTCTAGTTTTCATATGATGGATTAGGGATATTGAATGTGGCTAGAGATCTAGAGCTTCTTGAAATGGCTTGAGTTGCAAATGATTTTATTAGGGTCTTCTAGTTATCATATGACGAATTAGGGTTTTTGAATGTGTCTAGAGATCTAGAGCTTCTTGAGAGTTGCTTGTGTTGTAACTGATGTTATTAGGGTTTTCTAGTTTTCTTATGATGGATTAGGGTTTTTAAATGTGTCTAGAGATCTAGAGCTTCTTGAAAGTGGCTTGAGTTGCAATTGATGCTATTAGGGTTTTCTAGTTTTCATATGATGGATTATGGTTTTTCAATGTGTCTAGATATCTAGAGCTTCTTGAGAGTGGATTGAGTTGCAAATGATGTTATTAGGGTTTTCTAGTTTTCATATGATGGATTAGGGTTTTTGAATGTGTCTAGAGATCTAGAGCTTCTTGAAAGTGGCTTGAGTTGCAAATGATGTTATTAGGGTTTTCTAGTTTTCATATGATGGATTAGGGTTTTTGAATCTGTCTAGAGATCTAAAGCTTCTTGAGAGTGGCTTGGGTTGCAAATGATGTTATTAGGGGTTTTCTAG
Organism: Cichorium intybus; assembly: GCA_023525715.1. Taxonomy (NCBI): domain Eukaryota; kingdom Viridiplantae; phylum Streptophyta; class Magnoliopsida; order Asterales; family Asteraceae; genus Cichorium; species Cichorium intybus. The sequence goes on along the minus strand of CM042017.1, from coordinate 64,776,891 downwards.
TTTTCATATGTTGGATTAGGGTTTTTGAATGTATCTAAAGATCTAGAGCTTCTTGAGAGTTGCTTGAGTTGTAACTGATGTTATTAGGGTTGTCTAGTTTTCATATGATGAATTAGGATTTTAAATGTGTCTACAGATCTAAAGCTTCTTGAGAATGGCTTGAGTTACAAATGAGGTTATCAGGGTTTTCTAGTTTTCATATGATGGATTAGGGTTTTTGAATGTGTCTAGAGATCTAAAACTTCTTGAAAGCGGCTTGAGTTGCAAATGATGTTATTAGGGTTTTCTAGATTTCATATGATGGATTAGGGTTTTTGAATGTGTCTGGAGATCTAGAGATTCTTGAGAGTGGCTTGAGTTGCAAATGATGTTATTAGGGTTTTCTAGTTTTCATATGATGGATTAGGGTTTTTGAATGTGTCTAGAGATCTAGAGCTTCTTGATAGTGGCTTGAGTTGCTAATAATGTTATTAGGGTTTTCTAGTTTTCATATGATGGATTAGGGTTTTTGAATGTGTCTAGCAATCTAGAGCTTCTTGAGTGTGGCTTGAGTTGCAAATGATGTTGTTAGGGTTTTCTAGTTTTCATATGATGGATTAGGGTTTTTGAATGTGTCTAGAGATCTAGAGCTTCTTGAAAGTGGCTTGGGCTGCAAATGATCTTATTAGGGTTTTCTAGTTTTCATATGATGGATTAGGGATTTTGAATGTGTCTAGAGATCTAGAGCTTATTGAAAATGGCTTGAGTTGCAAATGATTTTATTAGGGTTTTCTAGTTATCATATGACGTATTAGGGTTTTTGAATCTGTCTAGAGATCTAGAGCTTCTTGAGAGTTGCTTGTGCTGTAACTGATGTTATTAGGGTTTTCTAGTTTTCTTATGATGGATTAGCGTTTTTAAATGTGTCTAGAGATCTAGAGCTTCTTGAAAGTGGCTTGAGTTGCAATTGATGCTATTAGGGTTTTCTAGTTTTCATATGATGGATTATGGTTTATCAATGTGTCTAGATATCTAGAGCTTCTTGAGAGTGGATTGAGTTACAAATGATGTTATTAGGGTTTTCTAGTTTTCATATGATGGATTAGGGTTTTTGATTGTGTCTAGAGATCTAGAGCTTCTTGAAAGTGGCTTGAGTTGCAAATGATGTTATTAGGGTTTTCTAGTTTTCATATGATGGATTAGGGTTTTTGAATCTGTCTAGAGATCTAAAGCTTCTTGAGAGTGGCTTGAGTTGCGAATGATGTCATTAGGGGTTTTCTAGTTTTCATATGTTGGATTAGGGTTTTTGAATGTATCTAAAGATCTAGAGCTTCTTGAGAGTTGCTTGAGTTGTAACTGATGTTATTAGGGTTTTCTAGTTTTCATATAATGAATTAGGATTTTAAATGTGTCTACAGATCTAAAGCTTCTTGAGAATGGCTTGAGTTGCAAATGATGTTATTAGGGTTTTCTAGTTTTCATATGATGGATTAGGGTTTTTGAATGTGTCTAGAGATCTAAAACTTCTTTAAAGCGGCTTGAGTTGCAAATGATGTTATTAGGGTTTTCTAATTTTCATATGATGGATTAGGTTTTTTGAATGTGTCTAGAGATCTCGAGATTGTTGAGAGTGGCTTGAGTTGCAAATGATGTTATTAGGGTTTTCTAGTTTTCATGTGATGGATTAGGGTTTTTGAATGTGTCTAGAGATCTAGAGCTTCTTGAAAGTGGCTTGAGTTGCAAATAATCTTATTAGGATTTTCTAGTTTTCATATGATGGATTAGGGTTTTTGAATGTGTGTGGCAGTCTAGAGCTTCTTGTGTGTGGCTTGAGTTGCAAATGATGTTGTTAGGGTTTTCTAGTTTTCATATGATGGATTAGGGTTTTTGAATGTGTCTAGAGATCTAGAGCTTCTTGAAAGTGGCTTGGGCTGCAAATGATCTTATTAGGGTTTTCTAGTTTTCATATGATGGATTAGGGATTTTGAATGTGTCTAGAGATCTAGAGCTTCTTGAAAATGGCTTGAGTTGCAAATGATTTTATTAGGGTTTTCTAGTTATCATATGACGGATTAGGGTTTTTGAATGTGTCTAGAGATCTAGAGCTTCTTGAGAGTTGCTTGTGTTGTAACTGATGTTATTAGGGTTTTCTAGTTTTCTTATGATGGATTAGGGTTTTTAAATGTGTCTAGAGATCTAGATCTTCTTGAAAGTGGCTTGAGTTGCAATTGATGCTATTAGGGTTTTCTAGTTTTCATATGATGGATTTTGGTTTTTCAATGTGTCTAGATATCTAGAGCTTCTTGAGAGTGGATTGAGTTGCAAATGATGTTATTAGGGTTTTTTAGTTTTCATATGATGGATTAGGGTTTTTGAATGTGTCTAGAGATCTAGAGCTTCTTGAAAGTGGCTTGAGTTGCAAATGATGTTATTAGGGTTTTCTAGTTTACATATGATGGATTATGGTTTTTGAATGTGTCTAGATATCTAGAGCTTCTTGAGAGTGGATTGATATGCAAATGATGTTATTAGGGTTTTCTAGTTTTCATATGATGGATTAGGGTTTTTGAATGTGTCTAGAGATCTAGAGCTTCTTGAAAGTGGCTTGAGTTGCAAATAATGTTATTAGGGTTTTCTAGTTTTCATATGATGGATTAGGGTTTTTGAATGTGTCTAGAGATCTAGAGCTTCTTGAGTGTGGCTTGAGTTGCAAATGATGTTGTTAGGGTTTTCTAGTTTTCATATGATGGATTAGGGTTTTTGAAGGTGTCTAGAGATCTAGATCTTCTTGAAAGTGGCTTGTGTTGCAAATGATCTTATTAGGGTTTTCTAGTTTTCATATGATGGATTAGGGATATTGAATGTGTCTAGAGATCTAGAGCTTCTTGAAAATGGCTTGAGTTGCAAATGATTTTATTAGGGTCTTCTAGTTATCATATGACGGATTAGGGTTTTTGAATGTGTCTAGAGATCTAGAGCTTCTTGAGAGTTGCTTGTGTTGTAACCGATGTTATTAGGGTTTTCTAGTTTTCTTATGATGGATTAGGGTTTTTAAATGTGTCTAGAGATCTAGAGCTTCTTGAAAGTGGCTTGAGTTGCAATTGATGCTATTAGGGTTTTCTAGTTTTCATATGATGGATTATGGTTTTTCAATGTGTCTAGATATCTAGAGCTTCTTGAGAGTGGATTGAGTTGCAAATGATGTTATTAGGGTTTTCTAGTTTTCATATGATGGATTAGGGTTTTTGAATGTGTCTAGAGATCTAGAGCTTCTTGAAAATGGCTTGAGTTGCCAATGATTTTATTAGGGTTTTCTAGTTATCATATGACGTATTAGGGTTTTTGAATGTGTCTAGAGATCTAGAGCTTCTTGAGAGTTGCTTGTGTTGTAACTGATGTTATTAGGGTTTTCTAGTTTTCTTATGATAGATTAGGGTTTTTAAATGTGTCTAGAGATCTAGAGCTTCTTGAAAGTGGCTTGAGTTGCAATTGATGCTATTAGGGTTTTCTAGTATTCATATGATGGATTATAGTTTATCAATGTGTCTAAATATCTAGAGCTTCTTGAGAGTGGATTGAGTTGCAAATGATGTTATTAGGGTTTTCAAGTTTTCATATAATGGATTAGGGTTTTTGAATGTGTCTAGAGATCTAGAGCTTCTTGAAAGTGGCTTGAGTTGCAAATGATGTAATTAGGGTTTTCTAGTTTTCATATGATGGATTAGGGTTTTTGAATCTGTCTAGAGATCTAAAGCTTCTTGAGAGTGGCTTGAGTTGCGAATGATGTCATTAGGGGTTTTCTAGTTTTCATATGTTGGATTAGGGTTTTTGAATGTATCTAAAGATCTAGAGCTTCTTGAGAGTTGCTTGAGTTGTAACTGATGTTATTAGGGTTTTCTAGTTTTCATATAATGAATTAGGATTTTAAATGTGTCTACAGATCTAAAGCTTCTTGAGAATGGCTTGAGTTGCAAATGATGTTATTAGGGTTTTCTAGTTTTCATATGATGGATTAGGGTTTTTGAATGTGTCTAGAGATCTAAAACTTCTTGAAAGCGGCTTGAGTTGCAAATGATGTTATTAGGGTTTTCTAATTTTCATATGATGGATTAGGGTTTTTGAATGTGTCTAGAGATCTAGAGATTGTTGAGAGTGGCTTGAGTTGCAAATGATAATATTAGGGTTTTCTAGTTTTCATATGATGGATTAGGGTTTTTGAATGTGTCTAGAGATCTAGAGCTTCTTGAAAGTGGCTTGAGTTGCAAATAATGTTATTAGGGTTTTCTAGTTTTCATATGATGGATTAGGGTTTTTGAATGTGTCTGGCAATCTAGAGCTTCTTGTGTGTGGCTTGAGTTGCAAATGATGTTGTTAGGGTTTTCTAGTTTTCATATGATGGATTAGGGTTTTTGAATGTGTCTAGAGATCTAGAGCTTCTTGAAAGTGGCTTGGGCTGCAAATGATCTTATTAGGGTTTTCTAGTTTTCATATGATGGATTAGGGATTTTGAATGTGTCTAGAGATCTAGAGCTTCTTGAAAATGGCTTGAGTTGCAAATGATTTTATTAGGGTCTTCTAGTTATCATATGACGGATTAGGGTTTTTGAATGTGTCTAGAGATCTAGAGCTTCTTGAGAGTTGCTTGTGTTGTAACTGATGTTATTAGGGTTTTCTAGTTTTCTTATGATGGATTAGGGTTTTTAAATGTGTCTAGAGATCTAGAGCTTCTTGAAAGTGGCTTGAGTTGCAATTGATGCTATTAGGGTTTTCTAGTTTTCATATGATGGATTATGGTTTTTCAATGTGTCTAGATATCTAGAGCTTCTTGAGAGTGGATTGAGTTGCAAATGATGTTATTAGGGTTTTCTAGTTTTCATATGATGGATTAGGGTTTTTGAATGTGTCTAGAGATCTAGAGCTTCTTGAAAATGGCTTGAGTTGCAAATGATTTTATTAGGGTTTTCTAGTTATCATATGACGTATTAGGGTTTTTGAATGTGTCTAGAGATCTAGAGCTTCTTGAGAGTTGCTTGTGTTGTAACTGATGTTATTAGGGTTTTCTAGTTTTCTTATGATAGATTAGGGTTTTTAAATGTGTCTAGAGATCTAGAGCTTCTTGAAAGTGGCTTGAGTTGCAATTGATGCTATTAGGGTTTTCTAGTATTCATATGATAGATTATGGTTTATCAATGTGTCTAGATATCTAGAGCTTCTTGAGAGTGGATTGAGTTGCAAATGATGTTATTAGGGTTTTCAAGTTTTCATATGATGGATTAGGGTTTTTGAATGTGTCTAGAGATCTAGAGCTTCTTGAAAGTGGCTTGAGTTGCAAATGATGTTATTAGGGTTTTCTAGTTTTCATATGATGGATTATGGTTTTTGAATGTGTCTAGATATCTAGAGCTTCTTGAGAGTGGATTGATATGCAAATGATGTTATTAGGGTTTTCTAGTTTTCATATGATGGATTAGGGTTTTTGAATGTGTCTAGAGATCTAGAGCTTCTTGAAAGTGGCTTGAGTTGCAAATAATGTTATTAGGGTTTTCTAGTTTTCATATGATGGATTAGGGTTTTTGAATGTGTCTAGAGATCTAGAGCTTCTTGAGTGTGGCTTGAGTTGCAAATGATGTTGTTAGGGTTTTCTAGTTTTCATACGATGGATTAGGGTTTTTGAATGTGTCTACAGATCTAGAGCTTCTTGAAAGTGGGTTGTGTTGCAAATGATATTATTAGGGTTTTCTAGTTTTCATATGATGGATTAGGGATATTGAATGTGTCTAGAGATCTAGAGCTCCTTGAAAATGGCTTGAGTTGCAAATGATTTTATTAGGGTCTTCTAGTTATCATATGACGGATTAGGGTTTTTGAATGTGTCTAGAGATCTAGAGCTTCTTGAGAGTTGCTTGTGTTGTAACTGATGTTATTAGGGTTTTCTAGTTTTCTTATGACGGATTAGGGTTTTTAAATGTGTCTAGAGATCTAGAGCTTCTTGAAAGTGGCTTGAGTTGCAATTGATGCTATTAGGGTTTTCTAGTTTTCATATGATGGATTATGGTTTTTCAATGTGTCTAGATATCTAGAGCTTCTTGAGAGTGGATTGAGTTGCAAATGATGTTATTAGGGTTTTCTAGTTTTCATATGATGGATTAGGGTTTTTGAATGTGTCTAGAGATCTAGAGCTTCTTGAAAGTGTCTTGAGTTGCAAATGATGTTATTAGGGTTTTCTAGTTTTCATATGATGGATTAGGGTTTTTGAATCTGTCTAGAGATCTAAAGCTTCTTGAGAGTGGCTTGAGTTGCGAATGATGTCATTAGGGGTTTTCTAGTTTTCATATGTTGGATTAGGGTTTTTGAATGTATCTAAAGATCTAGAGCTTCTTGAGAGTTGCTTGAGTTGTAACTGATGTTATTAGGGTTTTCTAGTTTTCATATAATGAATTAGGATTTTAAATGTGTCTACAGATCTAAAGCTTCTTGAGAATGGCTTGAGTTGCAAATGATGTTATTAGGGTTTTCTAGTTTTCATTTGATGGATTAGGGTTTTTGAATGTGTCTAGAGATCTAAAACTTCTTGAAAGCGGCTTGAGTTGCAAATGATGTTATTAGGGTTTTCTAATTTTCATATGATGGATTAGGGTTTTTGAATGTGTCTAGAGATCTAGAGATTGTTGAGAGTGGCTTGAGTTGCAAATGATATTATTAGGGTTTTCTAGTTTTCATATGATGGATTAGGGTTTTTCAATGTGTCTAGAGATCTAGAGCTTCTTGAAAGTGGCTTGAGTTGCAAATAATGTTATTAGGGTTTTCTAGTTTTCATATGATGGATTAGGGTTTTTGAATGTGTCTGGCAATCTAGAGCTTCTTGTGTGTGGCTTGAGTTGCAAATGATGTTGTTAGGGTTTTCTAGTTTTCATATGATGGATTAGGGTTTTTGAATGTGTCTAGAGATCTAGAGCTTCTTGAAAGTGGCTTGGGCTGCAAATGATCTTATTAGTGTTTTCTAGTTTTCATATGATGGATTAGGGATTTTGAATGTGTCTAGAGATCTAGAGCTTCTTGAAAATGGCTTGAGTTGCAAATGATTTTATTAGGGTCTTCTAGTTATCATATGACGGATTAGGGTTTTTGAATGTGTCTAGAGATCTAGAGCTTCTTGAGAGTTGCTTGTGTTGTAACTGATGTTATTAGGGTTTTCTAGTTTTCTTATGATGGATTAGGGTTTTTAAATGTGTCTAGAGATCTAGAGCTTCTTGAAAGTGGCTTGAGTTGCAATTGATGCTATTAGGGTTTTCTAGTTTTCATATGATGGATTATGGTTTTTCAATGTGTCTAGATATCTAGAGCTTCTTGAGAGTGGATTGAGTTGCAAATGATGTTATTAGGGTTTTCTAGTTTTCATATGATGGATTAGGGTTTTTGAATGTGTCTAGAGATCTAGAGCTTCTTGAAAATGGCTTGAGTTGCAAATGATTTTATTAGGGTTTTCTAGTTATCATATGACGTATTAGGGTTTTTGAATGTGTCTAGAGATCTAGAGCTTCTTGAGAGTTGCTTGTGTTGTAACTGATGTTATTAGGGTTTTCTAGTTTTCTTATGATAGATTAGGGTTTTTAAATGTGTCTAGAGATCTAGAGCTTCTTGAAAGTGGCTTGAGTTGCAATTGATGCTATTAGGGTTTTCTAGTATTCATATGATGGATTATGGTTTATCAATGTGTCTAGATATCTAGAGCTTCTTGAGAGTGGATTGAGTTACAAATGATGTTATTAGGGTTTTCAAGTTTTCATATGATGGATTAGGGTTTTTGAATGTGTCTAGAGATCTAGAGCTTCTTGAAAGTGGCTTGAGTTGCAAATGATGTTATTAGGGTTTTCTAGTTTTCATATGATGGATTATGGTTTTTGAATGTGTCTAGATATCTAGAGCTTCTTGAGAGTGGATTGATATGCAAATGATGTTATTAGGGTTTTCTAGTTTTCATATGATGGATTAGGGTTTTTGAATGTGTCTAGAGATCTAGAGCTTCTTGAAAGTGGCTTGAGTTGCAAATAATGTTATTAGGGTTTTCTAGTTTTCATATGATGGATTAGGGTTTTTGAATGTGTCTAGAGATCTAGAGCTTCTTGAGTGTGGCTTGAGTTGCAAATGATGTTGTTAGGGTTTTCTAGTTTTCATACGATGGATTAGGGTTTTTGAATGTGTCTAGAGATCTAGAGCTTCTTGAAAGTGGCTTGTGTTGCAAATGATATTATTAGGGTTTTCTAGTTTTCATATGATGGATTAGGGATATTGAATGTGTCTAGAGATCTAGAGCTCCTTGAAAATGGCTTGAGTTGCAAATGATTTTATTAGGGTCTTCTAGTTATCATATGACGGATTAGGGTTTTTGAATGTGTCTAGAGATCTAGAGCTTCTTGAGAGTTGCTTGTGTTGTAACTGATGTTATTAGGGTTTTCTAGTTTTCTTATGATGGATTAGGGTTTTTAAATGTGTCTAGAGATCTAGAGCTTCTTGAAAGTGGCTTGAGTTGCAATTGATGCTATTAGGGTTTTCTAGTTTTCATATGATGGATTATGGTTTTTCAATGTGTCTAGATATCTAGAGCTTCTTGAGAGTGGATTGAGTTGCAAATGATGTTATTAGGGTTTTCTAGTTTTCATATGATGGATTAGGGTTTTTGAATGTGTCTAGAGATATAGAGCTTCTTGAAAGTGTCTTGAGTTGCAAATGATGTTATTAGGGTTTTCTAGTTTTCATATGATGGATTAGGGTTTTTGAATCTGTCTAGAGATCTAAAGCTTCTTGAGAGTGGCTTGAGTTGCAGATGATGTTATTAGGGGTTTTCTAGTTTTCATATGTTGGATTAGGGTTTTTGAATGTATCTAAAGTTCTAGGGTTGTCTAGTTTTCATATGATGAATTAGGATTTTAAATGTGTCTACAGATCTAAAGCTTCTTGAGAATGGCTTGAGTTGCAAATGAGGTTATTAGGGTTTTCTAGTTTTCATATGATGGATTAGGGTTTTTGAATGTGTCTAGAGATCTAAAACTTCTTGAAAGCGGCTTGTGTTGCAAATGATGTTATTAGGGTTTTCTATTTTTCATATGATGGATTAGGGTTTTTGAATGTGTCTGGAGATCTAGAGATTCTTGAGAGTGGCTTGAGTTGCAAATGATGTTATTAGGGTTTTCTAGTTTTCATATGGTGGATTAGGGTTTTTGAATGTGTCTAGAGATCTAGAGCTTCTTGATAGTGGCTTGAGTTGCTAATAATGTTATTAGGGTTTTCTAGTTTTCATATGATGGATTAGGGTTTTTGAATGTATCTAAAGATCTAGAGCTTCTTGAGAGTTGCTTGAGTTGTAACTGATGTTATTAGGGTTTTCTAGTTTTCATATAATGAATTAGGATTTTAAATGTGTCTACAGATCTAAAGCTTCTTGAGAATGACTTGAGTTGCAAATGATGTTATTAGGGTTTTCTAGTTTTCATATGATGGATTAGGGTTTTTGAATGTGTCTAGAGATCTAAAACTTCTTGAAAGCGGCTTGAGTTGCAAATGATGTTATTAGGGTTTTCTAATTTTCATATGATGGATTAGGGTTTTTGAATGTGTCTAGAGATCTAGAGATTGTTGAGAGTGGCTTGAGTTGCAAATGATGTTATTAGGGTTTTCTAGTTTTCATATGACGGATTAGGGTTTTTGAATGTGTCTAGAGATCTAGAGCTTCTTGAAAGTGGCTTGAGTTGCAAATAATGTTATTAGGGTTTTCTAGTTTTCATATGATGGATTAGGGTTTTTGAATGTGTCTGGAAATCTAGAGCTTCTTGTGTGTGGCTTGAGTTGCAAATGATGTTGTTAGGGTTTTCTAGTTTTCATATGATGGATTAGGGTTTTTGAAGGTGTCTAGAGATCTAGAGCTTCTTGAAAGTGGCTTGGGCTGCAAATGATCTTAATAGGGTTTTCTAGTTTTCATATGATGGATTAGGGATTTTGAATGTGTCTAGAGATCTAGAGCTTCTTGAAAATGGCTTGAGTTGCAAATGATTTTATTAGGGTTTTCTAGTTATCATATGACGGATTAGGGTTTTTGAATGTGTCTAGAGATCTAGAGCTTCTTGAGAGTTGCTTGTGCTGTAACTGATGTTATTAGGGTTTTCTAGTTTTCTTATGATGGATTAGGGTTTTTAAATGTGTCTATAGATCTAGATCTTCTTGAAAGTGGCTTGAGTTGCAATTGATGCTATTAGGGTTTCCTAGTTTTCATATGATGGATTATGGTTTTTCAATGTGTCTAGATATCTAGAGCTTCTTGAGAGTGGATTGAGTTGCAAATGATGTTATTAGGGTTTTTTAGTTTTCATAAGATGGATTAGGGTTTTTGAATGTGTCTAGAGATCTAGAGCTTTTTGTAAGTGTTTTGAGTTGCAAATGATGTTATTAGGGTTTTCTAGTTTTCATATGATGGATTAGGGTTTTTGAATCTGTCTAGAGATCTAAAGCTTCTTGAGAGTGGCTTGAGTTGCAAATGATGTTATTAGGGGTTTTCTAGTTTTCATATGTTGGAGTAGGGTTTTTGAATGTATCTAAAGATCTAGAGCTTCTTGAGAGTTGCTTGAGTTGTAACTGATGTTATTAGGGTTTTCTAGTTTTCATAAGATGAATTAGGATTTTAAATGTGTCTACAGATCTAAAGCTTCTTGAGAATGGCTTGAGTTGCAAATGATGTTATTAGGGTTTTCTAGTTTTCATATGATGGATTAGGGTTTTTGAATGTGTCTAGAGATCTAGAGCTTCTTGAAAGTGGCTTGAGTTGCAAATAATGTTATTAGGGTTTTCTAGTTTTCATATGATGGATTAGGGTTTTTGAATGTGTCTGGCAATCTAGAGCTTCTTGTGTGTGGCTTGAGTTGCAAATGATGTTATTAGGGTTTTCTAGTCTTCATATGATGGATTTGGGTTTTTGAATCTGTCTAGAGATCTAAAGCTTCTTGAGAGTGGCTTGAGTTGCAAATGATGTTATTAGGGGTTTTCTAATTTTCATATGTTGGATTAGGGTTTTTGAATGTATCTAAATATCTAGATCTTCTTGAGAGTTGCTTGAGTTGTAACTGATGTTATTAGGGTTTTCTAGTTTTCATATGATGAATTAGGATTTTAAATGTGTCTACAGATCTAAAGCTTCTTGAGAATGGCTTGAGTTGCAAATGATGATATTAGGGTTTCTAGTTTTCATATGATGGATTAGGGTTTTTGAATGTGTCTAGAGATCTAAAACTTCTTGAAAGCGGCTTGAGTTGCAAATGATGTTATTAGGGTTTTCTAGTTTTCATATGATGGATTAGGGTTTTTGAATGTGTCTAGAGATCTAAAACTTCTTGAAAGCGGCTTGAGTTGCAAATGATGTTATTAGGGTTTTCTAATTTTCATATGATGGATTAGGGTTTTTGAATGTGTCTAGAGATCTAGAGATTGTTGAGAGTGGCTTGAGTTGCAAATGATGTTATTAGGGTTTTCTAGTTTTCATATGATGGATTAGGGTTTTTGAATGTGTCTAGAGATCTAGAGCTTCTTGAAAGTGGCTAGAGTTGCAAATAATGTTATTAGGGTTTTCTAGTTTTCATATGATGGATTAGGGTTTTTGAATGTGTCTGGCAATCTAGAGCTTCTTGTGTGTGGCTTGAGTTGCAAATGATGTTGTTAGGGTTTTCTAGTTTTCATATGATGGATTAGGGTTTTTGAATGTGTCTAGAGATCTAGAGCTTCTTGAAAGTGGCTTGGGCTGCAAATGATCTTATTAGGGTTTTCTAGTTTTCATATGATGGATTAGGGATTTTGAATGTGTCTAGAGATCTAGAGCTTCTTGAAAATGGCTTGAGTTGCAAATGATTTTATTAGGGTTTTCTAGTTATCATATGACGGATTAGGGTTTTTGAATGTATCTAGAGATCTAGAGCTTCTTGAGAGTTGCTTGTGTTGTAACTGATGTTATTAGGGTTTTCTAGTTTTCTTATGATGGATTAGGGTTTTTAAATGTGTCTAGAGATCTAGATCTTCTTGAAAGTGGCTTGAGTTGCAATTGATGCTATTAGGGTTTTCTATTTTTCATATGATGGATTACGGTTTTTCAATGTGTCTAGATATCTAGAGCTTCTTGAAAGTGGCTTGAGTTACAAATAATGTTATTAGGGTTTTCTAGTTTTCATATGATGGATTAGGGTTTTTGAATGTGTCTGGCAATCTAGAGCTTCTTGTGTGTGGCTTGAGTTGCAAATGATGTTGTTAGGGTTTTCTAGTTTTCATATGATGGATTAGGGTTTTTAAATGTGTCTAGAGATCTAGAGCTTCTTGAAAGTGGCTTGGGCTGTAAATGATCTTATTAGGGTTTTCTAGTTTTCATATGATGGATTAGGGATTTTGAATGTGTCTAGAGATCTAGAGCTTCTTGAAAATGGCTTGAGTTGCAAATGATTTTATTAGGGTTTTCTAGTTATCATATGATGAATTAAGGTTTTTGAATGTGTCTAGAGATCTTGAGCTTCTTGAAAGTGGCTTGAGTTGCAAATGATGTGATTAGGGTTTTCTAGTCTTCATATGATGGATTTGGGTTTTTGAATCTGTCTAGAGATCTAAAGCTTCTTGAGAGTGGCTTGAGTTGCAAATGATGTTATTAGGGGTTTTCTAATTTTCATATGTTGGATTAGGGTTTTTGAATGTATCTAAATATCTAGATCTTCTTGAGAGTTGCTTGAGTTGTAACTGATGTTATTAGGGTTTTCTAGTTTTCATATGATGAATTAGGATTTTAAATGTGTCTACAGATCTAAAGCTTCTTGAGAATGGCTTGAGTTGCAAATGATGATATTAGGGTTTCTAGTTTTCATATGATGGATTAGGGTTTTTGAATGTGTCTAGAGATCTAAAACTTCTTGAAAGCGGCTTGAGTTGCAAATGATGTTATTAGGGTTTTCTAGTTTTCATATGATGGATTAGGGTTTTTGAATGTGTCTAGAGATCTAGAGCTTCTTGAAAGTGGCTTGAGTTGCAAATAATGTTATTAGGGTTTTCTAGTTTTCATATGATGGACTAGGGTTTTTGAATGTGTCTGGCAATCTAGAGCTTCTTGTGTGTGGCTTGAGTTGCAAATGATGTTGTTAGGGTTTTCTAGTTTTCATATGATGGATTAGGGTTTTTGAATGTGTCTAGAGATCTAGAGCTTCTTGAAAGTGGCTTGGGCTGCAAATGATCTTATTAGGGTTTTCTAGTTTTCATATGATGGATTAGGGATTTTGAATGTGTCTAGAGATCTAGAGCTTCTTGAAAATGGCTTGAGTTGCAAATGATTTTATTAGGGTTTTCTAGTTATCATATGACGGATTAGGGTTTTTGAATGTGTCTAGAGATCTAGAGCTTCTTGAGAGTTGCTTGTGTTGTAACTGATGTTATTAGGGTTTTCTAGTTTTCTTATGATGGATTAGGGTTTTTAAATGTGTCTAGAGATCTAGATCTTCTTGAAAGTGGCTTGAGTTGCAATTGATGCTATTAGGGTTTTCTAGTTTTCATATGATGGATTATGGTTTTTCAATGTGTCTAGATATCTAGAGCTTCTTGAGAGTGGATTGAGTTGCAAATGATGTTATTAGGGTTTTTTAGTTTTCATATGATGGATTAGGGTTTTTGAATGTGTCTAGAGATCTAGAGCTTCTTGAAAGTGGCTTGAGTTGCAAATGATATTATTAGGGTTTTCTAGTTTTCATATGATGGATTAGGGTTTTTGAATCTGTCTAGAGATCTAAAGCTTCTTGAGAGTGGCTTGAGTTGCAAATGATGTTATTAGGGGTTTTCTAGTTTTCATATGTTGGAGTAGGGTTTTTGAATGTATCTAAAGATCTAGAGCTTCTTGAGAGTTGCCTGAGTTGTAACTGATGTTATTAGGGTTTTCTAGTTTTCATATGATGAATTAGGATTTTAAATGTGTCTACAGATCTAAAGCTTCTTGAGAATGGCTTGAGTTGCAAATGATGTTATTAGGGTTTTCTAGTTTTCATATGATGGATTAGGGTTTTTGAATATGTCTAGAGATCTAGAGCTTCTTGAAAGTGGCTTGAGTAGCAAATAATGTTATTAGGGTTTTCTAGTTTTCATATGATGGATTATGGTTTTTGAATGTGTCTAGAGATCTAGAGCTTCTTGAAAGTGGCTTGAGTTGCAAATGATGTTATTAGTGTTTTCTAGTCTTCATATGATGGATTTGGGTTTTTGAATCTGTCTAGAGATCTAAAGCTTCTTGAGAGTGGCTTGAGTTGCAAATGATGTTATTAGGGGTTTTCTAATTTTCATATGTTGGATTAGGGTTTTTGAATGTATCTAAATATCTAGATCTTCTTGAGAGTTGCTTGAGTTGTAACTGATGTTATTAGGGTTTTCTAGTTTTCATATGATGAATTAGGATTTTAAATGTGTCTACAGATCTAAAGCTTCTTGAGAATGGCTTGAGTTGCAAATGATGATATTAGGGTTTCTAGTTTTCATATGATGGATTAGGGTTTTTGAATGTGTCTAGAGATCTAAAACTTCTTGAAAGCGGATTAAGTTGCAAATGATGTTATTAGGGTTTTCTAGTTTTCATATGATGGATTAGGGTTTTTGAATGTGTCTAGAGATCTAGAGATTCTTGAGAGTGGCTTGAGTTGCAAATGATGTTATTAGGGTTTTCTAATTTTCATATGATGGATTAGGGTTTTTGAATGTGTCTAGAGATCTAGAGCTTCTTGAAAGTGGCTTGAGTTGCAAATAATGTTATTAGGGTTTTCTTGTTTTCATATGATAAATTAGGGTTTTTGAATGTGTCTGGAAATCTAGAGCTTATTGAGTGTGGCTTGAGTTGCAAATGATGTTGTTAGGGTTTTCTAGTTTTCATATGATGGATTAGGGTTTTTGAATGTGTCTAGAGATCTAGAGCTTCTTGAAAGTGGCTTGGGCTGCAAATGATCTTATTAGGGTTTTCTAGTTTTCATATGATGGATTAGGGATTTTGAATGTGTCTAGAGATCTAGAGCTTCTTGAAAATGGCTTGAGTTGCAAATGACTTTATTAGGGTTTTCTAGTTATCATATGACAGATTAGGGTTTTTGAATGTGTCTAGAGATCTAGAGCTTGTTGAGAGTTCTTGTGTTGTAACTGATGTTATTAGGGTTTTCTAGTTTTCTTATGATGGATTAGGGTTTTTAAATGTGTCTAGAGATGTAGATCTTCTTGAATGTGGCTTGAGTTGCAATTGATGCTATTAGGGTTTTCTAGTTTTCATATGATGGATTATGGTTTTTCAATGTGTCTAGATATCTAAAGCTTCTTGAGAGTTGATTGAGTTGCAAATGATGTTATTAGGGTTTTTTAGTTTTCATATGATGGATTAGGGTTTTTGAATGTGTCTAGAGATCTAGAGCTTCTTGAAAGTGGCTTGAGTTGCAAATGATGTTATTAGGGTTTTCTAGATTTCATATGATGGATTAGGGTTTTTGAATCTGTCTAGAGATCTAAAGCTTCTTGAGAGTGGCTTGAGTTGCAAATGATGTTATTAGGGGTTTTCTAGTTTTCATATGTTGGAGTAGGGTTTTTGAATGTATCTAAAGATCTAGAGCTTCTTGAGAGTTGCTTGAGTTGTAACTGATGTTATTAGGGTTTTCAAGTTTTCATACGATGGATTAGGGATTTTGAATGTGTCTAGATATCTAGAGCTTCTTGAAAATGGCTTGAGTTGCAAATGACTTTATTAGGGTTTTCTAGTTATCATATGACAGATTAGGGTGTTTGAATGTGTCTAGAGATCTAGAGCTTGTTGAGAGTTCTTGTGTTGTAACTGATGTTATTAGGGTTTTCTAGTTTTCTTATGATGGATTAGGGTTTTTAAATGTGTCTAGAGATCTAGATCTTCTTGAAAGTGGCTTGAGTTGCAATTGATGCTATTAGGGTTTTCTAGTTTTCATATGATGGATTATGGTTTTTCAATGTGTCTAGATATCTAAAGCTTCTTGAGAGTGGATTGAGTTGCAAATGATGTTATTAGGGTTTTTTAGTTTTCATATGATGGATTAGGGTTTTTGAATGTGTCTAGAGATCTAGAGCTTCTTGAAAGTGGCTTGAGTTGCAAATGATGTTATTAGGGTTTTCTAGATTTCATATGATGGATTAGGGTTTTTGAATCTGTCTAGAGATCTAAAGCTTCTTGAGAGTGGCTTGAGTTGCAAATGATGTTATTACGGGTTTTCTAGTTTTCATATGTTGGAGTAGGGTTTTTGAATGTATCTAAAGATCTAGAGCTTCTTGAGAGTTGCTTGAGTTGTAACTGATGTTATTAGGGTTTTCTAGTTTTCATAATGATGAATTAGGATTTTAAATGTGTCTACAGATCTAAAGCTTGTTGAGAATGGCTTGAGTTGCAAATGATGTTATTAGGGTTTTCTAGTTTTCATATGATGGATTAGGGTTTTTGAATGTGTCTAGAGATCTAGAGCTTCTTGAGAGTTGCTTGTGTTGTAACTGATGTTATTAGGGTTTTCTAGTTTTCTTATGATAGATTAGGGTTTTTAAATGTGTCTAGAGATCTAGATCTTCTTGAAAGTGGTTTGAGTTGCAATTGATGCTATTAGGGTTTTCTAGTTTTCATATGATGGATTATGGTTTTTCAATGTGTCTAGATATCTAGAGCTTCTTGAAAGTGGCTTGAGTTGCAAATAATGTTATTAAGGTTTTCTAGTTTTCATATGATGGATTAGGGTTTTTGAATGTGTCTGGCAATCTAGAGCTTCTTGTGTGTGGCTTGAGTTGCAAATGATGTTGTTAGGGTTTTCTAGTTTTCATATGATGGATTAGGGTTTTTAAATGTGTCTAGAGATCTAGAGCTTCTTGAAAGTGGCTTGGGCTGCAAATGATCTTATTAGGGTTTTCTAGTTTTCATATGATGGATTAGGGATTTTGAATGTGTCTAGAGATCTACAGCTTCTTGAAAATGGCTTGAGTTGCAAATGATTTTATTAGGGTTTTCTAGTTATCATATGACGGATTAGGGTTTTTGAATGTGTCTAGACATCTAGAGCTTCTTGAGAGTTGCTTGTGTTGTAACTGATGTTATTAGGGTTTTCTAGTTTTCTTATGATGGATTAGGGTTTTTAAATGTGTCTAGAGATCTAGATCTTCTTGAAAGTGGCTTGAGTTGCAATTTATGCTATTAGGGTTTTCTAGTTTTCATATGATGGATTATGGTTTTTCAATGTGTCTAGATATCTAGAGCTTCTTGAGAGTGGATTGAGTTGCAAATGATGTTATTAGGGTTTTTTAGTTTTCATATGATGGATTAGGGTTTTTGAATGTGTCTAGAGATCTAGAGCTTCTTGAAAGTGGCTTGAGTTGCAAATGATGTTATTAGGGTTTTCTAGTTTTCATATGATGGATTAGGGTTTTTGAATCTGTCTAGAGATCTAAAGCTTCTTGAGAGTGGCTTAAGTTGCAAATGATGTTATTAGGGGTTTTCTAGTTTTCATATGTTGGAGTACGGTTTTTGAATGTATCTAAAGATCTAGAGCTTCTTGAGAGTTGCTTGAGTTGTAACTGATGTTATTAGGGTTTTCTACTTTTCATATGATGAATTAGGATTTTAAATGTGTCTACAGATCTAAGGCTTCTTGAGAATGGCTTGAGTTGCAAATGATGTTATTAGGGTTTTCTAGTTTTCATATGATGGATTAGGGTTTTTGAATGTGTCTAGAGATCTAGAGCTTCTTGAAAGTGGCTTGAGTTGCAAATAATGTTATTAGGGTTTTCTAGTTTTCATATGATGGATTAAGGTTTTTGAATGTGTCTAGAGATCTAGAGCTTCTTGAAAGTGGCTTGAGTTGCAAATGATGTTATTAGGGTTTTCTAGTCTTCATATGATGGATTTGGGTTTTTGAATCTGTCTAGAGATCTAAAGCTTCTTGAGAGTGGCTTGAGTTGCAAATGATGTTATTAGGGGTTTTCTAATTTTCATATGTTGGATTAGGGTTTTTGAATGTATCTAAATATCTAGATCTTCTTGAGAGTTGCTTGAGTTGTAACTGATGTTATTAGGGTTTTCTAGTTTTCATATGATGAATTAGGATTTTAAATGTGTCTACAGATCTAAAGCTTCTTGAGAATCACTTGAGTTGCAAATGATGATATTAGGGTTTCTAGTTTTCATATGATGGATTAGGGTTTTTGAATGTGTCTAGAGATCTAGAGCTTCTTGAAAGTGGCTTGAGTTGCAAATAATGTTATTAGGGTTTTCTAGTTTTCATATGATGGATTAGGATTTTTGAATGTGTCTGGCAATCTAGAGCTTCTTGTGTGTGGCTTGAGTTGCAAATGATGTTGTTAGGGTTTTCTAGTTTTCATATGATGGATTAGGGTTTTTGAATGTGTCTAGAGATCTAGAGCTTTTTGAAAGTGGCTTGGGCTACAAATGATCTTATTAGGGTTTTCTAGTTTTCATATGATGGATTAGGGATTTTGAATATGTCTAGAGATCTAGAGCATCTTGAAAATGGCTTGAGTTGCAAATGATTTTATTAGGGTTTTCTAGTTATCAAATGACGGATTAGGGTTTTTGAATGTGTCTAGAGATCTAGAGCTTCTTGAGAGTTGCTTGTGTTGTAACTGATGTTATTAGGGTTTTCTAGTTTTCTTATGATGGATTAGGGTTTTTAAATGTGTCTAGAGATCTAGATCTTCTTGAAAGTGGCTTGAGTTGCAATTGATGCTATTAGGGTTTTCTAGTTTTCATATGATGGATTATGGTTTTTTCAATGTGTCTAGATATCTAAAGCTTCTTGAGAGTGGATTGAGTTGCAAATGATGTTATTAGGGTTTTTTAGTTTTCATATGATGGATTAGGGTTTTTGAATGTGTCTAGAGATCTAGAGCTTCTTGAAAGTGGCTTGAGTTGCAAATGATGTTATTAGGGTTTTCTAGTTTTCATATGATGGATTAGGGTTTTTGAATCTGTCTAGAGATCTAAAGCTTCTTGAGAGTGGCTTGAGTTGCAAATGATGTTATTAGGGGTTTTCTAGTTTTCATATGTTGGAGTAGGGTTTTTGAATGTATCTAAAGATCTAGAGCTTCTTGAGAGTTGCTTGAGTTGTAACTGATGTTATTAGGGTTTTCTAGTTTTCATATGATGAATTAGGATTTTAAATGTGTCTACAGATCTAAAGCTTCTTGAGAATGGCTTGAGTTGCAAATGATGTTATTAGGGTTTTCTAGTTTTCATATGATGGATTAGGGTTTTTGAATGTGTCTAGAGATCTAGAGCTTCTTGAAAGTGGCTTGAGTTGCAAATAATGTTATTAGGATTTTCTAGTTTTCATATGATGGATTAAGGTTTTTGAATGTGTCTAGAGATCTAGAGCTTCTTGAAAGTGGCTTGAGTTGCAAATGATGTTATTAGGGTTTTCTAGTCTTCATATGATGGATTTGGGTTTTTGAATCTGTCTAGAGATCTAAAGCTTCTTGAGAGTGGCTTGAGTTGCAAATGATGTTATTAGGGGTTTTCTAATTTTCATATGTTGGATTAGGGTTTTTGAATGTATCTAAATATCCAGATCTTCTTGAGAGTTGCTTGAGTTGTAACTGATGTTATTAGGGTTTTCTAGTTTTCATATGATGAATTAGGATTTTAAATGTGTCTACAGATCTAAAGCTTCTTGAGAATCACTTGAGTTGCAAATGATGATATTAGGGTTTCTAGTTTTCATATGATGGATTAGGGTTTTTGAATGTGTCTAGAGATCTAGAGCTTCTTGAAAGTGGCTTGAGTTGCAAATAATGTTATTAGGGTTTTCTAGTTTTCATATGATGGATTAGGATTTTTGAATGTGTCTGGCAATCTAGAGCTTCTTGTGTGTGGCTTGAGTTGCAAATGATGTTGTTAGGGTTTTCTAGTTTTCATATGATGGATTAGGGTTTTTGAATGTGTCTAGAGATCTAGAGCTTTTTGAAAGTGGCTTGGGCTACAAATGATCTTATTAGGGTTTTCTAGTTTTCATATGATGGATTAGGGATTTTGAATATGTCTAGAGATCTAGAGCATCTTGAAAATGGCTTGAGTTGCAAATGATTTTATTAGGGTTTTCTAGTTATCAAATGACGGATTAGGGTTTTTGAATGTGTCTAGAGATCTAGAGCTTCTTGAGAGTTGCTTGTGTTGTAACTGATGTTATTAGGGTTTTCTAGTTTTCTTATGATGGATTAGGGTTTTTAAATGTGTCTAGAGATCTAGATCTTCTTGAAAGTGGCTTGAGTTGCAATTGATGCTATTAGGGTTTTCTAGTTTTCATATGATGGATTATGGTTTTTTCAATGTGTCTAGATATCTAAAGCTTCTTGAGAGTGGATTGAGTTGCAAATGATGTTATTAGGGTTTTTTAGTTTTCATATGATGGATTAGGGTTTTTGAATGTGTCTAGAGATCTAGAGCTTCTTGAAAGTGGCTTGAGTTGCAAATGATGTTATTAGGGTTTTCTAGTTTTCATATGATGGATTAGGGTTTTTGAATCTGTCTAGAGATCTAAAGCTTCTTGAGAGTGGCTTGAGTTGCAAATGATGTTATTAGGGGTTTTCTAGTTTTCATATGTTGGAGTAGGGTTTTTGAATGTATCTAAAGATCTAGAGCTTCTTGAGAGTTGCTTGAGTTGTAACTGATGTTATTAGGGTTTTCTAGTTTTCATATGATGAATTAGGATTTTAAATGTGTCTACAGATCTAAAGCTTCTTGAGAATGGCTTGAGTTGCAAATGATGTTATTAGGGTTTTCTAGTTTTCATATGATGGATTAGGGTTTTTGAATGTGTCTAGAGATCTAGAGCTTCTTGAAAGTGGCTTGAGTTGCAAATAATGTTATTAGGATTTTCTAGTTTTCATATGATGGATTAAGGTTTTTGAATGTGTCTAGAGATCTAGAGCTTCTTGAAAGTGGCTTGAGTTGCAAATGATGTTATTAGGGTTTTCTAGTCTTCATATGATGGATTTGGGTTTTTGAATCTGTCTAGAGATCTAAAGCTTCTTGAGAGTGGCTTGAGTTGCAAATGATGTTATTAGGGGTTTTCTAATTTTCATATGTTGGATTAGGGTTTTTGAATGTATCTAAATATCTAGATCTTCTTGAGAGTTGCTTGAGTTGTAACTGATGTTATTAGGGTTTTCTAGTTTTCATATGATGAATTAGGATTTTAAATGTGTCTACAAATCTAAAGCTTCTTGAGAATGGCTTGAGTTGCAAATGATGATATTAGGGTTTCTAGTTTTCATATGATGGATTAGGGTTTTTGAATGTGTCTAGAGATCTAAAACTTCTTGAAAGCGGATTAAGTTGCAAATGATGTTATTAGGGTTTTCTAGTTTTCATATGATGGATTAGGGTTTTTGAATGTGTCTAGAGATCTAGAGATTCTTGAGAGTGGCTTGAGTTGCAAATGATGTTATTAGGGTTTTCTAATTTTCATATGATGGATTAGGGTTTTTGAATGTGTCTAGAGATCTAGAGCTTCTTGAAAGTGGCTTGAGTTGCAAATAATGTTATTAGGATTTTCTTGTTTTCATATGATGAATTAGGGTTTTTGAATGTGTCTGGCAATCTAGAGCTTTTTGAGTGTGGCTTGAGTTGCAAATGATGTTGTTAGGGTTTTCTAGATTTCATATGATGGATTAGGGTTTTTGAATGTGTCTAGAGATCTAGAGCTTCTTGAAAGTGGCTTGGGCTGCAAATGATCTTATTAGGGCTTTCTAGTTTTCATATGATGGATTAGGGATTTTGAATGTATCTAGAGATCTAGAGCTTCTTGAAAATGGCTTGAGTTGCAAATGATTTTATTAGGGTTTTCTAGTTATCATATGACGGATTAGGGTTTTTGAATGTGTCTAGAGATCTAGAGCTTGTTGAGAGTTGCTTGTGTTGTAACTGATGTTATTAGGGTTTTCTAGTTTTCTTATGATGGATTAGGGTTTTTAAATGTGTCTAGAGATCTAGATCTTCTTGAAAGTGGCTTGAGTTGCAATTGATGCTATTAGGGTTTTCTAGTTTTCATATGATGGATTATGGTTTTTCAATGTGTCTAGATATCTAAAGCTTCTTGAGAGTGGATTGAGTTGCAAATGATGTTATTAGGGTTTTTTAGTTTTCATATGATGGATTAGGGTTTTTGAATGTGTCTAGAGATCTAGAGCTTCTTGAAAGTGGCTTGAGTTGCAAATGATGTTATTAGGGTTTTCTAGTTTTCATATGATGGATTAGGGTTTTTGAATCTGTCTAGAGATCTAAAGCTTCTTGAGAGTGGCTTGAGTTGCAAATGATGTTATTAGGGGTTTTCTAGTTTTCATATGTTGGAGTAGGGTTTTTGAATGTATCTAAAGATCTAGAGCTTCTTGAGAGTTGCTTGAGTTGTAACTGATGTTATTAGGGTTTTCTAGTTTTCATATGATGAATTAGGATTTTAAATGTGTCTACAGATCTAAAGCTTCTTGAGAATGGCTTGAGTTGCAAATGATGTTATTAGGGTTTTCTAGTTTTCATATGATGGATTAGGGTTTTTGAATGTGTCTAGAGATCTAGAGCTTCTTGAAAGTGGCTTGAGCTGCAAATAATGTTATTAGGATTTTCTAGTTTTCATATGATGGATTAAGGTTTTTGAATGTGTCTAGAGATCTAGAGCTTCTTGAAAGTGGCTTGAGTTACAAATGATGTTATTAGGGTTTTCTAGTCTTCATATGATGGATTTGGGTTTTTGAATCTGTCTAGAGATCTAAAGCTTCTTGAGAGTGGCTTGAGTTGCAAATGATGTTATTAGGGGTTTTCTAATTTTCATATGTTGGATTAGGGTTTTTGAATGTATCTAAATATCTAGATCTTCTTGAGAGTTGCTTGAGTTGTAACTGATGTTATTAGGGTTTTCTAGTTTTCATATGATGAATTAGGATTTTAAATGTGTCTACAGATCTAAAGCTTCTTGAGAATGGCTTGAGTTGCAAATGATGATATTAGGGTTTCTAGTTTTCATATGATGGATTAGGGTTTTTGAATGTGTCTAGAGATCTAAAACTTCTTGAAAGCGGATTAAGTTGCAAATGATGTTATTAGGGTTTTCTAGTTTTCATATGATGGATTAGGGTTTTTGAATGTGTCTAGAGATCTAGAGATTCTTGAGAGTGGCTTGAGTTGCAAATGATGTTATTAGGGTTTTCTAATTTTCATATGATGGATTAGGGTTTTTGAATGTGTCTAGAGATCTAGAGCTTCTTGAAAGTGGCTTGAGTTGCAAATAATGTTATTAGGGTTTTCTTGTTTTCATATGATGAATTAGGGTTTTTGAATGTGTCTGGCAATCTAGAGCTTTTTGAGTGTGGCTTGAGTTGCAAATGATGTTGTTAGGGTTTTCTAGATTTCATATGATGGATTAGGGTTTTTGAATGTGTCTAGAGATCTAGAGCTTCTTGAAAGTGGCTTGGGCTGCAAATGATCTTATTAGGGCTTTCTAGTTTTCATATGATGGATTAGGGATTTTGAATGTATCTAGAGATCTAGAGCTTCTTGAAAATGGCTTGAGTTGCAAATGATTTTATTAGGGTTTTCTAGTTATCATATGACGGATTAGGGTTTTTGAATGTGTCTAGAGATCTAGAGCTTGTTGAGAGTTGCTTGTGTTGTAACTGATGTTATTAGGGTTTTCTAGTTTTCTTATGATGGATTAGGGTTTTTAAATGTGTCTAGAGATCTAGATCTTCTTGAAAGTGGCTTGAGTTGCAATTGATGCTATTAGGGTTTTCTAGTTTTCATATGATGGATTAGGGTTTTTAAATGTGTCTAGAGATCTAGAGCTTCTTGAAAGTGGCTTGAGTTGCAAATGATGTTATGAGGGTTTTCTAGTTTTCATATGATGGATTAGGGTTTTTTAATCTGTCTAGAGATCTCAAGCTTCTTGAGAGTGGCTTGAGTTGCAAATGATGTTATTAGGGGTTTTCTAGTTTTCATATGTTGGAGTAGGGTTTTTTAATCTGTCTAGAGATCTCAAGCTTCTTGAGAGTGGCTTGAGTTGCAAATGATGTTATTAGGGGTTTTCTAGTTTTCATATGTTGGAGTAGGGTTTTTGAATGTATCTAAAGATCTAGAGCTTCTTGAGAGTTGCTTGAGTTGTAACTGATGTTATTAGGGTTTTCTAGTTTTCATATGATGGATTAGGGTTTTAAATGTGTCTACAGATCTAAAGCTTCTTGAGAATGGCTTGAGTTGCAAATGATGTTATTAGGGTTTTCTAGTTTTCATATGATAGATTAGGGTTTTTGAATGTGTCTAGAGATCTAGAGCTTCTTGAAAGTGGCTTGAGTTGCAAATAATGTTATTAGGGTTTTCTAATTTTCATATGATGGATTAAGGTTTTTGAATGTGTCTAGAGATCTAGAGCTTCTTGAAAGTGGCTTGAGTTGCAATGATGTTATTAGGGTTTTCTATTTTTCATATGATGGATTTGGGTTTTTGAATCTGTCTAGAGATCTAAAGCTTCTTGAGAGTGGCTTGAGTTGCAAATGATGTTATTAGGGGTTTTCTAGTTTTCATATGTTGGATTAGGGTTTTTGAATGTATCTAAAGATCTAGAGCTTCATGAGTGTTGCTTGAGTTGTAACTGATGTTATTAGGGTTTTCTAGTTTTCATATGATGAATTAGGATTTTAAATGTGTCTACAGATCTAAAGCTTCTTGAGAATGGCTTGAGTTGCAAATGATGATATTAGGGTTTCTAGTTTTCATATGATGGATTAGGGTTTTTGAATGTGTCTAGAGATCTAAAACTTCTTGAAAGCGGCTTGAGTTGCAAATGATGTTATTAGGGTTTTCTAGTTTTCATATGATGGATTAGGGTTTTTGAATGTGTCTAGAGATCTAGAGATTCTTGAGAGTGGCTTGAGTTGCAAATAATGTTATTAGGGTTTTCTAGTTTTCATATGATGGATTAGGGTTTTCGAATGTGTCTAGAGATCTAGAGCTTCTTGAAAGTGGCTTGAGTTGCAAATTATGTTATTAGGGTTTTCTAGTTTTCATATGATGGATTAAGGTTTTTGAATGTGTCTAGAGATCTAGAGCTTCTTGAAAGTGGCTTGAGTTGCAAATGATGTTATTAGGGTTTTCTAGTTTTCATATGATGGATTTGGGTTTTTGAATCTGTCTAGAGATCTAAAGCTTCTTGAGAGTGGCTTGAGTTGCAAATGATGTTATTAGGGGTTTTCTAGTTTTCATATGTTGGATTAGGGTTTTTGAATGTATCTAAAGATCTAGAGCTTCATGAGTGTTGCTTGAGTTGTAACTGATGTTATTAGGGTTTTCTAGTTTTCATATGATGAATTAGGATTTTAAATGTGTCTACAGATCTAAAGCTTCTTGAGAATGGCTTGAGTTGCAAATGATGATATTAGGGTTTCTAGTTTTCATATGATGGATTAGGGTTTTTGAATGTGTCTAGAGATCTAAAACTTCTTGAAAGCGGCTTGAGTTGCAAATGATGTTATTAGGGTTTTCTAGTTTTCATATGATGGATTAGGGTTTTTGAATGTGTCTAGAGATCTAGAGATTCGTGAGAGTGGCTTGAGTTGCAAATAATGTTATTAGGGTTTTCTAGTTTTCATATGATGGATTAGGGTTTTCGAATGTGTCTAGAGATCTAGAGCTTCTTGAAAGTGGCTTGAGTTGCAAATTATGTTATTAGGGTTTTCTAGTTTTCATATGATGGATTAAGGTTTTTGAATGTGTCTAGAGATCTAGAGATTCTTGAGAGTGGCTTGAGTTGCAAATAATGTTATTAGGGTTTTCTAGTTTTCATATGATGGATTAGGGTTTTCGAATGTGTCTAGAGATCTAGAGCTTCTTGAAAGTGGCTTGAGTTGCAAATTATGTTATTAGGGTTTTCTAGTTTTCATATGATGGATTAAGGTTTTTGAATGTGTCTAGAGATCTAGAGCTTCTTGAAAGTGGCTTGAGTTGCAAATGATGTTATTAGGGTTTTCTAGTTTTCATATGATGGATTTGGGTTTTTGAATCTGTCTAGAGATCTAAAGCTTCTTGAGAGTGGCTTGAGTTGCAAATGATGTTATTAGGGGTTTTCTAGTTTTCATATGTTGGATTAGGGTTTTTGAATGTATCTAAAGATCTAGAGCTTCATGAGTGTTGCTTGAGTTGTAACTGATGTTATTAGGGTTTTCTAGTTTTCATATGATGAATTAGGATTTTAAATGTGTCTACAGATCTAAAGCTTCTTGAGAATGGCTTGAGTTGCAAATGATGATATTAGGGTTTCTAGTTTTCATATGATGGATTAGGGTTTTTGAATGTGTCTAGAGATCTAAAACTTCTTGAAAGCGGCTTGAGTTGCAAATGATGTTATTAGGGTTTTCTAGTTTTCATATGATGGATTAGGGTTTTTGAATGTGTCTAGAGATCTAGAGATTCTTGAGAGTGGCTTGAGTTGCAAATAATGTTATTAGGGTTTTCTAGTTTTCATATGATGGATTAGGGTTTTCGAATGTGTCTAGAGATCTAGAGCTTCTTGAAAGTGGCTTGAGTTGCAAATTATGTTATTAGGGTTTTCTAGTTTTCATATGATGGATTAAGGTTTTTGAATGTGTCTAGAGATCTAGAGCTTCTTGAAAGTGGCTTGAGTTGCAAATGATGTTATGAGGGTTTTCTAGTTTTCATATGTTGGAGTAGGGTTTTTTAATCTGTCTAGAGATCTCAAGCTTCTTGAGAGTGGCTTGAGTTGCAAATGATGTTATTAGGGGTTTTCTAGTTTTCATATGTTGGAGTAGGGTTTTTGAATGTATCTAAAGATCTAGAGCTTCTTGAGAGTTGCTTGAGTTGTAACTGATGTTATTAGGGTTTTCTAGTTTTCATATGATGGATTAGGGTTTTAAATGTGTCTACAGATCTAAAGCTTCTTGAGAATGGCTTGAGTTGCAAATGATGTTATTAGGGTTTTCTAGTTTTCATATGATAGATTAGGGTTTTTGAATGTGTCTAGAGATCTAGAGCTTCTTGAAAGTGGCTTGAGTTGCAAATAATGTTATTAGGGTTTTCTAATTTTCATATGATGGATTAAGGTTTTTGAATGTGTCTAGAGATCTAGAGCTTCTTGAAAGTGGCTTGAGTTGCAATGATGTTATTAGGGTTTTCTATTTTTCATATGATGGATTTGGGTTTTTGAATCTGTCTGGAGATCTAAAGCTTCTTGAGAGTGGCTTGAGTTGCAAATGATGTTATTAGGGGTTTTCTAGTTTTCATATGTTGGATTAGGGTTTTTGAATGTATCTAAAGATCTAGAGCTTCATGAGTGTTGCTTGAGTTGTAACTGATGTTATTAGGGTTTTCTAGTTTTCATATGATGAATTAGGATTTTAAACGTGTCTACAGATCTAAAGCTTCTTGAGAATGGCTTGAGTTGCAAATGATGATATTAGGGTTTCTAGTTTTCATATGATGGATTAGGGTTTTTGAATGTGTCTAGAGATCTAAAACTTCTTGAAAGCGGCTTGAGTTGCAAATGATGTTATTAGGGTTTTCTAGTTTTCATATGATGGATTAGGGTTTTTGAATGTGTCTAGAGATCTAGAGCTTGTTGAGAGTTGCTTGTGTTGTAACTGATGTTATTAGGGTTTTCTAGTTTTCTTATGATGGATTAGGGTTTTTAAATGTGTCTAGAGATCTAGATCTTCTTGAAAGTGGCTTGAGTTGCAATTGATGCTATTAGGGTTTTCTAGTTTTCATATGATGGATTAGGGTTTTTAAATGTGTCTAGAGATCTAGAGCTTCTTGAAAGTGGCTTGAGTTGCAAATGATGTTATGAGGGTTTTCTAGTTTTCATATGATGGATTTGGGTTTTTGAATCTGTCTAGAGATCTAAAGCTTCTTGAGAGTGGCTTGAGTTGCAAATGATGTTATTAGGGGTTTTCTAGTTTTCATATGTTGGATTAGGGTTTTTGAATGTATCTAAATATCTAGAGCTTCTTGAGAGTTGCTTGAGTTGTAACTGATGTTATTAGGGTTTTGTAGTTTTCATATGATGAATTAGGATTTTAAATGTGTCTACAGATCTAAAGCTTCTTGAGAATGGCTTGAGTTGCAAATGATGATATTAGGGTTTCTAGTTTTCATATGATGGATTAGGGTTTTTGAATGTGTCTAGAGATCTAAAACTTCTTGAAAGCGGCTTGAGTTACAAATGATGTTATTAGGGTTTTCTAGTTTTCATATGATGGATTAGGGTTTTTGAATGTGTCTAGAGATCTAGAGATTCTTGAGAGTGGCTTGAGTTGCAAATGATGTTATTAGGGTTTTCTAATTTTCATATGATGGATTAGGGTTTTTGAATGTGTCTAGAGATCTAGAGCTTCTTGACAATGGCTTGAGTTGCAAATGATTTTATTAGGGTTTTCTAGTTATCATATGATGGATTAGGGTTTTTGAATGTGTCTAGAGATCTAGAGCTTCTTGAGAGTTGCTTGTGTTGTAACTGATGTTATTAGAGTTTTCTAGTTTTCATATGATGGATTTGGGTTTTTAAATGTGTCTAGAGATCTAGAGCTTCTTGAAAGTGGCTTGAGTTGCAAATAATGTTATTAGGGTTTTCTAGTTTTCATATGATAGATTAGGGTTTTTGAATATGTCTGGCAATCTAGAGATTCTTGAGTGTGGCTTGAGTTGCAAATGATGTTGTTAGGGTTTTCTAGTTTTCATATGATGGATTAGGGTTTTTGAATGTGTATAGAGATCTAGAGCTTCTTGAAAGTGGCTTGGGCTGCAAATGATCTTATTAGGGTTTTCTAGTTTTCATATGATGGATTAGGGATTTTGAATGTGTCTAGAGATCTAGAGCTTCTTGAAAATGGCTTGAGTTGCAAATGATTTTATTAGGGTTTTCTAGTTATCATATGACGGATTTGGGTTTTTGAATGTGTCTAGAGATCTAGAGCTTCTTGAGAGTTGCTTGTGTTGTAACTGATGTTATTAGAGTTTTCTAGTTTTCATATGATGGATTTGGGTTTTTAAATGTGTCTAGAGATCTAGAGCTTCTTGAAAGTGGCTTGAGTTGCAAATAATGTTATTAGGGTTTTCTAGTTTTCATATGATGGATCAGGGTTTTTGAATGTGTCTAGAGATCTAGAGCTTCTTGAGTGTGGCTTGAGTTGCAAATGATGTTGTTAGGGTTTTCTAGTTTTCATATGATGGATTAGGGTTTTTGAATGTGTCTAGAGATCTAGAGCTTCTTGAAAGTGGCTTGTGTTGCAAATGATCTTATTAGGGTTTTCTAGTTTTCATATGATGGATTAGGGATTTTGAATATGTCTAGAGATCTAGAGCTTCTTGAAAATGGCTTGAGTTGCAAATGATTTTATTAGGGTTTTCTAGTTAGCATATGACGGATTAGGGTTTTTGAATGTGTCTAGAGATCTAGAGCTTCTTCAGAGTTGCTTGTGTTGTAACTGATGTTATTAGGGTTTTCTAGTTTTCTTATGATGGATTAGGGTTTTTAAATGTGTCTAGAGATCTAGAGCTTCTTGAAAGTGGCTTGAGTTGCAAATAATGTTATTAGGGTTTTCTAGTTTTCATATGATGGATTAGGGTTTTTGAATGTGTCTGGCAATCTAGAGCTTCTTGAGTGTGGCTTGAGTTGCAAATTATGTTGTTAGGGTTTTCTAGTTTTCATATGATGGATTAGGGTTTTTGAATGTGTCTAGAGATCTAGAGCTTCTTGAAAGTGGCTTGGGCTGCAAATGATCTTATTAGGGTTTTCTAGTTTTCATATGATGGATTAGGGATTTTGAATGTGTCTAGAGATCTAGAGCTTCTTGAAAATGGCTTGAGTTGCAAATGATTTTATTAGGGTTTTCTAGTTTTCATATGTCGGATTAGGGTTTTTGAATGTGGCTTGAGTTGCAAATTATGTTATTAGGGTTTTCTAGTTTTCATATGATGGATTAGGGTTTTTGAATGTGTCTAGAGATCTAAAACTTCTTGAAAGCGGCTTGAGTTGCAAATGATGTTATTAGGGTTTTCTAGTTTTCATATGATGGATTAGGGTTTTTGAATGTGTCTAGAGATCTAGAGATTCTTGAGAGTGGCTTGAGTTGCAAATAATGTTATTAGGGTTTTCTAGTTTTCATATGATGGATTAGGGTTTTCGAATGTGTCTAGAGATCTAGAGCTTCTTGAAAGTGGCTTGAGTTGCAAATTATGTTATTAGGGTTTTCTAGTTTTCATATGATGGATTAAGGTTTTTGAATGTGTCTAGAGATCTAGAGCTTCTTGAAAGTGGCTTGAGTTGCAAATGATGTTATTAGGGTTTTCTAGTTTTCATATGATGGATTTGGGTTTTTGAATCTGTCTAGAGATCTAAAGCTTCTTGAGAGTGGCTTGAGTTGCAAATGATGTTATTAGGGGTTTTCTAGTTTTCATATGTTGGATTAGGGTTTTTGAATGTATCTAAAGATCTAGAGCTTCATGAGTGTTGCTTGAGTTGTAACTGATGTTATTAGGGTTTTCTAGTTTTCATATGATGAATTAGGATTTTAAATGTGTCTACAGATCTAAAGCTTCTTGAGAATGGCTTGAGTTGCAAATGATGATATTAGGGTTTCTAGTTTTCATATGATGGATTAGGGTTTTTGAATGTGTCTAGAGATCTAAAACTTCTTGAAAGCGGCTTGAGTTGCAAATGATGTTATTAGGGTTTTCTAGTTTTCATATGATGGATTAGGGTTTTTGAATGTGTCTAGAGATCTAGAGATTCTTGAGAGTGGCTTGAGTTGCAAATAATGTTATTAGGGTTTTCTAGTTTTCATATGATGGATTAGGGTTTTCGAATGTGTCTAGAGATCTAGAGCTTCTTGAAAGTGGCTTGAGTTGCAAATTATGTTATTAGGGTTTTCTAGTTTTCATATGATGGATTAAGGTTTTTGAATGTGTCTAGAGATCTAGAGCTTCTTGAAAGTGGCTTGAGTTGCAAATGATGTTATTAGGGTTTTCTAGTTTTCATATGATGGATTTGGGTTTTTGAATCTGTCTAGAGATCTAAAGCTTCTTGAGAGTGGCTTGAGTTGCAAATGATGTTATTAGGGGTTTTCTAGTTTTCATATGTTGGATTAGGGTTTTTGAATGTATCTAAAGATCTAGAGCTTCTTGAGAGTTGCTTGAGTTGTAACTGATGTTATTTGGGTTTTCTAGTTTTCATATGATGAATTAGGATTTTAAATGTGTCTACAGATCTAAAGCTTCTTGAGAATGGCTTGAGTTGCAAATGATGTTATTAGGGTTTTCAAGTTTTCATATGATGGATTAGGGTTTTTGAATGTGTCTAGAGATCTAGAGCTTCTTGAAAGTGGCTTGAGTTGCAAATAATGTTATTAGGGTTTTCTAGTTTTCATATGATGGATTAAGGTTTTTGAATGTGTCTAGAGATCTAGAGCTTCTTGAAAGTGGCTTGAGTTGCAATGATGATATTAGGGTTTTCTAGTTTTCATATGATGGATTTGGGTTTTTGAATCTGTCTAGAGATCTAAAGCTTCTTGAGAGTGGCTTGAGTTGCAAATGATGTTATTAGGGGTTTTCTAGTTTTCATATGTTGGATTAGGGTTTTTGAATGTATCTAAATATCTAGAGCTTCTTGAGAGTTGCTTGAGTTGTAACTGATGTTATTAGGGTTTTGTAGTTTTCATATGATGAATTAGGATTTTAAATGTGTCTACAGATCTAAAGCTTCTTGAGAATGGCTTGAGTTGCAAATGATGATATTAGGGTTTCTAGTTTTCATATGATGGATTAGGGTTTTTGAATGTGTCTAGAGATCTAAAACTTCTTGAAAGCGGCTTGAGTTACAAATGATGTTATTAGGGTTTTCTAGTTTTCATATGATGGATTAGGGTTTTTGAATGTGTCTAGAGATCTAGAGATTCTTGAGAGTGGCTTGAGTTGCAAATGATGTTATTAGGGTTTTCTAATTTTCATATGATGGATTAGGGTTTTTGAATGTGTCTAGAGATCTAGAGCTTCTTGACAATGGCTTGAGTTGCAAATGATTTTATTAGGGTTTTCTAGTTATCATATGACGGATTAGGGTTTTTGAATGTGTCTAGAGATCTAGAGCTTCTTGAGAGTTGCTTGTGTTGTAACTGATGTTATTAGAGTTTTCTAGTTTTCATATGATGGATTTGGGTTTTTAAATGTGTCTAGAGATCTAGAGCTTCTTGAAAGTGGCTTGAGTTGCAAATAATGTTATTAGGGTTTTCTAGTTTTCATATGATAGATTAGGGTTTTTGAATATGTCTGGCAATCTAGAGATTCTTGAGTGTGGCTTGAGTTGCAAATGATGTTGTTAGGGTTTTCTAGTTTTCATATGATGGATTAGGGTTTTTGAATGTGTATAGAGATCTAGAGCTTCTTGAAAGTGGCTTGGGCTGCAAATGATCTTATTAGGGTTTTCTAGTTTTCATATGATGGATTAGGGATTTTGAATGTGTCTAGAGATCTAGAGCTTCTTGAAAATGGCTTGAGTTGCAAATGATTTTATTAGGGTTTTCTAGTTATCATATGACGGATTAGGGTTTTTGAATGTGTCTAGAGATCTAGAGCTTCTTGAGAGTTGCTTGTGTTGTAACTGATGTTATTAGAGTTTTCTAGTTTTCATATGATGGATTTGGGTTTTTAAATGTGTCTAGAGATCTAGAGCTTCTTGAAAGTGGCTTGAGTTGCAAATAATGTTATTAGGGTTTTCTAGTTTTCATATGATGGATCAGGGTTTTTGAATGTGTCTAGAGATCTAGAGCTTCTTGAGTGTGGCTTGAGTTGCAAATGATGTTGTTAGGGTTTTCTAGTTTTCATATGATGGATTAGGGTTTTTGAATGTGTCTAGAGATCTAGAGCTTCTTGAAAGTGGCTTGTGTTGCAAATGAGCTTATTAGGGTTTTCTAGTTTTCATATGATGGATTAGGGATTTTGAATATGTCTAGAGATCTAGAGCTTCTTGAAAATGGCTTGAGTTGCAAATGATTTTATTAGGGTTTTCTAGTTAGCATATGACGGATTAGGGTTTTTGAATGTGTCTAGAGATCTTGAGCTTCTTCAGAGTTGCTTGTGTTGTAACTGATGTTATTAGGGTTTTCTAGTTTTCTTATGATGGATTAGGGTTTTTAAATGTGTCTAGAGATCTAGAGCTTCTTGAAAGTGGCTTGAGTTGCAAATAATGTTATTAGGGTTTTCTAGTTTTCATATGATGGATTAGGGTTTTTGAATGTGTCTGGCAATCTAGAGCTTCTTGAGTGTGGCTTGAGTTGCAAATTATGTTGTTAGGGTTTTCTAGTTTTCATATGATGGATTAGGGTTTTTGAATGTGTCTAGAGATCTAGAGCTTCTTGAAAGTGGCTTGGGCTGCAAATGATCTTATTAGGGTTTTCTAGTTTTCATATGATGGATTAGGGATTTTGAATGTGTCTAGAGATCTAGAGCTTCTTGAAAATGGCTTGAGTTGCAAATGATTTTATTAGGGTTTTCTAGTTTTCATATGTCGGATTAGGGTTTTTGAATGTGTCTAGAGATCTAGAGCTTCTTCAGAGTTGCTTGTGTTGTAACTGATTTTATTAGGGTTTTCTAGTTTTCTTATGATGGATTAGGGTTTTTAAATGTTTCTAGAGATCTAGAGCTTCTTGAAAGTGGCTTGAGTTGCAAATAATGTTATTAGGGTTTTCTAGTTTTCATATGATGGATTAGGGTTTTTGAATGTGTCTGGCAATCTAGAGCTTCTTGAGTGTGGCTTGAGTTGCAAATTATG
This sequence comes from Cichorium intybus, assembly GCA_023525715.1. Classification (NCBI taxonomy): domain Eukaryota; kingdom Viridiplantae; phylum Streptophyta; class Magnoliopsida; order Asterales; family Asteraceae; genus Cichorium; species Cichorium intybus. Next base: position 64,743,043 of record CM042017.1, on the reverse strand, counting down.
TTGTTAGGGTTTTCTAGTTTTCATATGATGGATTAGGGTTTTTGAATGTGTCTAGAGATCTAGAGCTTCTTGAAAGTGGCTTGGGCTGCAATTGATCTTATTAGGGTTTTCTAGTTTTCATATGATGGATTAGGGATTTTGAATGTGTCTAGAGATCTAAAGCTTCTTGAGAATGGCTTGAGTTGCAAATGATGTTATTAGGGTTTTCTAGTTTTCATATGATGGATTAGGGTTTTTGAATGTGTCTAGAGATCTAGAGCTTCTTGAAAGTGGCTTGAGTTGCAAATAATGTTATTAGGGTTTTCTAGTTTTCATATGATGGATTAAGGTTTTTGAATGTGTCTAGAGATCTAGAGCTTCTTGAAAGTGGCTTGAGTTGCAAATGATGTTATTAGGGTTTTCTAGTTTTCATATGATGGATTTGGGTTTTTGAATCTGTCTAGAGATCTAAAGCTTCTTGAGAGTGGCTTGAGTTGCAAATGATGTTATTAGGGGTTTTCTAGTTTTCATATGTTGGATTAGGGTTTTTGAATGTATCTAAAGATTTAGAGCTTCTTGAGAGTTGCTTGAGTTGTAACTGATGTTATTAGGGTTTTCTAGTTTTCATATGATGAATTAGGATTTTAAATGTGTCTATAGATTTAAAGCTTCTTGAGAATGGCTTGAGTTGCAAATGATGTTATTAAGGTTTTCTAGTTTTCATATGATGGATTAGGGTTTTTGAATGTGTCTAGAGATCTAGAGCTTCTTGAAAGTGGCTTGAGTTGCAAATAATGTTATTAGGGTTTTCTAGTTTTTATATGATGGATTAAGGTTTTTGAATGTGTCTAGAGATCTAGAGCTTCTTGAAAGTGGCTTGAGTTGCAATGATGTTATTAGGGTTTTCTAGTTTTCATTTGATGGATTTGGGTTTTTGAATCTGTCTAGAGATCTAAAGCTTCTTGAGAGTGGCTTGAGTTGCAAATGATGTTATTAGGGGTTTTCTAGTTTTCATATGTTGGATTAGGGTTTTTGAATGTATCTAAATATCTAGAGCTTCTTGAGAGTTGCTTGAGTTGTAACTGATGTTATTAGGGTTTTCTAGTTTTCATATGATGAATTAGGATTTTAAATGTGTCTACAGATCTAAAGCTTCTTGATAATGGCTTGAGTTGCAAATGATGATATTAGGGTTTCTAGTTTTCATATGATGGATTAGGGTTTTTGAATGTGTCTAGAGATCTAAAACTTCTTGAAAGCAGCTTGAGTTGCAAATGATGTTATTAGGGTTTTCTAGTTTTCATATGATGGATTAGGGTTTTTGAATGTGTCTAGAGATCTAGAGATTCTTGAGAGTGGCTTGAGTTGCAAATGATGTTATTAGGGTTTTCTAATTTTCATATGATCGATTAGGGTTTTTGAATGTGTCTAGAGATCTAGAGCTTCTTGAAAATGGCTTGAGTTGCAAATGATTTTATTAGGGTTTTCTAGTTATCATATGACGGATTAGGGTTTTTGAATGTGTCTAGAGATCTAGAGCTTCTTGAGAGTTGCTTGTGTTGTAACTGATGTTATTAGAGTTTTCTAGTTTTCATATGATGGATTTGGGTTTTTAAATGTGTCTAGAGATCTAGAGCTTATTGAAAGTGGCTTGAGTTGCAAATAATGTTATTAGGGTTTTCTAGTTTTCATATGATGGATTAGGGTTTTTGAATGTGTCTGGCAATCTAGAGCTTCTTGAGTGTGGCTTGAGTTGCAAATGATGTTGTTAGGGTTTTCTAGTTTTCATATGATTGATTAGGGTTTTTGAATGTGTATAGAGATCTAGAGCTTCTTGAAAGTGGCTTGGGCTGCAAATGATCTTATTAGGGTTTTCTAGTTTTCATATGATGGATTAGGGATTTTGAATGTGTCTAGAGATCTAGAGCTTCTTGAAAATGGCTGGAGTTGCAAATGATTTTATTAGGGTTTTCTAGTTATCATATGACAGATTAGGGTTTTTGAATGTGTCTAGAGATCTAGAGCTTCTTGAGAGTTGCTTGTGTTGTAACTGATGTTATTAGAGTTTTCTAGTTTTCATACGATGGATTTGGGTTTTTAAATGTGTCTAGAGATCTAGAGCTTCTTGAAAGTGGCTTGAGTTGCAAATAATATTATTAGGGTTTTCTAGTTTTCATATGATGGATCAGGGTTTTTGAATGTGTCTAGAGATCTAGAGCTTCTTGAGTGTGGCTTGAGTTGCAAATGATGTTGTTAGGGTTTTCTAGTTTTCATATGATGGATTAGGGTTTTTGAATGTGTCTAGAGATCTAGAGCTTCTTGAAAGTGGCTTGTGTTGCAAATTATCTTATTAGGGTTTTCTAGTTTTCATAGGATGGATTAGGGATTTTGAATATGTCTAGAGATCTAGAGCTTCTTGAAAATGGCTTGAGTTGCAAATGATTTTATTAGTGTATTCTAGTTATCATACGACGGATTAGGGTTTTTGAATGTGTCTAGAGATCTAAATCTTCTTCAGAGTTGCTTGTGTTGTAACTGATGTTATTAGGGTTTTCTAGTTTTCTTATGATGGATTAGGGTTTTTAAATGTGTCTAGAGATCTATAGCTTCTTGAAAGTGGCTTGAGTTGCAAATAATGTTATTAGGGTTTTCTAGTTTTCATTTGATGGATTAGGGTTTTTGAATGTGTCTGGCAATCGAGAGCTTCTTGAGTGTGGCTTGAGTTGCAAATTATGTTGTTAGGGTTTTCTAGTTTTCATATGATGGATTAGGGTTTTTGAATGTGTCTAGAGATCTAGAGCTTCTTGAAAGTGGCTTGGGCTGCAAATGATCTTATTAGGGTTTTCTAGTTTTCATATGATGGATTAGGGATTTTGAATGTGTCTAGAGATCTAGAGCTTCTTGAAAATGGCTTGAGTTGCAAATGATTTTATTAGGGTTTTCTAGTTATCATATGACGGATTAGGGTTTTTGAATGAGTCTAGAGATCTAGAGCTTCTTCAGAGTTGCTTGTGTTGTAACTGATGTTATTAGGGTTTTCTAGTTTTCTTATGATGGATTAGGGTTTTTAAATGTGTCTAGAGATCTAGAGCTTCTTGAAAGTGGCTTGAGTTGCAAATAATGTTATTAGGGTTTTCTAGTTTTCATATGATGGATTAGGGTTTTTGAATGTGTCTGGCAATCTAGAGCTTCTTGAATGTGGCTTGAGTTGCAAATTATGTTGTTAGGGTTTTCTAGTTTTCATATGATGGATTAGGGTTTTTGAATGTGTCTAGAGATCTAGAGCTTCTTGAAAGTGGCTTGGGCTGCAAATGATCTTATTAGGGTTTTCTAGTTTTCATATGATGGATTAGGGATTTTGAATGTGTCTAGAGATCTAGAGCTTCTTGAAAATGGCTTGAGTTGCAAATGATTTTATTAGGGTTTTCTAGTTATCATATGACGGATTAGGGTTTTTGAATGTGTCTAGAGATCTAGAGCTTCTTTAGAGTTGCTTGTGTTGTAACTGATGTTATTAGGGTTTTCTAGTTTTCATATGATGGATTAGGGTTTTTAAATGTGTCTAGAGATCTAGAGCTTCTTGAGAGTGGCTTGAGTTGCAAATGATGCTATTAGGGTTTTCTAGTTTTCATATGATGGATTATGGTTTTTGAATGTGTCTAGATATCTAGAGCTTCTTGAGAGTGGATTGAGATGCAAATGATGTTATTAGGGTTTTCTAGTTTTCATATAATGGATTAGGGTTTTTGAATGTGTCTAGAGATCTAGAGCTTCTTGAAAGTGGCTTGAGTTGCAAATAATGTTATTAGGGTTTTCTGATTTTCAAATGATGGATTAGGGTTTTTGAATGTGTCTAGAGATCCAGAGCTTCTTGAGTGTGGCTTGAGTTGCAAATGATGTTGTTAGGTTTTCTAGTTTTCATATGATGGATTAGGGTTTTTGAATGTGTCTAGAGATCTAGAGCTTCTTGAAAGTGGCTTGGGTTGCAAATGATCTTATTAGGGTTTTCTAGTTTTCATATGATGGATTAGGGATTTTGAATGTATCTAGAGATCTAGAGCTTCTTGAAAATGGCTTGAGTTGCAAATGATTTTATTAGGGTCTTCTAGTTATCATATGACGGATTAGGGTTTTTGAATGTGTCTAGAGATCTAGAGTTTCTTGAGAGTTGCTTGTGTTGTAACTGATGTTATTAGGGTTTTCTAGTTTTCTTATGATGGATTAGGGTTTTTAAATGTGTCTTGAGATCTAGAGCTTCTTGAAAGTGGCTTGAGTTGCAATTGATGCTATTAGGGTTTTCTAGTTTTCATATGATGGATTATGGTTTTTCAATATGTCTAGATATCCAGAGCTTCTTGAGAGTGGATTGAGTTGCAAATGATGTTATTAGCGTTTTCTAGTTTTCATATGATGGATTAGGGTTTTTGAATGTGTCTAGAGATCTAGAGCTTCTTGAAAGTGGCTTGAGTTGCAAATGATGTTATTAGGGTTTTCTAGTTTTCATATGATGTATTAGGGTTTTTGAATCTGTCTAGAGATCTAAAGCTTCTTGAGAGTGGCTTGAGTTGCAAATGATGTTATTAGGGGTTTTCTAGTTTTCATATGTTGGATTAGGGTTTTTGAATGTATCTAAAGATCTAGAGCTTCTTGAGAGTTGCTTGAGTTGTAACTGATGTTATTAGGGTTTTCTAGTTTTCATATGATGAATTAGGATTTTAAATGTGTCTACAGATCTAAAGCTTCTTGAGAATGGCTTGAGTTGCAAATGATGCTATTAGGGATTTCTAGTTTTCATATGATGGATTAGGGTTTTTGAATGTGTCTAGAGATCTAAAACTTCTTGAAAGCGGCTTGAGTTGCAAATGATGTTATTAGGGTTTTCTAGTTTTCATTTGATGGATTAGGGTTTTTGAATGTGTCTAGAGATCTAGAGATTCTTGAGAGTGGCTTGAGTTGCAAATGATTTTATTAGGGTTTTCTAGTTTTCATATGATGGATTAGGGTTTTTGAATGTGTCTAGAGATCTAGAGCTTCTTGAAAGTGGCTTGAGTTGCAAATAATGTTATTAGGGTTTTCTAGTTTTCATATGATGGATTAGGGTTTTTTAATGTGTCTGGCAATCTAGAGCTTCTTGAGTGTGGCTTGAGTTGCAAATGATGTTGTTAGGGTTTTCTAGTTTTCATATGATGGATTAGGGTTTTTGAATGTGTCTAGAGATCTAGAGCTTCTTGAAAGTGGCTTGGGCTGCAAATGATCTTATTAGGGTTTTCTAGTTTTCATATGATGGATTAGGGATTTTGAATGTGTCTAGAGGTCTAGAACTTCTTGAGAGTTGCTTGAGTTGCAAATGATTTTATTAGGGTCTTCTAGTTATCATATGACGGATTAGGGTTTTTGAATGTATCTAGAGATCTAGAGTTTCTTGAGAGTTGCTTATGTTGTAACTGATGTTATTAGGGTTTTCTAGTTTTCTTATGATGGATTAGGGTTTTTAAATGTGTCTAGAGATCTAGATCTTCTTGAAAGTGGCTTGAGTTGCAATTGATGCTATTAGGGTTTTCTAGTTTTCATATGATGGATTATGGTTTTTCAATGTGCCTAGATATCTAGAGCTTCTTGAGAGTGGATTGAGTTGCAAATGATGTTATTAGGGTTTTCTAGTTTTCATATGATGGATTAGGGTTTTTGAATGTGTCTAGAGATCTAGAGCTTCTTGAAAATGGCTTGAGTTGCAAATGATGTTATTAGGGTTTTCTAGTTTTCATATGATGGATTAGGGTTTTTGAATGTGTCTAGAGATCTAGAGCTTCTTGAGAGTGCTTGAGTTGCAAATGATGTTGTTAGGGGTTTTCTAGTTTTCATATGTTGGATTAGGGTTTTTGAATGTATCAAAAGATCTAGAGCTTCTTGAGAGTTGCTTGAGTTGTAACTGATGTTATCAGGGTTTTCTAGTTTTCATATGATGAATTAGGATTTTAAATGTGTCTACAGATCTAAAGCTTCTTGAGAATGGCTTGAGTTGCAAATGATTTTATTAGGGTTTTCTAGTTTTCATATGATGGATTAGGGTTTTTGAATGTGTCTAGAGATCTAGAGCTTCTTGAAAGTGGCTTGAGTTGCAAATAATGTTATTAGGGTTTTCTAGTTTTCATATGATGGATTAAGGTTATTGAATGTGTCTAGAGATCTAGAGCTTCTTGAAAGGGGCTTGAGTTGCAAATGATGTTATTAGGGTTTTCTAGTTTTCATATGATGGATTTGGGTTTTTGAATCTGTCTAGAGATCTAAAGCTTCTTGAGAGTGGCTTAAGTTGCAAATGATGTTGTTAGGGTTTTCTAGTTTTCATATGATGGATTAGGGTTTTTGAATGTGTCTAGAGATCTAGAGCTTCTTGAAAATGGCTTGAGTTGCAAATGATTTTATTAGGGTTTTGTAGTTATCATATGACGGATTAGGGTTTTTGAATGTGTCTAGAGATCTAGAGCTTCTTTAGAGTTGCTTGTGTTGTAACTGATGTTATTAGGGTTTTCTAGTTTTCTTATGATGGATTAGGGCTTTTAAATGTGTCTAGAGATCTAGAGCTTCTTGAAAGTGGCTTGAGTTGCAAATAATGTTATTAGGGTTTTCTAGTTTTCATATGATGGATTAGGATTTTTGAATGTGTCTGGCAATCTAGAGCTTCTTGAGTGTGGCTTGAGTTGCAAATGATGTTGTTAGGGTTTTCTAGTTTTCATATGATGGATTAGGGTTTTTGAATGTGTCTAGAGATCTAAAGCTTCTTGAAAGTGGCTTGGGTTGCAAATGATCTTATTAGGGTTTTCTAGTTTTCATATGATGGATTAGGGATTTTGAATGTGTCTAGAGATCTAGAGCTTCTTGAAAATGGCTTGAGTTGCAAATGATTTTATTAGGGTCTTCTAGTTATCATATGACGGATTAGGGTTTTTGAATGTGTCTAGAGATCTAGAGCTTCTTCAGAGTTGCTTGTGTTGTAACTGATGTTATTAGGGTTTTCTAGTTTTCTTATGATGGATTAGGGTTTTTAAATGTGTCTAGAGATCTAGATCTTCTTGAAAGTGGCTTGAGTTGCAATTGATGCTATTAGGGTTTTCTAGTTTTCATATGATGGATTATGGTTTTTCAATGTGCCTAGATATCTAGAGCTTCTTGAGAGTGGATTGAGTTGCAAATGATGTTATTAGGGTTTTCTAGTTTTCATATGATGGATTAGGGTTTTTGAATGTGTCTAGAGATCTAGAGCTTCTTGAAAGTGGCTTGAGTTGCAAATGATGTTATTAGGGTTTTCTAGTTTTCATATGATGGATTAGGGTTTTTGAATGTGTCTAGAGATCTAGAGCTTCTTGAGAGTGGCTTGAGTTGCAAATGATGTTGTTAGGGGTTTTTTAGTTTTCATATGTTGGATTAGGGTTTTTGAATGTATCTAAAGATCTAGAGCTTGTTGAGAGTTGCTTGAGTTGTAACTGATGTTATTAGGGTTTTCTAGTTTTCATATGATGAATTAGGATTTTAAATGTGTCTACAGATCTAAAGCTTCTTGAGAATGGCTTGAGTTGCAAATGATTTTATTAGGGTTTTCTAGTTTTCATATAATGGATTAGGGTTTTTGAATGTGTCTAGAGATCTAGAGCTTCTTGAAAGTGGCTTGAGTTGCAAATAATGTTATTAGGGTTTTCTAGTTTTCATATGATGGATTAAGGTTTTTGAATGTGTCTAGAGATCTACAGCTTCTTGAAAGGGGCTTGAGTTGCAAATGATGTTATTAGGGTTTTCTAGTTTTCATATGATGGATTTGGGTTTTTGAATCTGTCTAGAGATCTAAAGCTTCTTGAGAGTGGCTTGAGTTGCAAATGATGTTATTAGGGGTTTTCTAGTTTTCATATGATGAATTAGGGTTTTTGAATGTGTCTAGAGATCTAGAGATACTTGAGAGTGGCTTGAGTTGCAAATGATGTTATTAGGGTTTTCTAATTTTCATATGATGAATTAGGATTTTAAATGTGTCTACAGATCTAAAGCTTCTTGAGAATGGCTTGAGTTGCAAATGATGATATTAGGGTTTCTAGTTTTCATATGATGGATTAGGGTTTTTGAATGTGTCTAGAGATCTAAAACTTCTTGAAAGCGGCTTGAGTTGCAAATGATGTTATTACGGTTTTCTAGTTTTCATATGATGGATTAGGGTTTTTGAATGTGTCTAGAGATCTAGAGATACTTGAGAGTGGCTTGAGTTGCAAATGATGTTATTAGGGTTTTCTAATTTTCATATGATGGATTAGGGTTTTTGAATGTGTCTAGAGATCTAGAGCTACTTGAAAGTGGCTTGAGTTGCATATAATGTTATTAGGGTTTTCTAGTTTTCATATGATGGATTAGGGTTTTTGAATGTGTCTGGCAATCTAGAGCTTCTTGAGTGTGGCTTGAGTTGCAAATGATGTTGTTAGGGTTTTCTAGTTTTCATATGATGGATTAGGGTTTTTGAATGTGTCTAGAGATCTAGAGCTTCTTGAAACTGGCTTGGGCTGCAAATGATCTTATTAGGGTTTTCTAGTTTTCATATGATGGATTAGGGATTTTGAATGTGTCTAGAGATCTAGAGCTTCTCGAATATGGCTTGAGTTGCAAATGATTTTATTAGGGTTTTCTAGTTATCATATGACGGATTAGGGTTTTTGAATGTGTCTAGAGATCTAGAGCTTCTTGAGAGTTGCTTGTGTTGTAACTGATGTTATTAGAGTTTTCTAGTTTTCATATGATGGATTAGGGATTTTGAATGTGTCTAGAGATCTAGAGCTTCTTGAAAATGGCTTGAGTTGCAAATGATTTTATTAGGGTTTTATAGTTATCATATGATGGATTAGGGTTTTTGAATGTGTCTAGAGATCTAGAGCTTCTTTAGAGTTGCTTGTGTTGTAACTGATGTTATTAGGGTTTTCTAGTTTTCTTATGATGGATTAGGGCTTTTAAATGTGTCTAGAGATCTAGAGCTTCTTGAAAGTGGCTTGAGTTGCAAATAATGTTATTAGGGTTTTCTAGTTTTCATATGATGGATTAGGATTTTTGAATGTGTCTGGCAATCTAGAGCTTCTTGAGTGTGGCTTGAGTTGCAAATTATGTTGTTAGGGTTTTCTAGTTTTCATATGATGGATTAGGGTTTTTGAATGTGTCTAGAGATCTAGAGCTTCTTGAAAGTGGCTTGTGTTGCAAATGATCTTAATAGGGTTTTCTAGTTTTCATATGATGGATTAGGGATTTTGAATGTGTCTAGAGATCTAGAGCTTCTTGAAAATGGCTTTAGTTGCAAATGATTTTATTAGGGTTTTCTAGTTATCATATGACGGATTAGGGTTTTTGAATGTGTCTAGAGATCTAGAGCTTCTTTAGAGTTTCTTGTGTTGTTACTGATGTGATTAGGGTTTTCTAGTTTTCATATGATGGATTAGGGTTTTTAAATGTGTCTAGAGATCTAGAGCTTCTTGAAAGTGGCTTGAGTTGCAAATGATGCTATTAGGGTTTTCTAGTTTTCATATGATGGATTATGGTTTTTGAATGTGTCTAGATATCTAGAGCTTCTTGAGAGTGGATTGAGATGCAAATGATGTTATTAGGGTTTTCTAGTTTTCATATGATGGATTAGGGTTTTTGAATGTGTCTAGAGATCTAGAGCTTCTTGAGTGTGGCTTGAGTTGCAAATGATGTTGTTAGGTTTTCTAGTTTTCATATGATGGATTAGGGTTTTTGAATGTGTCTAGAGATCTAGAGCTTCTTGAAAGTGGCTTGGGTTGCAAATGATCTTATTAGGGTTTTCTAGTTTTCATATGATGGATTAGGGATTTTGAATGTGTCTAGAGATCTAGAGCTTCTTGAAAATGGCTTGAGTTGCAAATGATTTTATTAGGGTCTTCTAGTTATCATATGACGGATTAGGGTTTTTGAATGTGTCTAGAGATCTAGAGTTTCTCGAGAGTTGCTTGTGTTGTAACTGATGTTATTAGGGTTTTCTAGTTTTCTTATGATGGATTTGGGTTTTTAAATGTGTCTAGAGATCTAGAGCTTCTTGAAAGTGGCTTGAGTTGCATTTGATGCTATTAGGGTTTTCTAGTTTTCATATGATGGATTATGGTTTTTCAATGTGTCTAGATATCTAGAGCTTCTAGAGAGTGGATTGAGTTACAAATGATATTATTAGGGTTTTCTAGTTTTCATATGAAGGATTAGGGTTTTTGAATGTATCTAGAGATCTAGAGCTTCTTGAAAGTAGCTTGAGTTGCAAATGATGTTATTAGGATTTTCTAGTTTTCATATGATGGATTAGGGTTTTTGAATCTGTCTAGAGATCTAAAGCTTCTTGAGAGTGGCTTGAGTTGCAAATGATGTTATTAGGGGTTTTCTAGTTTTCATATGTTGGATTAGGGTTTTTGAATGTATCTAAAGATCTAGAGCTTCTTGAGAGTTGCTTGAGTTGTAACTGATGTTATTAGGGTTTTCTAGTTTTCATATGATGAATTAGGATTTTAAATGTGTCTACAGATCTAAAGCTTCTTGAGAATGGCTTGAGTTGCAAATGATGTTATTAGGGTTTTCTAGTTTTCATATGATGGATTAGGGTTTTTGAATGTGTCTAGAGATCTAAAACTTCTTGAAAGCGGTTTGAGTTGCAAATGATGTTATTAGGGTTTTCTAGTTTTCATATGATGGATTAGGGTTTTTGAATGTGTCTAGAGATCTAGAGATTCTTGAGAGTGGCTTGAGTTGCAAATGATGTTATTAGGGTTTTCTAGTTTTCATATGATGGATTAGGGTTTTTGAATGTGTCTAGAGATCTAGAGCTTCTTGAAAGTGGCTTGAGTTGCAAATAATGTTATTAGGGTTTTCTAGTTTTCATATGATGGATTAGGGTTTTTGAATGTGTCTGGCAATCTAGAGCTTCTTGAGTGTGGCTTGACTTGCAAATGATGTTGTTAGGGTTTTCTAGTTTTCATATGATGGATTAGGGTTTTTGAATGTGTCTAGAGATTAAGAGCTTCTTGAAAGTGGCTTGGGCTGCAAATGATCTTATTAGGGTTTTCTAGTTTTCATATGATGGATTAGGGATTTTGAATGTGTCTAGAGATCTAGAGCTTCTTGAAAATGGCTTGAGTTGCAAATGATATTATTAGGGTTTTCTAGTTATCATATGACGAATTAGGGTTTTTGAATGTGTCTAGAGATCTAGAGCTTCTTGAGAGTTGCTTGTGTGGTAACTGATGTTCTTAGGGTTTTCTAGTTTTCTTTTGATGGATTAGGGTTTTTAAATGTGTCTAGAGATCTAGAGCTTCTTGAAAGTGGCTTGAGTTGCAATTGATGCTATTAGGGTTTTCTAGTTTTCATATGATGGATTATGGTTTTTCAATATGTCTAGATATCTAGAGCTTCTTGAGAGTGGATTGAGTTGCAAATGATGTTATTAGGGTTTTCTAGTTTTCATATGATGGATTAGGGTTTTTGAATGTGTCTAGAGATCTAGAGCTTCTTGAAAGTGGCTTGAGTTGCAAATGATGTTATTAGGGTTTTCTAGTTTTCATATGATGGATTAGGGTTTTTGAATCTGTCTAGAGATCTAAAGCTTCTTGAGAGTGGCTTGAGTTGCAAATGATGTTATTAGGGGTTTTCTAGTTTTCATATGTTGGATTAGGGTTTTTGATTATATCTAAATATCTAGAGCTTCTTGAGAGTTGCTTGAGTTGTAACTGATGTTATTAGGGTTTTCTAGTTTTCATATGATGAATTAGGATTTTAAATGTGTCTACAGATCTAAAGCTTCTTGAGAATGGCTTGAGTTGCAAATGATGTTATTAGGGTTTTCTAGTTTTCATATGATGGATTAGGGTTTTTGAATGTGTCTAGAGATCTAAAACTTCTTGAAAGCGCCTTGAGTTGCAAATGATGTTATTAGGGTTTTCTAGTTTTCATATGATGGATTAGGGTTTTTGAATGTGTCTAGAGATCTAGAGATTGTTGAGAGTGGCTTGAGTTACAAATGATGTTATTAGGGTTTTCTAGTTTTCATATGATGGATTAGGGTTTTTGAATGTGTCTAGAGATCTAGAGCTTCTTGAAAGTGGCTTGAGTTGCAAATAATGTAATTAGGGTTTTCTAGTTTTCATATGATGGATTAGGGTTTTTGAATGTGTCTGGCAATCTAGAGCTTCTTGTGTGTGGCTTGAGTTGCAAATGATGTTGTTAGGGTTTTCTAGTTTTCATATGATGGATTAGGGTTTTTGAATGTGTCTAGAGATCTAGAGCTTCATGAAAGTGGCTTGGGCTGCAAATGATCTTATTAGGGTTTTCTAGATTTCATATGATGGATTAGGGATTTTGAATGTGTCTAGAGATCTAGAGCTTCTTGAAAATGGCTTTAGTTGCAAATGATTTTATTAGGGTTTTCTAGTTATCATATGACGGATTAGGGTTTTTGAATGTGTCTAGAGATCTAGAGCTTCTTGAGAGTTGCTTGTGTTGTAACTGATGTTATTAGGGTTTTCTAGTTTTCTTATGATGGATTAGGGTTTTTAAATGTGTCTAGATATCTAGAGCTTCTTGAAAGTAGCTTGAGTTGCAATTGATGCTATTTGGGTTTTCTAGTTTTCATATGATGGATTATGGTTTTTCAATGTGTCTAGATATCTAGAGCTTCTTGAGAGTGGATTGAGTTGTAAATGATGTTATTAGGGTTTTTTAGTTTTCATATGATGGATTAGGGTTTTTGAATGTGTCTAGAAATCTAGAGCTTCTTGAAAGTGGCTTGAGTTGCAAATGATGTTATTAGGGTTTTCTAGTTTTCATATGATGGATTAGGGTTTTTGAATGTGTCTAGAGATCTGGAGCTTCTTGAAAGTGGCTTGAGTTGCAAATGATGTTATTAGGGTTTTCTAGTTTTCATATGATGGATTAGGGTTTTTGAATGTGTCTAGAGATCTAGAGCTTCTTGAAAGTGGCTTGAGTTGCAAATAATGTTATTAGGGTTTTCTATTTTTCATATGATGGATTTGGGTTTTTGAATGTGTCTAGCAATCTAGAGCTTCTTGTGTGTGGCTTGAGTTGCAAATGATGTTGTTAGGGTTTTCTAGTTTTCATATGATGGATTAGGGTTTTTGAATGTGTCTAGAGATCTAGAGCTTCATGAAAGTGGCTTGGGCTGCAAATGATCTTATTAGGGTTTTCTAGATTTCATATGATGGATTAGGGATTTTGAATGTGTCTAGAGATCTAGAGCTTCTTGAAAATGGCTTTAGTTGCAAATGATTTTATTAGGGTTTTCTAGTTATCATATGACGGATTAGGGTTTTTGAATGTGTCTAGAGATCTAGAGCTTCTTGAGAGTTGCTTGTGTTGTAACTGATGTTATTAGGGTTTTCTAGTTTTCTTATGATGGATTAGGGTTTTTAAATGTGTCTAGATATCTAGAGCTTCTTGAAAGTAGCTTGAGTTGCAATTGATGCTATTAGGGTTTTCTAGTTTTCATATGATGGATTATGGTTTTTCAATGTGTCTAGATATCTAGAGCTTCTTGAGAGTGGATTGAGTTGTAAATGATGTTATTAGGGTTTTTTAGTTTTTATATGATGGATTAGGGTTTTTGAATGTGTCTAGAGATCTAGAGCTTCATGAAAGTGGCTTGGGCTGCAAATGATCTTATTAGGGTTTTCTAGATTTCATATGATGGATTAGGGATTTTGAATGTGTCTAGAGATCTAGAGCTTCTTGAAAATGGCTTTAGTTGCAAATGATTTTATTAGGGTTTTCTAGTTATCATATGACGGATTAGGGTTTTTGAATGTGTCTAGAGATCTAGAGCTTCTTGAGAGTTGCTTGTGTTGTAACTGATGTTATTAGGGTTTTCTAGTTTTCTTATGATGGATTAGGGTTTTTAAATGTGTCTAGATATCTAGAGCTTCTTGAAAGTAGCTTGAGTTGCAATTGATGCTATTTGGGTTTTCTAGTTTTCATATGATGGATTATGGTTTTTCAATGTGTCTAGATATCTAGAGCTTCTTGAGAGTGGATTGAGTTGTAAATGATGTTATTAGGGTTTTTTAGTTTTCATATGATGGATTAGGGTTTTTGAATGTGTCTAGAAATCTAGAGCTTCTTGAAAGTGGCTTGAGTTGCAAATGATGTTATTAGGGTTTTCTAGTTTTCATATGATGGATTAGGGTTTTTGAATGTGTCTAGAGATCTAGAGCTTCTTGAAAGTGGCTTGAGTTGCAAATGATGTTATTAGGGTTTTCTAGTTTTCATATGATGGATTAGGGTTTTTGAATGTGTCTAGAGATCTAGAGCTTCTTGAAAGTGGCTTGAGTTGCAAATAATGTTATTAGGGTTTTCTATTTTTCATATGATGGATTTGGGTTTTTGAATGTGTCTAGCAATCTAGAGCTTCTTGTGTGTGGCTTGAGTTGCAAATGATGTTGTTAGGGTTTTCTAGTTTTCATATGATGGATTAGGGTTTTTGAATGTGTCTAGAGATCTAGAGCTTCATGAAAGTGGCTTGGGCTGCAAATGATCTTATTAGGGTTTTCTAGATTTCATATGATGGATTAGGGATTTTGAATGTGTCTAGAGATCTAGAGCTTCTTGAAAATGGCTTTTGTTGCAAATGATTTTATTAGGGTTTTCTAGTTATCATATGACGGATTAGGGTTTTTGAATGTGTCTAGAGATCTAGAGCTTCTTGAGAGTTGCTTGTGTTGTAACTGATGTTATTAGGGTTTTCTAGTTTTCTTATGATGGATTAGGGTTTTTAAATGTGTCTAGATATCTAGAGCTTCTTGAAAGTAGCTTGAGTTGCAATTGATGCTATTAGGGTTTTCTAGTTTTCATATGATGGATTATGGTTTTTCAATGTGTCTAGATATCTAGAGCTTCTTGAGAGTGGATTGAGTTGTAAATGATGTTATTAGGGTTTTTTAGTTTTTATATGATGGATTAGGGTTTTTGAATGTGTCTAGAAATCTAGAGCTTCTTGAAAGTGGCTTGAGTTGCAAATGATGTTATTAGGGTTTTCTAGTTTTCATATGATGGATTAGGGTTTTTGAATGTGTCTAGAGATCTAGAGCTTCTTGAAAGTGGCTTGAGTTGCAAATGATGTTATTAGGGTTTTCTAGTTTTCATATGATGGATTAGGGTTTTTGAATGTGTCTAGAGATCTAGAGCTTCTTGAGAGTTGCTTGTGTTGTAACTGATGTTAATAGGGTTTTCTAGTTTTCATATGTTGGATTAGGGTTTTTGAATGTATCTAAATATGTAGAGCTTCTTGAAAGTAGCTTGAGTTGCAATTGATGTTATTAGGGTTTTCTAGTTTTCATATGATGGATTATGGTTTTTCAAGGTGTCTAGATATCTAGAGCTTCTTGAGAATGGCTTGAGTTGCAAATGATGTTATTAGGGTTTTCTAGTTTTCATATGATGGATTAGGGTTTTTGAATGTGTCTAGAGATCTAGAGCTTCTTGAAAGTGGCTTGAGTTGCAAATGATGTTATTAGGGTTTTCTAGTTTTCATATGATGGATTAGGGTTTTTGAATGTGTCTAGAGATCTAAAGCTTCTTGAGAGTGGCTTGAGTTGCAAATGATGTTATTAGGGGTTTTCTAGTTCTCATATGTTGGATTAGGGTTTTTGAATGTATCTAAAGATCTAGAGCTTCTTGAGAGTTGCTTGAGTTGTAACTGATGTTATTAGGGTTTTCTAGTTTTCATATGATGAATTAGGATTTTAAATGTGTCTACAGATCTAAAGCTTCTTGACAATGGCTTGAGTTGCAAATGATGTTATTAGGGTTTTCTAGTTTTCATATGATGGATTAGGGTTTTTGAATGTGTCTAGAGATCTAGAGCTTCTTGAAAGTGGCTTGAGTTGCAAATAATGTTATTAGGGTTTTCTAGTTTTCATATGATGGATTAGGGTTTTTGAATGTGTCTAGAGATCTAGAGCTTCTTGAAAGTGGCTTGAGTTGCAAATGATGTTATTAGGGTTTTCTAGTTTTCATATGTTGGATTAGGGTTTTTGAATGTATCTAAATATCTAGAGCTTCTTGAGAGTTGCTTGAGTTGTAACTGATGTTATTAGGGTTTTCTAGTCTTCATATGATGAATTAGGGTTTTTGATGTGTCTAGAGATCTAAAACTTCTTGAAAGCGGCTTGAGTTGCAAATGATGTTATTAGGGTTTTTTAGTTTTCATATGATGGATTAGCGTTTTTGAATGTGTCTAGAGATCTAGAGATTCTTGAGAGTGGCTTGAGTTGCAAATGATGTTAGTAGGGTTTTCTAATTTTCATATGATGGATTAGGGTTTTTGAATGTGTCTAGAGATCTAGAGCTTCTTGAAAGTGGCTTGAGTTGCAAATAATGTTATTAGGGCTTTCTAGTTTTCATATGATGGATTAGGGTTTTTGAATGTGTCTGGCAATCTAGAGCTTCTTGAGTGTGGCTTGAGTTGCAAATGATGTTGTTAGGGTTTTCTATTTTCATATGATGGATTAGGGTTTTTGAATGTGTCTAGAGATCTAGAGCTTCTTGAAAGTGGCTTGGGCTGCAAATGATCTTATTAGGGTTTTCTAGTTTTCTTATGATGGATTAGGGATTTTGAATATGTCTAGAGATCTAGAGCTTCTTGAAAATGGCTTGAGTTGCAAATGATTTTATTAGGGTTTTCTAGTTATCATATGACGGATTAGGGTTTTTGAATGTGTCTAGAGATCTAGAGCTTCTTGAGAGTTGCTTGTGTTGTAACTGATGTTATTAGAGTTTTCTAGTTTTCATATGATGGATTTGGGTTTTTAAATGTGTCTAGAGATCTAGAGCTTCTTGAAAGTGGCTTGAGTTGCAAATGATCCTATTAGGGTTTTCTAGTTTTCATATGATGGATTATGGTTTTTGAATGTGTCTAGATATCTAGAGGTTCTTGAGAGTGGATTGAGATGCAAATGATGTTATTAGGGTTTTCTAGTTTTCATATGATGGATTAGGAGTTTTGAATGTGTCTAGAGATCTAGAGCTTCTTGAAAGTGGCTTGAGTTGCAAATAATCTTATTAGGGTTTTCTAGTTTTCATATGATGGATTAGGGTTTTTGAATGTGTCTAGAGATCTAGAGC
This sequence comes from Cichorium intybus, assembly GCA_023525715.1. Lineage (NCBI taxonomy): Eukaryota > Viridiplantae > Streptophyta > Magnoliopsida > Asterales > Asteraceae > Cichorium > Cichorium intybus. The sequence continues at coordinate 64,725,913 of CM042017.1, read as the reverse complement.
TTCTTGAGTGTGGTTTGAGTTGCAAATGATGTTGTTAGGGTTTTCTAGTTTTCATATGATGGATTAGGGTTTTTGAATGTGTCTAGAGATCTAGAGCTTCTTGAAAGTGGCTTGGGTTGCAAATGATCTTATTAGGATTTTCTAGTTTTCATATGATGGATTAGGGAGTTTGAATGTGTCTAGAGATCTACAGCTTCTTGAAAATGGCTTGAGTTGCAAATGATTTTATTAGGGTTTTCTAGTTATCATATGACGGATTAGGGTTTTTGAATGTGTCTAGAGATCTAGAGCTTCTTGAGAGTTGCTTGTGTTGTAACTAATGTTATTAGGGTTTTCTAGTTTTCTTATGATGGATTAGGGTTTTTAAATGTGTCTAGAGATCTAGAGCTTCTTGAAAGTGGCTTGAGTTGCAATTGATGCTATTAAGGCTTTCTAGTTTTCATATGATGGATTAGGGTTTTTCAAAGTGTCTAGATATCTAGAGCTTCTTGAGAGTGGATTGAGTTGCAAATGATGTTATTAGGGTTTTCTAGTTTTCATATGATGGATTAGGGTTTTTGAATGTGTCTAGAGATCTAGAGCTTCTTGAAAGTGGCTTGAGTTGCAAATGATGTTATTAGGGTTTTCTAGTTTTCATATGATGGATTAGGGTTTTTGAATCTGTCTAGAGATCTAAAGCTTCTTGAGAATGGCTTGAGTTGCAAATGATGTTATTAGGGGTTTTCTAGTTTTCATATGATGGATTAGGGTTTTTGAATGTGTCTAGAGATCCAGAGCTTCTTGAAAATGGCTTGAGTTTCAAATGATTTTATTAGGGTTTTCTAGTTATCATATGACGGATTAGGGTTTTTGAATGTGTCTAGAGATCTAGAGCTTCTTGAGAGTTGCTTGTGTTGTAACTGATGTTATTAGGGTTTTCTAGTTTTCTTAAGACGGATTAGGGTTTTTAAATGTGTCTAGAGATCTAGAACTTCTTGAAAGTGGCTTGAGTTGCAATTGATGCTATTAGGGTTTTCTAGTTTTCATATGATGGATTATGGTTTTTCAATGTGTCTAGATATCTAGAGCTTCTTGAGAGTAGATTGAGTTGCAAATTATGTTATTAGGGTTTTTTAGTTTTCATATGATGGATTAGGGTTTTTGAATGTGTCTAGAGATCTAGAGCTTCTTGAAAGGGGCTTGAGTTGCAAATGATGTTATTAGGCTTTTCTAGTTTTCATATGATGGATTAGGGTTTTTGAATCTGTCTAGAGATCTAAAGCTTCTTGAGAGTGGCTTGAGTTGCAAATGATGTTATTAGGGGTTTTCTAGTTTTCATATGTTGGATTAGGGTTTTTGAATGTATCTAAAGATCTAGAGCTTCTTGAGAGTTCCTTGAGTTGTAACTGATGTTATCAGGGTTTTCTAGTTTTCATATGATGAATTAGGATTTTAAATGTGTCTACAGATCTAAAGCTTCTTGAGAATGGCTTGAGTTGCAAATGAGGTTATTAGGGTTTTCTAGTTTTCATATGACGGATTAGGGTTTTTGAATGTGTCTAGAGATCTAGAGCTTCTTGAGAGTTGCTTGTGTTGTAACTGATGTTATTAGGGTTTTCTAGTTTTCATATGATGGATTTGGGTTTTTAAATGTGTCTAGAGATCTAGAGCTTCTTGAAAGTGGCTTGAGTTGCAAATGATCCTATTAGGGTTTTCTAGTTTTCATATGATGGATTATGGTTTTTGAATGTGTCTAGATATCTAGAGCTTCTTGAGAATGGCTTGAGTTGCAAATGAGGTTATTAGGGTTTTCCAGTTTTCATATGATGGATTAGGGTTTTTGAATGTGTCTAGAGATCTACAGCTTCTTGAAAGTGGCTTGAGTTGCAAATAATGTTATTAGGGTTTTCTAGTTTTCATATGATGGATTAGGGTTTTTGAATGTGTCTAGAGATCTAGAGCTTCTTGAGTGTGGCTTGAGTTGCAAATGATGTTGTTAGGGTTTTCTAGTTTTCATATGATGGATTAGGGTTTTTGAATGTGTCTAGAGATCTAGAGCTTCTTGAAAGTGGCTTGGGTTGCAAATGATCTTATTAGGATTTTCTAGTTTTCATATGATGGATTAGGGATTTTGAATGTGTCTAGAGATCCAGAGCTTCTTGAAAATGGCTTGAGTTTCAAATGATTTTATTAGGGTTTTCTAGTTATCATATGACGGATTAGGGTTTTTGAATGTGTCTAGAGATCTAGAGCTTTTTGAGAGTTGCTTGTGTTGTAACTGATGTTATTAGGGTTTTCTAGTTTTCTTATGATGGATTAGGGTTTTTAAATTTGTCTACAGATCTAGAGCTTCTTGAAAGTGGCTTGAGTTGCAATTGATGCTATTAAGGCTTTCTAGTTTTCATATGATGGATTAGGGTTTTTAAATCTGTCTAGAGATCTAAAGCTTCTTGAAAGTGGATTGAGTTGCAAATGATGCTATTAGGGGTTTTCTAGTTTTCATATGTTGGATTAGGGTTTTTCAAAGTATCTAGATATCTAGAGCTTCTTGAGAGTTGCTTGAGTTGTAACTGATGTTATTAGGGTTTTCTAGTTTTCATATGATGGATTAGGGTTTTTCAATGTGTCTACAGATCTAAAGCTTCTTGAGAATGGCTTGAGTTGCAAATGATGTTATTAGGGTTTTCTAGTTTTCATATGATGGATTAGGGTTTTTGAATCTGTCTAGAGATCTAAAAGTTCTTGAAAGCGGCTTGAGTTGCAAATGATGTTATTAGGGTTTTCTTGGTTTCATATGATGGATTAGGGTTTTTGAATGTGTCTAGAGATCTAGAGATTCTTGAGAGTGGCTTGAGTCGCAAATGATGTTATTAGGGTTTTCTAGTTTTCATATGATAGATTAGGGTTTTTGAATGTATCTAGAGATCCAGAGATTCTTCAGAGTGGCTTGAGTTGCAAATGATGTTATTAGGGTTTTCTAGTTTTCATATGATGGATTAGGGTTTTTGAATATGTCTAGAGATCTAGAGCTTCTTGAAAGTGGCTTGAGTTGCCAATAATGTTATTAGGGTTTTCTAGTTCTCATATGATGGATTAGGGTTTTTGAATGTGTCTGACAATCTAGAGGTTCTTGAGTGTGGCTTGAGTTGCAAATGATGTTGTTAGGGTTTTCTAGTTTTCATATGTTGGATTAGGGTTTTTGAATGTGTCTAGAGATCTAGAGCTTCTTGAAAGTGGCTTGGGCTGCAAATGATCTTATTAGGGTTTTCTAGTTTTCATATGATGGATTAGGGATTTTGAATGTGTCTAGAGATCTAGAGCTTCTTGAAAATGGCTTGAGTTGCAAATAATTTTATAAGGGTTTTCTAGTTATCATATGACGGATTAGGGTTTTTGAATGTGTCTAGAGATCTAGAGCTTCTTGAGAGTTGCTTGTGTTGTAACTGATGTTATTAGGGTTTTCTAGTTTTCTTAAGATGGATTAGGGTTTTTAAATGTGTCTAGAGATCTAGAACTTCTTGAAAGTGGCTTGAGTTGCAATTGATGCTATTAGGGTTTTCTAGTTTTCATATGATGGATTATGGTTTTTCAATGTGTCTAGATATCTAGAGCTTCTTGAGAGTGGATTGAGTTGCAAATTATGTTATTAGGGTTTTTTAGTTTTCATATGATGGGTTAGGGTTTTTGAATGTGTCTAGAGATCTAGAGCTTCTTGAAAGGGGCTTGAGTTGCAAATGATGTTATTAGGCTTTTCTAGTTTTCATATGATGGATTAGGTTTTTGAATCTGTCTAGAGATCTAAAGCTTCTTGAGAGTGGCTTGAGTTGCAAATGATGTTATTAGGGGTTTTCTAGTTTTCATATGTTGGATTAGGGTTTTTGAATGTATCTAAAGATCTAGAGCTTCTTGAGAGTTGCTTGAGTTGTAACTGATGTTATCAGGGTTTTCTAGTTTTCATATGATGAATTAGGATTTTAAATGTGTCTACAGATCTAAAGCTTCTTGAGAATGGCTTGAGTTGCAAATGAGGTTATTAGGGTTTTCTAGTTTTCATATGATGGATTAGGGTTTTTGAATGTGTCTAGAGATCTAGAGCTTCTTGAAAGTGGCTTGAGTTGCAAATAATGTTATTAGGGTTTTCTAGTTTTCATATGATGGATTAGGGTTTTTGAATGTGTCTAGAGATCTAGAGCTTATTGAGTGTGGCTTGAGTTGCAAATTATGTTGTTAGGGTTTTCTAGTTTTCATATGATGGATTAGGGTTTTTGAATGTGTCTAGAGATCTAGAGCTTCTTGAAAGTGGCTTGGGTTGCAAATGATCTTATTAGGGTTTTCTAGTTTTCATATGATGGATTAGGGATTTTGAATGTGTCTAGAGATCCAGAGCTTCTTGAAAATGGCTTGAGTTGCAAATGATTTTATTAGGGTTTTCTAGTTATCATATGACGGATTAGGGTTTTTGAATGTGTCTAGAGATCTAGAGCTTCTTGAGAGTTGCTTGTGTTGTAACTGATGTTATTAGGGTTTTCTAGTTTTCTTATGATGGATTAGGGTTTTTAAATGTGTTTAGAGATCTAGAGCTTCTTGAAAGTGGCTTGAGTTGCAATTGATGCTATTAGGGTTTTCTAGTTTTCATATGATGGATTATGGTTTTTCAATGTGTCTAGATATCTAGAGCTTCTTGAGAGTGGATTGAGTTACAAATGATGTTATTAGGGTTTTCTAGTTTTCATATGATGGATTAGGGTTTTTGAATGTGTCTAGAGATCTAGAGCTTCTAGAAAGTGGCTTGAGTTGCAAATGATGTTATTAGAGTTTTCTAGTTTTCATATGATGGATTAGGGTTTTTGAATCTATCTAGAGATCTAAAGCTTCCTGAGAGTGGCTTGAGTTGCAAATGATGTTATTAGGGGTTTTCTAGTTTTCATATGTTGGATTAGGATTTTTGAATGTATCTAAAGATCTAGAGATTCTTGAGAGTTGCTTGAGTTGTAACTGATGTTATTAGGGTTTTCTAGTTTTCATATGATGAATTAGGATTTTAAATGTGTCTACAGATCTAAAGCTTCTTGAGAATGGCTTGAGTTGCAAATGATGTTATTAGGGTTTTCTAGTTTTCATATGATGGATTAGGGTTTTTGAATGTGTCTAGAGATCTAGAGATTCTTGAGAGTGGCTTGAGTTGCAAATGATGTTATTAGGGTTTTCTAGTTTTCATATGATGGATTAGGGTTTTTGAATGTGTCTAGAGATCTAGAGATTCTTGAGAGTGGCTTGAGTTGCAAATGATGTTATTAGGGTTTTCTAGTTTTCATATGATGGATTAGGGTTTTTGAATGTGTCTAGAGATCTAGAGCTTCTTGAAAGTGGCTTGAGTTGCAAATAATGTTAATTGGGGTTTTCTAGTTTTCATATGATGGATTAGGGTTTTTGAATGTGTCTGGCAATCTAGAGCTTCTTGAGTGTGGCTTGAGTTGCAAATGATGTTGTTAGGGTTTTCTAGTTTTCATATGATGGATTAGGGTTTTTGAATGTGCCTAGAGATCTAGAGCTTCTTGAAAGTGGCTTGGGCTGCAAATGATTTTATTAGGGTTTTCTAGTTTTCATATGATGGATTAGGGATTTTGAATGTCTCTAGAGATCTAGAGCTTCTTGAAAATGGCTTGAGTTGCAAATGATTTTATTAGGGTTTTCTAGTTATCATATGACGGATTAGGGTTTTTGATATGTCTAGAGATCTAGAGCTTCTTGAGAGTTGCTTGTGTTGTACCTGATGTTATTAGGGTTTTCTAGTTTTCTTATGATTGATTAGGGTTTTTAAATGTGTCTAGAGATCTAGAGCTTCTTGAGAGTGGCTTGAGTTGCAATTGATGCTATTAGGGTTTTCTAGTTTTCATATGATGGATTATGGTTTTTCAATGTGTCTAGATATCTAGAGCTTCTTGAGAGTAGATTGAATTGCAAATGATGTTATTAGGGTTTTCTAGTTTTCTTATGATGGATTAGGGTTTTTGAATGTGTCTAGAGATCTAGAGCTTCTTGAAAGTGGCTTGAGTTGCAAATGATGTTATTAGGGTTTTCTAGTTTTCATATGATGGATTAGGGTTTTTGAATCTGTCTAGAGATCTAAAGCTTCTTGAGAGTGGATTGAGTTGCAAATGATGTTATTAGGGGTTTTCTAGTTTTCATATGTTGGATTAGGGTTTTTGAATGTATCTAAAGATCTAGAGCTTCTTGAGAGTTGCTTGAGTTGTAACTGATGTTATTAGGGTTTTCTAGTTTTCATATGATGAATTAGGATTTTAAATGTGTCTACAGATCTAAAGCTTCTTGAGAATGGCTTGAGTTTCAAATGATGTTATTAGGGTTTTCTAGTTTTCATATGATGGATTAGGGTTTTTGAATGTGTCTAGATATCTAAAACTTCTTGAAAGCGGCTTGAGTTGCAAATGATCTTATTAGGGTTTTCTAGTTTTCATATGATGGATTAGGGTTTTTGAATGTGTCTAGAGATCTAGAGATTCTTGAGAGTTGCTTGAGTTGCAAATGATGTTATTAGGGTTTTCTAGTTTTCATATGATGGATTAGGGTTTTTGAATGTGTCTAGACATCTAGAGCTTCTTGAAAGTGGCTTGAGTTGTAAATAATGTTAATTGGGGTTTTCTAGTTTTCATATGATGGATTAGAGTTTTTGAATGTGTCTGGCAATTTAGAGCTTCTTGAGTGTGGCTTGAGTTGCAAATGATGTTGTTAGGGTTTTCTAGTTTTCATATGATGCATTAGGGTTTTTGAATGTGTCTAGAGATCTAGAGCTTCTTGAAAGTGGCTTGGGCTGCAATTGATGTTATTAGGGTTTTCTAGTTTTCATATGATGGATTAGGGTTTTTGAATCTATCTAGAGATCTAAAGCTTCCTGAGAGTGGCTTGAGTTGCAAATGATGTTATTAGGGGTTTTCTAGTTTTCATATGTTGGATTAGGATTTTTGAATGTATCTAAAGATCTAGAGATTCTTGAGAGTTGCTTGAGTTGTAACTGATGTTATTAGGGTTTTCTAGTTTTCATATGATGAATTAGGATTTTAAATGTGTCTACAGATCTAAAGCTTCTTGAGAATGGCTTGAGTTGCAAATGATGTTATTAGGGTTTTCTAGTTTTCATATGATGGATTAGGGTTTTTGAATGTGTCTAGAGATCTAGAGATTCTTGAGAGTGGCTTGAGTTGCAAATGATGTTATTAGGGTTTTCTAGTTTTCATATGATGGATTAGGGTTTTTGAATGTGTCTAGAGATCTAGAGATTCTTGAGAGTGGCTTGAGTTGCAAATGATGTTATTAGGGTTTTCTAGTTTTCATATGATGGATTAGGGTTTTTGAATGTGTCTAGAGATCTAGAGCTTCTTGAAAGTGGCTTGAGTTGCAAATAATGTTAATTGGGGTTTTCTAGTTTTCATATGATGGATTAGGGTTTTTGAATGTGTCTGGCAATCTAGAGCTTCTTGAGTGTGGCTTGAGTTGCAAATGATGTTGTTAGGGTTTTCTAGTTTTCATATGATGGATTAGGGTTTTTGAATGTGTCTAGAGATCTAGAGCTTCTTGAAAGTGGCTTGGGCTGCAAATGATTTTATTAGGGTTTTCTAGTTTTCATATGATGGATTAGGGATTTTGAATGTCTCTAGAGATCTAGAGCTTCTTGAAAATGGCTTGAGTTGCAAATGATTTTATTAGGGTTTTCTAGTTATCATATGACGGATTAGGGTTTTTGATATGTCTAGAGATCTAGAGCTTCTTGAGAGTTGCTTGTGTTGTACCTGATGTTATTAGGGTTTTCTAGTTTTCTTATGATTGATTAGGGTTTTTAAATGTGTCTAGAGATCTAGAGCTTCTTGAGAGTGGCTTGAGTTGCAATTGATGCTATTAGGGTTTTCTAGTTTTCATATGATGGATTATGGTTTTTCAATGTGTCTAGATATCTAGAGCTTCTTGAGAGTAGATTGAATTGCAAATGATGTTATTAGGGTTTTCTAGTTTTCTTATGATGGATTAGGGTTTTTGAATGTGTCTAGAGATCTAGAGCTTCTGGAAAGTGGCTTGAGTTGCAAATGATGTTATTAGGGTTTTCTAGTTTTCATATGATGGATTAGGGTTTTTGAATCTGTCTAGAGATCTAAAGCTTCTTGAGAGTGGATTGAGTTGCAAATGATGTTATTAGGGGTTTTCTAGTTTTCATATGTTGGATTAGGGTTTTTAAATGTATCTAAAGATCTAGAGCTTCTTGAGAGTTGCTTGAGTTGTAACTGATGTTATTAGGGTTTTCTAGTTTTCATATGATGAATTAGGATTTTAAATGTGTCTACAGATCTAAAGCTTCTTGAGAATGGCTTGAGTTTCAAATGATGTTATTAGGGTTTTCTAGTTTTCATATGATGGATTAGGGTTTTTGAATGTGTCTAGATATCTAAAACTTCTTGAAAGCGGCTTGAGTTGCAAATGATCTTATTAGGGTTTTCTAGTTTTCATATGATGGATTAGGGTTTTTGAATGTGTCTAGAGATCTAGAGATTCTTGAGAGTTGCTTGAGTTGCAAATGATGTTATTAGGGTTTTCTAGTTTTCATATGATGGATTAGGGTTTTTGAATGTGTCTAGACATCTAGAGCTTCTTGAAAGTGGCTTGAGTTGTAAATAATGTTAATTGGGGTTTTCTAGTTTTCATATGATGGATTAGAGTTTTTGAATGTGTCTGGCAATTTAGAGCTTCTTGAGTGTGGCTTGAGTTGCAAATGATGTTGTTAGGGTTTTCTAGTTTTCATATGATGCATTAGGGTTTTTGAATGTGTCTAGAGATCTAGAGCTTCTTGAAAGTGGCTTGGGCTGCAAATGATATTATTAGGGTTTTCTAGTTTTCATATGATGGATTAGGGATTTTGAATGTCTCTAGAGATCTAGAGCTTCTTGAAAATGGCTTAAGTTGCAAATGATTTTATTAGGGTTTTCTAGTTATCATATGACGGATTAGGGTTTTTGAATGTGTCTAGAGATCTAGAGCTTCTTGAGAGTTGCTTGTGTTGTAACTGATGTTATTAGGGTTTTCTAGTTTTCTTATGATGGATTAGGGTTTTTAAATGTGTCTAGAGATCTAGAGCGTCTTGAGAGTGGCTTGAGTTGCAATTGATGCTATTAGGGTTTTCTAGTTTTCATATGATGGATTATGGTTTTTCAATGTGTCTAGATATCTAGAGCTTCTTGAGAGTGGATTGAGTTGCAAATGATGTTATTAGGGTTTTCTAGTTTTCATATGATGGATTAAGGTTTTTGAATGTGTCTAGAGATCTAGAGCTTCTTGAAAGTGGCTTGAGTTGCAAATGATGTTATTAGGGTTTTCTAGTTTTCATATGATGGATTAGGGTTTTTGAATCTGTCTAGAGATCTAAAGCTTCTTGAGAGTGGATTGAGTTGCAAATGATGTTATTAGGGGTTTTCTAGTTTTCATATGTTGGATTAGGGTTTTTGAATGTATCTAAAGATCTAGAGCTTCTTGAGAGTTGCTTGAGTTGTAACTGATGTTATTAGGGTTTTCTAGTTTTCATATGATGAATTAGGATTTTAAATGTGTCTACAGATCTAAAGCTTCTTGAGAATGGCTTGAGTTTCAAATGATGTTATTAGGGTTTTCTAGTTTTCATATGATGGATTAGGGTTTTTGAATGTGTCTAGATATCTAAAACTTCTTGAAAGCGGCTTGAGTTGCAAATGATCTTATTAGGGTTTTCTAGTTTTCATATGATGGATTAGGGTTTTTGAATGTGTCTAGAGATCTAGAGATTCTTGAGAGTTGCTTGAGTTGCAAATGATGTTATTAGGGTTTTCTAGTTTTCATATGATGGATTAGGGTTTTTGAATGTGTCTAGAGATCTAGAGCTTCTTGAAAGTGGCTTGAGTTGTAAATAATGTTAATTGGGGTTTTCTAGTTTTCATATGATGTATTAGGGTTTTTGAATGTGTCTGGCAATCTAGAGCTTCTTGAGTGTGGCTTGAGTTGCAAATGATGTTGTTAGGGTTTTCTAGTTTTCATATGATGCATTAGGGTTTTTGAATGTGTCTAGAGATCTAGAGCTTCTTGAAAGTGGCTTGGGCTGCAAATGATATTATTAGGGTTTTCTAGTTTTCATATGATGGATTAGGGATTTTGAATGTCTCTAGAGATCTAGAGCTTCTTGAAAATGGCTTAAGTTGCAAATGATTTAATTAGGGTTTTCTAGTTATCATATGACGGATTAGGGTTTTTGAATGTGTCTAGAGATCTAGAGCTTCTTGAGAGTTGCTTGTGTTGTAACTGATGTTATTAGGGTTTTCTAGTTTTCTTATGATGGATTAGGGTTTTTAAATGTGTCTAGAGATCTAGAGCGTCTTGAGAGTGGCTTGAGTTGCAATTGATGCTATTAGGGTTTTCTAGTTTTCATATGATGGATTATGGTTTTTCAATGTGTCTAGATATCTAGAGCTTCTTGAGAGTGGATTGAGTTGCAAATGATGTTATTAGGGTTTTCTAGTTTTCATATGATGGATTAGGGTTTTTGAATGTGTCTAGAGATCTTGAGCTTCTTGAAAGTGGCTTGAGTTGCAAATGATGTTATTAGGGTTTTCTAGTTTTCATATGATGGATTAGGGTTTTTGAATCTGTCTAGAGATCTAAAGCTTCTTGAGAGTGGCTTGAGTTGCAAATGATGTTATTAGGTGTTTTCTAGTTTTCATATGTTGGATTAGGGTTTTTGAATGTATCTAAAGATCTAGTGCTTCTTGAGAGTTGCTTGAGTTGTAACTGATGTTATTAGGGTTTTCTAGTTTTCATATGATGAGTTAGGATTTTAAATGTGTCTACAGATCTAAAGCTTCTTGAGAATGGCTTGAGTTGCAAATGAGGTTATTAGGGTTTTCTAGTTTTCATATGATGGATTAGGGTTTTTGAATGTGTCTAGAGATCTAGAGCTTCTTGAAAGTGGCTTGAGTTGCAAATAATGTTATTAGGGTTTTCTAGTTTTCATATGATGGATTAGGGTTTTTGAATGTGTCTAGAGATCTAGAGCTTCTTAAGTGTGGCTTGAGTTGCAAATGATGTTATTAGGGTTTTCTAGTTTTCATATGATGGATTAGGGTTTTTGAATGTGTCTAGAGATCTAGAGCTTCTTGAAAGTGGCTTGAGTTGTAAATAATGTTAATTGGGGTTTTCTAGTTTTCATATGATGGATTAGGGTTTTTGAATGTGTCTGGCAATCTAGAGCTTCTTGAGTGTGACTTGAGTTGCAAATGATGTTGTTAGGGTTTTCTAGTTTTCATATGATGCATTAGGGTTTTTGAATGTGTCTAGAGATCTAGAGCTTCTTGAAAGTGGCTTGGGCTGCAAATGATCTTATTAGGGTTTTCTAGTTTTCATATGATGGATTAGGGATTTTGAATGTCTCTAGAGATCTAGAGCTTCTTGAAAATGGCTTAAGTTGCAAATGATTTTATTAGGGTTTTCTAGTTATCATATGACGGATTAGGGTTTTTGAATGTGTCTGGCAATCTAGAGCTTCTTGAGTGTGGCTTGAGTTGCAAATGATGTTGTTAGGGTTTTCTAGTTTTCATATGATGCATTAGGGTTTTTGAATGTGTCTAGAGATCTAGAGCTTCTTGAAAGTGGCTTGGGCTGCAAATGATATTATTAGGGTTTTCTAGTTTTCATATGATGGATTAAGGATTTTGAATGTCTCTAGAGATCTAGAGCTTCTTGAAAATGGCTTAAGTTGCAAATGATTTTATTAGGGTTTTCTAGTTATCATATGACGGATTAGGGTTTTTGAATGTGTCTAGAGATCTAGAGCTTCTTGAGAGTTGCTTGTGTTGTAACTGATGTTATTAGGGTTTTCCAGTTTTCTTATGATGGATTAGGGTTTTAAATGTGTTTAGAGATCTAGAGCTTCTTGAAAGTGGCTTGAGTTGCAATTGATGCTATTAGGGTTTTCTAGTTTTCATATGATGGATTATGCTTTTTCAATGTGTCTAGATATCTAGAGATTCTTGAGAGTGGATTGAGTTACAAATGATGTTATTAGGGTTTTCTAGTTTGCATATGATGGATTAGGGTTTTTGAATGTGTCTAGAGATCTAGAGCTTCTAGAAAGTGGCTTGAGTTGCAAATGATGTTATTAGGGTTTTCTAGTTTTCATATGACGGATTAGGGTTTTTGAATCTGACTAGAGATCTAAAGCTTCCTAAGAGTGGCTTGAGTTGCAAATGAAGTTATTAGGGGTTTTCTAGTTTTCATATGTTGGATTAGGATTTTTGAATGTATCTAAAGATCTAGAGATTCTTGAGAGTTGCTTGAGTTATAACTGATGTTATTAGGGTTTTCTAGTTTTCATATGATGAATTAGGATTTTAAATGTGTCTATAGATCTAAAGCTTCTTGAGAATGGCTTGAGTTGCAAATGATGTTATTAGGGTTTTCTAGTTTTCATATGATGGATTAGGGTTTTTGAATGTGTCTAGAGATCTAAAACTTATTGAAAGCGGCTTGAGTTGCAAATGATGTTATTAGGGTTTTCTAGTTTTCATATGATGGATTAGGGTTTTTGAATGTGTCTAGAGATCTAGAGATTCTTGAGAGTGCCTTGAGTTGCAAATGATGTTATTAGGGTTTTCTAGTTTTCATATGATGGATTAGGGTTTTTGAATGTGTCTAGAGATCTAGAGCTTCTTGAAAGTGGCTTGAGTTGCAAATAATGTTAATTGGGGTTTTCTAGTTTTCATATGATGGATTAGGGTTTTTGAATGTGTCTGGCAATCTAGAGCTTCTTGAGTGTGGTTTGAGTTGCAAATGATGTTGTTAGGGTTTTCTAGTTTTCATATGATGGATTAGGGTTTTTGAATGTGTCTAGAGATCTAGAGCTTCTTGAAAGTGGCTTGGGCTGCAAATGATTTTATTAGGGTTTTCTAGTTTTCATATGATGGATTAGGGACTTTGAATGTCTCTAGAGATCTAGAGCTTCTTGAAAATGGCTTGAGTTGCAAATGATTTTATTAGGGTTTTCTAGTTATCATATGACGGATTAGGGTTTTTGAATATGTCTAGAGATCTAAAGCTTCTTGAGAGTTGCTTGTGTTGTAACTGATGTTATTAGGGTTTTCTAGTTTTCTTATGATTGATTAGGGTTTTTAAATGTGTCTAGAGATCTAGAGCTTCTTGAGAGTGGCTTGAGTTGCAATTGATGCTATTAGGGTTTTCTAGTTTTCATATGATGGATTATGGTTTTTCAATATGTCTAGATATCTAGAGCTTCTTGAGAGTAGATTGAATTGCAAATGATTTTATTAGGGTTTTCTAGTTTTCATATGATGGATTAGGGTTTTTGAATGTGTCTAGAGATCTAGAGCTTCTTGAAAGTGGCTTGAGTTGCAAATGATGTTATTAGGGTTTTCTAGTTTTCATATGATGGATTAGGGTTTTTGAATCTGTCTAGAGATCTAAAGCTTCTTGAGAGTGCCTTGAGTTGCAAATGATGTTATTAGGGGTTTTCTAGTTTTCATATGTTGGATTAGGGTTTTTGAATGTATCTAAAGATCTAGAGCTTCTTGAGAGTTGCTTGAGTTGTAACTGATGTTATTAGGGTTTTCTAGTTTTCATATGATGAGTTAGGATTTTAAATGTGTCTACAGATCTAAAGCTTCTTGAGAATGGCTTGAGTTTCAAATGATGTTATTAGGGTTTTCTAGTTTTCATATGATGGATTAGGGTTTTTGAATGTGTCTAGATATCTAAAAGTTCTTGAAAGCGGCTTGAGTTGCAAATGATCTTATTAGGGTTTTCTAGTTTTCATATGATGGATTAGGGTTTTTGAATGTGTCTAGAGATCTAGAGATTCTTGAGAGTTACTTGAGTTGCAAATGATGTTATTAGGGTTTTCTAGTTTTCATATGATGGATTAGGGTTTTTGAATGTGTCTAGAGATCTAGAGCTTCTTGAAAGTGGCTTGAGTTGTAAATAATGTTAATTGGGGTTTTCTAGTTTTCATATGATGGATTAGGGTTTTTGAATGTGTCTGGAAATCTAGAGCTTCTTGAGTGTGGCTTGAGTTGCAAATGATGTTGTTAGGGTTTTCTAGATTTCATATGATGCATTAGGGTTTTTGAATGTGTCTAGAGATTTAGAGCTTCTTGAAAGTGGCTTGGGCTGCAAATGATCTTATTAGGGTTTTCTAGTTCTCATATGATGGATTAGGGATTTTGAATGTCTCTAGAGATCTAGAGCTTCTTGAAAATGGCTTAAGTTGCAAATGATTTTATTAGGGTTTTCTAGTTATCATATGACGGATTAGGGTTTTTGAATGTGTCTAGAGATCTAGAGCTTCTTGAGAGTTGCTTGTGTTGTACCTGATGTTATTAGGGTTTTCTAGTTTTCTTATGATGGATTAGGGTTTTTAAATGTGTCTAGAGATCTAGAGCGTCTTGAGAGTGGCTTGAGTTGCAATTGATGCTATTAGGGTTTTCTAGTTTTCATATGATGGATTATGGTTTTTCAATGTGTCTAGATATCTAGAGCTTCTTGAGAGTGGATTGAGTTGCAAATGATGTTATTAGGGTTTTCTAGTTTTCATATGATGGATTAGGGTTTTTGAATGTGTCTAGAGATCTAGAGCTTCTTGAAAGTGGCTTGAGTTGCAAATGATGTTATTAGGGTTTTCTAGTTTTCATATGATGGATTAGGGTTATTGAATCTGTCTAGAGATCTAAAACTTCCTGAGAGTGGCTTGAGTTGCAAATGATGTTATTAGGGGTTTTCTAGTTTTCATATGTTGGATTAGGGTTTTTGAATGTATCTAAAGATCTAAAGCTTCTTGAGAGTTGCTTGAGTTGTAACTGATGTTATTAGGGTTTTCTAGTTTTCATATGATGAATTAGGATTTTAAATGTGTCTACAGATCTAAAGCTTCTTGAGAATGGCTTGAGTTGCAAATGATGTTATTAGGGTTTTCTAGTTTTCATATGATGGATTAGGGTTTTTGAATGTGTCTAGAGATCTAAAACTTATTGAAAGCGGCTTGAGTTGCAAATGATGTTATTAGGGTTTTCTAGTTTTCATATGATGGATCAGGGTTTTTGAATGTGTCTAGAGATCTAGAGATTCTTTAGAGTGGCTTGAGTTGCAAATGATGTTATTAGGGTTTTCTAGTTTTCATATGATGGATTAGGGTTTTTAAATGTGTCTAGAGATCTAGAGCTTCTTGAAAGTGGCTTGAGTTGCAAATAATGTTAATTGGGGTTTTCTAGTTTTCATATGATGGATTAGGGTTTTTGAATGTGTCTGGCAATCTAGAGCTTCTTGAGTGTGGCTTGAGTTGCAAATGATGTTGTTAGGGTTTTCTAGTTTTCATATGATGGATTAGGGTTTTTGAATGTGTCTAGAGATCTAGAGCTTCTTGAAAGTGGCTTGAGTTGCAAATGATGTTATTAGGGTTTTCTAGTTTTCATATGATGGATTAGGGTTTTTGAATCTGTCTAGAGATCTAAAGCTTCTTGAGAGTGGCTTGAGTTGCAAATGATGTTATTAGGGTTTTCTAGTTTTCATATGTTGGATTAGGGTTTTTGAATGTATCTAAAGATCTAGAGCTTCTTGAGAGTTGCTTGAGTTGTAACTGATGTTATTAGGGTTTTCTAGTTTTCATATGATGAATTAGGATTTTAAATGTGTCTACAGATCTAAAGCTTCTTGAGAATGGCTTGAGTTGCAAATGATGTTATTAGGGTTTTCTAGTTTTCATATGATGGATTAGGGTTTTTGAATGTGTCTAGAGATCTAAAACTTCTTGAAAGCGGCTTGAGTTGCAAATGATGTTATTAGGGTTTTCTAGTTTTCATATGATGGATTAAGGTTTTTGAATGTGTCTAGAGATCTAGAGATTCTTGAGAGTTGCTTGAGTTGCAAATGATGTTATTAGGGTTTTCTAGATTTCATATGATGGATTAGGGTTTTTGAATGTGTCTAGAGATCTAGAGCTTCTTGAAAGTGGCTTGAGTTGCAAATAATGTTAATTGGGGTTTTCTAGTTTTCATATGATGGATTAGGGTTTTTGAATGTGTCTGGCAATTTAGAGCTTCTTGAGTGTGGCTTGATTTGCAAATGATGTTGTTAGGGTTTTCTAGTTTTCATATGATAGATTAGGGTTTTTGAATGTGTCTAGAGATCTAGAGCTTCTTGAAAGTGGCTTGGGCTGCAAATGATCTTATTAGGGTTTTCTAGTTTTCATATGATGGATTAGGGATTTTGAATGTCTCTAGAGATCTAGAGCTTCTTGAAAATGGCTTAAGTTGCAAATGATTTTATTAGGGTTTTCTAGTTATCATATGACGGATTAGGGGTTTTGAATGTGTCTAGAGATCTAGAGCTTCTTGAGAGTTGCTTGTGTTGTAACTGATGTTATTAGGGTTTTCTAGTTTTCTTATGATGGATTAGGGTTTTTAAATGTGTCTAGAGATCTAGAGCTTCTTGAGAGTGGCTTGAGTTGCAATTGATGCTATTAGGGTTTTCTAGTTTTCATATGATGGATTATGGTTTTTCAATGTGTCTAGATATCTAGAGCTTCTTGAGAGTGGATTGAGTTGCAAATGATGTTATTAGGGTTTTCTAGTTTTCATATGATGGATTAGGGTTTTTGAATGTGTCTAGAGATCTAGAGATTCTTGAAAGTGGCTTGAGTTGCAAATGATGTTATTAGGGTTTTCTAGTTTTCATATGATGGATTAGGGTTTTTGAATCTGTCTAGAGATCTAAAGCTTCTTGAGAGTGGCTTGAGTTGCAAATGATGTTATTAGGGGTTTTCTAGTTTTCATATGTTGGATTAGGGTTTTTGAATGTATCTAAAGATCTAGAGCTTCTTGAGAGTTGCTTGAGTTGTAACTGATGTTATTAGGGTTTTCTAGTTTTCATATGATGAATTAGGATTTTAAATGTGTCTACAGATCTAAAGCTTCTTGAGAATGGCTTGAGTTGCAAATGATGTTATTAGGGTTTTCTAGTTTTCATATGATGGATTAGGGTTTTTGAATGTGTCTAGAGATCTAAAACTTCTTGAAAGCGGCTTGAGTTGCAAATGATGTTATTAGGGTTTTCTAGTTTTCATATGATGGATTAAGGTTTTTGAATGTGTCTAGAGATCTAGAGATTCTTGAGAGTTGCTTGAGTTGCAAATGATGTTATTAGGGTTTTCTATATTTCATATGATGGATTAGGGTTTTTGAATGTGTCTAGAGATCTAGAGCTTCTTGAAAGTGTCTTGAGTTGCAAATAATGTTAATTGGGGTTTTCTAGTTTTCATATGATGGATTAGGGTTTTTGAATGTGTCTGGCAATTTAGAGCTTCTTGAGTGTGGCTTGATTTGCAAATGATGTTGTTAGGGTTTTCTAGTTTTCATATGATAGATTAGGGTTTTTGAATGTGTCTAGAGATCTAGAGCTTCTTGAAAGTGGCTTGGGCTGCAAATGATCTTATTAGGGTTTTCTAGTTTTCATATGATGGATTAGGGATTTTGAATGTCTCTAGAGATATAGAGCTTCTTGAAAATGGCTTAAGTTGCAAATGATTTTATTAGGGTTTTCTAGTTATCATATGACGGATTAGGGTTTTTGAATGTGTCTAGAGATCTAGAGCTTCTTGAGAGTTGCTTGTGTTGTAACTGATGTTATTAGGGTTTTCTAGTTTTCTTATGATGGATTAGGGTTTTTAAATGTGTCTAGAGATCTAGAGCTTCTTGAAAGTGGCTTGAGTTGCAATTGATGCTATTAGGGTTTTCTAGTTTTCATATGATGGATTATGGTTTTTCAATGTGTCTAGATATCTAGAGCTTCTTGAGAGTGGATTTTGTTGCAAATGATGTTATTAGGGTTTTTTAGTTTTCATATGATGGATTAGGGTTTTTGAATGTGTCTAGAGATCTAGAGCTTCTTGAAAGTGGCTTGAGTTGCAAATGATGTTATTAGGGTTTTCTAGTTTTCATATGATGGATTAGGGTTTTTGAATCTGTCTAGAGATCTAAAGCTTCTTGAGAGTGGCTTGAGTTGCAAATGATGTTATTAGGGGTTTTCTAGTTTTCATATGTTGGATTAGGGTTTTTGAATGTATCTAAAGATCTAGAGCTTCTTGAGAGTTGCTTGAGTTGTAACTGATGTTATTAGGGTTTTCTAGTTTTCATATGATGAATTAGGATTTTAAATGTGTCTACAGATCTAAAGCTTCTTGAGAATGGCTTGAGTTGCAAATGATGTTATTAGGGTTTTCTAGTTTTCATATGATGGATTAGGGTTTTTGAATGTGTCTAGAGATCTAAAACTTCTTGAAAGCGGCTTGAGTTGCAAATGATGTTATTAGGGTTTTCTAGTTTTCATATGATGGATTAAGGTTTTTGAATGTGTCTAGAGATCTAGAGATTCTTGAGAGTTGCTTGAGTTGCAAATGATGTTATTAGGGTTTTCTATATTTCATATGATGGATTAGGGTTTTTGAATGTGTCTAGAGATCTAGAGCTTCTTGAAAGTGGCTTGAGTTGCAAATAATGTTAATTGGGGTTTTCTAGTTTTCATATGATGGATTAGGGTTTTTGAATGTGTCTGGCAATTTAGAGCTTCTTGAGTGTGGCTTGATTTGCAAATGATGTTGTTAGGGTTTTCTAGTTTTCATATGATAGATTAGGGTTTTTGAATGTGTCTAGAGATCTAGAGCTTCTTGAAAGTGGCTTGGGCTGCAAATGATCTTATTAGGGTTTTCTAGTTTTCATATGATGGATTAGGGATTTTGAATGTCTCTAGAGATATAGAGCTTCTTGAAAATGGCTTAAGTTGCAAATGATTTTATTAGGGTTTTCTAGTTATCATATGACGGATTAGGGTTTTTGAATGTGTCTAGAGATCTAGAGCTTCTTGAGAGTTGCTTGTGTTGTAACTGATGTTATTAGGGTTTTCTAGTTTTCTTATGATGGATTAGGGTTTTTAAATGTGTCTAGAGATCTAGAGCTTCTTGAAAGTGGCTTGAGTTGCAATTGATGCTATTAGGGTTTTCTAGTTTTCATATGATGGATTATGGTTTTTCAATGTGTCTAGATATCTAGAGCTTCTTGAGAGTGGATTTTGTTGCAAATGATGTTATTAGGGTTTTTTAGTTTTCATATGATGGATTAGGGTTTTTGAATGTGTCTAGAGATCTAGAGCTTCTTGAAAGTGGCTTGAGTTGCAAATGATGTTATTAGGGTTTTCTAGTTTTCATATGATGGATTAGGGTTTTTGAATCTGTCTAGAGATCTAAAGCTTCTTGAGAGTGGCTTGAGTTGCAAATGATGTTATTAGGGGTTTTCTAGTTTTCATATGTTGGATTAGGGTTTTTGAATGTATCTAAAGATCTAGAGCTTCTTGAGAGTTGCTTGAGTTGTAACTGATGTTATTAGGGTTTTCTAGTTTTCATATGATGAATTAGGATTTTAAATGTGTCTACAGATCTAAAGCTTCTTGAGAATGGCTTGAGTTGCAAATGATGTTATTAGGGTTTTCTAGTTTTCATATGATGGATTAGGGTTTTTGAATGTGTCTAGAGATCTAAAACTTCTTGAAAGCGGCTTGAGTTGCAAATGATGTTATTAGGGTTTTCTAGTTTTCATATGATGGATTAAGGTTTTTGAATGTGTCTAGAGATCTAGAGATTCTTGAGAGTTGCTTGAGTTGCAAATGATGTTATTAGGGTTTTCTATATTTCATATGATGGATTAGGGTTTTTGAATGTGTCTAGAGATCTAGAGCTTCTTGAAAGTGGCTTGAGTTGCAAATAATGTTAATTGGGGTTTTCTAGTTTTCATATGATGGATTAGGGTTTTTGAATGTGTCTGGCAATTTAGAGCTTCTTGAGTGTGGCTTGATTTGCAAATGATGTTGTTAGGGTTTTCTAGTTTTCATATGATAGATTAGGGTTTTTGAATGTGTCTAGAGATCTAGAGCTTCTTGAAAGTGGCTTGGGCTGCAAATGATCTTATTAGGGTTTTCTAGTTTTCATATGATGGATTAGGGATTTTGAATGTCTCTAGAGATATAGAGCTTCTTGAAAATGGCTTAAGTTGCAAATGATTTTATTAGGGTTTTCTAGTTATCATATGACGGATTAGGGTTTTTGAATGTGTCTAGAGATCTAGAGCTTCTTGAGAGTTGCTTGTGTTGTAACTGATGTTATTAGGGTTTTCTAGTTTTCTTATGATGGATTAGGGTTTTTAAATGTGTCTAGAGATCTAGAGCTTCTTGAAAGTGGCTTGAGTTGCAATTGATGCTATTAGGGTTTTCTAGTTTTCATATGATGGATTATGGTTTTTCAATGTGTCTAGATATCTAGAGCTTCTTGAGAGTGGATTTTGTTGCAAATGATGTTATTAGGGTTTTTTAGTTTTCATATGATGGATTAGGGTTTTTGAATGTGTCTAGAGATCTAGAGCTTCTTGAAAGTGGCTTGAGTTGCAAATGATGTTATTAGGGTTTTCTAGTTTTCATATGATGGATTAGGGTTTTTGAATCTGTCTAGAGATCTAAAGCTTCTTGAGAGTGGCTTGAGTTGCAAATGATGTTATTAGGGGTTTTCTAGTTTTCATATGTTCGATTAGGGTTTTTGAATGTATCTAAAGATCTAGAGCTTCTTGAGAGTTGCTTGAGTTGTAACTGATGTTATTAGGGTTTTCTAGTTTTCATATGATGAATTAGGATTTTAAATGTGTCTACAGTTCTAAAGCTTCTTGAGAATGGCTTGAGTTGCAAATGATGTTATTAGGGTTTTCTAGTTTTCATATGATGGATTAGGGTTTTTGAATGTGTCTAGAGATCTAGAGCTTCTTGAAAGTGGCTTGAGTTGCAAATAATGTTATTAGGGTTTTCTAGTTTTCAAATGATGGATTAGGGTTTTTGAATGTGTCTAGAGATCTAGAGCTTCTTGAGTGTGGCTTGAGTTGCAAATGATGTTGTTAGGGTTTTCTAGTTTTCATATGATGGATTAGGGTTTTTGAATGTGTCTACAGATCTAGAGCTTCTTGAAAGTGGCTTGGGTTGCAAATGATCTTATTAGGGTTTTCTAGTTTTCATATGATGGATTAGGGATTTTGAATGTATCTAGAGATCAAGAGCTTCTTGAAAATGGCTTGAGTTGCAAATGATTTTATTTGGGTTTTCTAGTTATCATATGACGGATTAGGGTTTTTGAATGTGTCTAGAGATCTAGAGCTTCTTGAGAGTTTCTTGTGTTGTAACTGATGTTATTAGGGTTTTTTAGTTTTCTTATGATGGATTAGGGTTTTTAAATGTGTTTAGAGATCTAGAGCTTCTTGAAAGTGGCTTGAGTTGCAATTGATGCTATTAGGGTTTTCTAGTTTTCATATGATGGATTATGGTTTTTCAATGTGTCTAGATATCTAGAGCTTCATGAGAGTGGATTGAGTTGCAAATGATGTTATTAGGGTTTTCTAGTTTTCATATGATGGATTAGGGTTTTTAAATGTGTCTAGAGATCTAGAGCTTCTTGAAAGTGGCTTGAGTTACAAATGATGTTATTAGGGTTTTCTAGTTTTCATATGATTGATTAGGGTTTTTGAATCTGTCTAAAGATCTAAAGATTCTTGAGAGTGGCTTGAGTTGCAAATGATGTTATTAGGGGTTATCTAGTTTTCATATGTTGGATTAGGGTTTTTGAATGTATCTAAAGATCTAGAGCTTCTTGAGAGTTGCTTGAGTTGTAACTGATGTTATCAGGGTTTTCTAGTTTTCATATGATGAATTAGGATTTTAAATGTGTCTACAGATCTAAAGCTTCTTGAGAATGGCTTGAGTTGCAAATGATGTTATTAGGGTTTTCTAGTTTTCATATGATGGATTAGGGTTTTTGAATATGTCTAGAGATCTAAAACTTCTTGAAAGCGGCTTGAGTTGCAAATGATGTTATTAGGGTTTTCTAGTTTTCATATGATGGATTAGGGTTTTTGAATGTGTCTAGAGATCTAGAGATTCTTAAGTGTGGCTTGAGTTGCAAATGATGTTGTTAGGGTTTTCTAGTTTTCATATGATGGATTAAGGTTTTTGAATGTGTCTAGAGATCTAGAGCTTCTTGAAAGTGGCTTGGGTTGCAAATGATCTTATTAGGGGTTTCTAGTTTTCATATGATGGATTAGGGATTTTGAATGTGTCTAGAGATATAGATCTTCTTGAGTGTGGCTTGAGTTGCAAATGATGTTGTTAGGGTTTTCTAGTTTTCATATGATGGATTAGGGTTTTTGAATGTGTCTAGAGATCTAGAGCTTCTTGAAAGTGGCTTCGGTTGCAAATGATCTTATTAAGGTTTTCTAGTTTTCATATGATGGATTAGGGATTTTGAATGTGTCTAGAGATCCAGAGCTTCTTGAAAATGGCTTGAGTTGCAAATGATTTTATTTGGGTTTTCTAGTTATCATATGACGGATTAGGGTTTTTGAATGTGTCTAGAGATCTAGAGCTTCTTGAGAGTTGCTTGTGTTGTAACTGATGTGATTAGGGTTTTCTAGTTTTCTTATGATGGATTAGGGTTTTTAAATGTGTCTAGAGATCTAGAGCTTCTTGAAAGTGACTTGAGTTGCAATTGATGCTATTAGTGTTTTCTAGTTTTCATATGATGGATTATGGTTTTTCAATTTGTCTAGATATCTAGAGCTTCTTGAGAGCGGATTTAGTTGCAAATGATGTTATTAGGGTTTTTTAGTTTTCATATGATGGATTAGGGTTTTTGAATGTGTCTAGAGATCTAGAGCTTCTTGAAAGTGGCTTGAGTTGCAAATAATGTTATTAGGGTTTTCTAGTTTTCATATGATGGATTAGGGTTTTTGAATGTGTCTAGAGATCTTGAGCTTCTTGAGTGTGGCTTGAGTTGCAAATGATGTTGTTAGGGTTTTCTAGTTTTCATATGATGGATTAGGGTTTTTGAATGTGTCTAGAGATCTAGAGCTTCTTGAAAGTGGCTTGGGTTGCAAATGATCTTATTAGGGTTTTCTAGTTTTCATATGATGCATTAGGGATTTTGAATGTGTCTAGAGATCTAGAGCTTCTTGAAAATGGCTTGAGTTGCAAATGATTTTATTTGTGTTTTCTAGTTATCATATGACGGATTAGTGTTTTTGAATGTGTCTAGAGATCTAGAGCTTCTTGAGAGTTGCTTGTGTTGTAACTGATGTTATTAGGGTTTTCTAGTTTTCTTATGATGGATTAGGGTTTTTAAATGTGTTTAGATATCTAGAGCTTCTTGAAAGTGGCTTGAGTTGCAATTGATGCTATTAGGGTTTTCTAGTTTTCATATGATGGATTATGGTTTTTCAATGTGTCTAGATATCTAGAGCTTCTTGAGAGTGGATTGAGTTGCAAATGATGTTATTAGGGTTTTCTAGTTTTCATATGATGGATTAGGGTTTTTGAATGTGTCTAGAGATCTAGAGCTTCTTGAAAGTGGCTTGAGTTACAAATGATTTTATTAGGGTTTTCTAGTTTTCATATGATGGATTAGGGTTTTTGAATCTGTCTAGAGATCTAAAGCTTCTTAAGAGTGGCTTGAGTTGCAAATGATGTTATTAGGGGTTTTCTAGTTTTTATATGTTGGATTAGGGTTTTTGAATGTATCTAAAGATCTAGAGCTTCTTGAGAGTTGCTTGAGTTGTAACTGATGTTATCAGGGTTTTCTAGTTTTCATATGATGAATTAGGATTTTAAATGTGTCTACAGATCTAAAGCTTCTTGAGAATGGCTTGAGTTGCAAATGATCTTATTAGGGTTTCCTAGTTTTCATATGATGGATTAGGGTTTTTGAATGTGTCTAGAGATCTAAAACTTCTTGAAAGCGGCTTGAGTTGCAAATGATGTTATTAGGGTTTTCTAGTTTTCATATGATGGATTAGGGTTTTTGAATGTGTCTAGAGATCTAGAGATTCTTGAGAGTGGCTTCAGTTGCAAATGATGTTATTAGGGTTTTCTAGGTTTCATATGATGGATTAGGGTTTTTGAATGTGTCTGGCAATCTAGAGCTTCTTGAGTGTGGCTTGCGTTGCAAATGATGTTGTTAGGGTTTTCTAGTTTTCATATGATGGATTAGGGTTTTTGAATGTGTCTAGAGATCTAGAGCTTCTTGAAAGTGGCTTGAGCTGCAAATGATCTTATTACGGTTTTCTAGTTTTCATATGATGGATTAGGGATTTTGAATGTCTCTAGAGATCTAGAGCTTCTTGAAAATGGCTTGAGTTGCAAATGATTTTATTAGGGTTTTCTAGTTATCATATGACGGATTAGGGTTTTTGAATGTGTCTAAAGATCTAGAGCTTCTTGAGAGTTGCTTGTGTTGTAACTGATGTTATTAGGGTTTTCTAGTTTTCTTATGATGGATTAGGGTTTTTAAATGTGTCTAGAGATCTAGAGCTTCTTGAAAGTGGCTTGAGTTGCAATTGATGCTATTAGGGTTTTCTAGTTTTCATATGATGGATTATGGTTTTTCAATGTGTCTAGATATCTAGAGCTTCTTGAGAGTGGATTGAGTTGCAAATGATGTTATTAGGGTTTTTTAGTTTTCATATGATGGATTAGGGTTTTTGAATGTGTCTAGAGATCTAGAGCTTCTTGAAAGTGGCTTGAGTTGCAAATGATGTTATTAGGGTTTTCTAGTTTTCATATGATGGATTAGGGTTTTTGAATCTGTCTAGAGATCTAAAGCTTCTTGAGAGTGGCTTGAGTTCCAAATGATGTTATTAGGGGTTTTCTAGTTTTCATAAGTTGGATTAGGGTTTTTGAATGTATCTAAAGATCTAGAGCTTCTTGAGAGTTGCTTGAGTTGTAACTGATGTTATTAGGGTTTTCTAGTTTTCATATGATGAATTAGGATTTTAAATTTGTCTACAGATCTAAAGCTTCTTGAGAATGGCTTGAGTTGCAAATGATCTTATTAGGGTTTCTAGTTTTCATATGATGGATTAGGGTTTTTGAATCTGTCTAGAGATCTAAAGCTTCTTGAGAGTGGCTTGAGTTGCAAATGATGTTATTAGGGGTTTTCTAGTTTTCATATGTTGGATTAGGGTTTTTGAATGTATCTAAAGATCTAAAGCTTCTTGAGAGTTGCTTCAGATGTAACTGATGTTATTAGGGTTTTCTAGTTTTCATATGATGAATTAGGATTTTAAATGTGTTTACAGATCTAAAGCTTCTTGAGAATGGCTTGAGTTGCAAATGATGTTATTATGGTTTTCTAGTTTTCATATGATGGATTAGGGTTTTTGAAGGTGTCTAGAGATCTAAAACTTCTTGAAAGCGGCTTGAGTTGCAAATGATGTTATTAGGGTTTTCTAGTTTTCATATGATGGATTAGGGTTTTTGAATATGTCTAGAGATCTAGAGATATTCTTGAGAGTGGCTTGAGTTGAAATTGATGTTATTAGGGTTTTCTAGTTTTCATATGATAGATTAGGGTTTTTGAATGTGTCTAGAGATCTAGAGCTTCTTGAAAGTGGCTTGAGCT
The DNA here is from genome assembly GCA_023525715.1 of Cichorium intybus. Classification (NCBI taxonomy): domain Eukaryota; kingdom Viridiplantae; phylum Streptophyta; class Magnoliopsida; order Asterales; family Asteraceae; genus Cichorium; species Cichorium intybus. The sequence goes on along the minus strand of CM042017.1, from coordinate 64,700,370 downwards.
GCAAATGATCTTATTACGGTTTTCTAGTTTTCATATGATGGATTAGGGATTTTGAATGTCTCTAGAGATCTAGAGCTTCTTGAAAATGGCTTGAGTTGCAAATGATTTTATTAGGGTTTTCTAGTTATCATATGACGGATTAGGGTTTTTGAATGTGTCTAAAGATCTAGAGCTTCTTGAGAGTTGCTTGTGTTGTAACTGATGTTATTAGGGTTTTCTAGTTTTCTTATGATGGATTAGGGTTTTTAAATGTGTCTAGAGATCTAGAGCTTCTTGAAAGTGGCTTGAGTTGCAATTGATGCTATTAGGTTTTTCTAGTTTTCATATGATGGATTATGGTTTTTCAATGTGTCTAGATATCTAGAGCTTCTTCAGAGTGGATTGAGTTGCAAATGATGTTATTAGGGTTTTTTTCGTTTTCATATGATGGATTAGGGTTTTTGAATGTGTCTAGAGATCTAGAGCTTCTTGAAAGTGGCTTGAGTTGCAAATGATGTTATTAGGGTTTTCTAGTTTTCATATGATGGATTAGGGTTTTTGAATCTGTCTAGAGATCTAAAGCTTCTTGAGAGCGGCTTGAGTTGCAAATGATGTTATTAGGGGTTTTCTAGTTTTCAAATGTTGGATTAGGGTTTTTGAATGTATATAAAGATGTAGAGCTTCTTGAGAGTTGCTTGAGTTGTAACTGATGTTATTAGGGTTTTCTAGTTTTCATATGATGAATTAGGATTTTAAATGTGTCTACAGATCTAAAGCTTCTTGAGAATGGCTTGAGTTGCAAATGAGGTTATTTGCGTTTTCTAGTTTTCATATGATGGATTAGGGTTTTTGAATGTGTCTAGAGATCTAGAGCTTCTTGAAAGTGGCTTGAGTTGCAAATAATGTTATTAGGGTTTTCTAATTTTCATATGATGGATTAGGGTTTTTGAATGTGTCTAGAGATCTAGAACTTCTTGAGTGTGGCTTGAGTTGCAAATGATGTTGTTAGGGTTCTCTAGTTTACATATGATGGATTAGGGTTTTTGAATGTGTCTAGGGATCTAGAGCTTCTTGAAAGTGGCTTGGGTTGCAAATGATCTTATTAGGGTTTTCTAGTTTTCATATGATGGATTAGCGATTTTGAATGTGTCTAGAGATTCAGAGCTTCTTGAAAATGGCTTGAGTTGCAAATGATTTTATTAGGGTTTTCTAGTTATCATATGACGGATTAGGGTTTTTGAGTGTGTCTAGAGATCTAGAGCTTCTTGAGAGTTGCTTGTGTTGTAACTGATATTATTAGGGTTTTCTAGTTTTCTTATGATGGATTAGGGTTTTTAAATGTGTTTAGAGATCTAGAGCTTCTTGAAAGTGGCTTGAGTTGCAATTGATGCTATTAGGGTTTTTTAGTTTTCATATGATGGATTATGGTTTTTCAATGTGTCTATATATCTAGAGCTTCTTGAGAGTGGATTGAGTTGCAAATGATGTTATTAGGGTTTTCTAGTTTTCATATGATGGATTAGGGTTTTTGAATGTGTCTAGAGATCTAGAGCTTCTTGAAAGTGGCTTGAGTTGCAAATGATGTTATTAGGGTTTTCTAGTTTTCATATGATGGATTAGGGTTTTTGAATCTGTCTAGAGATCTAAAGCTTCTTGAGAGTGGCTTGAGTTGCAAATGATGTTATTAGGGGTTTTCTAGTTTTCATATGTTGGATTAGGGTTTTTGAATGTATCTAAAGATCTAGAGGTTCTTGAGAGTTGCTTGAGTTGTAACTGATGTTATTAGGGTTTTCTAGTTTTCATATGATGAATTAGGATTTTAAATGTGTCTACAGATCTAAAGCTTCTTGAGAATGGCTTGAGTTGCAAATGATGTTATTAGGGTTTTCTAGTTTTCATATGATGGATTAGGGTTTTTGAAGGTGTCTAGAGATCTAAAACTTCTTGAAAGCGGCTTGAGTTGCAAATGATGTTATTAGAGTTTTCTAGTTTTCATATGATGGATTAGGGTTTTTGAATGTGTCTAGAGATCTAGAGATTCTTGAGAGTGGCTTGAGTTGCAAATGATGTTATTAGGGTTTTCTAGTTTTCATATGATAGATTAGGGTTTTTGAATGTGTCTAGAGATCTAGAGCTTCTTGAAAGTGGCTTGAGTTGCAAATAATGTTATTAGGGTTTTCTTGTTTTCATATCATGGATTAGGGTTTTTGAATGTGTCTGACAATCTAGAGCTTCTTGAGTGTGGCTTGAGTTGCAAATGATGTTGTTAGGGTTTTCTAGTTTTCATATGATGGATTAGGGTTTTTGAATGTGTCTAGAGATCTAGAGCTTCTTGAAAGTGGCTTGGGCTGCAAATGATCTTATTAGGGTTTTCTAGTTTACATATGATGGATTAGGGATTTTGAATGTGTCTAGAGATCTAGAGCTTCTTGAAAATGGCTTGAGTTGCAAATGATTTTATTAGGGTTTTCTAGTTATCATATGACGGATTAGGGTTTTTGAATGTGTTTAGAGATCTAGAGCTTCTTGAGAGTTGCTTGTGTTGTAACTGATGTTATTAGGGTTTTCTAGTTTTCTTATGATGGATTAGGGTTTTTAAATGTGTCTAGAGATCTAGAGCTTCTTGAAAGTGGCTTGAGTTGCAATTGATGCTATTAGGGTTTTCTAGTTTTCATATGATGGATTATGGGTTTACAATGTGTCTAGGTATCTAGAGCTTCTTTAGAGTGGATTGAGTTGCAAATGATGTTATTAGGGTTTTTTAGTTTTCATATGATGGATTAGGCTTTTTGAATGTGTCTAGAGATCTAGAGCTTCTTGAAAGTGGCTTGACTTGCAAATGATGTTGTTAGGGTTTTCTAGTTTTCATATGATGGATTAGGGTTTTTGAATGTGTCTAGAGATCTAGAGCTTCTTGAAAGTGGCTTGGGCTGTAAATGATCTTATTAGGGTTTTCTAGTTTTCATATGATGGATTAGGGATTTTGAATGTGTCTAGAGATCTAGAGCTTCTTGAAAATGGCTTGAGTTGCAAATGATTTTATTAGGGTTTTCTAGTAATCATATGACAGATTAGGGTTTTTTAATGTGTCTAGAGATCTAGAGCTTCTTGAGAGTTGCTTGTGTTGTAACTGATGTTATTAGGGTTTTCTAGTTTTCTTATGATGGATTAGGGGTTTTAAATGTGTCTAGAGATCTAGAGCTTCTTGAAAGTGGCTTGAGTTGCAATTGATGCTATTATGGTTTTCTAGTATTCATATGATGGATTATGGTTTTTCAATGTGTCTAGATATCTAGAGCTTCTTCAGAGTGGATTGAGATGCAAATGATGTTATTAGGGTTTTTTAGTTTTCATATGATGGATTAGGGTTTTTGAATGTGTCTAGAGATCTAGAGCTTCTTGAAAGTGGCATGAGTTGCAAATGATGTTATTAGGGTTTTCTAGTTTTCATATGATAGATTTGGGTTTTTGAATCTGTCTAGAGATCTAAAGCTTCTTGAGAGCGGCTTGAGTTGCAAATGATGTTATTAGGGGTTTTCTAGTTTTCATAGGTTGGATTAGGGTTTTTGAATGTATCTAAAGATCTAGAGCTTCTTGAGAGTTGCTTGAGTTGTAACTGATGTTATTAGGGTTCTCTAGTTTTCATATGATGAATTAGGATTTTAAATGTGTCTACTGATCTAAAGCTTCTTGAGAATGGCTTGAGTTGCAAATGAGGTTATTAGGGTTTTCTAGTTTTCATATGATGGATTAGGGTTTTTGAATGTGTCTAGAGATCTAGAGCTTCTTGAAAGTGGCTTGAGTTGCAAATAATGTTATTAGGGTTTTCTAATTTTCATATGATGGATTAGGGTTTTTGAATGTGTCTAGAGATCTAGAGCTTCTTGAGTGTGGCTTGAGTCACAAATGATGTTGTTAGGGTTTTCTAGTTTTCATATGATGGATTAGGGTTTTTGAATGTGTCTAGAGATCTAGAGCTTCTTGAAAGTGGCTTGGGTTGCAAATGATCTTATTAGGGTTTCTAGTTTTCATATCATGGATTAGGGATTTTGAATGTGTCTAGAGATCCAGAGCTTCTTGAAAATGGCTTGAGTTGCAAATGATTTTATTAGGGTTTTCTAGTTATCATATGACGGATTAGGGTTTTTGAGTGTGTCTAGAGATCTAGAGCTTCTTGAGAGTTGCGTGTGTTGTAACTGATGTTATTAGGGTGTTCTAGTTTTCTTATGATGGATTAGGGTTTTTAAATGTGTCTAGAGATCTAGAGCTTCTTGAAAGTGGCTTGAGTTGCAATTGATGCTATTAGGGTTTTCTAGTTTTCATATGATGGATTATGGTTTTTCAATGTGTCTAGATATCTAGAGCTTCATGAGAGTGGATTGAGTTGCAAATGATGTTATTAGGGTTTTCTAGTTTTTATATGATGGATTAGGGTTTTTGAATGTGTCTAGAGATCTAGAGGTTCTTGAAAGTGGCTTGAGTTGCAAATGATGTTATTAGGGTTTTCTAGTTTTCATATGATGGATTAGGGTTTTTGAATCTGTCTAGAGATCTAAAGCTTCTTGAGAGTGGCTTGAGTTTCAAATGATGTTATTAGGGGTTTTCTAGTTTTCATATGTTGGATTAGGGTTTTTGAATGTATCTAAAGATATAGAGATTCTTGAGAGTTGCTTGAGTTGTAACTGATGTTATTAGGGTTTTCTAGTTTTCATATGATGGATTAGGGTTTTTGAATGTGTCTAGAGATCTAAAACTTCCTGAAAGCGGCTTGAGTTGCAAATGATGTTATTAGGGTTTTCTAGTTTTCGTATGATGGATTAGGGTTTTTGAATGTGTCTAGAGATCTAGAGATTCTTGAGAGTGGCATGAGTTGCAAATGATGTTATTAGGGTTTTCTAGTTTTCATATGATGGATTAGGGTTTTTGAATGTGTCTAGATATCTAGAGGTTCTTGAAAGTGGCTTGAGTTGCAAATAATGTTATTAGGGTTTTCTAGTTTTCATATGATGGATTAGGGTTTTTTAATGTGTCTGGCAAGCTAGAGCTTCTTGAGTGTGGCTTGAGTTGAAAATGATGTTGTTAGGGTTTTATAGTTTTCATATGATGGATTAGGGTTTTTGAATGTGTCTAGAGATCTAGAGCTTCTTGAAATTGGCTTGGGCTGCAAATGATCTTATTAGGGTTTTCTAGTTTTCATATGATGGATTAGGGATTTTGAATGTCTCTAGAGATCTAGAGATTCTTGAAAATGGCTTGTGTTGCAAATGATTTTATTAGGGTTTTCTAGTTATCATATGACGGATTAGGGTTTTTGAATGTGTCTAGAGATCTAGAGCTTATTGAGAGTTGCTTGTGTTGTATCTGATGTTATTAGGGTGTTCTAGTTTTCTTATGATGGATTAGGGTTTTTAAATGTGTCTAGAGATCTAGAGCTTCTTGAAAGTGGCTTGAGTTGCAGTTGATGCTATTAGGGTTTTCTAGTTTTCATATGATGGATTATGGTTTTTCAATGTGTCTAGATATCTAGAGCTTCTTGAGAGTGGATTGAGTTGCAAATGATGTTATTAGGGTTTTCTAGTTTTCATATGATGGATTTGGGTTTTTGAATGTGTCTAGAGATCTAGAGGTTCTTGAAAGTGGCTTGAGTTGCAAATGATGTTATTAGGGTTTTCTAGTTTTCATATGATGGATTAGGGTTTTTGAATTTGTCTAGAGATCTAAAGCTTCTTAAGAGTGGCTTGAGTTGCAAATGATGTTATTAGGGGTTTTCTAGTTTTCATATGTTGGATTAGGCTTTTTGAATGTATCTAAAGATCTAGAGCTTCTTGAGAGTTGCTTGAGTTGTAACTGATGTTATTAGGGTTTTCTAGTTTTCATATGACGAATTAGGATTTGAAATCTGTCTACAGATCTAAAGCTTCTTGAGAATGGCTTGAGTTGCAAATGATGTTATTAGGGTTTTCTAGTTTTCATATGATGGATTAGGGTTTTTGAATGTGTCTAGAGATCTAAAACTTCTTGAAAGCGGCTTGAGTTGCAAATGATGTTATTAGGGTTTTCTAGTTTTCATATGATGGATTAAGGTTTTTGAATATGTCTAGAGATCTAGAGACTCTTGAGAGTGGCTTGAGTTGCAAATGATGTTATTAGGGTTTTCTAGTTTTCATATGATGGATCAGGGTTTTTGAATGTGTCTAGAGATCTAGAGCTTCTTGAAAGTGGCTTGAGTTGCAATTGATGCAATTAGGGTTTTCTAGTTTTCATATGATGGATTATGGTTTTTCAATGTGTCTAGATATCTAGAGCTTCTTGAGAGTGGATTGAGTTACAAATGATGTTATTAGGGTTTTCTAGTTTTCATATGATGGATTAGGGTTTTTGAATGTGTCTAGAGATCTAGAGCTTCTTGAAATTGGCTTGAGTTGCAAATGATGTTATTAGGGTTTTCTAGTTTTCATATGATGGATTAGGGTTTTTGAATCTGTCTAGAGATCTAAAGCTTCTTGAGAGTGGCTTGAGTTGCAAATGATGTTATTAGGGGTTTTCTAGTTTTCATATGTTGGATTAGGGTTTTTTAATGTATCTAAAGATCTAGAGCTTCTTGAGAGTTGCTTGAGTTGTAACTGATGTTATTAGGGTTTTCTAGTTTTCATATGATGAATTAGGATTTTAAATGTGTCTACAGATCTAAAGCTTCTTGAGAATTGCTTAAGTTGCAAATGATGTTATTAGGGTTTTTTAGTTTTCATATGATGGATTAGGGTTTTTGAATGTGTCTAGAGATCTAAAACTTCTTGAAAGCGGCTTGAGTTGCAAATGATGTTATTAGGGTTTTCTAGTTTTCATATGATGGATTAAGGTTTTTGAATGTGTCTAGAGATCTAGAGATTCTTGAGAGTGGCTTGAGTTGCAAAGGATGTTATTAGGGTTTTCTAGTTTTCATATGATGGATTAGGGTTTTTGAATGTGTCTAGAGATCTAGAGCTTCTTGAAAGTGGCTTGAGTTGCAAATAATGTTATTAGGGTTTTCTAGTTTTCATATGATGGATTAGGGTTTTTGAATGTGTCTGACAATCTGGAGCTTCTTGAGTGTGGCTTGAGTTGCAAATGATGTTGTTAGGGTTTTCTAGTTTTCATATGATGGATTAGGGTTTTTGAATGTGTCTAGAGATCTAGAGCTTCTTGAAAGTGGCTTGGGCTGCAAATGAGATTATTAGGGTTTTCTAGTTTTCATATGATGGATTAGGGATTTTGAATGTGTCTAGAGATCTAGAGCTTCTTGAAAATGGCTTGAGTTGCAAATGATTTTATTAGGGTTTTCTAGTTATCATATGACGGATTAGGGTTTTTGAATGTGTCTAGAGATCTAGAGCTTCTTGAGAGTTGCTTGTGATGTAACTGATGTTATTAGGGTTTTCTAGTTTTCTTATGATGGATTAGGGTTTTTAAATGTGTCTAGAGATCTAAAGCTTCTTGAAAGCGGCTTGAGTTGCAATTGATGCTATTAGGGTTTTCTAGTTTTCATATGATAGATTATTGTTTTTCAATGTGTCTAGATATCTAGAACTTCTTGAGAGTGGATTGAGTTGCAAATGATGTTATTAGGGTTTTTTAGTTTTCATATGATGGATTAGGGTTTTTGAATGTGTCTAGAGATCTAAAACTTCTTGAAAGCGGCTTGAGTTGCAAATGATGTTATTAGGGTTTTCTAGTTTTCATATGATGGATTAAGGTTTTTGAATGTGTCTAGAGATCTAGAGATTCTTGAGAGTGGCTTGAGTTGCAAAGGATGTTATTAGGGTTTTCTAGTTTTCATACGATGGATTAGGGTTTTTGAATGTGTCTAGAGATCTAGAGCTTCTTGAAAGTGGCTTGAGTTGCAAATAATGTTATTAGGGTTTTCTAGTTTTCATATGATGGATTAGGGTTTTTGAATGTGTCTGACAATCTGGAGCTTCTTGAGTGTGGCTTGAGTTGCAAATGATGTTGTTAGGGTTTTCTAGTTTTCATATGATGGATTAGGGTTTTTGAATGTGTCTAGAGATCTAGAGCTTCTTGAAAGTGGCTTGGGCTGCAAATGAGATTATTAGGGTTTTCTAGTTTTCATATGATGGATTAGGGATTTTGAATGTGTCTAGAGATCTAGAGCTTCTTGAAAATGGCTTGAGTTGCAAATGATTTTATTAGGGTTTTCTAGTTATCATATGACGGATTAGGGTTTTTGAATGTGTCTAGAGATCTAGAGCTTCTTGAGAGTTGCTTGTGATGTAACTGATGTTATTAGGGTTTTCTAGTTTTCTTATGATGGATTAGGGTTTTTAAATGTGTCTAGAGATCTAAAGCTTCTTGAAAGCGGCTTGAGTTGCAATTGATGCTATTAGGGTTTTCTAGTTTTCATATGATAGATTATTGTTTTTCAATGTGTCTAGATATCTAGAACTTCTTGAGAGTGGATTGAGTTGCAAATGATGTTATTAGGGTTTTTTAGTTTTCATATGATGGATTAGGGTTTTTGAATGTGTCTAGAGATCTAAAACTTCTTGAAAGCGGCTTGAGTTGCAAATGATGTTATTAGGGTTTTCTAGTTTTCATATGATGGATTAAGGTTTTTGAATGTGTCTAGAGATCTAGAGATTCTTGAGAGTGGCTTGAGTTGCAAAGGATGTTATTAGGGTTTTCTAGTTTTCATATGATGGATTAGGGTTTTTGAATGTGTCTAGAGATCTAGAGCTTCTTGAAAGTGGCTTGAGTTGCAAATAATGTTATTAGGGTTTTCTAGTTTTCATATGATGGATTAGGGTTTTTGAATGTGTCTGACAATCTGGAGCTTCTTGAGTGTGGCTTGAGTTGCAAATGATGTTGTTAGGGTTTTCTAGTTTTCATATGATGGATTAGGGTTTTTGAATGTGTCTAGAGATCTAGAGCTTCTTGAAAGTGGCTTGGGCTGCAAATGAGATTATTAGGGTTTTCTAGTTTTCATATGATGGATTAGGGATTTTGAATGTGTCTAGAGATCTAGAGCTTCTTGAAAATGGCTTGAGTTGCAAATGATTTTATTAGGGTTTTCTAGTTATCATATGACGGATTAGGGTTTTTGAATGTGTCTAGAGATCTAGAGCTTCTTGAGAGTTGCTTGTGATGTAACTAATGTTATTAGGGTTTTCTAGTTTTCTTATGATGAATTAGGGTTTTTAAATGTGTCTAGAGATCTAAAGGTTCTTGAAAGCGGCTTGAGTTGCAATTGATGCTATTAGGGTTTTCTAGTTTTCATATGATAGATTATTGTTTTTCAATGTGTCTAGATATCTAGAACTTCTTGAGAGTGGATTGAGTTGCAAATGATGTTATTAGGGTTTTTTAGTTTTTATATGATGGATTAGGGTTTTTGAATGTGTCTAGAGATCTAAAACTTCTTGAAAGCGGCTTGAGTTGCAAATGATGTTATTAGGGTTTTCTAGTTTTCATATGATGGATTAAGGTTTTTGAATGTGTCTAGAGATCTAGAGATTCTTGAGAGTGGCTTGAGTTGCAAATGATGTTATTAGGGTTTTCTAGTTTTCATATGATGGATTAGGGTTTTTGAATGTGTCTAGAGATCTAGAGTTTCTTGAAAGTGGCTTGAGTTGCAAATAATGTTATTAGGGTTTTCTAGTTTTCATATGATGGATTAGGGTTTTTGAATGTGTCTGACAATCTAGAGCTTCTTGAGTGTGGCTTGAGTTGCAAATGATGTTGTTAGGGTTTTCTAGTTTTCATATGATGGATTAGGGTTTTTGAATGTGTCTAGAGATCTAGAGCTTCTTGAAAGTGGCTTGGGCTACAAATGAGATTATTAGGGTTTTCTAGTTTCATATGATGGATTAGGGATTTTGAATGTGTCTAGAGATCTAGAGCTTCTTGAAAATGGCTTGAGTTGCAAATGATTTTATTAGGGTTTTCTAGTTATCATATGACGGATTAGGGTTTTTGAATATGTCTAGAGATCTAGAGCTTCTTGAGAGTTGCTTGTGCTGTAACTGATGTTATTAGGGTTTTCTAGTTTTCATATGATGGATTAGGGTTTTTGAATGTGTCTGGCAATCTAGAGCTTCTTGAGTGTGGCTTGAGTTGCAAATGATGTTGTTAGGGTTTTCTAGTTTTCATATGATGGATTAGGGTTTTTGAATGTGTCTAGATATCTAGAACTTCTTGAGAGTGGATTGAGTTGCAAATGATGTTATTAGGGTTTTTTAGTTTTCATATGATCGATTAGGGTTTTTGAATGTGTCTAGAGATCTAGAGCTTCTTCAAAGTGGCTTGAGTTGCAAATGATGTTATTAGGGTTTTCTAGTTTTCATATGATGGATTAGGGTTTTTGAATCTGCCTAGAGATCTAAAGCTTCTTGAGAGTGGCTTGAGTTGCAAATGATGTTATTAGGGGTTTTCTAGTTTTCATATGATGGATTAGGGATTTTGAATGTGTCTAGAGATCTAGAGCTTCTTGAAAATGGCTTGAGTTGCAAATGATTTTATTAGGGTTTTCTAGTTTTCTAGAGCTTCTTGAAAGTGGCTTGGGCTGCAAATGAGATTATTAGGGTTTTCTAGTTTTCATATGATGGATTAGGGATTTTGAATGTGTCTAGAGATCTAGAGCTTCTTGAAAATGGCTTGAGTTGCAAATGATTTTATTAGGGTTTTCTAGTTATCATATGACGGATTAGGGTTTTTGAATGTGTCTAGAGATCTAGAGCTTCTTGAGAGTTGCTTGTGCTGTAACTGATGTTATTAGGGTTTTCTAGTTTTCTTATGATGAATTAGGGTTTTTAAATGTGTCTAGAGATCTAAAGGTTCTTGAAAGCGGCTTGAGTTGCAATTGATGCTATTAGGGTTTTCTAGTTTTCATATGATAGATTATTGTTTTTCAATGTGTCTAGATATCTAGAACTTCTTGAGAGTGGATTGAGTTGCAAATGATGTTATTAGGGTTTTTTAGTTTTCATATGATGGATTAGGGTTTTTGAATGTGTCTAGAGATCTAAAACTTCTTGAAAGCGGCTTGAGTTGCAAATGATGTTATTAGGGTTTTCTAGTTTTCATATGATGGATTAAGGTTTTTGAATGTGTCTAGAGATCTAGAGATTCTTGAGAGTGGCTTGAGTTGCAAATGATGTTATTAGGGTTTTCTAGTTTTCATATGATGGATTAGGGTTTTTGAATGTGTCTAGAGATCTAGAGTTTCTTGAAAGTGGCTTGAGTTGCAAATAATTTTATTAGGGTTTTCTAGTTTTCATATGATGGATTAGGGTTTTTGAATGTGTCTGACAATCCAGAGCTTCTTGAGTGTGGCTTGAGTTGCAAATGATGTTGTTAGGGTTTTCTAGTTTTCATATGATGGATTAGGGTTTTTGAATGTGTCTAGAGATCTAGAGCTTCTTGAAAGTGGCTTGGGCTACAAATGAGATTATTAGGGTTTTCTAGTTTCATATGATGGATTAGGGATTTTGAATGTGTCTAGAGATCTGGAGCTTCTTGAAAATGGCTTGAGTTGCAAATGATTTTATTAGGGTTTTCTAGTTATCATATGACGGATTAGGGTTTTTGAATATGTCTAGAGATCTAGAGCTTCTTGAGAGTTGCTTGTGCTGTAACTGATGTTATTAGGGTTTTCTAGTTTTCATATGATGGATTAGGGTTTTTGAATGTGTCTGGCAATCTAGAGCTTCTTGAGTGTGGCTTGAGTTGCAAATGATGTTGTTAGGGTTTTCTAGTTTTCATATGATGGATTAGGGTTTTTGAATGTGTCTAGATATCTAGAACTTCTTGAGAGTGGATTGAGTTGCAAATGATGTTATTAGGGTTTTTTAGTTTTCATATGATCGATTAGGGTTTTTGAATGTGTCTAGAGATCTAGAGCTTCTTCAAAGTGGCTTGAGTTGCAAATGATGTTATTAGGGTTTTCTAGTTTTCATATGATGGATTAGGGTTTTTGAATCTGCCTAGAGATCTAAAGCTTCTTGAGAGTGGCTTGAGTTGCAAATGATGTTATTAGGGGTTTTCTAGTTTTCATATGTTGGATTAGGGTTTTTGAATGTATCTAAAGATCTAAAGCTTCTTGAGAGTTGCTTGAGTTGTAACTGATGTTATTAGGGTTTTCTAGTTTTCATATGATGAATGTGTCTACAGATCTAAAGCTTCTTTAGAATGGCTTGAGTTGCAAATGATTTTATTAGGGTTTTCTAGTTTTCATATGATGGATTAGGGTTTTTGAATGTGTCTAGAGATCTAGAGCTTCTTGAAAGTGGCTTGAGTTGCAAATAATGTTATTAGGGTTTTCTAGTTTTCATATGATGGATTAGGGTTTTTGAATGTGTCTAGAGATCTAGAGCTTCTTGAGTGTGGATTGAGTTGCAAATGATGTTGTTAGGGTTTTCTAGTTTTCATATGATGGATTAGGGTTTTTGAATGTGTGTAGAGATCTAGAGCTTCTTGAAAGTGGCTTGGGTTGCAAATGATCTTATCAGGGTTTTCTAGTTTTCATATGATGGATTAGGGATTTTGAATGTGTCTAGAGATCCAGAGCTTCTTGAAAATGGCTTGAGTGGCAAATGATTTTATTAGGGTTTTCTAGTTATCATATGACGGATTAGGGTTTTTGAATGTGTCTAGAGATCTAGAGCTTCTTGAGAGTTGCTTGTGTTGTAAATGATGTTATTAGGGTTTTCTAGTTTTCTTATGATGGATTAGGGTTTTTAAATGTGTTTAGAGATCTAGAGCTTCTTGAAAGTGGCTTGAGTTGCAATTGATGCTATTAGTGTTTTCTAGTTTTTATATGATGGATTATGGTTTTTCAATGTGTCTAGATATCTAGAGCTTCTTGAGAGTGGATTGAGTTGCAAATGATGTTATTAGGGTTTTCTAGTTTTCATATGATGGATTAGGGTTTTTGAATGTGTCTAGAGATCTAGAGCTTCTTGAAAGTGCCTTGAGTTGCAAATGTTGTTATTAGGGTTTTCTAGTTTTCATATGATGGATTAGGGTTTTTGAATCTGTCTAGAGATCTAAAGCTTCTTGAGAGTGGCTTGAGTTGCAAACGATGTTATTAGGGATTTTCTAGTTTTCATATGTTGGATTAGGGTTTTTGAATGTATCTAAAGATCTAGAGCTTCTTGAGAGTTGCTTGAGTTGTAACTGATGTTATCAGGGTTTTCTAGTTTTCATATGATGAATTATGATTTTAAATGTGTCTACAGATCTAAAGCTTCTTGAGAATGGCTTGAGTTGCAAATGATGTTATTAGGGTTTTCTTGTTTTCATATGATGGATTAGGGTTTTTGAATGTGTCTAGAGATCTAAAACTTCTTGAAAGTGGCTTGAGTTGCAAATGATGTTATTATGGTTTTCTAGTTTTCATATGATGGATTAGGGTTTTTGAATGTGTCTAGAGATCTAGAGATTCTTGAGAGTGGCTTGAGTTGCAAATGATGTTATTAGGGTTTTCTAGTTTTCATATGATGGATTAGGGTTTTTGAATATGTCTAGAGATCTAGAGCTTCTTGAAAGTGGCTTGAGTTGCAAATAATGTTATTAGGGTTTTCTAGATTTCATATGATGGATTAGGGTTTTTGAATGTGTCTGGCAATCTAGAGCTTCTTGAGTGTGGCCTGAGTTGCAAATGATGTTGTTAGGGTTTTCTAGTTTTCATATGATGGATTAGGGTTTTTGAATGTGTCTAGAGATCTAGAGCTTCTTGAAAGTGGCTTGGGCTGGAAATGATATTACTAGGGTTTTCTAATTTTCATATGATGGATTAGGGATTTTGAATGTCTCTAGAGATCTAGAGCTTATTGAAAATGGCTTGAGTTGCAAATGATTTTATTAGGGTTTTCTAGTTATCATATGGCGGATTAGGGTTTTTGAATGTGTCTAGAGATCTAGAGCTTCTTGAGAGTTGCTTGTGTTGTAACTGATGTTATTAGGGTTTTCTAGTTTTCTTATGATGGATTAGGGTTTTTAAATGTGTCTAGAGATCTAGAGCTACTTGAAAGTGGCTTGAGTTGCAATTGATGCTATTAGGGTTTTCTAGTTTTCATATGATGGATTATGGTTTTTCAATGTGTCTAGATATCTAGAGCTTCTTGAGAGTGGATTGAGTTGCAAATGATGTTATTAGGCTTTTTTAATTTTCATATGATGGATTAGGGTTTTTGAATGTGTATAGAGATCTAGAGCTTCTTGAAAGTGGCTTGAGTTGCAAATGATGTTATTAGGGTTTTCTAGTTTTCATATGATGGATTAGGGTTTTTGAATCTGTCTAGAGATCTAAAGCTTCTTGAGAGTGGCTTGAGTTGCAAATGATGTTATTAGGGGTTTTCTAGTTTTCATATGTTGGATTAGGGTTTTTGAATGTATCTAAAGATCTAGAGCTTCTTGAGAGTTGCTTGAGTTGTAACTGATGTTATTAGAGTTTTCTAGTTTTCATATGATGAATTAGGATTTTAAATGTGTCTACAGATCTAAAGCTTCTTGACAATGGCTTGAGTTGCAAACGATGTTATTAGGGTTTTCTAGTTTTCATATGATGGATTAGGGTTTTTGAATGTGTCTAGAGATCTAGAGCTTCTTGAAAGTGGCTTGAGTTGCAAATAATGTTATTAGGGTTTTCTAGTTTTCATATGATGGATTAGGGTTTCTGAATGTGTCTACAGATCTAGAGCTTCTTGAGTGTGGCTTGAGTTGCAAATGATGTTGTTAGGAGTTTTCATATGATGGATTAGGGTTTTTGAATGTGTCTAGAGATCCAGAGCTTCTTGAAAGTGGCTTGGGTTGCAAATGATCTTTTTAGGGTTTTCTAGTTTTCATATGATGGATTAGGGATTTTGAATGTGTCTAGAGATCCAGAGCTTCTTGAAAATGGCTTGACTTGCAAATGATTTTATTAGGGTTTTCTAGTTATCATATGACGGATTAGGGTTTTTGAATGTGTCTAGAGATCTATAGCTTCTTGAGAGTTGCTTGTGTTGTAACTGATGTTATTAGGGTTTTCTAGTTTTCTTATGATGGATTAGGGTTTTTAAATGTGTCTAGAGATCTAGAGCTTCTTGAACGTGGCTTGAGTTGCAATTGATGCTATTAGGGTTTTCTAGTTTTCATATGATGGATTATGGTTTTGCAATGTGTCTAGATATCTAGAGCATCTTGAGAGTGGATTGAGTTGCAAATGATGTTATTAGGGTTTTCTAGTTTTTTTTTTTTTTTTTAGTTTTTTTTTTTTTTGGTAACCGAGGACCCCACCCGACCTATCCTTTGGATGACCCTGATGAAGCAACCTCGGGGCCCACACACACCTGGCAGCAGGGTGGTCCGGGTCAATCACCTACGGGGGTAGAGAGGTGGCCAGTGGCCATCCCCTGATTGAAACCTAACACTCCCTATGGGGAAAGGGAGGGAGTGGGATTAGAACTTGGAACCTCTTTATGGGGGAAGAGAAAGAGTCCTAAGCCTTATCCACTAGGCCATCAGGGTGATGGTTGGGTTTTTTAGTTTTCATATGATGGATTAGGGTTTTTGAATGTGTCTTGAGATCTAGAGCTTCTTGAAAGTGGCTTGAGTTGCAAATGATGTTATTAGGGTTTTCTAGTTTTCATATGATGGATTAGGGTTTTTGAATCTGTCTAGAGATCTAAAGCTTCTTGAGAGTGGCTTGAGTTGCAAATGATGTTATTAGGGGTTTTCTAGTTTTCATATGTTGGATTAGGGTTTTTGAATGTATCTAAAGATCTAGAGCTTCTTGAGAGTTGCTTGAGTTGTAACTGATGTTATTAGGGTTTTCTAGTTTTCATATGATGAATTAGGATTTTAGATGTGTCTACAGATCTGAAGCTTCTTGAGAATGGCTTGAGTTGCAAATGATGTTATTAGGGTTTTCTAGTTTTCATATGATGGATTAGGGTTTTTGAATGTGTCTAGAGATCTAGAGATTCTTGAGAGTGGCTTGAGTTGCAAATGATGTTATTAGGGTTTTCTAGTTTTCATATGATGAATTAGGGTTTTTGAATGTGTCTAGAGATCTAGAGCTTCTTGAAAGTGGCTTGAGTTGCACATAATGTTATTAGGGTTTTCTAGTTTTCATATGATGGATTAGGGTTTTTGAATGTGTCTGGCAATCTAGAGCTTCTTGAGTGTGGCTTGAGTTGCAAATGATGTTGTTAGGGTTTTCTAGTTTTGATATGATGGATTAGGGTTTTTGAATGTGTCTAGAGATCTAGAGCTTCTTGAAAATGGCTTGAGTATAAAATGATTTTATTTGGGTTTGCTAGTTATCATATGACGGATTAGGGTTTTTGAATGTGTCTAGAGGTCTAGAGCTTCTTGAGAGTTTCTTGTGTTGTAACTGATGTTATTATGGTTTTCTAGTTTTCATATGATGGATTAAGTTTTTTAAATGTGTCTAGAGATCTTGAGCTTCTTGAAAGTGGCTTGAGTTGCAAACGATGCTATTAGGGTTTTCTAGTTTTCATATGATGGATTATGGCTTTTGAATGTGTCTAGATATCTAGAGCTTCTTGAGAGTGGATTGAGATGCAAATAATGTTATTAGGGTTTTCTAGTTTCATATGATGGATTAGGGTTTTTAAATGTGTCTAGAGATCTAGAGCTTCTTGAAAGTGGCTTGAGTTGCAAATGATGTTATTAGGGTTTTCTAGTTTTCATATGATGGATTAGGGTTTTTGAATCTGTCTAGAGATCTAAAGCTTCTTGAGAGTGGCTTGAGTTGTAAATGATGTTATTAGGGGTTTTCTAGTTTTCATATGTTGGATTAGGGTTTTTGAATGTATCTAAAGATCTAGAGCTTCTTGAGAGTTGCTTGAGTTGTAACTGATGTTATTAGGGTTTTCTAGTTTTCATATGATGAATTAGGATTTTAAATGTGTCTACAGATCTAAAACTTCTTGAGAATGGCTTGAGTTGCAAATGATGTTATTAGGGTTTTCTAGATTTCATATGATTGATTAGGGTTTTTGAATGTGTCCAGAGATCTAGAGCTTCTTGAAAGTGGCTTGAGTTGCAAATAATGTTATTAGGGTTTTCTAGTTTTCATATGATGGATTAGGGTGTTTGAATGTGTCTAGAGATCTAGAGCTTCTTGAGTGTGGCTTGAGTTGCAAATGATGTTGTTAGGGTTTTCTAGTTTTCATATGATGGATTAGGGTTTTTGAATGTCTCTAGAGATCTAGAGGTTCTTGAAAGTGGCTTGGGTTGCAAATGATCTTATTAGGGTTTTCTAGTTTTCATATGATGGATTATGGTTTTTCAATGTGTCTAGATATCTAGAGCTTCTTGAGAGTGGATTGAGTTGAAATGATGTTATTAGGGTTTTCGAGTTTTCATATGATGGATTAGGGTTTTTGAATGTGTCTAGAGATCTAGAGCTTCTTGAAAGTGGCTTGAGTTGCAAATGATGTTATTAGGGTTTTCTAGTTTTCATATGATGGATTAGGGTTTTTGAATCTATCTAGAGATCTAAAGCTTCTTGAGAGTGGCTTGAGTTGCAAATGATGTTATTAGGGGTTTTCTAGTTTTCATATGTTGGATTAGGGTTTTTGAATGTATCTAAAGATCTAGAGCTTCTTGAGAGTTGCTTGAGTTGTAACTGATGTTATTAGGGTTTTCTAGTTTTCATATGATGAATTAGGATTTTAAATGTGTCTACAGATCTAAAGCTTCTTGAGAATGGCTTGAGTTGCAAATGATGTTATTAGGGTTTTCTAGTTTTCATATGATGGATTTGGGTTTTTGAATGTGTCTAGAGATCTAAAACTTCTTGAAAGCGGCTTAAGTTGCAAATGATGTTATTAGGGTTTTCTAGTATTCATATGATGGATTAGGGTTTTTGAATATGTCTAGAGATCTAGAGATTCTTGAGAGTGGCTTGAGTTGCAAATGATGTTATTAGGTTTTTCTAGTTTTCATATGATGGATTAGGGTTTTTGAATGTGTCTAGAGATCTAGAGCTTCTTGAAAATGGCTTGAGTTGCACATAATGTTATTAGGGTTTTCTAGTTTTCATATGATGGATTAGGGTTATTGAATGTGTCTGGCAATCTAGAGCTTCTTGAGTGTGGCTTGAGTTGCAAATGATGTTGTTAGGGTTTTCTAGTTTTCATATGATGGATTAGGGTTTTTGAATGTGTCTAGAGATCTAGAGCTTCTTGAAAGTGGCTTGGGCTGCAAATGATCTTATTAGGGTTTTCTAGTTTTCATATGATGGATTAGGGATTTTGAATATGTCTAGAGATCTAGAGCTTCTTGAAAATGGCTTGAGTAACAAATGATTTTATTTGGGTTTCCTAGTTATCATATGACGGATTAGGGTTTTTGAATTTGTCTAGAGATCTAGAGCTTCTTGAGAGTTGCTTGTGTTGTAACTGATGTTATTAGGGTTTTCTAATTTTCATATGATGGATTAGGGTTTTTAAATGTGTCTAGAGATCTAGTGCTTCTTGAAAGTGGCTTGAGTTGCAAATGATGCTATTAGGGTTTTCTTGTTTTCATATGATGGATTATGGCTTTTGAATGTGTCTAGATATCTAGAGCTTCTTGAGAGTGGATTGAGATGCAAATGATGTTATTAGGGTTTTCTAGTTTTCATATGATGGATTAGGGTTTTTGAATGTGTCTAGAGATCTAGAGCTTCTTGAAAGTGGCTTGAGTTGCAAATAATGTTATTAGGGTTTTCTAGTTTTCATATGATGGATTAGGGTTTTTGAATGTGTATAGAGATCTAAAGCTTCTTGAGTGTGGCTTGAGTTGCAAATGATGTTTTTAGGGTTTTCTAGTTTTCATATGATGGATTAGCGTTTTTGAATGTGTCTAGAGATCTAGAGCTTCTTGAAAGTGGCTTGGGTTGCAAATGATCTAATTAGGGTTTTCTAGTTTTCATATGATGGATTAGGGATTTTGAATGTGTCTACAGATCTAGAGCTTCTTGAAAATGGCTTGAGTTGCAAATGATTTTATTATGGTTTTCTAGTAATCATATGACGGATTAGGGTTTTTGAATGTGTCTAGAGATCTAGAGCTTCTTGAGAGTTGCTTGTGTTGTAACTGATGTTATTAGGGTTTTCTAGTTTTCTTATGATGGATTAGGGTTTTTAAATGTGTCTAGAGATCTAGAGCTTCTTGAAAGTGGCTTGAGTTGCAATTGATGCTATTAGGGTTTTCTAGTTTTCATATGATGGATTATGGTTTTTCAATGTGTCTAGATATCTAGAGCTTCTTGAGAGTGGATTGAGTTGCAAATGATGTTATTAGGTTTTTCTAGTTTCATATGATGGATTAGGGTTTTTAAAAGTGTCTAGAGATCTAGAGCTTCTTGAAACTGGTTTGAGTTGCAAATGATGTTATTAGGGTTTTCTAGTTTTCATATGATAGGTTAGGGTTTTTGAATCTGTCTAGAGATCCAAAGCTTCTTGAGAGTGGCTTGAGTTGTAAATGATGTTATTAGGGGTTTTCTAGTTTTCATATGTTAGATTAGGGTTTTTGAATGTATCTAAAGATCTAGAGCTTCTTGAGAGTTTCTTGAGTTGTAACTGATGTTATTAGGGTTTTCTAGTTTTCATATGATGAATTAGGATTTTAAATGTGTCTACAGGTCTAAAGCTTCTTGAGAATGGCTTGAGTTGCAAATGATGTTATTAGGGTTTTCTAGATTTCATATGCTGGATTTGGGTTTTTGAATGTGTCTAGAGATCTAGAGCTTCTTGAAAGTGGCTTGAGTTGCAAATAATGTAATTAGGGTTTTCTAGTTTTCATATGATGGATTAGGGTGTTTGAATGTGTCTAGAGATCTAGAGCTTCTTGAGTGTGGCTTGAGTTGCAAATGATGTTGTTAGGGTTTTCTAGTTTTCATATGATGCATTAGGGTTTTTGAATGTGTCTAGAGATCTAGAGGTTCTTGAAAGTGGCTTGGGTTGCAAATGATCTTATTAGGGTTTTCTAGTTTTCATAAGATGGATTATGGTTTTTCAATGTGTCTAGATATCTAGAGCTTCTTGAGAGTGGATTGAGTTGCAAATGATGTTATTAGGGTTTTCTAGTTTTCATATGATGGATTAGGGTTTTTGAATGTGTCTAGAGATCTAGAGCTTCTTGAAAGTGGCTTGAGTTGCAAATGATGTTATTAGGGTTTTCTAGTTTTCATATAATGGATTAGGGTTTTTGAATCTGTCTAGAGATCTAAAGCTTTTTGAGAGTGGCTTGAGTTGCAAATGATGTTATTAGGGGTTTTTGTAGTTTTCATATGTTGGATTAGGGTTTTTGAATGTATCTAAAGATCTAGAGTTTCTTGAGAGTTTCTTGAGTTGTAACTGATGTTATTAGGGTTTTCTAGTTTTCATATGATGAATTAGGATTTTAAATGTGTCTACAGATCTAAAGCTTCTTGAGAATGGCTTGAGTTGCAAATGATGTTATTAGGGTTTTCTAGTTTTCATATGATGGATTTGGGTTTTTGAATGTGTCTAGAGATCTAAAACTTCTTGAAAGCGGCTTGAGTTGCAAATGATGTTATTAGGGTTTTCTAGTTTTCATATGATGGATTAGGGTTTTTGAATATGTCTAGAGATCTAGAGATTCTTGAGAGTGGCTTGAGTTGTAAATGATGTTATTAGGGTTTTCTAGTTTTCATATGATGGATTAGGGTTTTTGAATGTGTCTAGAGATCTAGAGCTTCTTGAAAATGGCTTGAGTTGCACATAATGTTATTAGGGTTTTCTAGTTTTCATATGATGGATTAGGGTTTTTGAATGTGTCTGGCAATCTAGAGCTTCTTGAGTGTGGCTTGAGTTGCAAATGATGTTGTTAGGGTTTTCTAGTTTTCATATGATGGATTAGGGTTTTTGAATGTGTCTAGAGATCTAGAACTTCTTGAAAGTGGCTTGGGCTGCAAATGATCTTATTAGGGTTTTCTAGTTTTCATATGATGGATTAGGGATTTTGAATATGTCTAGAGATCTAGAGCTTCTTGAAAATGGCTTGAGTAACAAATGATTTTATTTGGGTTTGCTAGTTATCATATGACGGATTAGGGTTTTTGAATGTGTCTAGAGATCTAGAGCTTCTTGAGAGTTGCTTGTGTTGTAACTGATGTTATTAGGGTTTTCTAGTCTTCATATGATGGATTAGGGTTTTTAAATGTGTCTAGAGATCTAGAGCTTCTTGAAAGTGGCTTGAGTTGCAAATGATGCTATTAGGGTTTTCTAGTTTTCATATGATGGATTATGGCTTTTGAATGTGTCTAGATATCTAGAGCTTCTTGAGAGTGGATTGAGATGCAAATGATGTTATTAGGGTTTTCTAGTTTTCATATGATGGATTTGGGTTTTTGAATGTGTCTAGAGATCTAGAGCTTCTTGAAAGTGGCTTGAGTTGCAAATAATGTTATTAGGGTTTTCTAGTTTTCATATGATGGATTAGGGTTTTTGAATGTGTCTAGAGATCTAGAGCTTCTTGAGTGTGGCTTGAGTTGCAAATGATGTTGTTAGGGTTTTCTAGTTTTCATATGATGGATTAGGGTTTTTGAATGTGTCTAGAGATCTAGAGCTTCTTGAAAGTGGCTTGGGTTGAAAATGATCTAATTAGGGTTTTCTAGTTTTCATATGATGGATTAGGGATTTTGAATGTGTCTACAGATCTAGAGCTTCTTGAAAATGGCTTGAGTTGCAAATGATTTTATTAGGGTTTTCTAGTTATCATATGACGGATTAGGGTTTTTGAATGTGTCTAGAGATCTAGAGCTTCTTGAGAGTTGCTTGTGTTGTAACTGATGTTATTAGGGTTTTCTAGTTTTCTTATGATGGATTAGGGTTTTTAAATGTGTCTAGAGATCTAGAGCTTCTTGAGTGTGGCTTGAGTTGCAAATGATGTTGTTAGGGTTTTCTAGTTTTCATATGATGGATTAGGGTTTTTGAATGTGTCTAGAGATCTAGAGGTTCTTGAAAGTGGCTTGGGTTGCAAATGATGTTATTAGGTTTTTCTAGTTTCATATGATGGATTAGGGTTTTTAAAAGTGTCTAGAGATCTAGAGCTTCTTGAAACTGGCTTGAGTTGCAAATGATGTTATTAGGGTTTTCTAGTTTTCATATGATAGGTTAGGGTTTTTGAATCTGTCTAGAGATCCAAAGCTTCTTGAGAGTGGCTTGAGTTGTAAATGATGTTATTAGGGGTTTTCTAGTTTTCATATGTTAGATTAGGGTTTTTGAATGTATCTAAAGATCTAGAGCTTCTTGAGAGTTTCTTGAGTTGTAACTGATGTTATTAGGGTTTTCTAGTTTTCATATGATGAATTAGGATTTTAAATGTGTCTACAGATCTAAAGCTTCTTGAGAATGGCTTGAGTTGCAAATGATGTTATTAGGGTTTTCTAGATTTCATATGCTGGATTTGGGTTTTTGAATGTGTCTAGAGATCTAGAGCTTCTTGAAAGTGGCTTGAGTTGCAAATAATGTAATTAGGGTTTTCTAGTTTTCATATGATGGATTAGGGTGTTTGAATGTGTCTAGAGATCTAGAGCTTCTTGAGTGTGGCTTGAGTTGCAAATGATGTTGTTAGGGTTTTCTAGTTTTCATATGATGCATTAGGATTTTTGAATGTGTCTAGAGATCTAGAGGTTCTTGAAAGTGGCTTGGGTTGCAAATGATCTTATTAGGGTTTTCTAGTTTTCATATGATGGATTATGGTTTTTCAATGTGTCTAGATATCTAGAGCTTCTTGAGAGTGGATTGAGTTGCAAATGATGTTATTAGGGTTTTCTAGTTTTCATATGATGGATTAGGGTTTTTGAATGTGTCTAGAGATCTAGAGCTTCTTGAACGTGGCTTGAGTTGCAAATGATGTTATTAGGGTTTTCTAGTTTTCATATAATGGATTAGGGTTTTTGAATCTGTCTAGAGATCTAAAGCTTCTTGAGAGTGGCTTGAGTTGCAAATGATGTTATTAGGGGTTTTCTAGTTTTCATATGTTGGATTAGGGTTTTTGAATGTATCTAAAGATCTAGAGTTTCTTGAGAGTTTCTTGAGTTGTAACTGATGTTATTAGGGTTTTCTAGTTTTCATATGATGAATTAGGATTTTAAATGTGTCTACAGATCTAAAGCTTCTTGAGAATGGCTTGAGTTGCAAATGATGTTATTAGGGTTTTCTAGTTTTCATATGATGGATTTGGGTTTTTGAATGTGTCTAGAGATCTAAAACTTCTTGAAAGCGGCTTGAGTTGCAAATGATGTTATTAGGGTTTTCTAGTTTTCATATGATGGATTAGGGTTTTTGAATATGTCTAGAGATCTAGAGATTCTTGAGAGTGGCTTGAGTTGTAAATGATGTTATTAGGGTTTTCTAGTTTTCATATGATGGATTAGGGTTTTTGAATGTGTCTAGAGATCTAGAGCTTCTTGAAAATGGCTTGAGTTGCACATAATGTTATTAGGGTTTTCTAGTTTTCATATGATGGATTAGGGTTTTTGAATGTGTCTGGCAATCTAGAGCTTCTTGAGTGTGGCTTGAGTTGCAAATGATGTTGTTAGGGTTTTCTAGTTTTCATATGATGGATTAGGGTTTTTGAATGTGTCTAGAGATCTAGAGCTTCTTGAAAGTGGCTTGGGCTGCAAATGATCTTATTAGGGTTTTCTAGTTTTCATATGATGGATTAGGGATTTTGAATATGTCTAGAGATCTAGAGCTTCTTGAAAGTGGGTTGGGCTGCAAATGATCTTATTAGGGTTTGCTAGTTATCATATGACGGATTAGGGTTTTTGAATGTGTCTAGAGATCTAGAGCTTCTTGAGAGTTGCTTGTGTTGTAACTGATCTTATTAGGGTTTTCTAGTCTTCATATGATGGATTAGGGTTTTTAAATGTGTCTAGAGATCTAGAGCTTCTTGAAAGTGGCTTGAGTTGCAAATGATGCTATTAGGGTTTTCTAGTTTTCATATGATGGATTATGGCTTTTGAATGTGTCTAGATATCTAGAGCTTCTTGAGAGTGGATTGAGATGCAAATGATGTTATTAGGGTTTTCTAGTTTTCATATGATGGATTTGGGTTTTTGAATGTGTCTAGAGATCTAGAGCTTCTTGAAAGTGGCTTGAGTTGCAAATAATGTTATTAGGGTTTTCTAGTTTTCATATGATGGATTAGGGTTTTTGAATGTGTCTAGAGATCTAGAGCTTCTTGAGTGTGGCTTGAGTTGCAAATGATGTTGTTAGGGTTTTCTAGTTTTCATATGATGGATTAGGGTTTTTGAATGTGTCTAGAGATCTAGAGCTTCTTGAAAGTGGCTTGGGTTGAAAATGATCTAATTAGGGTTTTCTAGTTTTCATATGATGGATTAGGGATTTTGAATGTGTCTACAGATCTAGAGCTTCTTGAAAATGGCTTGAGTTGCAAATGATTTTATTAGGGTTTTCTAGTTATCATATGACGGATTAGGGTTTTTGAATGTGTCTAGAGATCTAGAGCTTCTTGAGAGTTGCTTGTGTTGTAACTGATGTTATTAGGGTTTTCTAGTTTTCTTATGATGGATTAGGGTTTTTAAATGTGTCTAGAGATCTAGAGCTTCTTGAGTGTGGCTTGAGTTGCAAATGATGTTGTTAGGGTTTTCTAGTTTTCATATGATGGATTAGGGTTTTTGAATGTGTCTAGAGATCTAGAGGTTCTTGAAAGTGGCTTGGGTTGCAAATGATCTTATTAGGGTTTTCTAGTTTTCATATGATGGATTATGGTTTTTCAATGTGTCTAGATATCTAGAGCTTCTTGAGAGTGGATTGAGGTTCAAATGATGTTATTAGGGTTTTCTAGTTTTCATATGATGGATTAGGGTTTTTGAATGTGTCTCGAGATCTAGAGCTTATTGAAAGTGGCTTGAGTTGCAAATGATGTTATTAGGGTTTTCTAGTTTTCATATAATGGATTAGGGTTTTTGAATCTGTCTAGAGATCTAAAGCTTCTTGAGAGTGGCTTGAGTTGCAAATGATGTTATTAGGGGTTTTCTAGTTTTCATATGTTGGATTAGGGTTTTTGAATGTATCTAAAGATCTAGAGCTTCTTGAGAGTTGCTTGAGTTGTAACTGATGTTATTAGGGTTTTCTAGTTTTCATATGATGAATTAGGATTTTAAATGTGTCTACAGATCTAAAGCTTCTTGAGAATGGCTTGAGTTGCAAATGATGTTATTAGGGTTTTCTAGTTTTCATATGATAAATTTGGGTTTTTGAATGTGTCTAGAGATCTAAAACTTCTTGAAAGCGGCTTGAGTTGCAAATCATGTTATTAGGGTTTTCTAGTTTTCATATGATGGATTAGGGTTTTTGAATATGTCTAGAGATATAGAGATTCTTGAGAGTGGCTTGAGTTGTAAATGATGTTATTAGGGTTTTCTAGTTTTCATATGATGGATTAGGGTTTTTGAATGTGTCTAGAGATCTATAGCTTCTTGAAAATGGCTTGAGTTGCACATAATGTTATTAGGGTTTTCTAGTTTTCATATGATGGATTAGGGTTTTTGAATGTGTCTGGCAATCTAGAGCTTCTTGAGTGTGGCTTGAGTTGCAAATGATGTTGTTAGGGTTTTCTAGTTTTCATATGATGGATTAGGGTTTTTGAATGTGTCTAAAGATCTAGAGCTTCTTGAAAGTGGCTTGGGCTGCAAATGATCTTATTAGGGTTTTCTAGTTTTCATATGATGGATTAGGGATTTTGAATATGTCAAGAGATCTAGAGCTTCTTGAAAATGGCTTGAGTAACAAATGATTTTATTTGGGTTTGCTAGTTATCATATGACGGATTAGGGTTTTTGAATATGTCTAGAGATCTAGAGCTTCTTGAGAGTTGCTTGTGTTGTAACTGATCTTATTAGGGTTTTCTAGTCTTCATATGATGGATTAGGGTTTTTAAATGTGTCTAGAGATCTAGAGCTTCTTGAAAGTGGCTTGAGTTGCAAATGATGCTATTAGGGTTTTCTAGTTTTCATATGATGGATTATGGCTTTTGAATGTGTCTAGATATCTAGAGCTTCTTGAGAGTGGATTGAGATGCAAATGATGTTATTAGGTTTTTCTAGTTTTCATATGATGGATTTGGGTTTTTGAATGTGTCTAGAGATCTAGAGCTTCTTGAAAGTGGCTTGAGTTGCAAATAATGTTATTAGGGTTTTCTAGTTTTCATATGATGGATTAGGGTTTTTGAATGTGTCTAGAGATCTAGAGCTTCTTGAGTGTGGCTTGAGTTGCAAATGATGTTGTTAGGGTTTTCTAGTTTTCATATGATGGATTAGGGTTTTTGAATGTGTCTAGAGATCTAGAGCTTCTTGAAAGTGGCTTGGGTTGAAAATGATCTAATTAGGGTTTTCTAGTTTTCATATGACGGATTAGGGATTTTGAATGTGTCTACAGATCTAGAGCTTCTTGAAAATGGCTTGAGTTGCAAATGATTTTATTAGGGTTTTCTAGTTATCATATGACGGATTAGGGTTTTTGAATGTGTCTAGAGATCTAGAGCTTCTTGAGAGTTGCTTGTGTTGTAACTGATGTTATTAGGGTTTTCTAGTTTTCTTATGATGGATTAGGGTTTTTAAATGTGTCTAGAGATCTAGAGCTTCTTGAGTGTGGCTTGAGTTGCAAATGATGTTGTTAGGGTTTTCTAGTTTTCATATGATGGATTAGGGTTTTTGAATGTGTCTAGAGATCTAGAGGTTCTTGAAAGTGGCTTGGGTTGCAAATGATCTTATTAGGGTTTTCTAGTTTTCATATGATGGATTATGGTTTTTCAATGTGTCTAGATATCTAGAGCTTCTTGAGAGTGGATTGAGGTTCAAATGATGTTATTAGGGTTTTCTAGTTTTCATATGATGGATTAGGGTTTTTGAATGTGTCTCGAGATCTAGAGCTTATTGAAAGTGGCTTGAGTTGCAAATGATGTTATTAGGGTTTTCTAGTTTTCATATAATGGATTAGGGTTTTTGAATGTGTGTAGAGATCTAAAGCTTCTTGAGAGTGGCTTGAGTTGCAAATGATGTTATTAGGGGTTTTCTAGTTTTCATATGTTGGATTAGGGTTTTTGAATGTATCTAAAGATCTAGAGCTTCTTGAGAGTTGCTTGAGTTGTAACTGATGTTATTAGGGTTTTCTAGTTTTCATATGATGAATTAGGATTTTAAATGTGTCTACAGATCTAAAGCTTCTTGAGAATGGCTTGAGTTGCAAATGATGTTATTAGGGTTTTCTAGTTTTCATATGATAAATTTGGGTTTTTGAATGTGTCTAGAGATCTAAAACTTCTTGAAAGCGGCTTGAGTTGCAAATCATGTTATTAGGGTTTTCTAGTTTTCATATGATGGATTAGGGTTTTTGAATATGTCTAGAGATATAGAGATTCTTGAGAGTGGCTTGAGTTGTAAATGATGTTATTAGGGTTTTCTAGTTTTCATATGATGGATTAGGGTTTTTGAATGTGTCTAGAGATCTAGAGCTTCTTGAAAATGGCTTGAGTTGCACATAATGTTATTAGGGTTTTCTAGTTTTCATATGATGGATTAGGGTTTTTGAATGTGTCTGGCAATCTAGAGCTTCTTGGGTGTGGCTTGAGTTGCAAATGATGTTGTTAGGGTTTTCTAGTTTCCATATGATGGATTAGGGTTTTTGAATGTGTCTAGAGATCTAGAGCTTCTTGAAAGTGGCTTGGGCTGCAAATGATGTTATTAGGGTTTTCTAGTTTTCATATGATGGATTAGGGATTTTGAATATGTCTAGAGATCTAGAGCTTCTTGAAAATGGCTTGAGTAACAAATGATTTTATTTGGGTTTGCTAGTTATCATACGACGGATTAGGGCTTTTGAATGTGTCTAGAGATCTAGAGCTTCTTGAGAGTTGCTTGTGTTGTAACTGCTGTTATTAGGGTTTTCTAGTCTTCATATGATGGATTAGGGTTTTTAAATGTGTCTAGAGATCTAGAGCTTCTTGAAAGTGGCTTGAGTTGCAAATGATGCTATTAGGGTTTTCTAGTTTTCATATGATGGATTATGGCTTTTGAATGTGTCTAGATATCTAGAGCTTCTTGTGAGTGGATTGAGATGCAAATGATGTTATTAGGGTTTTCTCGTTTTCATATGATGGATTAGGGTTTTTTAATGTGTCTAGAGATCTAGAGCTTCTTGAAAGTGGCTTGAGTTGCAAATAATGTTATTAGGGTTTTCTAGTTTTCATATGATGGATTAGGGTTTTTGAATGTGTCTAGAGATCTAGAGCTTCTTGATTGTGGCTTGAGTTGCAAATGATGTTGTTAGGGTTTTCTAGTTTTCATATGATGGATTAGGGTTTTTGAATGTGTCTAGAGATCTAGAGCTTCTTGAAAGTGGCTTGGGTTGCAAATGATCTAATTAGGGTTTTCTAGTTTTCATATGATGGATTAGGGATTTTGAATGTGTCTACAGATCTAGAGCTTCTTGAAAATGGCTTGAGTTGCAAATGATTTTATTAGGGTTTTCTAGTTATCATATGACGGATTAGGGTTTTTGAATGTGTCTAGAGATCTAGAGCTTCTTGAGAGTTGCTTGTGTTGTAACTGATGTTATTAGGGTTTTCTAGTTTTCTTATGATGGATTAGGGTTTTTAAATGTGTCTAGAGATCTAGAGCTTCTTGAGTGTGGCTTGAGTTGCAAATGATGTTGTTAGGGTTTTCTAGTTTTCATATGATGGATTAGGGTTTTTGAATGTGTCTAGAGATCTAGAGGTTCTTGAAAGTGGCTTGGGTTGCAAATGATCTTATTAGGGTTTTCTAGTTTTCATATGATGGATTATGGTTTTTCAATGTGTCTAGATACCTAGAGCTTCTTGAGAGTGGATTGAGGTTCAAATGATGTTATTAGGGTTTTCTAGTTTTCATATGATGGATTAGCGTTTTTGAATGTGTCTCGAGATCTAGAGCTTATTGAAAGTGGCTTGAGTTGCAAATGATGTTATTAGGGATTTCTAGTTTTCATATAATGGATTAGGGTTTTTGAATCTGTCTAGAGATCTAAAGCTTCTTGAGAGTGGCTTGAGTTGCAAATGATGTTATTAGGGGTTTTCTAGTTTTCATATGTTGGATTAGGGTTTTTGAATGTATCTAAAGATCTAGAGCTTCTTGAGAGTTGCTTGAGTTGTAACTGATGTTATTAGGGTTTTCTAGTTTTCATATGATGAATTAGGATTTTAAATGTGTCTACAGATCTAAAGCTTCTTGAGAATGGCTTGAGTTGCAAATCATGTTATTAGGGTTTTCTAGTTTTCATATGATAAATTTGGGTTTTTGAATGTGTCTAGAGATCTAAAACTTCTTGAAAGCAGCTTGAGTTGCAAATCATGTTATTAGGGTTTTCTAGTTTTCATATGATGGATTAGGGTTTTTGAATATGTCCAGAGATATAGAGATTCTTGAGAGTGGCTTGAGTTGTAAATGATGTTATTAGGGTTTTCTAGTTTTCATATGATGGATTAGGGTTTTTGAATGTGTCTACAGATCTAGAGCTTCTTGAAAATGGCTTGAGTTACACATAATGTTATTAGGGTTTTCTAGTTTTCATATGATGGATTAGGGTTTTTGAATGTGTCTGGCAATCTAGAGCTTCTTGGGTGTGGCTTGAGTTGCAAATGATGTTGTTAGGGTTTTCTAGTTTCCATATGATGGATTAGGGTTTTTGAATGTGTCTAGAGATCTAGAGCTTCTTGAAAGTGGCTTGGGCTGCAAATGATGTTATTAGGGTTTTCTAGTTTTCATATGATGGATTAGGGATTTTGAATATGTCTAGAGATCTAGAGCTTCTTGAAAATGGCTTGAGTAACAAATGATTTTATTTGGGTTTGCTAGTTATCATACGACGGATTAGGGTTTTTGAATGTGTCTAGAGATCTAGAGCTTCTTGAGAGTTGCTTGTGTTGAAACTGCTGTTATTAGGGTTTTCTAGTCTTCATATGATGGATTAGGGTTTTTAAATGTGTCTAGAGATCTAGAGCTTCTTGAAAGTGGCTTGAGTTGCAAATGATGCTATTAGGGTTTTCTAGTTTTCATATGATGGATTATGGCTTTTGAATGTGTCTAGATATCTAGAGCTTCTTGTGAGTGGATTGAGATGCAAATGATGTTATTAGGGTTTTCTAGTTTTCATATGATGGATTAGGGTTTTTTAATGTGTCTAGAGATCTAGAGCTTCTTGAAAGTGGCTTGAGTTGCAAATAATGTTATTAGGGTTTTCTAGTTTTCATATGATGGATTAGGGTTTTTGAATGTGTCTAGAGATCTAGAGCTTCTTGATTGTGGCTTGAGTTGCAAATGATGTTGGTAGGGTTTTCTAGTTTTCATATGATGGATTAGGGTTTTTGAATGTGTCTAGAGATCTAGAGCTTCTTGAAAGTGGCTTGGGTTGCAAATGATCTAATTAGGGTTTTCTAGTTTTCATATGATGGATTAGGGATTTTGAATGTGTCTACAGATCTAGAGCTTCTTGAAAATGGCTTGAGTTGCAAATGATTTTATTAGGGTTTTCTAGTTATCATATGACGGATTAGGGTTTTTGAATGTGTCTAGAGATCTAGAGCTTCTTGAGAGTAGCTTGTGTTGTAACTGATGTTATTAGGGTTTTCTAGTTTTCATATGATGGATTAGGTTTTTTAATTGTGTCTAGAGATCTAGAGCTTCTTGAGTGTGGCTTGAGTTGCAAATGATGTTGTTAGGGTTTTCTAGTTTTCATATGATGGATTAGGGTTTTTGAATGTGTCTAGAGATCTAGAGGTTCTTGAAAGTGGCTTGGGTTGCAAATGATCTTATTAGGGTTTTCTAGTTTTCATATGATGGATTATGGTTTTTCAATGTGTCTAGATATCTAGAGCTTCTTGAGAGTGGATTGAGTTGCAAATGATGTTATTAGGGTTTTCTAGTTTTCATATGATGGATTAGGGTTTTTGAATGTGTCTCGAGATCTAGAGCTTATTGAAAGTGGCTTGAGTTGCAAATGATGTTATTAGGGTTTTCTAGTTTTCATATAATGGATTAGGGTTTTTGAATCTGTCTAGAGATCTAAAGCTTCTTGAGAGTGGCTTGAGTTGCAAATGATGTTATTAGGGGTTTTCTAGTTTTCATATGTTGGATTAGGGTTTTTGAATGTATCTAAAGATCTAGAGCTTCTTGAGAGTTGCTTGAGTTGTAACTGATGTTATTAGGGTTTTCTAGTTTTCATATGAGGAATTAGGATTTTAAATGTGTCTACAGATCTAAAGCTTCTTGAGAATGGCTTGAGTTGCAAATGATGTTATTAGGGTTTTCTAGTTTTCATATGATGGATTTGCGTTATTGAATGTGTCTAGAGATCTAAAACTTCTTGAAAGCGGCTTGAGTTGCAAATGATGTTATTAGGGTTTTCTAGTTTTCATATGATGGATTAGGGTTTTTGAATATGTCTAGAGATCTAGAGATTCTTGAGAGTGGCTTGAGTTGTAAATGATGTTATTAGGGTTTTCTAGTTTTCATATGATGGATTAGGGTTTTTGAATGTGTCTAGAGATCTAGAGCTTCTTGAAAATGGCTTGAGTTGCACATAATGTTATTAGGATTTTCTAGTTTTCATATGATGGATTAGGGTTTTTGAATGTGTCTGGCAATCTAGAGCTTCTTGAGTGTGGCTTGAGATGCAAATGATGTTGTTAGGGTTTTCTAGTTTTCATATGATGGATTAGGGTTTTTGAATGTGCCTAGAGATCTAGAGCTTCTTGAAAGTGGCTTGGGCTGCAAATGATCTTATTAGGGTTTTCTAGTTTTCATATGACGGATTAGGGTTTTTGAATATGTCTAGAGATCTAGAGCTTCTTGAGAGTTGCTTGTGTTGTAACTGATGTTATTAGGGTTTTCTAGTTTTCATATGATGGATTAGGGTTTTTAAATGTGTCTAGAGATCTAGAGCTTCTTGAAAGTGGCTTGAGTTGCAAATGATGCTATTAGGGTTTTCTAGTTTTCATATGATGGATTATGGCTTTTGAATATGTCTAGATATCTAGAGCTTCTTGAGAGTGGATTGAGATGCAAATGATGTTATTAGGATTTTCTAGTTTTCATATGATGGATTAGGGTTTTTGAATGTGTCTAGAGATCTAGAGCTTCTTGAAAGTGGCTTGAGTTGCAAGTAATGTTATTAGGGTTTTCTAGTTTTCATATGATGTATTAGGGTTTTTGAATGTGTCTAGAGATCTAGAGCTTCTTGAGTGTGGCTTGAGTTGCAAATGATGTTGTTAGGGTTTTCTAGTTTTCATATGATGGATTAGGGTTTTTGAATGTGTCTAGAGATCTAGAGCTTCTTGAAAGTGGCTTGGGTTGCAAATGATCTAATTAGGGTTTTCTAGTTTTCATATGATGGATTAGGGATTTTGAATGTGTCTACAGATCTAGAGCTTCTTGAAAATGGCTTGAGTTGCAAATGATTTTATTAGGGTTTTCTAGTTATCATATGACGGATTAGGGTTTTTGAATGTGTCTAGAGATCTAGAGCTTCTTGAGAGTTGCTTGTGTTGTAACTGATGTTATTAGGGTTTTCTAGTTTTCTTATGATGGATTAGGGTTTTTAAATGTGTCTAGAGATCTAGAGCTTCTTGAAAGTGGCTTGAGTTGTAATTGATGCTATTAAGGTTTTCTAGTTTTCATATGATGGATTATGGTTTTTTAATATGTCTAGATATCTAGAGCTTCTTGAGAGTGGATTGAGTTGCAAATGATGTTATTAGGGTTTTCTAGTTTCATATGATGGATTAGGGTTTTTAAATGTGTCTAGAGATCTAGAGCTTCTTGAAAGTGGCTTGAGTTACAAATGATGTTATTAGGGTTTTCTAGTTTTCATACGGTAGGTTAGGGTTTTTGAATCTGTCTAGAGATCTAAAGCTTCTTGAGAGTGGCTTGAGTTGTAAATGATGTTATTAGGGGTTTTCTAGTTTTCATATGTTAGATTAGGGTTTTTGAATGTATCTAAAGATCTAGAGCTTCTTGAGAGTTTCTTGAGTTGTAACTAATGTTATTAGGGTTTTCTAGTTTTCATATGATGAATTAGGATTTTAAATGTCTCTACAGATCTAAAGCTTCTTGAGAATGGCTTGAGTTGCAAATGATGTTATTAGGGTTTTCTAGATTTCATATGATGGATTTGGGTTTTTGAATGTGTTTAGAGATCTAGAGCTTCTTGAATGTGGCTTGAGTTGCAAATAATGTTATTAGGGTTTTCTAGTTTTCATATGATGGATTAGGGTGTTTGAATGTGTCTAGAGATCTAGAGCTTCTTGAGTGTGGCTTGAGTTGCAAATGATGTTGTTAGGGTTTTCTAGTTTACATATGATGGATTAGGGTTTTTGAATGTGTCTAGAGATCTAGAGGTTCTTGAAAGTGGCTTGGGTTGCAAATGATCTTATTAGGGTTTTCTAGTTTTCATATGATGGATTATGGTTTTTCAATGTGTCTAGATATCTAGAGCTTCTTGAGAGTAGATTGAGTTGCAAATGTTGTTATTAGGGTTTTCTAGTTTTCATATTATGGATTAGGGTTTTTGAATGTGTCTAGAGATCTAGAGCTTCTTGAAAGTGGCTTGAGTTGCAAATGATGTTATTAGGATTTTCTAGTTTTCATATGATGGATTAGGGTTTTTGAATCTGTCTAGAGATCTAAAGCTTCTTGAGAGTGGCTTGAGTTGCAAATGATGTTATTAGGGGTTTTCTAGTTTTCATATGTTGGATTAGGGTTTTTGAATGTATCTAAAGATCTAGAGCTTCTTGAGAGTTGCTTGAGTTGTAACTGATGTTATTAGGGTTTTCTAGTTTTCATATGATGAATTAGGATTTTAAATGTGTCTACAGATCTAAAGCTTCTTGAGAATGGCTTGAGTTGCAAATGATGTTATTAGGGTTTTCTAGTTTTCATATGATGGATTTGGGTTTTTGAATGTGTCTAGAGATCTAAAACTTCTTGAAAGCGGCTTGAGTTGCAAATGATGTTATTAGGGTTTTCTAGTTTTCATATAATGGATTAGGGTTTTTGAATCTGTCTAGAGATCTAAAGCTTCTTGAGAGTGGCTTGAGTTGCAAATGATGTTATTAGGGGTTTTCTAGTTTTCATATGTTGGATTAGGGTTTTTGAATGTATCTAAAGATCTAGAGCTTCTTGAGAGTTGCTTGAGTTGTAACTGATGTTATTAGGGTTTTCTAGTTTTCATATGATGGATTATGGTTTTTCAATGTGTCTAGATATCTAGAGCTTCTTGAGAGTAGATTGAGTTGCAAATGTTGTTATTAGGGTTTTCTAGTTTTCATATTATGGATTAGGGTTTTTGAATGTGTCTAGAGATCTAGAGCTTCTTGAAAGTGGCTTGAGTTGCAAATGATGTTATTAGGATTTTCTAGTTTTCATATGATGGATTAGGGTTTTTGAATCTGTCTAGAGATCTAAAGCTTCTTGAGAGTGGCTTGAGTTGCAAATGATGTTATTAGGGGTTTTCTAGTTTTCATATGTTGGATTAGGGTTTTTGAATGTATCTAAAGATCTAGAGCTTCTTGAGAGTTGCTTGAGTTGTAACTGATGTTATTAGGGTTTTCTAGTTTTCATATGATGAATTAGGATTTTAAATGTGTCTACAGATCTAAAGCTTCTTGAGAATGGCTTGAGTTGCAAATGATGTTATTAGGGTTTTCTAGTTTTCATATGATGGATTTGGGTTTTTGAATGTGTCTAGAGATCTAAAACTTCTTGAAAGCGGCTTGAGTTGCAAATGATGTTATTAGGGTTTTGTAGTTTTCATATAATGGATTAGGGTTTTTGAATCTGTCTAGAGATCTAAAGCTTCTTGAGAGTGGCTTGAGTTGCAAATGATGTTATTAGGGGTTTTCTAGTTTTCATATGTTGGATTAGGGTTTTTGAATGTATCTAAAGATCTAGAGCTTCTTGAGAGTTGCTTGAGTTGTAACTGATGTTATTAGGGTTTTCTAGTTTTCATATGATGAATTAGGATTTTAAATGTGTCTACAGATCTAAAGCTTCTTGAGAATGGATTGAGTTGCAAATGATGTTATTAGGGTTTTCTAGTTTTCATATGATGGATTTGGGTTTTTGAATGTGTCTAGAGATCTAAAACTTCTTGAAAGCGGCTTGAGTTGCAAATGATGTTATTAGGGGTTTTCTAGTTTTCATATGTTAGATTAGGGTTTTTGAATGTATCTAAAGATCTAGAGCTTCTTGAGAGTTTCTTGAGTTGTAACTAATGTTATTAGGGTTTTCTAGTTTTCATATGATGAATTAGGATTTTAAATGTGTCTACAGATCTAAAGCTTCTTGAGAATGGCTTGAGTTGCAAATGATGTTATTAGGGTTTTCTAGATTCCATATGATGGATTTGGGTTTTTGAATGTGTTTAGAGATCTAGAGCTTCTTGAATGTGGCTTGAGTTGCAAATAATGTTATTAGGGTTTTCTAGTTTTCATATGATGGATTAGGGTGTTTGAATGTGTCTAGAGATCTAGAGCTTCTTGAGTGTGGCTTGAGTTGCAAATGATGTTGTTAGGGTTTTCTAGTTTACATATGATGGATTAGGGTTTTTGAATGTGTCTAGAGATCTAGAGGTTCTTCAAAATGGCTTGGGTTGCAAATGATCTTATTAGGGTTTTCTAGTTTTCATATGATGGATTATGGTTTTTCAATGTGTCTAGATATCTAGAGCTTCTTGAGAGTAGATTGAGTTGCAAATGATGTTATTAGGGTTTTCTAGTTTTCATATTATGGATTAGGGTTTTTGAATGTGTCTCTAGATCTAGAGCTTCTTGAAAGTGGCTTGAGTTGCAAGTAATGTTATTAGGGTTTTCTAGTTTTCATATGATGTATTAGGGTTTTTGAATGTGTCTAGAGATCTAGAGCTTCTTGAGTGTGGCTTGAGTTGCAAATGATGTTGTTAGGGTTTTCTAGTTTTCATATGATGGATTAGGGTTTTTGAATGTGTCTAGAGATCTAGAGCTTCTTGAAAGTGGCTTGGGTTGCAAATGATCTAATTAGGGTTTTCTAGTTTTCATATGATGGATTAGGTATTTTGAATGTGTCTACAGATCTAAAGCTTCTTGAAAATGGCTTGAGTTGCAAATGATTTTATTAGGGTTTTCTAGTTATCATATGACGGATTAGGGTTTTTGAATGTGTCTAGAGATCTAGAGCTTCTTGAGAGTTGCTTGTGTTGTAACTGATGTTATTAGGGTTTTCTAGTTTTCTTATGATGGATTAGGGTTTTTAAATGTGTCTAGAGATCTAGAGCTTCTTGAAAGTGGCTTGAGTTGTAATTGATGCTATTAGGGTTTTCTAGTTTTCATATGATGGATTATGGTTTTTCAATATGTCTAGATATCTAGAGCTTCTTGAGAGTGGATTGAGTTGCAAATGATGTTATTAGGGTTTTCTAGTTTCATATGATGGATTAGGGTTTTTAAATGTGTCTAGAGATCTAGAGCTTCTTGAAAGTGGCTTGAGTTGCAAATGATGTTATTAGGGTTTTCTAGTTTTCATACGGTAGGTTAGGGTTTTTGAATCTGTCTAGAGATCTAAAGCTTCTTGAGAGTGGCTTGAGTTGTAAATGATGTTATTAGGGGTTTTCTAGCTTTCATATGTTAGATTAGGGTTTTTGAATGTATCTAAAGATCTAGAGCTTCTTGAGAGTTTCTTGAGTTGTAACTAATGTTATTAGGGTTTTCTAGTTTTCATATGATGAATTAGGATTTTAAATGTGTCTACAGATCTAAAGCTTCTTGAGAATGGCTTGAGTTGCAAATGATGTTATTAGGGTTTTCTAGATTTCATATGATGGATTTGGGTTTTTGAATGTGTCTAGAGATCTAGAGCTTCTTGAAAGTGGCTTGAGTTGCAAATAATGTTATTAGGGTTTTCTAGTTTTCATATGATGGATTAGGGTGTTTGAATGTGTCTAGAGATCTAGAGCTTCTTGTGTGTGGCTTGAGTTGCAAATGATGTTGTTAGGGTTTTCTAGTTTACATATGATGGATTAGGGTTTTTGAATGTGTCTAGAGATCTAGAGGTTCTTGAAAGTGGCTTGGGTTGCAAATGATCTTATTAGGGTTTTCTAGTTTTCATATGATGGATTATGGTTTTTCAATGTGTCTAGATATCTAGAGCTTCTTGAGAGTAGATTGAGTTGCAAATGATGTTATTATGGTTTTCTAGTTTTCATATGATGGATTAGGGTTTTTGAATGTGTCTAGAGATCTAGAGCTTCTTGAAAGTGGCTTGAGTTGCAAATGATGTTTTTAGGATTTTCTAGTTTTCATATGATGGATTAGGGTTTTTGAATCTGTCTAGAGATCTAAAGCTTCTTGAGAGTGGCTTGAGTTGCAAATGATGTTATTAGGGGTTTTCTAGTTTTCATATGTTGGATTAGGGTTTTTGAATGTATCTAAAGATCTAGAGCTTCTTGAGAGTTGCTTGAGTTGTAACTGATGTTATTAGGGTTTTCTAGTTTTCATATGATGAATTAGGATTTTAAATGTGTCTACAGATCTAAAGCTTCTTGAGAATGGCTTGAGTTGCAAATGATGTTATTAGGGTTTTCTAGTTTTCATATGATGGATTTGGGTTTTTGAATGCGTCTAGAGATCTAAAACTTCTTGAAAGCGGCTTGAGTTGCAAATGATGTTATTAGGGTTTTCTAGTTTTCATATGATGGATTAGGGTTTTTGAATATGTCTAGAGATCTAGAGATTATTGAGAGTGGCTTGAGTTGCAAATGATGTTATTAGGGGTTTCTAGTTTTCATATGATGGATTAGGGATTTTGAATGTGTCTAGAGATCTAGAGCTTCTTGAAAATGGCTTGAGTAACAAACGATTTTATTTGGGTTTGCTAGTTATCATATGACGGATTAGGGTTTTTGAATGTCTCTAGGGATCTAGAGCTTCTTGAGAGTTGCTTGTGTTGTAACTGATGTTATCAGGGTTTTCTAGTTTTCATATGATGGATTAGGGTTTTTAAATGTGTCTAGAGATCTATAGCTTCTTGAAAGTGGCTTGAGTTGCAAATGATGCTATTGGGGTTTTCTAGTTTTCATATGATGGATTATGGTTTTTGAATGTGTCTAGATATCTAGAGCTTCTTGAGAGTGGATTGAGATGCAAATGATGTTATTAGGGTTTTCTAGTTTTCATATGATGGATTAGGGTTTTTGAATGTGTCTAGAGATCTAGAGCTTCTTGAAAGTGGCTTGAGTTGCAAATAATGTTATTAGGGTTTTCTAGTTTTCATATGATGGATTAGGGTTTTTGAATGTGTCTAGAGATCTAGAGCTTCTTGAGTGTGGCTTGAGTTGCAAATGATGTTGTTAGGGTTTTCTAGTTTTCATATGATGGATTAGGGTTTTTGAATGTGTCTAGAGATCTAGAGCTTCTTGAAAGTGGCTTGGGTTGCAAATGATCTAATTAGGGTTTTCAAGTTGTCATATGATGGATTAGGGATTTTCAATGTGTCTACAGATCTAGAGCTTCTTGAAAATGGCTTGAGTTGCAAATGATTTTATTAGGGTTTTCTAGTTATCATATGACGGATTAGGGTTTTTGAATGTGTCTAGAGATCTAGAGCTTCTTGAGAGTTGCTTGTGTTGTAAATGATGTTATTAGGGTTTTCTAGTTTTCTTATGATGGATTAGGGTTTTTAAATGTGTCTAGAGATCTAGAGCTTCTTGAAAGTGGCTTGAGTTGCAATTGATGCTATTAGGGTTTTCTAGTTTTCATATCATAGATTATGGTTTTTCAATGTGTCTAGATATCTAGAGCTTCTTGAGAGTGGATTGAGTTGCAAATGATGTTATTAGGGTTTTCTAGTTTTCATATCATGAATTAGGGTTTTTAAATGTGTCTAGAGATCTAGAGCTTCTTGAAAGTGGCTTGAGTTGCAAATGATGTTATTAGGGTTTTCTAGTTTTCATATGATAGATTAGGGTTTTTGAATCTGTCTGGAGATCTAAAGCTTCTTCAGAGTGGCTTGAGTTGCAAATGATGTTATTAGGGGTTTTCTAGTTCTCATATGTTGGATTAGGGTTTTTGAATGTATCTAAAGATATAGAGCTTCTTGAGAGTTGCTTGAGTTGTAACTGATGTTATTAGGGTTTTCTAGTTTTCATATGATGAATTAGGATTTTAAATGTGTCTACAGATCTAAAGCTTCTTGAGAATGCCTTGGGTTGCAAATGATGTTATTAGGGTTTTCTAGTTTTCATATGATGGATTAGGGTTTTTGAATGTGTCTAGAGATCTAAAACTTCTTGAAAGCGGCTTGAGTTGCAAATGATGTTATTGGGGTTTTCTAGTTTTCATATGATGGATTAGGGTTTTTGAATGTGTCTAGAGATCTAGAGATTATTGAGAGTGGCTTGAGTTGCAAATGATGTTATTAGGGTTTTCTAGTTTTCATATGATAGATTAGGGTTTTTGAATGTGTCTAGAGATCTAGTGCTTCTTGAAAGTGGCTTGAGTTGCAAATAATGTTATTAGGGTTTTCTAGTTTTCATATGATGGATTAGGGTTTTTGAATGTGTCTAGCAATCTAGAGCTTCTTGAGTGTGGCTTGAGTTGCAAATGATGTTGTTAGGGTTTTCTAGTTTTCATATGATGGATTAGGGTTTTTGAATGTGTCTAGAGATCTAGAGCTTCTTGAAAGTGGCTTGGGCTGCAAATGATCTTATTAGGGTTTTCTAGTTTTCATATGATTGATTAGGGATTTTGAATGTGTCTACAGATCTAGAGCTTCTTTAAAATGGCTTGAGTTGCAAATGATTTTATTAGGGTTTTCTAGTTATCATATGACCGATTAGGGTTTTTGTATGTGTCTAAAGATCTAGAGCTTCTTGAGAGTTGCATGTGTTGTAACTGATGTTATTAGGGTTTTCTAGTTTTCATATGACGGATTAGGGTTTTTAAATGTGTCTAGAGATCTAGAGCTTCTTGAAAGTGGCTTGAGTTGCAAATGATGCTATTAGGGTTTTCTAGTTTTCATATGATAGATTATGGTTTTTGAATGTGTCTAGATATCTAGTGCTTCTTGAGAGTGGATTGAGATGCAAATGATCTTATTAGGGTTTTCTAGTTTTCATATGATGGATTAGGGTTTTTGAATGTGTCTAGAGATCTAGAGGTTCTTGAAAGTGGCTTGAGCTGTAAATGATGTTATTAGGGTTTTCTAGTTTTCATATGATGGATTAGGGTTTTTGAATGTGTCTAGAGATCTAGAACTTCTAGAGAGTGGCTTGAGTTGCAAATGATGTTATTAGGGGTTTTGTAGTTTTCATATAATGGATTAGGGTTTTTGAATCTGTCTAGAGATCTAAGCCTTCTTGAGAGTGGCTTGAGTTGCAAATGATGTTATTAGGGGTTTTCTAGTTTTCATATGTTGGATTAGGGTTTTTGAATGTATCTAAAGATCTAGAGCTTCTTGAGAGTTGCTTGAGTTGTAACTGATGTTATTAGGGTTTTCTAGTTTTCATATGATGAATTAGGATTTTAAATGTGTCTACCGATCTAAAGCTTCTTGAGAATGGCTTGAGTTGCAAATGATGTTATTAGGGTTTTCTAGTTTTCATATGATGGATTAGGGTTTTTGAATGTGTCTAGAGATCTAGAACTTCTAGAGAGTGGCTTGAGTTGCAAATGATGTTATTAGGGGTTTTGTAGTTTTCATATAATGGATTAGGGTTTTTGAATCTGTCTAGAGATCTAAAGCTTCTTGAGAGTGGCTTGAGTTGCAAATGATGTTATTAGGGGTTTTCTAGTTTTCATATGTTGGATTAGGGTTTTTGAATGTATCTAAAGATCTAGAGCTTCTTGAGAGTTGCTTCAGTTGTAACTGATGTTATTAGGGTTTTCTAGTTTTCATATGATGAATTAGGATTTTAAATGTGTCTACAGATCTAAAGCTTCTTGAGAATGGCTTGAGTTGCAAATGATGTTATTAGGGTTTTCTAGTTTTCATATGATGTATTTCGGTTTTTTAATGTGTCTAGAAATCTAAAACTTCTTGAAAGCGGCTTGAGTTGCAAATGATGTTATTTAGGGTTTTCTAGTTTTCATATAATGGATTAGGGTTTTTGAATCTGTCTAGAGATCTAAAGCTTCTTGAGAATGGCTTGAGTTGCAAATGATGTTATTAGGGGTTTTCTAGTTTTCATATGTTGGATTAGGGTTTTTGAATGTATCTAAAGATCTAGAGCTTGTTGAGAGTTGCTTGAGTTGTAACTGATGTTATTAGGGTTTTCTAGTTTTCATATGATGAATTAGGATTTTAAATGTGTCTACAGATCTAAAGCTTCTTGAGAATGGCTTGAGTTGCAAATGATGTTATTAGGGTTTTTCTAGTTTTCATATGATGGATTTGGGTTTTTGAATGTGTCTAGAGATCTAAAACTTCTTGAAAGCGGCTTGAGTTGCAAATGATGTTATTAGGGGTTTTCTAGTTTTCATATGTTGGATTAGGGTTTTTGAATGTATCTAAAGATCTAGAGCTTCTTGAGAGTTGCTTGAGTTGTAACTGATGTTATTAGGGTTTTCTAGTTTTCATATGATGAATTAGGATTTTAAATGTGTCTACCGATCTAAAGCTTCTTGAGAATGGCTTGAGTTGCAAATGATGTTATTAGGGTTTTCTAGTTTTCATATGATGGATTAGGGTTTTTGAATGTGTCTAGAGATCTAGAACTTCTAGAGAGTGGCTTGAGTTGCAAATGATGTTATTAGGGGTTTTGTAGTTTTCATATAATGGATTAGGGTTTTTGAATCTGTCTAGAGATCTAAAGCTTCTTGAGAGTGGCTTGAGTTGCAAATGATGTTATTAGGGGTTTTCTAGTTTTCATATGTTGGATTAGGGTTTTTGAATGTATCTAAAGATCTAGAGCTTCTTGAGAGTTGCTTCAGTTGTAACTGATGTTATTAGGGTTTTCTAGTTTTCATATGATGAATTAGGATTTTAAATGTGTCTACAGATCTAAAGCTTCTTGAGAATGGCTTGAGTTGCAAATGATGTTATTAGGGTTTTCTAGTTTTCATATGATGTATTTGGGTTTTTTAATGTGTCTAGAAATCTAAAACTTCTTGAAAGCGGCTTGAGTTGCAAATGATGTTATTTAGGGTTTTCTAGTTTTCATATAATGGATTAGGGTTTTTGAATCTGTCTAGAGATCTAAAGCTTCTTGAGAATGGCTTGAGTTGCAAATGATGTTATTAGGGGTTTTCTAGTTTTCATATGTTGGATTAGGGTTTTTGAATGTATCTAAAGATCTAGAGCTTCTTGAGAGTTGCTTGAGTTGTAACTGATGTTATTAGGGTTTTCTAGTTTTCATATGATGAATTAGGATTTTAAATGTGTCTACAGATCTAAAGCTTCTTGAGAATGGCTTGAGTTGCAAATGATGTTATTAGGGTTTTTCTAGTTTTCATATGATGGATTTGGGTTTTTGAATGTGTCTAGAGATCTAAAACTTCTTGAAAGCGGCTTGAGTTGCAAATGATGTTATTAGGGTTTTCTAGTTTTCATATGATGGATTAGGGTTTTTGAATATATCTAGAGATCTAGAGATTCTTGAGAGCGGCTTGAGTTGTAAATGATGTTATTAGGGTTTTCTAGTTTTCATATGATGGATTAGGGTTTTTGAATGTGTCTAGAGATCTAGAGCTTCTTGAAAATGGCTTGAGTTGCACATAATGTTATTAGGGTTTTGTAGTTTTCATATGATGGATTAGGGTTTTTGAATGTGTCTGGCAATCTAGAGCTTCTTGAGTGTGGCTTGAGTTGCAAATGATGTTGTTAGGGTTTTCTAGTTTTCATATGATGGATTAGGGTTTTTTAATGTGTCTAGAGATCTAGAGCTTCTTGAAAGTGGCTTGGGCTGCAAATGATCTTATTAGGGTTTTCTAGTTTTCATATGATGGATTAGGGATTTTGAATATGTCTAGAGATCTAGAGCTTCTTGAAAATGGCTTGAGTAACAAATGATTTTATTTGGATTTGCTAGTTATCATATGACGGATTAGGGTTTTTGAATGTGTCTAGAGATCTAGAGCTTCTTGAGAGTTGCTTGTGTTGTAACTGATGTTATTAGGGTTTTCTAGTTTTCATATGATGGATTAGGGTTTTTTAATGTGTCTAGAGATCTAGAGCTTCTTGAAAGTGGATTGAGTTGCAAATGATGCTATTAGGGTTTTCTAGTTTTCATATGATGGATTATGGCTTTTGAATGTGTCTAGATATCTAGAGCTTCTTGAGAGTGGATTGAGATGCAAATGATGTTATTAGGGTTTTCTAGTTTTCATATGATGGATTAGGGTTTTTGAATGTGTCTTGAGATCTAGAGCTTCTTGAAAGTGGCTTGAGTTGCAAATAATGTTATTAGGGTTTTCTAGTTTTCATATGATGGATTAGGGTTTTTGAATGTGTCGAGAGATCTAGAGCTTCTTGAGTGTGGCTTGAGTTGCAAATGATGTTGTTAGGGTTTTCTAGTTTTCATATGATGGATTAGGGTTTTTGAATGTGTCTAGAGATCTAGAGCTTCTTGAAAGTGGCTTGGGTTGCAAATGATCTAATTAGGGTTTTCTAGTTTTCATATGATGGATTAGGGATTTTGAATGTGTCTACAGATCTAGAGCTTCTTGAAAATGGCTTGAGTTGCAAATGATTTTATTAGGGTTTTCTAGTTATCATATGACGGATTAGGGTTTTTGAATGTGTCTAGAGATCTAGAGCTTCTTGAGAGTTGCTTGTGTTGTAACTGATGTTATTAGGGTTTTCTAGTTTTCTTATGATGGATTAGGGTTTTTAAATGTGTTTAGAGATCTAGAGCTTCTTGAAAGTGGCTTGAGTTGTAATTGATGCTATTAGGGTTTTCTAGTTTTCATATGATGGATTATGGTTTTTCAATATGTCTAGATATCTAGAGCTTCTTGAGAGTGGATTGAGTTGCAAATGATGTTATTAGGGTTTTCTAGTTTCATATGATGGATTAGGGTTTTTAAACGTGTCTAGAGATTTAGAGCTTCTTGAAAGTGGCTTGAGTTGCAAATGATGTTATTAGGGTTTTCTAGTTTTCATACGGTAGGTTAGGGTTTTTGAATCTGTCAAGAGATCTAAAGCTTCTTGAGAGTGGCTTGAGTTGTAAATGATGTTATTAGGGGTTTTCTAGTTTTCATATGTTGGATTAGGGTTTTTGAATGTATCTAAAGATCTAGAGCTTCTTGAGAGTTTCTTGAGTTGTAACTGATGTTATTAGGGTTTTCTAGTTTTCATATGATGAATTAGGATTTTAAATGTGTCTACAGATCTAAAGCTTCTTGAGAATGGCTTGAGTTGCAAATGATGTTATTAGGGTTTTCTAGATTTCATATGATGGATTTGGGTTTTTGAATG
Source organism: Cichorium intybus (assembly GCA_023525715.1). Taxonomy (NCBI): domain Eukaryota; kingdom Viridiplantae; phylum Streptophyta; class Magnoliopsida; order Asterales; family Asteraceae; genus Cichorium; species Cichorium intybus. The sequence goes on along the minus strand of CM042017.1, from coordinate 64,655,933 downwards.
TGTCTAGAGATCTAGAGCTTCTTGAAAGTGGCTTGAGTTGCAAATAATGTTATTAAGGTTTTCTAGTTTTCATATGATGGATTAGGTTGTTTGAATGTGTCTAGAGATCTAGAGCTTCTTGAGTGTGGCTTGAGTTGCAAATTATGTTGTTAGGGGTTTCTAGTTTTTATATGATGGATTAGGGATTTTGAATGTGTCTAGAGATCTAGAGCTTCTTGAAAATGGCTTGAGTAACAAATGATTTTATTTGGGTTTGCTAGTTATCATATGACGGATTAGGGTTTTTGAATGTCTCTAGAGATCTAGAGCTTCTTGAGAGTTTCTTGTGTTGTAACTGATGTTATTAGGGTTTTCTAGTTTTCATATGATGGATTAGGGTTTTTAAATGTGTGTAGAGATCTAGAGCTTCTTGAAAGTGGCTTGAGTTGCAAATGATGCTATTAGGGTTTTCTAGTTTTCATATGATGGATTAGGGTTTTTGAATGTGTCTAGAGATCTAGAGCTTCTTGAAAGTGGCTTGGGTTGCAAATGATCTAATTAGGGTTTTCAAGTTTTCATATGATGGATTAGGGATTTTGAATGTGTCTACAGATCTAGAGCTTCTTGAAAATGGCTTGAGTTGCAAATGATTTTATTAGGGTTTTCTAGTTATCATATGACGGATTAGGGTTTTTGAATGTGTCTAGAGATCTAGAGCTTCTTGAGAGTTGCTTGTGTTGTAAATGATGTTATTAGGGTTTTCTAGTTTTCTTATGATGTATTAGGGTTTTTAAATGTGTCTAGAGATCTAGAGCTTCTTGAAAGTGGCATGAGTTGCAATTGATGCTATTAGGGTTTTCTAGTTTTCATATCATAGATTATGGTTTTTCAATGTGTCTAGATATCTAGAGCTTCTTGAGAGTGGATTGAGTTGCAAATGATGTTATTAGGGTTTTCTAGTTTTCATATGATGGATTAGGGTTTTTAAATGTGTCTAGAGATCTAGAGCTTCTTGAAAGTGGCTTGAGTTGCAAATGATGTTATTAGGGTTTTCTAGTTTTCATATGATAGATTAGGGTTTTTGAATCTGTCTGGAGATCTAAAGCTTCTTGAGAGTGGCTTGAGTTGCAAATGATGTTATTAGGGGTTTTCTAGTTCTCATATGTTGGATTAGGGTTTTTTAATGTATCTAAAGATATAGAGCTTCTTGAGAGTTGCTTGAGTTGTAACTGATGTTATTAGGGTTTTCTAGTTTTCATATGATGAATTAGGATTTTAAATGTGTCTACAGATCTAAAGCTTCTTGAGAATGGCTTGAGTTGCAAATGATGTTATTAGGGTTTTCTAGTTTTCATATGATGGATTAGGGTTTTTGAATGTGTCTAGAGATCTAAAACTTCTTGAAAGCGGCTTGAGTTGCAAATGATGTTATTGGGGTTTTCTAGTTTTCATATGATGGATTAGGGTTTTTGAATGTGTCTAGAGATCTAGAGATTATTGAGATTGGCTTGAGTTGCAAATGATGTTATTAGGGTTTTCTAGTTTTCATATGATAGATTAGGGTTTTTGAATGTGTCTAGAGATCTAGTGCTTCTTGAAAGTGGCTTGTGTTGCAAATAATGTTATTAGGGTTTTCTAGTTTTCATATGATGGATTAGGGTTTTTGAATGTGTCTAGCAATCTAGAGCTTCTTGAGTGTGGCTTGAGTAGCAAATGATGTTGTTAGGGTTTTCTAGTTTTCATATGATGGATTAGGGTTTTTGAATGTGTCTAGAGATCTAGAGCTTCTTGAAAGTGGCTTGGGCTACAAATGATCTTATTAGGGTTTTCTAGTTTTCATATGATTGATTAGGGATTTTGAATGTGTCTACAGATCTAGAGCTTCTTTAAAATGGCTTGAGTTGCAAATGATTTTATTAGGGTTTTCTAGTTATCATATGACCGATTAGGGTTTTTGAATGTGTCTAAAGATCTAGAGCTTCTTGAGAGTTGCTTGTGTTGTAACTGATGTTATTAGGGTTTTCTAGTTTTTATATGACCGATTAGGGTTTTTAAATGTGTCTAGAGATCTAGAGCTTCTTGAAAGTGGCTTGAGTTGCAAATGATGCTATTAGGGTTTTCTAGTTTTCATATGATAGATTATGATTTTTGAATGTGTCTAGATATCTAGTGCTTCTTGAGAGTGGATTGACATGCAAATGATCTTATTAGGGTTTTCTAGTTTTCATATGATGGATTAGGGTTTTTGAATGTGTCTAGAGATCTAGAGCTTCTTGAAAGTGGCTTGAGCTGTAAATGATGTTATTAGGGTTTTCTAGTTTTCATATGATGGATTAGGGTTTTTGAATGTGTCTAGAGATCTAGAACTTCTAGAGAGTGGCTTGAGTTGCAAATGATGTTATTAGGGGTTTTGTTGTTTTCATATAATGGATTAGGGTTTTTGAATCTGTCTAGAGATCTAAAGCTTCTTGAGAGTGGCTTGAGTTGCAAATGATGTTATTAGGGGTTTTCTAGTTTTCATATGTTGGATTAGGGTTTTTGAATGTATCTAAAGATCTAGAGCTTCTTGAGAGTTGCTTGAGTTGTAACTGATGTTATTAGGGTTTTCTAGTTTTCATATGATGAATTAGGATTTTAAATGTGTCTACAGATCTAAAGCTTCTTGAGAATGGCTTGAGTTGCAAATGATGTTATTAGGGTTTTCTAGTTTTCATATGATGGATTTGGGTTTTTGAATGTGTCTAGAGATCTAAAACTTCTTGAAAGCGGCTTGAGTTGCAAATGATGTTATTTAGGGTTTTCTAGTTTTCATATAATGGATTAGGGTTTTTGAATCTGTCTAGAGATCTAAAGCTTCTTGAGAGTGGCTTGAGTTGCAAATGATGTTATTAGGGGTTTTCTAGTTTTCATATGTTGGATTAGGGTTTTTGAATGTATCTAAAGATCTAGAGCTTCTTGAGAGTTGCTTGAGTTGTAACTGATGTTATTAGGGTTTTCTAGTTTTCATATGATGAATTAGGATTTTAAATGTGTCTACAGATCTAAAGCTTCTTGAGAATGGCTTGAGTTGCAAATGATGTTATTAGGGTTTTTCTAGTTTTTATATGATGGATTTGGGTTTTTGAATGTGTCTAGAGATCTAAAACTTCTTGAAAGCGGCTTGAGTTGCAAATGATGTTATTAGGGTTTTCTAGTTTTCATATGATGGATTAGGGTTTTTGAATATGTCTAGAGATCTAGAGATTCTTGAGAGTGGCTTGAGTTGTAAATGATGTTATTAGGGTTTTCTAGTTTTCGTATGATGGATTAGGGTTTTTGAATGTGTCTAGAGATCTAGAGCTTCTTGAAAATGGCTTCAGTTGCACATAATGTTATTAGGGTTTTCTAGTTTTCATATGATGGATTAGGGTTTTTGAATGTGTCTGGCAATCTAGAGCTTCTTGAGTGTGGCTTGAGTTGCAAATGATGTTGTTAGGGTTTTCTAGTTTTCATATGATGGATTAGGGTTTTTGAATGTGTCTAGAGATCTAGAGCTTCTTGAAAGTGGCTTGGGCTGCAAATGATCTTATTAGGGTTTTCTAGTTTTCATATGATGGATTAGGGATTTTGAATATGTCTAGAGATCTAGAGCTTCTTGAAAATGGCTTGAGTAACAAATGATTTTATTTGGGTTTGCTAGTTATCATATGACGGATTAGGGTTTTTGAATGTGTCTAGAGATCTAGAGCTTCTTGAGAGTTGCTTGTGTTGTAACTGATGTTATTAGGGTTTTCTAGTTTTCATATGATGGATTAGGGTTTTTAAATGTGTCTAGAGATCTAGAGCTTCTTGAAAGTGGATTGAGTTGCAAATGATGCTATTAGGGTTTTCTAGTTTTTTTGGGTAAAGAGGGCGGCACATCTGGCAAATTTATTAATAAAAAGAATAAATACAATATAAGGCTGGGGACTCCCCACCAAAAAACAAAAAATCCATCGGGACAGGCCCCAACGGACAACAAGCTAAACTAGGAACCAAAACAAGAGAAGGAACCAGAAGCAAACAAGAACATAAAGGAGAATAACCTGCAAAACAAACAAAGCATACAAGCCAAAACAAGCAGAAAAAGAAAGAAAGCGCAAAGGAAGAAAGTTAAGGGAGGGTCCAAATAGTTTTAGCCAAATCAACATTAGTGCAAGTTCTCATAGATAGACTCAGCAGTCTACAGCGGATGTCATCCTTAACACTATTCACGACAGCATGATGAGATCTTTTTATTTTATTAAAAATGTGTAAATTTCTTTCCTGCTAAATTTGGTAGACAGCTCCAGCAAAAACAAGTCTTCTAATGATGGACCATATGGTCTTGTTCTTATTACTGGGGTTGAGATGACTAATGATATCAGACCAGGTATCAGTGGAGAAGGGGAGATTCATGACATGATGGAGGTCATGCCAAACCAAAGAAGTGAAAGAACATTCAAAGAAGAGATGGGAAAGGGAATCCGGACAGTCCCCGCAGAACGCACAAATTAGATTGGAAGTAGTGTCCCAAGTTTTGATCTTATCATGAGTCTTAAGGCGATTTTTAAGAGCAACCCAGAGAATGAAAGCATGTCTGGGTTTTCTAGTTTTCATATGATGGATTATGGCTTTTGAATGTGTCTAGATATCTAGAGCTTCTTGAGAGTGGATTGAGATGCAAATGATGTTATTAGGGTTTTCTAGTTTTCATATGATGGATTAGGGTTTTTGAATGTGTCTAGAGATCTAGAGCTTCTTGAAAGTGGCTTGAGTTGCAAATAATGTTATTAGGGTTTTCTAGTTTTCATATGATGGATTAGGGTTTTTGAATGTGTCGAGAGATCTAGAGCTTCTTGAGTGTGGCTTGAGTTGCAAATGATGTTGTTAGGGTTTTCTAGTTTTCATATGATGGATTAGGGTTTTTGAATGTGTCTAGAGATCTAGAGCTTCTTGAAAGGGGCTTGGGTTGCAAATGATCTAATTAGGGTTTTCTAGTTTTCATATGATGGATTAGGGATTTTGAATGTGTCTACAGATCTAGAGCTTCTTGAAAATGGCTTGAGTTGCAAATGATTTTATTAGGGTTTTCTAGTTATCATATGACGGATTAGGGTTTTTGAATGTGTCTAGAGATCTAGAGCTTCTTGAGAGTTGCTTGTGTTGTAACTGATGTTATTAGGGTTTTCTAGTTTTCTTATGATGTATTAGGGTTTTTAAATGTGTCTAGAGATCTAGAGCTTCTTGAAAGTGGCTTGAGTTGTAATTGATGCTATTAGGGTTTTCTAGTTTTCATATGATGGATTATGGTTTTTCAATATGTCTAGATATCTAGAGCTTCTTGAGAGTGGATTGAGTTGCAAATGATGTTATTAGGGTTTTCTAGTTTCATATGATGGATTAGGGTTTTTAAATGTGTCTAGAGATCTAGAGCTTCTTGAAAGTGGCTTGAGTTGCAAATGATGTTATTAGGGTTTTCTAGTTTTCATACGACAGGTTAGGCTTTTTGAATCTGTCTAGAGATCTAAAGCTTCATGAGAGTGGCTTGAGTTGTAAATGATGTTATTAGGGGTTTTCTAGTTTTCATATGTTGGATTAGGGTTTTTGGATGTATCTAAAGCTCTAGAGCTTCTTGAGAGTTTCTTGAGTTGTAACTGATGTTATTAGGGTTTTCTAGTTTTCATATGATGAATTAGGATTTTAAATGTGTCTACAGATCTAAAGCTTCTTGAGAATGGCTTGAGTTGCAAATGATGTTATTAGGGTTTTCTAGATTTCATATGATGGATTTGGGTTTTTGAATGTGTCTAGAGATCTAGAGCTTCTTGAAAGTGGCTTGAGTTGCAAATAATGTTATTAGGGTTTTCTAGTTTTCATATGATGGATTAGGGTGTTTGAATGTGTCTAGAGATCTAGAGCTTCTTGAGTCTGGCTTGAGTTGCAAATGATGTTGTTAGGGTTTTCTAGTTTTCATATGATGGATTAGGGTTTTTGAATGTGTCTAGAGATCTAGAGCTTCTTGAAAGTGGCTTGGGCTGCAAATGATTTTATTAGGGTTTTCTAGTTTTCATATGATGGATTAGGGATTTTGAATATGTCTAGAGATCTAGAGCTTCTTGAAAATGGCTTGAGTAACAAATGATTTTATTTGGGTTTGCTAGTTATCATATGACAGATTAGGGTTTTTAAATGTGTCTAGAGATCTAGAGCTTCTTGAGAGTTGCTTGTGTTGTAACTGATGTTATTAGGGTTTTCTAGTTTTCATATGATGGATTAGGGTTTTTAAATGTGTCTAGAGATCTAGAGCTTCTTGAAAGTGGATTGAGTTGCAAATGATGCTATTAGGGTTTTCTAGTTTTCATATGATGGATTATGGCTTTTGAATGTGTCTAGATATCTAGAGCTTCTTGAGAGTGGATTGAGATGCAAATGATGTTATTAGGGTTTTCTAGTTTTCATATGATGGATTAGGGTTTTTGAACGTGTCTGGAGATCTAGAGCTTCTTGAAAGTGGCTTGAGTTGCAAATAATGTTATTAGGGTTTTCTAGTTTTCATATGATGGATTAGGGTTTTTGAATGTGTCGAGAGATCTAGAGCTTCTTGAGTGTGGCTTGAGTTGCAAATGATGTTGTTAGGGTTTTCTAGTTTTCATATGATGGATTAGGGTTTTTGAATGTGTCTAGAGATCTAGAGCTTCTTGAAAGGGGCTTGGGTTGCAAATGATCTAATTAGGGTTTTCTAGTTTTCATATGATGGATTAGGATTTTGAATGTGTCTATAGATCTAGAGCTTCTTGAAAATGGCTTGAGTTGCAAATGATTTTATTAGGGTTTTCTAGTTATCATATGACGGATTAGGGTTTTTGAATGTGTCTAGAGATCTAGAGCTTCTTGAGAGTTGCTTGTATTGTAACTGATGTTATTAGGGTTTTCTAGTTTTCTTATGATGGATTAGGGTTTTTAAATGTGTCTAGAGATCTAGAGCTTCTTGAAAGTGGCTTGAGTTGTAATTGATGCTATTAGGGTTTTCTAGTTTTCATACGATAGGTTAGGGTTTTTGAATCTGTCTAAAGATCTAAAGCTTCTTGAGAGTGGCTTGAGTTGTAAATGACGTTATTAGGGGTTTTCTAGTTTTCATATGTTGGATTAGGGTTTTTGGATGTATCTAAAGCTCTAGAGCTTCTTGAGAGTTTCTTGAGTTGTAACTGATGTTATTAGGGTTTTCTAGTTTTCATATGATGAATTAGGATTTTAAATGTGTCTACAGATCTAAAGCTTCTTGAGAATGGCTTGAGTTGCAAATGATGTAATTAGGGTTTTCTAGATTTCATATGATGGTTTTGGGTTTTTGAATGTGTCTAGAGATCTAGAGATTCTTGAAAGTGGCTTGAGTTGCAAATAATGTTATTAGGGTTTTCTAGTTTTCATATGATGGATTAGGGTGTTTGAATGTGTCTAGAGATCTAGAGCTTCTTGAGTGTGGCTTGAGTTGCAAATGATGTTGTTAGGGTTTTCTAGTTTTCATATGATGGATTAGGGTTTTTGAATGTGTCTAGAGATCTAGAGCTTCTTGAAAGTGGCTTGGGCTGCAAATGATCTTATTAGGGTTTTCTAGTTTTCATATGATGGATTAGGGATTTTGAATATGTCTAGAGATCTAGAGCTTCTTGAAAATGGCTTGAGTAACAAATGATTTTATTTGGGTTTGCTAGTTATCATATGACAGATTAGGGTTTTTAAATGTGTCTAGAGATCTAGAGCTTCTTGAGAGTTGCTTGTGTTGTAACTGATGTTATTAGGTTTTCTAGTTTTCATATGATGGATTAGGGTTTTTAAATGTGTCTAGAGATCTAGAGCTTCTTGAAAGTGGCTTGAGTTGCAAATGATGTTATTAGGGTTTTCTAGATTTCATACGACAGGTTAGGGTTTTTGAATCTGTCTAGAGATCTAAAGCTTCATGAGAGTGGCTTGAGTTGTAAATGATGTTATTAGGGGTTTTCTAGTTTTCATATGTTGGATTAGGGTTTTTGGATGTATCTAAAGCTCTAGAGCTTCTTGAGAGTTTCTTGAGTTGTAACTGATGTTATTAGGGTTTTCTAGTTTTCATATGATGAATTAGGATTTTAAATGTGTCTACAGATCTAAAGCTTCTTGAGAATGGCTTGAGTTGCAAATGATGTTATTAGGGTTTTCTAGATTTCATATGATGGATTTGGGTTTTTGAATGTGTCTAGAGATCTAGAGCTTCTTGAAAGTGGCTTGAGTTGCAAATAATGTTATTAGGGTTTTCTAGTTTTCATATGATGGATTAGGGTGTTTGAATGTGTCTAGAGATCTAGAGCTTCTTGAGTCTGGCTTGAGTTGCAAATGATGTTGTTAGGGTTTTCTAGTTTTCATATGATGGATTAGGGTTTTTGAATGTGTCTAGAGATCTAAAGCTTCTTGAAAGTGGCTTGGGCTGCAAATGATCTTATTAGGGTTTTCTAGTTTTCATATGATGGATTAGGGATTTTGAATATGTCTAGAGATCTAGAGCTTCTTGAAAATGGCTTGAGTAACAAATGATTTTATTTGGGTTTGCTAGTTATCATATGACAGATTAGGGTTTTTAAATGTGTCTAGAGATCTAGAGCTTCTTGAGAGTTGCTTGTGTTGTAACTGATGTTATTAGGGTTTTCTAGTTTTCATATGATGGATTAGGGTTTTTAAATGTGTCTAGAGATCTAGAGCTTCTTGAAAGTGGATTGAGTTGCAAATGATGCTATTAGGGTTTTCTAGTTTTCATATGATGGATTATGGCTTTTGAATGTGTCTAGATATCTAGAGCTTCTTGAGAGTGGATTGAGATGCAAATGATGTTATTAGGGTTTTCTAGTTTTCATATGATGGATTAGGGTTTTTGAACGTGTCTGGAGATCTAGAGCTTCTTGAAAGTGGCTTGAGTTGCAAATAATGTTATTAGGGTTTTCTAGTTTTCATATGATGGATTAGGGTTTTTGAATGTGTCGAGAGATCTAGAGCTTCTTGAGTGTGGCTTGAGTTGCAAATGATGTTGTTAGGGTTTTCTAGTTTTCATATGATGGATTAGGGTTTTTGAATGTGTCTAGAGATCTAGAGCTTCTTGAAAGGGGCTTGGGTTGCAAATGATCTAATTAGGGTTTTCTAGTTTTCATATAATGGATTAGGATTTTGAATGTGTCTATAGATCTAGAGCTTCTTGAAAATGGCTTGAGTTGCAAATGATTTTATTAGGGTTTTCTAGTTATCATATGACGGATTAGGGTTTTTGAATGTGTCTAGAGATCTAGAGCTTCTTGAGAGTTGCTTGTATTGTAACTGATGTTATTAGGGTTTTCTAGTTTTCTTATGATGGATTAGGGTTTTTAAATGTGTCTAGAGATCTAGAGCTTCTTGAAAGTGGCTTGAGTTGTAATTGATGCTATTAGGGTTTTCTAGTTTTCATACGATAGGTTAGGGTTTTTGAATCTGTCTAGAGATCTAAAGCTTCTTGAGAGTGGCTTGAGTTGTAAATGACGTTATTAGGGGTTTTCTAGTTTTCATATGTTGGATTAGGGTTTTTGGATGTATCTAAAGCTCTAGAGCTTCTTGAGAGTTTCTTGAGTTGTAACTGATGTTATTAGGGTTTTCTAGTTTTCATATGATGAATTAGGATTTTAAATGTGTCTACAGATCTAAAGCTTCTTGAGAATGGCTTGAGTTGCAAATGATGTAATTAGGGTTTTCTAGATTTCATATGATGGTTTTGGGTTTTTGAATGTGTCTAGAGATCTAGAGATTCTTGAAAGTGGCTTGAGTTGCAAATAATGTTATTAGGGTTTTCTAGTTTTCATATGATGGATTAGGGTGTTTGAATGTGTCTAGAGATCTAGAGCTTCTTGGGTGTGGCTTGAGTTGCAAATGATGTTGTTAGGGTTTTCTAGTTTTCATATGATGGATTAGGGTTTTTGAATGTGTCTAGAGATCTAGAGCTTCTTGAAAGTGGCTTGGGCTGCAAATGATCTTATTAGGGTTTTCTAGTTTTCATATGATGGATTAGGGATTTTGAATATGTCTAGAGATCTAGAGCTTCTTGAAAATGGCTTGAGTAACAAATGATTTTATTTGGGTTTGCTAGTTATCATATGACTGATTAGGGTTTTTAAATGTGTCTAGAGATCTAGAGCTTCTTGAGAGTTGCTTGTGTTGTAACTGATGTTATTAGGTTTTCTAGTTTTCATATGATGGATTAGGGTTTTTAAATGTGTCTAGAGATCTAGAGCTTCTTGAAAGTGGATTGAGTTGCAAATGATGCTATTAGGGTTTTCTAGTTTTCATATGATGGATTATGGCTTTTGAATGTGTCTAGATATCTAGAGCTTCTTGAGAGTGGATTGAGATGCAAATGATGTTATTAGGGTTTTCTAGTTTTCATATGATGGATTAGGGTTTTTGAACGTGTCTAGAGATCTAGAGCTTCTTGAAAGTGGCTTGAGTTGCAAATAATGTTATTAGGGTTTTCTAGTTTTCATATGATGGATTAGGGTTTTTGAATGTGTCGAGAGATCTAGAGCTTCTTGAGTGTGGCTTGAGTTGCAAATGATGTTGTTAGGGTTTTCTAGTTTTCATATGATACATTAGGGTTTTTGAATGTGTCTAGAGATCTAGAGCTTCTTGAAAGGGGCTTGGGTTGCAAATGATCTAATTAGGGTTTTCTAGTTTTCATATGATGGATTAGGGATTTTGAATGTGTCTACAGATCTAGAGCTTCTTGAAAATGGCTTGAGTTGCAAATGATTTTATTAGGGTTTTCTAGTTATCATATGACGGATTAGGGTTTTTGAATGTGTCTAGAGATCTAGAGCTTCTTGAGAGTTGCTTGTATTGTAACTGATGTTATTAGGGTTTTCTAGTTTTCTTATGATGGATTAGGGTTTTTAAATGTGTCTAGAGATCTAAAGCTTCTTGAAAGTGGCTTGAGTTGTAATTGATGCTATTAGGGTTTTCTAGTTTTCATATGATGGATTATGGTTTTTCAATATGTCTAGATATCTAGAGCTTCTTGAGAGTGGATTGAGTTGCAAATGATGTTATTAGGGTTTTCTAGTTTCATATGATGGATTAGGGTTTTTAAATGTGTCTTGAGATCTAGAGCTTCTTGAAAGTGGCTTGAGTTGCAAATGATGTTATTAGGGTTTTCTAGTTTTCATACAATAGGTTAGGGTTTTTGAATCTGTCTAGAGATCTAAAGCTTCTTGAGAGTGGCTTGAGTTGTAAATGACGTTATTAGGGGTTTTCTAGTTTTCATATGTTGGATTAGGGTTTTTGAATGTATCTAAAGCACTAGAGCTTCTTGAGAGTTTCTTGAGTTGTAACTGATGTTATTAGGGTTTTCTAGTTTTCATATGATGAATTAGGATTTTAAATGTGTCTACAGATCTAAAGCTTCTTGAGAATGGCTTGAGTTGCAAATGATGTTATTAAGGTTTTCTAGATTTCATATGATGGATTTGGGTTTTTGAATGTGTCTAGAGATCTAGAGCTTCTTGAAAGTGGCTTGAGTTGCAAATAATGTTATTAGGGTTTTCTAGTTTTCATATGATGGATTAGGGTGTTTGAATGTGTCTAGAGATCTAGAGCTTCTTGAGTGTGGATTGAGTTGCAAATGATGTTGTTAGGGTTTTCTAGTTTACATATGATGGATTAGGGTTTTTGAATGTGTCTAGAGATCTAGAGGTTCTTGAAAGTGGCTTGGGTTGCAAATGATCTTATTAGGGTTTTCTAGTTTTCATATGATGGATTATGGTTTTTCAATGTGTCTAGATATCTAGAGCTTCTTGAGAGTAGATTGAGTTGCAAATGATGTTATTAGGGTTTTCTAGTTTTCATATGATGGATTAGGGTTTTTGAATGTGTCTAGAGATCTAGAGCTTCTTGAAAGTGGCTTGAGTTGCAAATGATGTTATTAGGGTTTTCTAGTTTTCATATGATGGATTAGGGTTTTTGAATCTGTCTAGAGATCTAAAGCTTCTTGAGAGTGGCTTGAGTTGCAAATGATGTTATTAGGGGTTTTCTAGTTTTCATATGTTGGATTAGGGTTTTTGAATGTATCTAAAGATCTAGAGCTTCTTGAGTGTTGCTTGAGTTGTAACTGATGTTATTAGGGTTTTCTAGTTTTCATATGATGAATTAGGATTTTAAATGTGTCTACAGATCTAAAGCTTCTTGAGAATGGCTTGAGTTGCAAATGATGTTATTAGGGTTTTCTAGTTTTCATATGATGGATTTGGGTTTTTGAATGTGTCTAGAGATCTAAAACTTCTTGAAAGCGGCTTGAGTTGCAAATGATGTTATTAGGGTTTTCTAGTTTTCATATGATGGATTAGGGTTTTTGAATATGTCTAGAGATCTAGAGATTCTTGAGAGTGGCTTGAGTTGCAAATGATGTTATTAGGGGTTTCTAGTTTTCATATGATGGATTAGGGATTTTGAATGTGTCTAGAGATCTAGAGCTTCTTGAAAATCGCTTGAGTAACAAATGATTTTATTTGGGTTTGCTAGTTATCATATGACGGATTAGGGTTTTTGAATGTCTCTAGAGATCTAGAGCTTCTTGAGAGTTTCTTGTGTTGTAACTGATGTTATTAGGGTTTTCTAGTTTTCATATGATGGATTAGGGTTTTTAAATGTGTCTAGAGATCTAGAGCTTCTTGAAAGTGGCTTGAGTTGCAAATGATGCTATTAGGGTTTTCTAGTTTTCATATGATGGATTATGGTTTTTGAATGTGTCTAGATATCTAGAGCTTCTTGAGAGTGGATTGAGATGCAAATGATGTTATTAGGGTTTTCTAGTTTTCATATGATGGATTAGGGTTTTTGAATGTGTCTAAAGATCTAGAGCTTCTTGAAAGTGGCTTGAGTTGCAAATAATGTTATTAGGGTTTTCTAGTTTTCATATGATGGATTAGGGTTTTTGAATGTGTCTAGAGATCTAGAGCTTCTTGAGTGTGGCTTGAGTTGCAAATGATGTTGTTAGGGTTTTCTTGTTTTCATATGATGGATTAGGGTTTTTGAATGTGTCTAGAGATCTAGAGCTTCTTGAAAGTGGCTTGGGTTGCAAATGATCTAATTAGGGTTTTCAAGTTTTCATATGATGGATTAGGGATTTTGAATGTGTCTACAGATCTAGAGCTTCTTGAAAATGGCTTGAGTTGCAAATGATTTTATTAGGGTTTTCTAGTTATCATATGACGGATTAGGGTTTTTGAATGTGTCTAGAGATCTAGAGCTTCTTGAGAGTTGCTTGTGTTGTAACTGATGTTATTAGGGTTTTCTAGTTTTCTTATGATGGATTAGGGTTTTTAAATGTGTCTAGAGATCTAGAGCTTCTTGAAAGTGGCTTGAGTTGCAATTGATGCTATTAGGGTTTTCTAGTTTTCATATCATAGATTATGGTTTTTCAATGTGTCTAGATATCTAGAGCTTCTTGAGAGTGGATTGAGTTGCAAATGATGTTATTAGGGTTTTCTAGTTTTCATATGATAGATTAGGGTTTTTAAATGTGTCTAGAGATCTAGAGCTTCTTGAAAGTGGCTTGAGTTGCAAATGATGTTATTAGGGTTTTCTAGTTTTCATATGATAGATTAGGGTTTTTGAATCTGTCTAGAGATCTAAAGCTTCTTGAGAGTGGCTTGAGTTGCAAATGATGTTATTAGGGGTTTTCTAGTTCTCATATGTTGGATTAGGGTTTTTGAATGTATCTAAAGATATAGAGCTTCTTGAGAGTTGCTTGAGTTGTAACTGATGTTATTAGGGTTTTCTAGTTTTCATATGATGAATTAGGATTTTAAATGTGTCTACAAATCTAAAGCTTCTTGAGAATGGCTTGAGTTGCAAATGATGTTATTAGGGTTTTCTAGTTTTCATATGATGGATTAGGGTTTTTGAATGTGTCTAGAGATCTAAAACTTCTTGAAAGCGGCTTGAGTTGCAAATGATGTTATTGGGGTTTTCTAGTTTTCATATGATGGATTAGGGTTTTTGAATGTGTCTAGAGATCTAGAGATTATTGAGAGTGGCTTGAGTTGCAAATGATGTTATTAGGGTTTTCTAGTTTTCATATGATAGATTAGGGTTTTTGAATGTGTCTAGAGATCTAGTGCTTCTTGAAAGTGGCTTGAGTTGCAAATAATGTTATTAGGGTTTTCTAGTTTTCATATGATGGATTAGGGTTTTTGAAGGTGTCTAGCAATCTAGAGCTTCTTGAGTGTGGCTTGAGTTGCAAATGATGTTGTTAGGGTTTTTTAGTTTTCATATGATGGATTAGGGTTTTTGAATGTGTCTAGAGATCTAGAGCTTCTTGAAAGTGGCTTGGGCTGCAAATGATCTTATTAGGGTTTTCTAGTTTTCATATGATGTATTAGGGATTTTGAATGTGTCTACAGATCTAGAGCTTCTTTAAAATGGCTTGAGTTGCAAATGATTTTATTAGGGTTTTCTAGTTATCATATGACCGATTAGGGTTTTTGTATGTGTCTAAAGATCTAGAGCTTCTTGAGAGTTGCTTGTGTTGTAACTGATGTTATTAGGGTTTTCTAGTTTTTATATGACGGATTAGGGTTTTTAAATGTGTCTAGAGATCTAGAGCTTCTTGAAAGTGGCTTGAGTTGCAAATGATGCTATTAGGGTTTTCTAGTTTTCATATGATAGATTATGGTTTTTGAATGTGTCTAGATATCTAGTGCTTCTTGAGAGTGGATTGAGATGCAAATGATCTTATTAGGGTTTTCTAGTTTTCATATGATGGATTAGGGTTTTTGAATGTGTCTAGAGATCTACAGCTTCTTGAAAGTGGCCTAGATATCTAATGCTTCTTGAGAGTGGATTGAGATGCAAATGATCTTATTAGGGTTTTCTAGTTTTCATATGATGGATTAGGGTTTTTGAATGTGTCTAGAGATTTAGAGCTTCTTGAAAGTGGCTTGAGCTGTAAATGATGTTATTAGGGTTTTCTAGTTTTCATATAATGGATTAGGGTTTTTGAATGTGTCTAGAGATCTAGAACTTCTAGAGAGTGGCTTGAGTTGAAAATGATGTTATTAGGGGTTTTGTAGTTTTCATATGTTGGATTAGGGTTTTTGAATGTGTCTAAATATCTAGAGCTTCTTGAGAGTTGCTTGAGTTGTAACTGATGTTATTAGGGTTTTCTAGTTTTCGTATGATGGATTAGGATTTTAAATGTGTCTACAGATCTAAAGCTTCTTGAGATTGGCTTGAGTTGCAAATGATGTTATTAGGGTTTTCTAGTTTTCATATGATGGATTAGGGTTTTTGAATGTGTCTAGAGATCTGGAGCTTCTTAAAAGTGGCTTGGGCTGCAAATGATCTTATTAGGGTTTTCTAGTTTTCATATGATGGATTAGGGATTTTGAACGTGTCTAGAGATCTAGAGCTTCTTGAAAATGGCTTGAGTTGCAAATGATTTTATTAGGGTTTTCTAGTTATCATATGACCGATTAGGGTTTTTGAATGTGTCTAGAGATCTAGAGCTTCTTCAGAGTTGCTTGTGTTGTAACTGATGTTATTAGGGTTTTCTAGTTTTCATATTATGGATTAGGGTTTTTAAATGTGTCTAGCGATCTAGAGCTTCTTGAAAGTGGCTTGAGTTGCAAATGATGCTATTAGGGTTTTCTAGTTTTCATATGATAGATTATGGTTTTTGAATGTGTCTAGATATCTAGAGCTTCTTGAGAGTGGATTGAGATGCAAATGATGTTATTAGGGTTTTCTAGTTTTCATATGATGGATTAAGGTTTTTGAATGTGTCTAGAGATCTAGAGCTTCTTGAAAGTGGCTTGAGTTGTAAATGATGTTATTAGGGTTTTCTAGTTTTCATATGATGGATTAGGGTTTTTGAATGTGTCTAAAGATCTAGAACTTCTTGAGAGTGGCTTGAGTTGCAAATGATGTTATTAGGGGGTTTTTAGTTTTCATATGTTGGATTAGGGTTTTTGAATGTGTCTAAAGATCTAGAGCTTCTTGAGAGTTGCTTTTGTTGTAACTGATGTTATTAGGGTTTTCTAGTTTTCATATGACGGATTAGGGTTTTTAAATGTGTCTAGAGATCTAGAGCTTCTTGAAAGTGGCTTGAGTTGCAAATGATGCTATTAGGGTTTTCTAGTTTTCATATGATAGATTATGGTTTTTGAATGTGTCTAGATATCTAGTGCTTCTTGAGAGTGGATTGAGATGCAAATGATCTTATTAGGGTTTTCTAGTTTTCATATGATGGATTAGGGTTTTTGAATGTGTCTAGAGATCTAGAGCTTCTTGAGAGTTGCTTGTGTTGTAACTGATGTTATTAGGGTTTTCTAGTTTTCATATTATGGATTAGGGTTTTTAAATGTGTCTAGAGATCTAGAGCTTCTTGAAAGTGGCTTGAGTTGCAAATGATGCTATTAGGGTTTTCTAGTTTTCATATGATAGATTATGGTTTTTGAATGTGTCGAGATATCTAGAGCTTCTTGAGAGTGGATTGAGATGCAAATGATGTTATTAGGGTTTTCTAGTTTTCATATGATGGATTAGGGTTTTTGAATGTGTCTAGAGATCTAGAGCTTCTTGAAAGTGGCTTGAGTTGTAAATGATGTTATTAGGGTTTTCTAGTTTTCATATGATGGATTAGGGTTTTTGAATGTGTCTAAAGATCTAGAACTTCTTGATAGTGACTTGAGTTGCAAATGATGTTATTAGGGGGTTTTTAGTTTTCATATGTTGGATTAGGGTTTTTGAATGTGTCTAGAGATCTGGAGCTTCTTAAAAGTGGCTTGGGCTGCAAATGATGTTATTAGGGTTTTCTAGTTTTCATATGATGGATTAGGGTTTTTGAATGTGTCTAAAGATCTAGAACTTCTTGAGAGTGGCTTGAGTTGCAAATGATGTTATTAGGGGGTTTTTAGTTTTCATATGTTGGATTAGGGTTTTTGAATGTGTCTAAAGATCTAGAGCTTCTTGAGAGTTGCTTTTGTTGTAACTGATGTTATTAGGGTTTTCTAGTTTTCATATGACGGATTAGGGTTTTTAAATGTGTCTAGAGATCTAGAGCTTCTTGAAAGTGGCTTGAGTTGCAAATGATGTTATTAGGGTTTTCTAGTTTTCATATGATAGATTATGGTTTTTGAATGTGTCTAGATATCTAGTGCTTCTTGAGAGTGGATTGAGATGCAAATGATCTTATTAGGGTTTTCTAGTTTTCATATGATGGATTAGGGTTTTTGAATGTGTCTAGAGATCTAGAGCTTCTTGAGAGTTGCTTGTGTTGTAACTGATGTTATTAGGGTTTTCTAGTTTTCATATGACGGATTAGGGTTTTTAAATGTGTCTAGAGATCTAGAGCTTCTTGAAAGTGGCTTGAGTTGCAAATGATGTTATTAGGGTTTTCTAGTTTTCATATGAAAGATTATGGTTTTTGAATGTGTCTAGATATCTAGAGCTTCTTGAGAGTGGATTGAGATGCAAATGATGTTATTAGGGTTTTCTAGTTTTCATATGATGGATTAAGGTTTTTGAATGTGTCTAGAGCTCTAGAGCTTCTTGAAAGTGGCTTGAGTTGTAAATGATGTTATTAGGGTTTTCTAGTTTTCATATGATGGATTAGGGTTTTTGAATGTGTCTAAAGATCTAGAACTTCTTGAGAGTGGCTTGAGTTGCAAATGATGTTATTAGGGGGTTTTTAGTTTTCATATGTTGGATTAGGGTTTTTGAATGTGTCTAAAGATCTAGAGCTTCTTGAGAGTTGCTTTTGTTGTAACTGATGTTATTAGGGTTTTCTAGTTTTCATATGACGGATTAGGGTTTTTAAATGTGTCTAGAGATCTAGAGCTTCTTGAAAGTGGCTTGAGTTGCAAATGATGCTATTAGGGTTTTCTAGTTTTCATATGATAGATTATGGTTTTTGAATGTGTCTAGATATCTAGTGCTTCTTGAGAGTGGATTGAGATGCAAATGATCTTATTAGGGTTTTCTAGTTTTCATATGATGGATTAGGGTTTTTGAATGTGTCTAGAGATCTAGAGCTTCTTGAGAGTTGCTTGTGTTGTAACTGATGTTATTAGGGTTTTCTAGTTTTCATATTATGGATTAGGGTTTTTAAATGTGTCTAGAGATCTAGAGCTTCTTGAAAGTGGCTTGAGTTGCAAATGATGCTATTAGGGTTTTCTAGTTTTCATATGATAGATTATGGTTTTTGAATGTGTCTAGATATCTAGAGCTTCTTGAGAGTGGATTGAGATGCAAATGATGTTATTAGGGTTTTCTAGTTTTCATATGATGGATTAGGGTTTTTGAATGTGTCTAGAGATCTAGAGCTTCTTGAAAGTGGCTTGAGTTGTAAATGATGTTATTAGGGTTTTCTAGTTTTCATATGATGGATTAGGGTTTTTGAATGTGTCTAAAGATCTAGAACTTCTTGATAGTGACTTGAGTTGCAAATGATGTTATTAGGGGGTTTTTAGTTTTCATATGTTGGATTAGGGTTTTTGAATGTGTCTAGAGATCTGGAGCTTCTTAAAAGTGGCTTGGGCTGCAAATGATGTTATTAGGGTTTTCTAGTTTTCATATGATGGATTAGGGTTTTTGAATGTGTCTAAAGATCTAGAACTTCTTGAGAGTGGCTTGAGTTGCAAATGATGTTATTAGGGGGTTTTTAGTTTTCATATGTTGGATTAGGGTTTTTGAATGTGTCTAAAGATCTAGAGCTTCTTGAGAGTTGCTTTTGTTGTAACTGATGTTATTAGGGTTTTCTAGTTTTCATATGACGGATTAGGGTTTTTAAATGTGTCTAGAGATCTAGAGCTTCTTGAAAGTGGCTTGAGTTGCAAATGATGCTATTAGGGTTTTCTAGTTTTCATATGATAGATTATGGTTTTTGAATGTGTCTAGATATCTAGTGCTTCTTGAGAGTGGATTGAGATGCAAATGATCTTATTAGGGTTTTCTAGTTTTCATATGATGGATTAGGGTTTTTGAATGTGTCTAGAGATCTAGAGCTTCTTGAGAGTTGCTTGTGTTGTAACTGATGTTATTAGGGTTTTCTAGTTTTCATATTATGGATTAGGGTTTTTAAATGTGTCTAGAGATCTAGAGCTTCTTGAAAGTGGCTTGAGTTGCAAATGATGCTATTAGGGTTTTCTAGTTTTCATATGATAGATTATGGTTTTTGAATGTGTCTAGATATCTAGAGCTTCTTGAGAGTGGATTGAGATGCAAATGATGTTATTAGGGTTTTCTAGTTTTCATATGATGGATTAAGGTTTTTGAATGTGTCTAGAGCTCTAGAGCTTCTTGAAAGTGGCTTGAGTTGTAAATGATGTTATTAGGGTTTTCTAGTTTTCATATGATGGATTAGGGTTTTTGAATGTGTCTAAAGATCTAGAACTTCTTGAGAGTGGCTTGAGTTGCAAATGATGTTATTAGGGGGTTTTTAGTTTTCATATGTTGGATTAGGGTTTTTGAATGTGTCTAAAGATCTAGAGCTTCTTGAGAGTTGCTTTTGTTGTAACTGATGTTATTAGGGTTTTCTAGTTTTCATATGACGGATTAGGGTTTTTAAATGTGTCTAGAGATCTAGAGCTTCTTGAAAGTGGCTTGAGTTGCAAATGATGCTATTAGGGTTTTCTAGTTTTCATATGATAGATTATGGTTTTTGAATGTGTCTAGATATCTAGTGCTTCTTGAGAGTGGATTGAGATGCAAATGATCTTATTAGGGTTTTCTAGTTTTCATATGATGGATTAGGGTTTTTGAATGTGTCTAGAGATCTAGAGCTTCTTGAGAGTTGCTTGTGTTGTAACTGATGTTATTAGGGTTTTCTAGTTTTCATATTATGGATTAGGGTTTTTAAATGTGTCTAGAGATCTAGAGCTTCTTGAAAGTGGCTTGAGTTGCAAATGATGCTATTAGGGTTTTCTAGTTTTCATATGATAGATTATGGTTTTTGAATGTGTCTAGATATCTAGAGCTTCTTGAGAGTGGATTGAGATGCAAATGATGTTATTAGGGTTTTCTAGTTTTCATATGATGGATTAGGGTTTTTGAATGTGTCTAGAGATCTAGAGCTTCTTGAAAGTGGCTTGAGTTGTAAATGATGTTATTAGGGTTTTCTAGTTTTCATATGATGGATTAGGGTTTTTGAATGTGTCTAAAGATCTAGAACTTCTTGATAGTGACTTGAGTTGCAAATGATGTTATTAGGGGGTTTTTAGTTTTCATATGTTGGATTAGGGTTTTTGAATGTGTCTAGAGATCTGGAGCTTCTTAAAAGTGGCTTGGGCTGCAAATGATCTTATTAGGGTTTTCTAGTTTTCATATGATGGATTAGGGATTTTGAATGTGTCTAGAGATCTAGAGCTTCTTGAAAATGGCTTGAGTTGCAAATGATTTTATTAGGGTTTTCTAGTTATCATATGACCGATTAGGGTTTTTGAATGTGTCTAGAGATCTAGAGCTTCTTGAGAGTTGCTTGTGTTGTAACTGATGTTATTAGGATTTTCTAGTTTTCATATTAGACACATTCAAAAACCCTAATCCATCATATGAAAACCAGAAAACCCTAATAACATCATTTGCAACTCAAGCCACTTTCAAGAAGTTCTAGATCTCTAGACACATTCAAAAACCCTAATCCATCATATGAAAACTAGAAAACCCTAACAACATCATTTGCAACTCAAGCCACTTTCAAGAAGCTTTAGATCTCTAGACACATTCAAAAACCCTAATCCATCATATGAAAACTAGAAAACCCTAATAACATCATTTGCAACTCAAGCCACTCTTAAGAAGCTCTAGATCTCTAGACACATTCAAAAACCCTAGTCCATCATATGAAAACTAGAAAACCCTAATAACATCATTTACAACTCAAGCCACTCTCAAGAAGCTTTAGATCTCTAGACACATTCAAAAACCCGAATCCATCATATGAAAACCAGAAAACCCTAATAAAATTATTTACAACTCAAGCCACTCTCAAGAAGCTTTAGATCTCTAGACACATTCAAAAACCCTAATCCATCATATGAAAACCAGAAAACCCTAATAACATCATTTGCAACTCAAGCCACTTTCAAGAAGTTCTAGATCTCTAGACACATTCAAAAACCCTAATGCATCATATGAAAACCAGAAAACCCTAATAACATCATTTGCAACTCAAGCCACTTTCAAGAAGTTCTAGATCTCTAGACACATTCAAAAACCCTAATCCATCATATGAAAACTAGAAAACCCTAATAACATCATTTGCAACTCAAGCCACTTTCAAGAAGCTCTAGATCTCTAGACACATTCAAAAACCCTAATCCATCATATGAAAACTAGAAAACCCTAATAACATCATTTGCAACTCAAGCCACTCTTAAGAAGCTCTAGATCTCTAGACACATTCAAAAACCCTAGTCCATCATATGAAAACTAGAAAACCCTAATAACATCATTTACAACTCAAGCCACTCTCAAGAAGCTTTAGATCTCTAGACACATTCAAAAACCCTAATCCATCATATGAAAACCAGAAAACCCTAATAACATCATTTGCAACTCAAGCCACTTTCAAGAAGTTCTAGATCTCTAGACACATTCAAAAAGCCTAATCCATCATATGAAAACTAGAAAACCCTAACAACATCATTTGCAACTCAAGCCACACTCAAGAAGCTCTAGATCTCTAGACACATTCAAAAACCCTAGTCCATCATATGAAAACTAGAAAACCCTAATAACATCATTTACAACTCAAGCCACTCTCAAGAAACTTTAGATCTCTAGACACATTCAAAAACCCTAATCCATCATATAAAAACCAGAAAACCCTAATAACATCATTTGCAACTCAAGCCACTTTCAAGAAGTTCTAGATCTCTAGACACATTCAAAAACCCTAATCCATCATATGAAAACTAGAAAACCCTAACAACATCATTTGCAACTCAAGCCACACTCAAGAAGCTCTAGATCTCTAGACACATTCAAAAACCCTAATCCATCATATGAAAACTAGAAAACCCTAACAACATCATTTGCAACTCAAGTCACTTTCAAGAAGTTCTAGATCTCTAGACACATTCAAAAACCCTAATCCATCATATGAAAACAAGAAAACCCTAATAGCATCATTTGCAACTCAAGCGACTTTCAAGAAGCACTAGATCTCTTGACACATTTAAAAACCCTAATCCATCATATGAAAACTAGAAAACCATAATAACATCATTTGCAACTCAAGCCACTCTCAAGAAGCTCTAGATCTCTAGACACATTCAAAAACCATAATCCATCATATGAAAACTAGAAAACCCAAATAACATTAGTTCCAACTCAAGCCACTCTCAAAAAGCTCTAGATATCTAGACACATTCAAAAACCATAATCCATCATGTAAAAAGTAGAAAACCGTAATAGCATCATTTGCGACTCAAGCCTCTTTCAAGAAGCTTTAGACCTCTAGACACATTTAAAAACCCTAATCCATCATATGAAAACTAGAAAACCCTAATAACATCAGTTACAACTCAAGCAACTCTCAAGAAGCTCTAGATCTCTAGACACATTCAAAAACCCTAATCCATCATATGAAAACTAGAAAACCCTAACAACATCATTTGCAACTCAAGCCACCCTCAAGAACCTCTAGATCTCTAGACACATTCAAAAACCCTAATCCATCAATGAAAACTAGAAAACCCTAATAACATTATTTGCAACTCAAGCCACTTTCAAGAAGCTCTAGATCTCTAGACACATTCAAAAACCCTAATCCATCGTATGAAAACTAGAAAACCCTAATAACATCATTTGCAACTCAAGCCACTCTCAAGAAGCTCTAGATCTCTAGACACATTCAAAAACCCTAGTCCATCATATGAAAACTAGAAAACCCTAATAACATCATTTGCAACTCAAGAAATTCTTAAGAAGCTTTAGATCTGTAGACACATTTAGAATCCTAATCCATCATATGAAAACTAGAAAACCCTAATAACATCAGTTACAACTCAAGCAACTCTCAAGAAGCTCTAGATCTTTAGACACATTCAAAAACCCTAATCCATCATATGAAAACTAGAAAACCCTAATAGCACTATTTGCAACTCAAGCCACTTTCAATAAGCTCTAGATCTCTAGACACATTTAAAAACCCTAATCCATCATATGAAAACTAGAAAACCCTAATAACATCAGTTACAACACAAGCAACTCTCAAGAAGCTCTAGATCTCTAGACACATTCAAAAACCCTAATCCGTCATATGAAAACTAGAAAACCCTAATAGCATCATTTGCAACTCAAGCCACTTTCAAGAAGCTCTAGATCTCTTGACACATTTAAAAACCCTAATCCATCATATGAAAACTAGAAAACCCTAATAACATCATTTGCAACTCAAGCCACTCTCAAGAAGCTCTAGATCTCTAAACACATTCAAAAACCCTAATCCATCATATGAAAACTAGAAAACCCTAATAACATCAGTTGCAACTCAAGCCACTCTCAAAAAGCTCTAGATATCTAGACACATTCAAAAACCATAATCCATCATGTAAAAAGTAGCAAACCCTAATAGCATCATTTGCAACTCAAGCCACTTTCAAGAAGCTCTAGACCTCTAGACACATGTAAAAACCCTAATCCATCATATGAAAACAAGAAAACCCTAATAACATCAGTTACAACTCAAGCAACTCTCAAGAAGCTCTAGATCTCTACACACATTCAAAAATCCTAATCCATCATATGAAAACTAGAAAACCCTAACAACATCATTTGCAACTCAAGCCACACTCAAGAAGCTCTAGATCTCTAGACACATTCAAAAACCCTAATCCATCAATGATAACTAGAAAACCCTAATAACATTATTTGCAACTCAAGCCACTTTCAAGAAGCTCTAGATCTCTAGACACATTCAAAAACCCTAATCCATCATATGAAAACTAGAAAACCCTAATAACATCATTTACAACTCAAGCCACTCTCAAGAAGCTTTAGATCTCTAGACACATTCAAAAACCCTAATCCATCATATGAAAACCAGAAAACCCTAATAACATCATTTGCAACTCAAGCCACTTTCAAGAAGTTCTAGATCTCTAGACACATTCAAAAACCCTAATCCATCATATGAAAACTAGAAAACCCTAATAACATCAGTTGCAACTCAAGCCATTCTCAAGAAGCTTTAGATCTGTAGACACATTTAAAATCCTAATCCATCATATGAAAACTAGAAAACCCTAATAACATCAGTTACAACTCAAGCAACTCTCAAGAAGCTCTAGATCTTTAGACACATTCAAAAACCCTAATCCAACATATGAAAACTAGAAAACCCCTAATAACATCATATGCAACTCAAGCCACTATCAAGAAGTTCTAGATCTCTAGACACATTCAAAAACCCTAATCCATCATATGAAAACTAGAAAACCCTAATAACATCATTTGCATCTCAAGCCACTTTCAAGAAGCTCTAGATCTCTAGACACATTCAAAAACCCTAATCCAACATATGAAATCCAGAAAACCCTAATAACATCATTTGCAACTCAAGCCACTCTCAAGAAGCTCTAGATCTCTAGACACATTCAAAAACCCTAATCCATCATATGAAAACTAGAAAACCCTAATAGCATCGTTTGCAACTCAAGCCACTTTCAAGAAGCTCTAGATCTCTAGACACATTCAAAAACCCTAATCCATCATATGAAAACTAGAAAACCCTAATAACATCATTTGCGACTCAAGCGAATCTCAAGAAGCTCTAGATCTCTAGACACATTTAAAATCCTAATCCATCATATGAAAACTAGAAAATCCTAATAACATCAGTTACAACCTAAGCAACTCTCAAGAAGCTCTAGATCTTTAGACACATTCAAAAACCCTAATCCAACATATGAAAACTAGAAAACCCCTAATAACATCATTTGCAAGTCAAGCCACTCTTAAGAAGCTCAAGATCTCGAGACATATTCAAAAACCCTAATCCATCATATGAAATCTAGAAAACCCTAACAACATCATTTGCAACTCAAGCCACCCTCAAGAACCTCTAGATCTCTAGACACATTCAAAAACCCTAATCCATCAATGAAAACTAGAAAACCCTAATAACATTATTTGCAACTCAAGCCACTTTCAAGAAGCTCCAGATCTCTAGACACATTCAAAAACCCTAATCCATCGTATGAAAACTAGAAAACCCTAATA
This sequence comes from Cichorium intybus, assembly GCA_023525715.1. Taxonomy (NCBI): domain Eukaryota; kingdom Viridiplantae; phylum Streptophyta; class Magnoliopsida; order Asterales; family Asteraceae; genus Cichorium; species Cichorium intybus. The sequence goes on along the minus strand of CM042017.1, from coordinate 64,630,691 downwards.
ACATCATTTGCAACTCAAGCCACTCTCAAGAAGCTCTAGATCTCTAGACACATTCAAAAACCCTAGTCCATCATATGAAAACTAGAAAACCCTAATAACATCATTTGCAACTCAAGAAATTCTTAAGAAGCTTTAGATCTGTAGACACATTTAAAATCCTAATCCATCATATGAAAACTAGAAAACCCTAATAACATCAGTTACAACTCAAGCAACTCTCAAGAAGCTCTAGATCTTTAGACACATTCAAAAACCCTAATCCATCATATGAAAACTAGAAAACCCTAATAGCACTATTTGCAACTCAAGCCACTTTCAATAAGCTCTAGATCTCTAGACACATTTAAAAACCCTAATCCATCATATGAAAACTAGAAAACCCTAATAACATCAGTTACAACACAAGCAACTCTCAAGAAGCTCTAGATCTCTAGACACATTCAAAAACCCTAATCCGTCATATGAAAACTAGAAAACCCTAATAGCATCATTTGCAACTCAAGCCACTTTCAAGAAGCTCTAGATCTCTTGACACATTTAAAAACCCTAATCCATCATATGAAAACTAGAAAACCCTAATAACATCATTTGCAACTCAAGCCACTCTCAAGAAGCTCTAGATCTCTAAACACATTCAAAAACCCTAATCCATCAAATGAAAACTAGAAAACCCTAATAACATCAGTTGCAACTCAAGCCACTCTCAAAAAGCTCTAGATATCTAGACATATTCAAAAACCATAATCCATCATGTAAAAAGTAGCAAACCCTAATAGCATCATTTGAAACTCAAGCCACTTTCAAGAAGCTCTAGACCTCTAGACACATGTAAAAACCCTAATCCATCATATGAAAACAAGAAAACCCTAATAACATCAGTTACAACTCAAGCAACTCTCAAGAAGCTCTAGATCTCTACACACATTCAAAAATCCTAATCCATCATATGAAAACTAGAAAACCCTAACAACATCATTTGCAACTCAAGCCACACTCAAGAAGCTCTAGATCTCTAGACACATTCAAAAACCCTAATCCATCAATGATAACTAGAAAACCCTAATAACATTATTTGCAACTCAAGCCACTTTCAAGAAGCTCTAGATCTCTAGACACATTCAAAAACCCTAATCCATCATATGAAAACTAGAAAACCCTAATAACATCATTTACAACTCAAGCCACTCTCAAGAAGCTTTAGATCTCTAGACACATTCAAAAACCCTAATCCATCATATGAAAACCAGAAAACCCTAATAACATCATTTGCAACTCAAGCCACTTTCAAGAAGTTCTAGATCTCTAGACACATTCAAAAACCCTAATCCATCATATGAAAACTAGAAAACCCTAATAACATCAGTTGCAACTCAAGCCATTCTCAAGAAGCTTTAGATCTGTAGACACATTTAAAATCCTAATCCATCATATGAAAACTAGAAAATCCTAATAACATCAGTTACAACTCAAGCAACTCTCAAGAAGCTCTAGATCTTTAGACACATTCAAAAACCCTAATCCAACATATGAAAACTAGAAAACCCCTAATAACATCATATGCAACTCAAGCCACTATCAAGAAGTTCTAGATCTCTAGACACATTCAAAAACCCTAATCCATCATATGAAAACTAGAAAACCCTAATAACATCATTTGCATCTCAAGCCACTTTCAAGAAGCTCTAGATCTCTAGACACATTCAAAAACCCTAATCCAACATATGAAATCCAGAAAACCCTAATAACATCATTTGCAACTCAAGCCACTCTCAAGAAGCTCTAGATCTCTAGACACATTCAAAAACCCTAATCCATCATATGAAAACTAGAAAACCCTAATAGCATTGTTTGCAACTCAAGCCACTTTCAAGAAGCTCTAGATCTCTAGACACATTCAAAAACCCTAATCCATCATATGAAAACTAGAAAACCCTAATAACATCATTTGCGACTCAAGCGAATCTCAAGAAGCTCTAGATCTCTAGACACATTTAAAATCCTAATCCATCATATGAAAACTAGAAAATCCTAATAACATCAGTTACAACCTAAGCAACTCTCAAGAAGCTCTAGATCTTTAGACACATTCAAAAACCCTAATCCAACATATGAAAACTAGAAAACCCCTAATAACATCATTTGCAAGTCAAGCCACTCTTAAGAAGCTCAAGATCTCGAGACATATTCAAAAACCCTAATCCATCATATGAAATCTAGAAAACCCTAACAACATCATTTGCAACTCAAGTCACTTTCAAGAAGCTCTAGATCTCTAGACACATTCAAAAACCCTAATCCATCATATGAAAACTAGAAAACCCTAATTGCATCATTTGCAACTCAAGCCACTTTCAAGAAGCTCTAGATATCTAGACACATTCAAAAACCCTAATCCATCATATGAAATCTAGAAAACCCTAATAACATCATTTGCAACTCAAGCGATTCTCAAGATGCTCTAGATCTCTAGACACATTTAAAAATCCTAATCCATCATATGAAAACTAGAAAATCCTAATAACATCAATTACAAATCAAGCAACTCACAAGAAGCTCTAGATCTTTAGACATATTCAAAAACCCTAATACAACATATGAAAACTAGAAAACCTTTAAAAACATCATTTGCAAGTCAAGCCACTCTCAAGAAGTTCTAGATCTCTAGACACATTCAAAAACCCTAATCCATCATATGAAAACAAGAATACCCTAACAACATCATTTGAAAATCAAGTCATTTTCAAGAAGCTCTAGATCTCTAGACACATTCAAAAACCCTAATCCATCATATGAAAACTAGAAAACCCTAATAGCATCATTTGCAACTCAAGCCATTTTCAAGAAGCTCTAGATCTCTAGACACATTCAAATACCCTAATCCATCATATGAAAACTAGAAAACCCTAATAACATCATTTGCTACTCAAGCCACTCCCAAGAAGTTTTAGATCTCTAGACACATTCAAAAACCCTAATCCATCATATGAAAACCAGAAAACCCTAATAACATCATTTGCAACTCAAGCCACTTTCAAGAAGTTCTAGATCTCTAGACACATTCAAAAACCCTAATCCGTCATATGAAAACTAGAAAACCCTAATAACATCATTTGCAATTCAAGCCACACTCAAGAAGCTCTAGATCTATAGACACATTCAAAAACCCTAATCTATCAATGAAAACTAGAACACCCTAATAACATTATTTGCAACTCAAGCAACTCTCAAGAAGCTCTAGATATTTAGACACATTCAAAAACCCTAATCCATCATATGAAAACTAGAAAACCCTAATAACATCATTTGCAACTCAAGCAACTCTCAAGAAGCTCTAGATCTTTAGACACATTCAAAAACCCTAATCCAACATATGAAAACTAGAAAACCCCTAATAACATCAGTTGCAACTCAAGCCACTCTCAAGAAGCTCTAGATCTCTAGACACATTCAAAAACCATAATCCAACATATGAAAACTAGAAAACCCCTAATAACATCAGTTGCAACTCAAGCCACTCTCAAGAAGCTCTAGATCTCTAGACACATTCAAAAACCCTAATCCATCATATGAAAACTAGAAAAACCCTAACAACATCATTTGCAACTCAAGTCACTTTCAAGAAGTTCTAGATCTCTAGACACATTCAAAAACACTAATCCATCATATGAAAACTAGAAAACCCTAATAGCATCATTTGCAACTCAAGCCACTTTCAAGAAGCTCTAGATCTCTTGACACATTTAAAAACCCTAACCCATCATATGAAAACTAGAAAACCCTAATAACATCATTTGCATCTCAAGCCACTTTCAAGAAGCTCTAGATCTCTAGACACATTCAAAAACCCTAATCCAACATATGAAATCCAGAAAACCCTAATAACATCATTTGCAACTCAAGCCACTCTCAAGAAGCTCTAGATCTCTAGACACATTCAAAAACCCTAATCCATCATATGAAAACTAGAAAACCCTAATAGCATCGTTTGCAACTCAAGCCACTTTCAAGAAGCTCTAGATCTCTAGACACATTCAAAAACCCTAATCCATCATATGAAAACTAGAAAACCCTAATAACATCATTTGCGACTCAAGCGAATCTCAAGAAGCTCTAGATCTCTAGACACATTTAAAATCCTAATCCATCATATGAAAACTAGAAAATCCTAATAACATCAGTTACAACCTAAGCAACTCTCAAGAAGCTCTAGATCTTTAGACACATTCAAAAACCCTAATCCAACATATGAAAACTAGAAAACCCCTAATAACATCATTTGCAAGTCAAGCCACTCTTAAGAAGCTCTAGATCTCGAGACATATTCAAAAACCCTAATCCATCATATGAAATCTAGAAAACCCTAACAACATCATTTGCAACTCAAGTCACTTTCAAGAAGCTCTAGATCTCTAGACACATTCAAAAACCCTAATCCATCATATGAAAACTAGAAAACCCTAATTGCATCATTTGCAACTCAAGCCACTTTCAAGAAGCTCTAGATATCTAGATACATTCAAAAACCCTAATCCATCATATGAAATCTAGAAAACTCTAATAACATCATTTGCAACTCAAGCGATTCTCAAGATGCTCTAGATCTCTAGAGACATTTAAAAATCCTAATCCATCATATGATAACTAGAAAATCCTAATAACATCAATTACAAATCAAGCAACTCACAAGAAGCTCTAGATCTTTAGACATATTCAAAAACCCTAATACAACATATGAAAACTAGAAAACCCCTAATAACATCATTTGCAAGTCAAGCCACTCTCAAGAAGTTCTAGATCTCTAGACACATTCAAAAACCCTAATCCATCATATGAAAACAAGAATACCCTAACAACATCATTTGAAAATCAAGTCACTTTCAAGAAGCTCTAGATCTCTAGACACATTCAAAAACCCTAATCCATCATATGAAAACTAGAAAACCCTAATAGCATCATTTGCAACTCAAGCCATTTTCAAGAAGCTCTAGATCTCTAGACACATTCAAATACCCTAATCCATCATATGAAAACTAGAAAACCCTAATAACATCATTTGCTACTCAAGCCACTCCCAAGAAGCTTTAGATCTCTAGACACATTCAAAAACCCTAATCCATCATATGAAAACCAGAAAACCCTAATAACATCATTTGCAACTCAAGCCACTTTCAAGAAGTTCTAGATCTCTAGACACATTCAAAAACCCTAATCCATCATATGAAAACTAGAAAACCCTAATAACATCATTTGCAATTCAAGCCACACTCAAGAAGCTCTAGATCTCTAGACACATTCAAAAACCCTAATCTATCAATGAAAACTAGAACACCCTAATAACATTACTTGCAACTCATGCCACTTTCAAGAAGCTCTAGATATTTAGACACATTCAAAAACCCTAATCCATCATATGAAAACTAGAAAACCCTAATAACATCATTTGCAACTCAAGCAACTCTCAAGAAGCTCTAGATCTTTAGACACATTCAAAAACCCTAATCCAACATATGAAAACTAGAAAACCCCTAATAACATCAGTTGCAACTCAAGCCACTCTCAAGAAGCTCTAGATCTCTAGACACATTCAAAAACCATAATCCATCATATGAAAACTAGAAAACTCTAATAACATCATTTGCAACTCAAGAAACTCTCAAGAAGCTCTAGATCTTTAGACACATTCAAAAACCCTAATCCAACATATGAAAACTAGAAAACCCCTAATAACATCAGTTGCAACTCAAGCCACTCTCAAGAAGCTCTAGATCTCTAGACACATTCAAAAACCCTAATCCATCATATGAAAACTAGAAAAACCCTAACAACATCATTTGCAACTCAAGTCACTTTCAAGAAGTTCTAGATCTCTAGACACATTCAAAAACACTAATCCATCATATGAAAACTAGAAAACCCTAATAGCATCATTTGCAACTCAAGCCACTTTCAAGAAGCTCTAGATCTCTTGACACATTTAAAAACCCTAATCCATCATATGAAAACTAGAAAACCCTAATAACATCATTTGCATCTCAAGCCACTTTCAAGAAGCTCTAGATCTCTAGACACATTCAAAAACCCTAATCCAACATATGAAATCCAGAAAACCCTAATAACATCATTTGCAACTCAAGCCACTCTCAAGAAGCTCTAGATCTCTAGACACATTCAAAAACCCTAATCCATCATATGAAAACTAGAAAACCCTAATAGCATCATTTGCAACTCAAGCCACTTTCAAGAAGCTCTAGATCTCTAGACACATTCAAAAACCCTAATCCATCATATGAAAACTAGAAAACCCTAATAACATCATTTGCGACTCAAGCGAATCTCAAGAAGCTCTAGATCTCTAGACACATTTAAAATCCTAATCCATCATATGAAAACTAGAAAATCCTAATTACATCAGTTACAACCTAAGCAACTCTCAAGAAGCTCTAGATCTTTAGACACATTCAAAAACCCTAATCCAACATATGAAAACTAGAAAACCCCTAATAACATCATTTGCAAGTCAAGCCACTCTTAAGAAGCTCTAGATCTCGAGACATATTCAAAAACCCTAATCCATCATATGAAATCTAGAAAACCCTAACAACATCATTTGCAACTCAAGTCACTTTCAAGAAGCTCTAGATCTCTAGACACATTCAAAAACCCTAATCCATCATATGAAAACTAGAAAACCCTAATTGCATCATTTGCAAGTCAAGCCACTTTCAAGAAGCTTTATATATCTAGATACATTCAAAAACCCTAATCCATCATATGAAATCTAGAAAACCCTAATAACATCATTTGCAACTCAAGCGATTCTCAAGATGCTCTAGATCTCTAGACACATTTAAAAATCCTAATCCATCATATGAAAACTAGAAAATCCTAATAACATCAATTACAAATCAAGCAACTCACAAGAAGCTCTAGATCTTTAGACATATTCAAAAACCCTAATACAACATATGAAAACTAGAAAACCCCTAATAACATCATTTGCAAGTCAAGCCACTCTCAAGAAGTTCTAGATCTCTAGACACATTCAAAAACCCTAATCCATCATATGAAAACAAGAATACCCTACCAACATCATTTGAAAATCAAGTCACTTTCAAGAAGCTCTAGATCTCTAGACACATTCAAAAACCCTAATCCATCATATGAAAACTAGAAAACCCTAATAGCATCATTTGCAACTCAAGCCATTTTCAAGAAGCTCTAGATCTCTAGACACATTCAAATACCCTAATCCATCATATGAAAACTAGAAAACCCTAATAACATCATTTGCTACTCAAGCCACTCCCAAGAAGCTTTAGATCTCTAGACACATTCAAAAACCCTAATCCCTCATATGAAAACCAGAAAACCCTAATAACATCATTTGCAACTCAAGCCACTTTCAAGAAGTTCTAGATCTCTAGACACATTCAAAAACCCTAATCCATCATATGAAAACTAGAAAACCCTAATAACATCATTTGCAATTCAAGCCACACTCAAGAAGCTCTAGATCTCTAGACACATTCAAAAACCCTAATCTATCAATGAAAACTAGAACACCCTAATAACATTATTTGCAACTCATGCCACTTTCAAGAAGCTCTAGATATTTAGACACATTAAAAAACCCTAATCCATCATATGAAAACTAGAAAACCCTAATAACATCATTTGCAACTCAAGCAACTCTCAAGAAGATCTAGATCTTTAGACACATTCAAAAACCCTAATCCAACATATGAAAACTAGAAAACCCCTAATAACATCAGTTGCAACTCAAGCCACTCTCAAGAAGCTCTAGATCTCTAGACACATTCAAAAACCATAATCCATCATATGAAAACTTGAAAACCCTAATAACATCATTTGCAACTCAAGAAACTCTCAAGAAGCTCTAGATCTTTAGACACAGTCAAAAACCCTAATCCAACATATGAAAACTAGAAAACCCCTAATAACATCAGTTGCAACTCAAGCCACTCTCAAGAAGCTCTAGATCTCTAGACACATTCAAAAACCCTAATCCATCATATGAAAACTAGAAAAACCCTAACAACATCATTTGCAACTCAAGTCACTTTCAAGAAGTTCTAGATCTCTAGACACATTCAAAAACACTAATCCATCATATGAAAACTAGAAAACCCTAATAGCATCATTTGCAACTCAAGCCACTTTCAAGAAGCTCTAGATCTCTTGACACATTTAAAAACCCTAATCCATCATATGAAAACTGGAAAACCATAATAACATCATTTGCAACTCAAGCCACTCTCAAGAAGCTCAAGATCTCTAGACACATTCAAAAACCATAATCCATCATATGAAAACTAGAAAACCCAAATAACATCAGTTGCAACTCAAGCCACTCTCAAAAAGCTCTAGATATCTAGACACATTCAAAAACCATAATCCATCATGTAAAAAGTAGAAAACCCTAATAGCATCATTTGCAACTCAAGCCTCTTTCAAGAAGCTCTAGACCTCTAGACACATTAAAAAACCCTAATCCATCATATGAAAACTAGAAAACCCTAATAACATCAGTTACAACTCAAGCAACTCTCAAGAAGCTCTAGATCTCTAGAGACATTCAAAAACCCTAATCCATCATATGAAAACTAGAAAACCCTAACAACATCATTTGCAACTCAAGCCACACTAAAGAAGCTCTAGATCTCTAGACACATTCAAAAACCCTAATCCATCAATGAAAACTAGAAAACCCTAATAACATTATTTGCAACTCAAGCCACTTTCAAGAAGCTCTAGATCTCTAGACACATTTAAAAACCCTAATCCATTATATGAAAACTAGAAACCCCTAATAGCATCATTTGCAACTCAAGCCACTCTCAAGAAGTTCTAGATCTCTAGACACATTCAAAAACCCTAGTACATCATATGAAAACTAGAAAACCCTAATAACATCATTTGCAACTCAAGAAATTCTTAAGAAGCTTTAGATCTGTAGAAACATTTAAAATCCTAATCCATCATATGAAAACTAGAAAACCCTAATAACATCAGTTACAACTCAAGCAACTCTCAAGAAGCTCTAGATCTTTAGACACATTCAAAAACCCTAACCCAACATATGAAAACTAGAAAACCCCTAATAACATCATTTGCATCTCAAGCCACTTTCAAGAAGCTCTAGATCTCTAGACACATTCAAAAACCCTAATCCAACATATGAAATCCAGAAAACCCTAATAACATCATTTGCAACTCAAGTCACTTTCAAGAAGCTCTAGATCTCTAGACACATTCAAAAACCCTAATCCATAATATGAAAACTAGAAAACCCTAATAGCATCATTTGCAACTCAAGCCACTTTCAAGAAGCTCTAGATCTCTTGACACATTTAAAAACCCTAATCCATCATATGAAAACTAGAAAACCATAATTACATCATTTGCAACTTAAGCCACTCTCAAGAAGCTCTAGATATCTAAACACATTCAAAAACCCTAATCCATCATATGAAAACTAGAAAACCCTAATAACATCAGTTGCAACTCAAGCCACTTTCAAAAAGCTCTAGATATCTAGACACATTCAAAAACCATAATCCGTCATGTAAAAAGTAGAAAACCCTAATAGCATAATTTGCAACTCAAGCCACTTTCAAGAAGCTCTAGACCTCTAGACACATGTAAAAACCCTAATCCATCATATGAAAACTAGAAAACCCTAATAACATCATTTACAACTCAAGCAACTCTCAAGAAGCTCTAGATCTCTACACACATTCAAAAACCCTAATCCATCATATGAAAACTAGAAAACCCTAACAACATTATTTGCAACTCAAGCCACACTCAAGAAGCTCTAGATCTCTAGACACATTCAAAAACTCTAATCCATCAATGATAACTAGAAAACCCTAATAACATTATTTGCCACTCAAGCCACTTTCAAGAAGCTCTAGATCTCTAGACACATTCAAAAACCCTAATCCATAATATGAAAACTAGAAAACCCTAATAACATCATTTACAACTCAAGCCACTCTCAAGAAGATTTAGATCTCTAGACACATTCAAAAACCCTAATCCATCATATGAAAACCAGAAAACCCTAATAACATCATTTGCAACTCAAGCCACTTTCAAGAAGTTCTAGATCTCTAGACACATTCAAAAACCCTAATCCATCATATGAAAACTAGAAAACCCTAATAACATCATTTGCAACTCAAGCCATTCTCAAGAAGCTTTAGATTAGTAGACACATTTAAAATCCTAATCCATCATATGAAAAGTAGAAAACCCTAATAACATCAGTTACAACTCAAGCAACTCTCAAGAAGCTCTAGATCTTTAGACACATTCAAAAACCCTAATCCAACATATGAAAACTAGAAAACCCCTAATAACATCATTTGCAACTCAAGCCACTCTCAAGAAGTTCTAGATCTCTAGAACTTTCAAAAACCCTAATCCATCATATGAAAACTAGAAAACCCTAATAACATCAGTTACAACACAAGCAACTCTCAAGAAGCTCTAGATCTTTAGACACATTCAAAAACCCTAATCCAACATATGAAAACTAGAAAATCCCTAATAACATCATTTGCAACTCAAGCCACTCTCAAGAAGTTCTAGATCTCTAGACACATTCAAAAACCCTAATCCATCATATGAAAACTAGAAAACCCTAATAACATCATTTACAACTCAAACAACTCTCAAGAAGCTCTAGATCTCTACACACATTCAAAAACCCTAATCCATCATATGAAAACTAGAAAACCCTAACAACATTATTTGCAACTCAAGCCATACTCAAGAAGCTCTAGATCTCTAGACACATTCAAAAACTCTAATCCATCAATGATAACTAGAAAACCCTAATAACATTATTTGCCACTCAAGCCACTTTCAAGAAGCTCTAGATCTCTAGACACATTCAAAAACCCTAATCCATCATATGAAAACTAGAAAACCCTAATAACATCAGTTACAACTCAAGCCACTCTCAAGAAGATTTAGATCTCTAGACACATTCAAAAACCCTAATCCATCATATGAAAACCAGAAAACCCTAATAACATCATTTGCAACTCAAGCCACTTTCAAGAAGTTCTAGATCTCTAGACACATTCAAAAACCCTAATCCATCATATGGAAACTAGAAAACCCTAATAACATCATTTGCAACTCAAGCCATTCTCAAGAAGCTTTAGATTAGTAGACACATTTAAAATCCTAATCCATCATACGAAAAGTAGAAAACCCTAATAACATCAGTTACAACTCAAGCAACTCTCAAGAAGCTCTAGATCTTTAGACACATTCAAAAACCCTAATCCAACATATGAAAACTAGAAAACCCCTAATAACATCATTTGCAACTCAAGCCACTCTCAAGAAGTTCTAGATCTCTAGAACTTTCAAAAACCCTAATCCATCATATGAAAACTAGAAAACCCTAATAACATCAGTTACAACACAAGCAACTCTCAAGAAGCTCTAGATCTTTAGACACATTCAAAAACCCTAATCCAACATATGAAAACTAGAAAATCCCTAATAACATCATTTGCAACTCAAGCCACTCTCAAGAAGTTCTAGATCTCTAGACACATTCAAAAACCCTAATCCATCATATGAAAACTAGAAAACCCTAATAACATCATTTACAACTCAAGCAACTCTCAAGAAGCTCTAGATCTCTACACACATTCAAAAACCCTAATCCATCATATGAAAACTAGAAAACCCTAACAACATTATTTGCAACTCAAGCCATACTCAAGAAGCTCTAGATCTCTAGACACATTCAAAAACTTTAATCCATCAATGATAACTAGAAAACCCTAATAACATTATTTGCCACTCAAGCCACTTTCAAGAAGCTCTAGATCTCTAGACACATTCAAAAACCCTAATCCATCATATGAAAACTAGAAAACCCTAATAACATCATTTACAACTCAAGCCACTCTCAAGAAGATTTAGATCTCTAGACACATTCAAAAACCCTAATCCATCATATGAAAACCAGAAAACCCTAATAACATCATTTGCAACTCAAGCCACTTTCAAGAAGTTCTAGATCTCTAGACACATTCAAAAACCCTAATCCATCATATGAAAACTAGAAAACCCTAATAACATCATTTGCAACTCAAGCCATTCTCAAGAAGCTTTAGATTAGTAGACACATTTAAAATCCTAATCCATCATATGAAAAGTAGAAAACCCTAATAACATCAGTTACAACTCAAGCAACTCTCAAGAAGCTCTAGATCTTTAGACACATTCAAAAACCCTAATCCAACATATGAAAACTAGAAAACCCCTAATAACATCATTTGCAACTCAAGCCACTCTCAAGAAGTTCTAGATCTCTAGAACTTTCAAAAACCCTAATCCATCATATGAAAACTAGAAAACCCTAATAACATCAGTTACAACACAAGCAACTCTCAAGAAGCTCTAGATCTTTAGACACATTCAAAAACCCTAATCCAACATATGAAAACTAGAAAACCCCTAATAACATCATTTGCAACTCAAGCCACTCTCAAGAAGTTCTAGATCTCTAGAACTTTCAAAAACCCTAATCCATCATATGAAAACTAGAAAACCCTAATAACATCAGTTACAACACAAGCAACTCTCAAGAAGCTCTAGATCTTTGGACACATTCAAAAACCCTAATCCAACATATGAAAACTAGAAAATCCCTAATAACATCATTTGCAACTCAAGCCACTCTCAAGAAGTTCTAGATCTCTAGACACATTCAAAAACCCTAATCCATCATATGAAAACTAGAAAACCCTAATAACATCATTTACAACTCAAGCAACTCTCAAGAAGCTCTAGATCTCTACACACATTCAAAAACCCTAATCCATCATATGAAAACTAGAAAACCCTAACAACATTATTTGCAACTCAAGCCATACTCAAGAAGCTCTAGATCTCTAGACACATTCAAAAACTCTAATCCATCAATGATAACTAGAAAACCCTAATAACATTATTTGCCACTCAAGCCACTTTCAAGAAGCTCTAGATCTCTAGACACATTCAAAAACCCTAATCCATCATATGAAAACTAGAAAACCCTAATAACATCATTTACAACTCAAGCCACTCTCAAGAAGATTTAGATCTCTAGACACATTCAAAAACCCTAATCCATCATATGAAAACCAGAAAACCCTAATAACATCATTTGCAACTCAAGCCACTTTCAAGAAGTTCTAGATCTCTAGACACATTCAAAAACCCTAATCCATCATATGAAAACTAGAAAACCCTAATAACATCATTTGCAACTCAAGCCATTCTCAAGAATCTTTAGATTAGTAGACACATTTAAAATCCTAATCCATCATATGAAAAGTAGAAAACCCTAATAACATCAGTTACAACTCAAGCAACTCTCAAGAACCTCTAGATCTTTAGACACATTCAAAAACCCTAATCTAACATATGAAAACTAGAAAACCCCTAATAACATCATTTGCAACTCAAGCCACTCTCAAGAAGTTCTAGATCTCTAGAACTTTCAAAAACCCTAATCCATCATATGAAAACTAGAAAACCCTAATAACATCAGTTACAACACAAGCAACTCTCAAGAAGCTCTAGATCTTTAGACACATTCAAAAACCCTAATCCAACATATGAAAACTAGAAAATCCCTAATAACATCATTTGCAACTCAAGCCACTCTCAAGAAGTTCTAGATCTCTAGACACATTCAAAAACCCTAATCCATCATATGAAAACTAGAAAACCCTAATAACATCATTTACAACTCAAGCAACTCTCAAGAAGCTCTAGATCTCTACACACATTCAAAAACCCTAATCCATCATATGAAAACTAGAAAACCCTAACAACATTATTTGCAATTCAAGCCATACTCAAGAAGCTCTAGATCTCTAGACACATTCAAAAACTCTAATCCATCAATGATAACTAGAAAACCCTAATAACATTATTTGCCACTCAAGCCACTTTCAAGAAGCTCTAGATCTCTAGACACGTTCAAAAACCCTAATCCATCATATGAAAACTAGAAAACCCTAATAACATCATTTACAACTCAAGCCACTCTCAAGAAGATTTAGATCTCTAGACACATTCAAAAACCCTAATCCATCATATGAAAACCAGAAAACCCTAATAACATCATTTGCAACTCAAGCCACTTTCAAGAAGTTCTAGATCTCTAGACACATTCAAAAACCCTAATCCATCATATGGAAACTAGAAAACCCTAATAACATCATTTGCAACTCAAGCCATTCTCAAGAAGCTTTAGATTAGTAGACACATTTAAAATCCTAATCCATCATACGAAAAGTAGAAAACCCTAATAACATCAGTTACAACTCAAGCAACTCTCAAGAAGCTCTAGATCTTTAGACACATTCAAAAACCCTAATCCAACATATGAAAACTAGAAAACCCCTAATAACATCATTTGCAACTCAAGCCACTCTCAAGAAGTTCTAGATCTCTAGAACTTTCAAAAACCCTAATCCATCATATGAAAACTAGAAAACCCTAATAACATCAGTTACAACACAAGCAACTCTCAAGAATCTCTAGATCTTTAGACACATTCAAAAACCCTAATCCAACATATGAAAACTAGAAAATCCCTAATAACATCATTTGCAACTCAAGCCACTCTCAAGAAGTTCTAGATCTCTAGACACATTCAAAAACCCTAATCCATCATATGAAAACTAGAAAACCCTAATAACATCATTTACAACTCAAGCAACTCTCAAGAAGCTCTAGATCTCTACACACATTCAAAAACCCTAATCCATCATATGAAAACTAGAAAACCCTAACAACATTATTTGCAACTCAAGCCATACTCAAGAAGCTCTAGATCTCTAGACACATTCAAAAACTCTAATCCATCAATGATAACTAGAAAACCCTAATAACATTATTTGCCACTCAAGCCACTTTCAAGAAGCTCTAGATCTCTAGACACATTCAAAAACCCTAATCCATCATATGAAAACTAGAAAACCCTAATAACATCATTTACAACTCAAGCCACTCTCAAGAAGATTTAGATCTCTAGACACATTCAAAAACCCTAATCCATCATATGAAAACCAGAAAACCCTAATAACATCATTTGCAACTCAAGCCACTTTCAAGAAGTTCTAGATCTCTAGACACATTCAAAAACCCTAATCCATCATATGAAAACTAGAAAACCCTAATAACATCATTTGCAACTCAAGCCATTCTCAAGAAGCTTTAGATTAGTAGACACATTTAAAATCCTAATCCATCATATGAAAAGTAGAAAACCCTAATAACATCAGTTACAACTCAAGCAACTCTCAAGAAGCTCTAGATCTTTAGACACATTCAAAAACCCTAATCCAACATATGAAAACTAGAAAACCCCTAATAACATCATTTGCAACTCAAGCCACTCTCAAGAAGTTCTAGATCTCTAGAACTTTCAAAAACCCTAATCCATCATATGAAAACTAGAAAACCCTAATAACATCAGTTACAACACAAGCAACTCTCAAGAAGCTCTAGATCTTTAGACACATTCAAAAACCCTAATCCAACATATGAAAACTAGAAAACCCCTAATAACATCATTTGCAACTCAAGCCACTCTCAAGAAGTTCTAGATCTCTAGAACTTTCAAAAACCCTAATCCATCATATGAAAACTAGAAAACCCTAATAACATCAGTTACAACACAAGCAACTCTCAAGAAGTTCTAGATCTTTGGACACATTCAAAAACCCTAATCCAACATATGAAAACTAGAAAATCCCTAATAACATCATTTGCAACTCAAGCCACTCTCAAGAAGTTCTAGATCTCTAGACACATTCAAAAACCCTAATCCATCATATGAAAACTAGAAAACCCTAATAACATCATTTACAACTCAAGCAACTCTCAAGAAGCTCTAGATCTCTACACACATTCAAAAACCCTAATCCATCATATGAAAACTAGAAAACCCTAACAACATTATTTGCAACTCAAGCCATACTCAAGAAGCTCTAGATCTCTAGACACATTCAAAAACTCTAATCCATCAATGATAACTAGAAAACCCTAATAACATTATTTGCCACTCAAGCCACTTTCAAGAAGCTCTAGATCTCTAGACACATTCAAAAACCCTAATCCATCATATGAAAACTAGAAAACCCTAATAACATCATTTACAACTCAAGCCACTCTCAAGAAGATTTAGATCTCTAGACACATTCAAAAACCCTAATCCATCATATGAAAACCAGAAAACCCTAATAACATCATTTGCAACTCAAGCCACTTTCAAGAAGTTCTAGATCTCTAGACACATTCAAAAACCCTAATCCATCATATGAAAACTAGAAAACCCTAATAACATCATTTGCAACTCAAGCCATTCTCAAGAAGCTTTAGATTAGTAGACACATTTAAAATCCTAATCCATCATATGAAAAGTAGAAAACCCTAATAACATCAGTTACAACTCAAGCAACTCTCAAGAAGCTCTAGATCTTTAGACACATTCAAAAACCCTAATCCAACATATGAAAACTAGAAAACCCCTAATAACATCATTTGCAACTCAAGCCACTCTCAAGAAGTTCTAGATCTCTAGAACTTTCAAAAACCCTAATCCATCATATGAAAACTAGAAAACCCTAATAACATCAGTTACAACACAAGCAACTCTCAAGAAGCTCTAGATCTTTAGACACATTCAAAAACCCTAATCCAACATATGAAAACTAGAAAACCCCTAATAACATCATTTGCAACTCAAGCCACTCTCAAGAAGTTCTAGATCTCTAGAACTTTCAAAAACCCTAATCCATCATATGAAAACTAGAAAACCCTAATAACATCAGTTACAACACAAGCAACTCTCAAGAAGCTCTAGATCTTTGGACACATTCAAAAACCCTAATCCAACATATGAAAACTAGAAAATCCCTAATAACATCATTTGCAACTCAAGCCACTCTCAAGAAGTTCTAGATCTCTAGACACATTCAAAAACCCTAATCCATCATATGAAAACTAGAAAACCCTAATAACATCATTTACAACTCAAGCAACTCTCAAGAAGCTCTAGATCTCTACACACATTCAAAAACCCTAATCCATCATATGAAAACTAGAAAACCCTAACAACATTATTTGCAACTCAAGCCATACTCAAGAAGCTCTAGATCTCTAGACACATTCAAAAACTCTAATCCATCAATGATAACTAGAAAACCCTAATAACATTATTTGCCACTCAAGCCACTTTCAAGAAGCTCTAGATCTCTAGACACATTCAAAAACCCTAATCCATCATATGAAAACTAGAAAACCCTAATAACATCATTTACAACTCAAGCCACTCTCAAGAAGATTTAGATCTCTAGACACATTCAAAAACCCTAATCCATCATATGAAAACCAGAAAACCCTAATAACATCATTTGCAACTCAAGCCACTTTCAAGAAGTTCTAGATCTCTAGACACATTCAAAAACCCTAATCCATCATATGAAAACTAGAAAACCCTAATAACATCATTTGCAACTCAAGCCATTCTCAAGAAGCTTTAGATTAGTAGACACATTTAAAATCCTAATCCATCATATGAAAAGTAGAAAACCCTAATAACATCAGTTACAACTCAAGCAACTCTCAAGAAGCTCTAGATCTTTAGACACATTCAAAAACCCTAATCCAACATATGAAAACTAGAAAACCCCTAATAACATCATTTGCAACTCAAGCCACTCTCAAGAAGTTCTAGATCTCTAGAACTTTCAAAAACCCTAATCCATCATATGAAAACTAGAAAACCCTAATAACATCAGTTACAACACAAGCAACTCTCAAGAAGCTCTAGATCTTTAGACACATTCAAAAACCCTAATCCAACATATGAAAACTAGAAAACCCCTAATAACATCATTTGCAACTCAAGCCACTCTCAAGAAGTTCTAGATCTCTAGAACTTTCAAAAACCCTAATCCATCATATGAAAACTAGAAAACCCTAATAACATCAGTTACAACACAAGCAACTCTCAAGAAGCTCTAGATCTTTGGACACATTCAAAAACCCTAATCCAACATATGAAAACTAGAAAATCCCTAATAACATCATTTGCAACTCAAGCCACTCTCAAGAAGTTCTAGATCTCTAGACACATTCAAAAACCCTAATCCATCATATGAAAACTAGAAAACCCTAATAACATCATTTACAACTCAAGCAACTCTCAAGAAGCTCTAGATCTCTACACACATTCAAAAACCCTAATCCATCATATGAAAACTAGAAAACCCTAACAACATTATTTGCAACTCAAGCCATACTCAAGAAGCTTTAGATCTCTAGACACATTCAAAAACTCTAATCCATCAATGATAACTAGAAAACCCTAATAACATTATTTGCCACTCAAGCCACTTTCAAGAAGCTCTAGATCTCTAGACACATTCAAAAACCCTAATCCATCATATGAAAACTAGAAAACCCAACCACAAGGGTGGTGCCTAGTTGGTTAGAGCTTGGTCTCCAAATGTCAAAATGACAAGGAGGTGCCAGGTTCTAATCCAAGGAGGAACAAAAACCCCCTAGTGGCCACAGAGGTTCACCCGCGATGACTCTGGGCTACTCGCGAAGCGGGTAGTCGCCCGGGGATTAGTCGGCTCGCATAGCGTGTCGGAACCTCGGCTCCAAAGGAGGCCAAAAAAAAAAAAAAAAAAAAAAAACTAGAAAACCCTAATAACATCATATACAACTCAAGCCACTCTCAAGAAGATTTAGATCTCTAGACACATTCAAAAACCCTAATCCATCATATGAAAACCAGAAAACCCTAATAACATCATTTGCAACTCAAGCCACTTTCAAGAAGTTCTAGATCTCTAGACACATTCAAAAACCCTAATCCATCATATGAAAACTAGAAAACCCTAATAACATCATTTGCAACTCAAGCCATTCTCAAGAAGCTTTAGATTAGTAGACACATTTAAAATCCTAATCCATCATATGAAAAGTAGAAAACCCTAATAACATCAGTTACAACTCAAGCAACTCTCAAGAAGCTCTAGATCTTTAGACACATTCAAAAACCCTAATCCAACATATGAAAACTAGAAAACCCCTAATAACATTATTTGCAACTCAAGCCACTCTCAAGAAGTTCTAGATCTCTAGAACTTTCAAAAACCCTAATCCATCATATGAAAACTAGAAAACCCTAATAACATCAGTTACAACACAAGCAACTCTCAAGAAGCTCTAGATCTTTAGACATATTCAAAAACCCTAATCCAACATATGAAAACTAGAAAATCCCTAATAACATCATTTGCAACTCAAGCCACTCTCAAGAAGTTCTAGATCTCTAGACACATTCAAAAACCCAAATCCATCATATGAAAACTAGAAAACCCTAATAACATCATTTACAACTCAAGCAACTCTCAAGAAGCTCTAGATCTCTACACACATTCAAAAACCCTAATCCATCATATGAAAACTAGAAAACCCTAACAACATTATTTGCAACTCAAGCCATACTCAAGAAGCTCTAGATCTGTAATGCCCCGGATTTTCCCGGTACATTCATTTATTTTATTTAATTTATTTTGTAACATTATATTAATTTAATTAATTAAGATGTGATTATTTATGTGGTGGGCTTATAGTGTCATCTTTTAATTTAAGTTTATGGATTAAGAGGCTAAACCCAATAAGCTTAAGGATTAATCAAGCCCATAGGCTTTATGTTTTAGCCCATCTTTCCAAGAGTACTTAAAGCTCAAATTAATTCATTTAACTCATTTCTAGTAAACACTCACTCAAAGGACTCTCTCCCTCCTCACTCAAAGCTCTCTCTCTCTCTCTCTCCCTCTACATCTCTCTTTAATCCCGAATCTGAGAACACATCTGCAGTGTTTGGACGATTCCCGGAGATTGAAAGGTTGGATCGCTATGAAACTTTAACTGAAGGTTCCCAAGACATACATGAAGGTTCTGACCGAAGGAATTGTGTTTTCAAGGTATATATTTTGAGTTATGAATTTCGCAACATAACCTAGGGTTTCTGTCAGATTTCACTGCTGAGTCTCCTTTCTTGTAAAAATCATATATCGAGTTCTAGGACTCAAATAGACCCACAACCAGTGCCCAAAGTCCAAACATTGAGTTGAGTAACTTTCTTAAGAATACCACTCTCGCTGAAAAGGGCTTTATCATGGGCAACAACAGCTTCTTTGCTGTTAGGTCTAATCCGGGTCTGCTGTGATATGTCATTTTGTTTTTATCATTACCAGGGTTTGGAAAATGATCTAGAGTGATTCCAAGTTCCCACATGTACATTACATATTGAATTGAAGATCTGGAGAATTTTGGTTGCTAATTCTCAATATAACTTGGTTAGAAAGGATCCACACTCCAGATCAGTGGACAGTCACCAGCTTATGCTGATTCTGTGATTGTCCACATTGTGATTTTTATATCCAGACCTTAGGAACCCCTTTTTAATCGATTCCAACTCTGAGACTTTTATTTATGTACCTTTGGTTCCTCTGATTTTTGGTTGGGACTAATTCCACCCACAAGTTGGGTAGAATTGGCCAACACCACCTGACTGTCCGTCTGAAGACAGCAGTGACATGTCTTTTTGTAAATTTTATATCTCTTTCATCCTTTGGAATTAGGAGAAGTTATTTATGGTTCTGGAAACCTAAGTCATTGAAGTTTATTGTAAAAATTATTTAAACCTATCCTTTTATTTTATATTTTGGAGTAATTCAGTCTTAAATAGCAGGTCTGTTTTAGAGACTTTGCTGTGATTACTCCTTTCTCATTCATTTGCGTCACAACTTCATCATTCTAACCTTTAGTCTTAATTAGGTGAAGTGTTGAAGTTTGCACAAGCTTGGTAGCCATATATTGACTTCTATCTATTATATCACTCACTCAAGGTGAGTTCTCTCACACCGTTGTATTGATGTTTGTGTTTACTAGTTAGCTCGTGTGTGATTGTTTAGATTTATTATTTAAAATATGCTATATTATTATTATAAATCGTACATGTGCACTGTATGTAATCGATTATTACTATGAGGGGTAGTTAGGTAAGATCACCAACGTTATACTCTTTATGAGGTGCGGGGATCAGGGCCAAAGGATACGGGATTTACCCGGTGCGGCTCAAACCTACAAGTCCGCCCTATTTTATATAAGCACTGATTTGTTCTTTGCTTAGTTTTTATAATTATAATTGGAAATGGATTAGGGCTGGTAAATGTGAATATTAATATGATGTTTGTGTTTGAATTCACTAAGCTTTTGCTTACGGTTTCCCTAAACATTTTTCAGGTGTTAAGATCAAGGAGGCTCAGGCTTGATTGGAGCACCGGGATTGCCACTACTAGGAGTTTTATTTATTTGGGACTATGACATGTTATGCTTCCGCACTTTACTTTAGTATTTTGCCATGTTTTGGGTTTGAGCTACTTATTTATTTTGGAAACTTATAACTATTTTTATAAAAGTTATCTTTGAAAGTTAAAATATTTTGCGAAAAATTTTGGGTGTTACAAGTTGGTATCAGAGCACACGTTTGAGGGAACTAGGCATTCTTAGGAATGTTCTAGACTCAAATTTGAGGCTCGTAAAAATTTTATTTTCTTTAAAAATATTTTCCTTAAAAGAATTTCTTAAGACTTTTGAGAACTAGTAGTGGAAGATCCTATGGTGCGCCAGTTAGCCAAGTAAGCCTTGTTTCTTAAATTCTTATTTCGATAGATTGTTATATCTTGAGTTGTTTATTATAAGTTTTATCTGCAAACATACCTTTAATTATCCTTAAATTGTTAGATTTCACCCATGTTAGTAATATCATGTGAGAGAGTTGTTTAAATAAACGGCTAGAGCAAACTGGAACATTTGAAACTAGACACGAATGCGAGATTGGAACTTGTGTGGAAGGTAGTAGAAGGGCCCCTACTATTTGAAGCACCGGTGCCGATCTCGGGTCGGGGCAAGGTTGAAAATGTTTGGTGAGCTGAGTGTTTCAGTCTTCCTAGGAAAATCTAGGGTGAATAACTCCTAATAATCTCTTTATTCTGCGAATCTAGATGGCTCCGACAACTCGTCTTAATCAGACCCAAATGGGGCAAGTTAGGGAACTCATCGCTGAAGAATTCAACAATGCCTTTAACGAGCTCATTCCGAATGTCACTTCTGACATAATTACCCAATTCCGTGCTCTCTTGGATGAGCGCCTCGCAGCTGTTAACGGAGGAGCTTTACCCGCTCCGCCTGTTCGCGACTCAGCCTATTATTTCGAGAAGTTCTCTAAGTGCCACCCTCCACAGTGGAATGGTGACTTGAATCTAGTGGAGGCTAAACATTGGATTGCCGATATCGAAAGCGCTCTCATGACTTGCGGGTGCCCAGATCAATTCAAGGTTGTTGTTACTATGAGCCAACTTAGGAAGAAAGCAAATACCTGGTGGAAAACTGTTACGACATTGATGACTGAGGAGGAGCTGAGAGTCATGACTTGGGCCCAGTTTGTGGAGAGGTTTGAGAGGCAGTATGTGCCCCAGGTTGAGCAGCAGCGGATGCAGCAACAGTTTATGACCTTTGAGCAGACTACGGAGTGCGTGTCGGATCTGAATGCTAAGTTCCTGGAGATGATGTCCTTCTATCCCTCATTTGCCGGAGATGAGGCGTGGTTGGTTAGTAGGTATAAAGATTCCCTACGTACAGAGATACGGGAGTTCGTGAGCATGCAGGAGTTCACGACATTGTCAGCTATCATGGATGCTGCTAGGAGGAGGGAGATTGAGCTACAGACCCAGCAGCACAAGAGAAAGGCAGAAAACGCCCTGACCAAGACGTCCGGGGATGCACATAAGAAGCAGAAGAACGGAGGGAAGACGAGATACGAGTACAGGCCGTTTGCGGGACAGGACGACAAGAGTCGGTTAGTATGTTACAATTGCAAGAAGCCGGGTCATCATTGGAAGCATTGTAAGTCCTCAGTAGTGGTGGCATCACCACAGGTTCCTTCTACGATTCCTACCTGCTTTAACTGCAACGAGAAGGGACACAAGAAGCCTGATTGCCCACAGTTGAAGAATGGTGGTGGAGGCTGGGGTATGAAACCTCCGAGTGCATCATCCTCTAAAGGACCTGCCATGGTGACACGAGGACGTGCTCACCAGCTGACTGCGGAGGAGCCGGCTATTACAGCAACTGTGGCGGGTAAATTTCACTTTTCTTTATTCTCCTTCACTCTTGTATTGTTTAATTTGATGATAGTTTTAAAGTTTGTCTATGTATTTATATGTTGTGAATCAGGCACTTATCTGTTAGACTCCGAGCCCGCTGCTGTTATGTTCGACAGCGGTGCTACTCATTCTTTCGTATCTCGCACATTCATTAATCGTTTGGGGCGTAGTATCGGAAAATTGGCTCGCCCAATGGTTATCGAGGTTGCCGATAACCGTATGATTTATGTCACTGACGTGTATCGGGGCTGTACTCTCGAATTTTCCGGGGTTGAATTCCCTATTGATCTTATCCCTATTGCGATGCGGGATCTTTGTGTTATCGTGGGTATGGATTGGCTGGACGCGTTTGATGCGGAGATCCATTGCCGTAAGAAACAAATCCGTGTTCAAAACCCTAAGGGTGGAGAACTTATCATTCAGGGAGATACTCCTTGCATGGCTATCGCTTCTTGTTCTTCTGCCAAAGTACTTAATGATGTTTCGGTCGTTTCAGACTTCAGCGATATTTTTCCGGAGGAACTTCCTGGTTTACCCCCTATTCGGCAAGTGGAGTTCCGCATTGAATTATTGCCAGGTGCGACTCCGATAGCTAAGGCCCCATACCGGTTGGCGCCACCCGAAATGAAAGAACTCCATGAACAACTTCATGAATTAAGTAATAAGGGTTTTATACGGCCTAGCTCTTCACCATGGGGAGCTCCTATTCTATTTGTCAAGAAGAAAGATGGCACCCAGCGTATGTGTATCGATTACAGGGAACTGAACAAGCGCACGATAAAGAATAGATATCCGCTACCACGTATTGACGATCTTTTTGATTAGCTACAGGGAGCATCTTGGTTCTCCAAGATTGATTTACGGTCCGGTTACCACCAGATGCGAGTTCGGGAAGAAGACATTGAGAAGACCGCATTCCGTACTCGCTATGGGCATTATGAGTTCGTGGTAATGCCTTTTGGGCTCACCAATGCACCCGCTGCTTTTATGGACCTCATGAATCGGGTGTGTAGTCCGATGCTTGACCGCTCTGTTATTGTGTTCATTGATGACATATTAGTGTACTCTAAGACCAAGGAGGAGCATGAGCGACATCTTCGGGAAATTTTAGAGACTCTTGCGAGAGAAAAACTTTATGCTAAATTCTCGAAGTGTGAATTCTGGTTAGATGAGGTTCAGTTTTTGGGGCATGTGGTGAACAAAGAAGGTATCAAGGTCGATCAAGCCAAAGTGGAAACAGTTAAGCAGTGGGAGGTTCCAAAAACGCCTTCCGAAATTCGTAGCTTTTTGGGTTTGGCCGGCTACTACCGTAGATTCATAGAAAATTTCTCAAAGATTGCGTTACCACTTACCCGACTAACCAAGAAGTCAGAGAAGTTTGTGTGGGGTCCGGAGCAACAAGCGGCGTTTGATGAGTTGAGATCACGATTGAGTGATGCACCGATCTTGGCCCTAATGGATGGAATGGAAGATATAGTAGTTTACGGTGACGCATCACTTCGGGGCTTTGGTGCAGTGTTGATGCAGCGAGATAGGGTTATAGCCTACGCCTCCCGACAACTAAAACCCCACGAGCAAAACTACCCCACTCATGACTTGGAGCTGGGGGCTGTTGTATTTGCCCTCAAGATTTGGAGACATTATCTCTATGGGGTAAAGTTTATTGTATATACCGACCATAAGAGCTTGAAGTATCTGTTCGATCAGCGGGATCTGAACATGAGGCAGATTAGATGGCTGGATGTGGTGAAAGACTATGACTGCGAAATTCACTACCACCCCGGTAAAGCTAATGTGGTGGCTGATGCTCTCAGTCGCAAACCGACTACTGAGCCTATTCGAGCCAAGTGCCTCCGTATGACGATGATGTCGCCCTTACTAGACCTGATTTGTGACGCTCAAAAGACGGCAATAAACATCAAGCGGGAGAAAATCGAGAATGAACTGCCTAAGATGGAAGTAGATGGGCGGGGTTTGCTGACTCGCCATGGTAGAGTTTGGGTTCCATATACAGGAGGCAACCGGAAAACCCTAATGGAGGAAGCTCACAAGTCTAAATTCTCCATACATCCGGGTGCAACCAAAATGTATCTAGATCTACGAGAGGGTTACTGGTGGCATGGAATGAAGAATGATGTAGCCCAGTATGTGGAAGAATGTATGACCTGCCGGAAGGTCAAGGCAGAGCACCAGAAACCGCATGGGAAATTGCAACCTTTGGAGATTCCGGAATGGAAATGGGAGCATCTGACCATGGATTTCATCACTAAGCTTCCTAGGACTGCCCGTGGAGCTGATACTATTTGGGTGATTGTCGACCGTCTGACTAAGAGCGCTCACTTTTTGGCCATAAAGGAGAGCTCATCTGCGAAGAAGTTGGCCGATATCTTTGATCGAGAGATTGTCTCATTGCATGGTGTGCCCGTTTCTATTATCTCCGACCGTGACACTCGATTTACTTCTCGGTTTTGGCGGAAATTTCAGGAAGAGATGGGTACACGATTACACTTTAGCACAGCCTTCCACCCACAGACAGACGGACAGAGTGAGAGGACGATTCAGACACTGGAAGACATGCTTCGGGCATGTGCGATCGATTTTGGGGGTAGCTGGGATGATCACCTGCATCTAGCCGAGTTCTCCTATAACATCAGTTATCACTCAAGCATTAAAATGCCCCCGTATGAAGCTTTGTATGGAAGGAAGTGTAGAACGCCTGTTTGTTGGGGCGAGGTAGGGCAGATAGTACTTGGGAGTACCGAAATCGTGCGGCAAACTACGGAGAAGATACAGGTGATACGAGACCATTTGGCCACGGCGAGGAGTCGTCAGAAAAGCTATGCCGACAAAAGACGCTCCGACCTTGAATTTCAGGTGGGAGATTCTGTGTTGTTAAAGGTCTCACCCTGGAAAGGCGTGATTCGTTTCCGGAAGCGGGGAAAGCTAGGACCACGATTCATTGGACCTTACAAGGTCATTGCTCGCGTTGGGGAGGTCGCCTATCGCTTGGAGTTACCTGATGAGCTTAGCCTGATCCATGACACTTTCCACGTCTCTCAGCTACGGAAATGTGTTGTTGATGATACCACGGTGGTACCTTTGGAGGATATCCAGATTGATGAGCGTCTCAACTATGTTGAGCAACCAGTTGCAATTTTAGATCGGGAAACAAAGACCCTTCGGAACAAAACTATAAATTTAGTTAAGGTTCAGTGGAGACATAGACGGGGTTCGGAATGGACGTGGGAACCGGAAGACGAGATGAGGGCTCATTATCCGAATTTATTTGTTGGTGATGACTTCGAGGACGAAGTCCGTTCCTAGTGGGGGAGAGTTGTAACGCCCCGGATTTTCCCGGTACATTCATTTATTTTATTTAATTTATTTTGTAACATTATATTAATTTAATTAATTAAGATGTGATTATTTATGTGGTGGGCTTATAGTGTCATCTTTTAATTTAAGTTTATGGATTAAGAGACTAAACCCAATAAGCTTAAGGATTAATCAAGCCCATAGGCTTTATGTTTTAGCCCATCTTTCCAAGAGTACTTAAAGCTCAAATTAATTCATTTAACTCATTTCTAGTAAACACTCACTCAAAGGACTCTCTCCCTCCTCACTCAAAGCTCTGTCTCTCTCTCTCTCCCTCTACATCTCTCTTTAATCCCGAATCTGAGAACACATCTGCAGTGTTTGGACGATTCCCGGAGATTGAAAGGTTGGATCGCTACGAAACTTTAACTGAAGGTTCCCAAGACATACATGAAGGTTCTGACCGAAGGAATTGTGTTTTCAAGGTATAGATTTTGAGTTATGAATTTCGCAACATAACCTAGGGTTTCTGTCAGATTTCACTGCTGAGTCTCCTTTCTTGTAAAAATCATATATCGAGTTCTAGGACTCAAATAGACCCACAACCAGTGCCCAAAGTCCAAACATTGAGTTGAGTAACTTTCTTAAGAATACCACTCTCGCTGAAAAGGGTTTTATCATGGGCAACAACAGCTTCTTTGCTGTTAGGTCTAATCCGGGTCTGCTGTGATATGTCATTTTGTTTTTATCATTACCAGGGTTTGGAAAATGATCTAGAGTGATTCCAAGTTCCCACATGTACATTACATATTGAATTGAAGATCTGGAGAAGTTTAGTTGCTAATTCTCAATATAACTTGGTTAGAAAGGATCCACACTCCAGATCAGTGGACAGTCACCAGCTTATGCTGATTCTGTGATTGTCCACATTGTGATTTTTATATCCAGACCTTAGGAACCCCTTTTTAATCGATTCCAACTCTGAGACTTTTATTTATGTACCTATGGTTCCTCTGATTTTTGGTTGGGACTAATTCCACACACAAGTTGGGTAGAATTGGCCAACACCACCTGACTGTCCGTCTGAAGACAGCAGTGACATGTCTTTTTGTAAATTTTATATCTCTTTCATCCTTTGGAATTAGGAGAAGTTCTTTATGGTTCTGGAAACCTAAGTCATTGAAGTTTATTGTAAAAATTATTTAAACCTATCCTTCTGTTTTATATTTTGGAGTAATTCAGTCTTAAATAGCAGGTCTGTTTTAGAGACTTTGCTGTGATTACTCCTTTCTCATTCATTTGCGTCACAACTTCATCATTCTAACCTTTAGTCTTAATTAGGTGAAGTGTTGAAGTTTGCACAAGCTTGGTAGCCATATATTGACTTCTATCTATTATATCACTCACTCAAGGTGATTTCTCTCACACCGTTGTATTGATGTTTGTGTTTACTAGTTAGCTCGTGTGTGATTGTTTAGATTTATTATTTAAAATATGCTATATTATTATTATAAATCGTACATGTGCACTGTATGTAATCAATTATTACTATGAGGGGTAGTTAGGTAAGATCATCAACGTTATACTCTTTATGAGGTGCGGGGATCAGGGCCAAAGGATACGGGATTTACCCGGTGCGGCTCAAACCTACAAGTCCGCCCTATTTTATATAAGCACTGATTTGTTCTTTGCTTAGTTTTTATAATTATAATTGGAAATGGATTAGGGCTGGTAAATGTGAATATTAATATGATGTTTGTGTTTGAATTCACTAAGCTTTTGCTTACGGTTTCCCTAAACATTTTTCAGGTGTTAAGATCAAGGAGGCTCAGGCTTGATTGGAGCACCGGGATTGCCACTACTAGGAGTTTTATTTATTTGGGACTATGACATGTTATGCTTCCGCACTTTACTTTAGTATTTTGCCATGTTTTGGGTTTGAGCTACTTATTTATTTTGGAAACTTATAACTATTTTTATAAAAGTTATCTTTGAAAGTTAAAATATTTTACGAAAAATTTTGGGTGTTACAAGATCTCTAGACACATTCAAAAACTCTAATCCATCAATGATAACTAGAAAACCCTAATAACATTATTTGCCACTCAAGCCACTTT
This sequence comes from Cichorium intybus, assembly GCA_023525715.1. Taxonomy (NCBI): domain Eukaryota; kingdom Viridiplantae; phylum Streptophyta; class Magnoliopsida; order Asterales; family Asteraceae; genus Cichorium; species Cichorium intybus. The sequence goes on along the minus strand of CM042017.1, from coordinate 64,601,959 downwards.
CAAGAAGCTCTAGATCTCTAGACACATTCAAAAACCCTAATCCATCATATGAAAACTAGAAAACCCTAATAACATCATTTACAACTCAAGCCACTCTCAAGAAGATTTAGATCTCTAGACACATTCAAAAACCCTAATCCATCATATGAAAACCAGAAAACCCTAATAACATCATTTGCAACTCAAGCCACTTTCAAGAAGTTCTAGATCTCTATAGACATTCAAAAACCCTAATCCATCATATGAAAACTAGAAAACCCTAATAACATCATTTGCAACTCAAGCCATTCTCAAGAAGCTTTAGATTAGTAGACACATTTAAAATCCTAATCCATCATATGAAAAGTAGAAAACCCTAATAACATCAGTTACAACTCAAGCAACTCTCAAGAAGCTCTAGATCTTTAGACACATTCAAAAACCCTAATCCAACATATGAAAACTAGAAAACCCCTAATAACATCATTTGCAACTCAAGCCACTCTCAAGAAGTTCTAGATCTCTAGAACTTTCAAAAACCCTAATCCATCATATGAAAACTAGAAAACCCTAATAACATCAGTTACAACACAAACAACTCTCAAGAAGCTCTAGATCTTTAGACACATTCAAAAACCCTAATCCAACATATGAAAACTAGAAAATCCCTAATAACATCATTTGCAACTCAAGCCACTCTCAAGAAGTTCTAGATCTCTAGAAACATTCAAAAACCCTAATCCATCATATGAAAACTAGAAAACCCTAATAACATCATTTGCATCTCAAGCCACTTTCAAGAAGCTCTAGATCTCTAGACACATTCAAAAACCCTAATCCATCATATGAAAACCAGAAAACCCTAACAACATCATTTGCAACTCAAGTCACTTTCAAGAAGTTCTAGATCTCTAGACACATTCAAAAACCCTAATCCATCATATGAAAACTAGAAAACCCTAATAGCATCGTTTGCAACTCAAGCTACTTTCAAGAAGCTCTAGATCTCTAGACACATTCAAAAACCCTAATCCATCATATGAAAACTAGAAAACCCTAATAACATCATTTGCAACTCAAGCGATTCTCAAGAAGCTCTAGATATCTAGACACATTTAAAATCCTAATCCATCATATGAAAACTAGAAAATCCAAATAACATCAGTTACAAATCAAGCAACTCTCAAGAAGCTCTAGATCTTTAGACACATTCAAAAACCCTAATCCAACATATGAAAACTAGAAAACCCCTAATAACATCATTTGCAACTCAAGCCACTCTCAAGAAGTTCTAGATCTCTAGAACTTTCAAAAACCCTAATCCATCATATGAAAACTAGAAAACCCTAATAACATCAGTTACAACACAAGCAACTCTCAAGAAGCTCTAGATCTTTAGACACATTAAAAAACCCTAATCCAACATATGAAAACTAGAAAACCCCTAATAACATCATTTGCAACTCAAGCCACTCTCAAGAAGTTCTATATCTCTAGAACTTTCAAAAACCCTAATCCATCATATGAAAACTAGAAAACCCTAATAACATCAGTTACAACACAAGTAACTCTCAAGAAGCTCTAGATCTTTAGACACATTCAAAAACCCTAATCCAACATATGAAAACTAGAAAATCCCTAATAACATCATTTGCAACTCAAGCCACTCTCAAGAAGTTCTAGATCTCTAGACACATTCAAAAACCCTAATCCATCATATGAAAACTAGAAAACCCTAATAACATCATTTGCATCTTAAGCCACTTTCAAGAAGCTCTAGATCTCTAGACACATTCAAAAACCCTAATCCATCATATGAAAACCAGAAAACCCTAACAACATCATTTGCAAGTCAAGTCACTTTCAAGAAGTTCTAGATCTCTAGACACATTCAAAAACCCTAATCCATCATATGAAAACTAGAAAACCCTAATAGCATCGTTTGCAACTCAAGCTACTTTCAAGAAGCTCTAGATCTCTAGACACATTCAAAAACCCTAATCCATCATATGAAAACTAGAAAACCCTAATAACATCATTTGCAACTCAAGCGATTCTCAAGAAGCTCTAGATATCTAGACACATTTAAAATCCTAATCCATCATATGAAAACTAGAAAATCCAAATAACATCAGTTACAAATCAAGCAACTCTCAAGAAGCTCTAGATCTTTAGACACATTCAAAAACCCTAATCCAACATATGAAAACTAGAAAACCCCTAATAACATCATTTGCAACTCAAGCCACTCTCAAGAAGTTCTAGATCTCTAGAACTTTCAAAAACCCTAATCCATCATATGAAAACTAGAAAACCCTAGTAACATCAGTTACAACACAAGCAACTCTCAAGAAGCTCTAGATCTTTAGACACATTCAAAAACCCTAATCCAACATATGAAAACTAGAAAATCCCTAATAACATCATTTGCAACTCAAGCCACTCTCAAGAAGTTCTAGATCTCTAGACACATTCAAAAACCCTAATCCATCATATGAAAACTAGAAAACCCTAATAACATCATTTGCATCTCAAGCCACTTTCAAGAAGCTCTAGATCTCTAGACACATTAAAAAACCCTAATCCATCATATGAAAACCAGAAAACCCTAACAACATCATTTGCAAATCAAGTCACTTTCAAGAAGTTCTGGATCTCTAGACACATTCAAAAACCCTAATCCATCATATGAAAACTAGAAAACCCTAATAGCATCGTTTGCAACTCAAGCTACTTTCAAGAAGCTCTAGATCTCTAGACACATTCAAAAACCCTAATCCATCATATGAAAACTAGAAAACCCTAATAACATCATTTGCAACTCAAGCGATTCTCAAGAAGCTCTAGATATCTAGACACATTTAAAATCCTAATCCATCATATGAAAACTAGAAAATCCAAATAACATCAGTTACAAATCAAGCAACTCTCAAGAAGCTCTAGATCTTTAAACACATTCAAAAACCCTAATCCAACATATGAAAACTAGAAAACCCCTAATAACATCATTTGCAAGTCAAGCCACTCTCAAGAAGCTCTAGATTCTAGACACATTCAAAAACCCTAATCCATCATATGAAAACTAGAATACCCTAACAACATCATTTGCAAATCAAGTCACTTTCAAGAAGCTCTATATCTCTAGACACATTCAAAAACCCTAATCCATCATATGAAAAGTAGAAAACCCTAATAGCATCATTTGCAACTCAAGCCACTTTCAAGAAGCTCTAGATCTCTAGACACATTCAAAAACCCTAATCCATCATATGAAAACCAGAAAACCCTAATAACATCATTTGCAACTCAAGCCACTTTCAGGAAGTTCTAGATCTCTAGATACATTCAAAAACCCTAATCCATCATATGAAAACTAGAAAACCCTAATAACATCATTTGCAACTCAAGCCATACTCAAGAAGCTCTAGATCTCTAGACACATTCAAAAACCCTAATCCATCAATGAAAACTAGAAAACCCTAATAACATTATTTGCAACTCAAGCCACTTTCAAGAAGCTCTAGATCTCTAGACACATTCAAAAACCCTAATCCATCATACGAAAACTAGAAAACCCTAATAACATCATTTGCAACTCAAGCCATTCTCAAGAAGCTTTAGATCGGTAGACACATTTAAAATCCTAATCCATCATATGAAAACTAGAAAACCCTAATAACATCAGTTACAACTCAAGCAACTCTCAAGAAGCTCTAGATCTTTAGACACATTCAAAAACCCTAATCCAACATATGAAAACTAGAAAACCCCTAATAACATCATTTGAAACTCAAGCCACTCTCAAGAAGTTCTAGATCTCTAGACACATTCAAAAACCCTAATCCATCATATGAAAACTAGAAAACCCTAATAACATCATTTACAACTCAAGCCACTTTCAAGAAGCTCTAGATCTCTAGACACATTCAAAAACCCTAATCCATCATATGAAAACTAGAAAATCCTAATAACATCATTTGCATCTCAATCCACTCTCAAGAAGCTCTAGATATCTAGACACATTCAAAAACCATAATCTATCATATGAAAACTAGAAAACCCTAATAGCATCATTTGCAACTCAAGCCACTTTCAAGAAGCTCTAGATCTCTAGACACATTTAAAAACCCTAATCTATCATATGAAAACTAGAAAACCCTAATAACATCAGTTACAACACAAGCAACTCACAAGAAGCTCTAGATCTCTAGACACATTCAAAAACCCTAATCGGTCATATGATAACTAGAAAACCCTAATAAAATCATTTGCAACTCAAGCCATTTTCAAGAAGCTCTAGATCTCTAGACACATTCAAAATCCCTAATCCATCATATGAAAACTAGAAAACCCAAATAAGATCATTTGCAGCCCAAACCACTTTCAAGAAGCTCTAGATCTCTAGACACATTCAAAAACCCTAATCCATCATATGAAAACTAGAAAACCCTAACAACATCATTTGCAACTCAAGCCACTCTCAAGAAGCTCTAGATTGCTAGACACATTCAAAAACCCTAATCCATAATATGAAAACTAGAAAACCCTAATAACATCATTTGCAATTCAAGCCACTCTCAAGAATCTCAAGATCTCTAGACACATTTAAAAACCCTAATCCATCATATGAAAACTAGAAAACCCTAATAACATCAGTTACAACTCAAGCAACTCTCAAGAAGCTCTAGATATTTAGACACATTCAAAAACCCTAATCCAACATTTGAAAACTACAAAACCCCTAATAACATCATTTGCAACTCAAGCCACTCTCAAGAAGTTCTAGATCTCTAGACACATTCAAAAACCCTAATCCATCATATGAAAACTAGAAAACCCTAATAACATCATTTACAGCTCAAGCCACTTTCAAGAAGCTCTAGATCTCTAGACACATTCAAAATCCCTAATCCATCATATGAAAACTAGAAAACCCTAATAAGATCATTTGCAGCCCAAGCCACTTTCAAGAAGCTCTAGATCTCTAGACACATTCAAAAACCCTAATCCGTCATATGAAAACTAGAAAACCCTAAAAACATCATTTGCAACTCAAGCCACGCTCAAGAAGCTCTAGATTGCGAGACACATTCAAAAACCCTAATCCATCATATGAAAACTAGAAAACCCTAATAACATCATTTGCAACTCAAGCCAATCTCAAGAAGCTTTAGATCTGTAGACACATTTAAAATCCTAATCCATCATATGAAAACTAGAAAACCCTAATAACATCAGTTACAACTCAAGCAACTCTCAAGAAGCTCTAGATCTTTAGACACATTCAAAAACCCTAATCCAACATATGAAAACTAAAACCCCCTAATAACATCATTTGCAACTCAAGCCACTCTCAAGAAGTTCTAGATCTCTAGACACATTCAAAAACCCTAATCCATCATATGAAAACTAAAAAACCCTAATAACATCATTTACAACTCAAGCCACTTTCAAGAAGCTCTAGATCTCTAGACACATTCAAAAACCCTAATCCATCATATGAAAACTAGAAAACCCTAATAACATCATTTGCATCTCAATCCACTCTCAAGAAGCTCTAGATATCTAGACACATTCAAAAACCATAATCTATCATATGAAAACTAGAAAACCCTAATAGCATCATTTGCAACTCAAGCCACTTTCAAGAAGCTCTAGATCTCTAGACACATTTAAAAACCCTAATCCATAATATGAAAACTAGAAAACCCTAATAACATCAGTTACAACACAAGCAACTCTCAAGAAGCTCTAGATCTCTAGACACATTCAAAAATCCTAATCGGTCATATGATAACTAGAAAACCCTAATAAAATCATTTTCAACTCAAGCCATTTTCAAGAAGCTCTAGATCTCTAGACACATTCAAAATCCCTAATCCATCATATGAAAACTAGAAAACCCTAATAAGATCATTTGTAGCCCAAGCCACTTTTAAGAAGCTCCAGATCTCTAGACACATTCAAAAACCCTAATCCATCATATGCAAACTAGAAAACCCTAATAACATCATTTACAACTCAAGCCACTTTCAAGAAGCTCTAGATCTCTAGACACATTCAAAAACCCTAATCCATCATATGAAAACTAGAAAACCCTAATAACATCATTTGCATCTCAATCCACTCTCAAGAAGCTCTAGATATCTAGACACATTCAAAAATCATAATCTATCATATGAAAACTAGAAAACCCTAATAGCATCATTTGCAACTCAAGCCACTTTCAATAAGCTCTAGATCTCTAGACACATTCAAAAACCCTAATCGGTCATATAATAACTAGAAAACCCTAATAAAATCATTTGCAACTCAAGCCATTTTCAAGAAGCTCTAGATCTCTAGACACATTCAAAATCCCTAATCCATCATATGAAAACTAGAAAACCCAAATAAGATCATTTGCAGCCCAAGCCACTTTCAAGAAGCTCTAGATCTCTAGACACATTCAAAAACCCTAATCCATCATATGAAAACTAGAAAACCCTAACAACATCATTTGCAACTCAAGCCACACTCAAGAAGCTCTAGATTTCTAGACACATTCAAAAACCCTAATCCATCATATGAAAACTAGAAAACCCAAATAAGATCATTTGCAGCCCAAGCCACTTTCAAGAAGCTCTAGATCTCTAGACAAATTCAAAAACCCTAATCCATCATATGAAAACTAGAAAACCCTAATAACATCATTTGCAATTCAAGCCACTCTCAAGAATCTCTAGATCTCTAGACACATTTAAAAACCCTAATCCATCATATGAAAACTAGAAAACCCTAATAACATCAGTTACAACTCAAGCAACTCTCAAGAAGCTCTAGATATTTAGACACATTCAAAAACCCTAATCCAACATATGAAAACTACAAAACCCCTAATAACATCATTTGCAACTCAAGCCACTCTCAAGAAGTTCTAGATCTCTAGACACATTCAAAAACCCTAATCCATCATATGAAAACTAGAAAACCCTAATAACATCATTTACAGCTCAAGCCACTTTCAAGAAGCTCTAGATCTCTAGACACATTCAAAATCCCTAATCCATCATATGAAAACTAGAAAACCCTAATAAGATCATTTGCAGACCAAGCCACTTTCAAGAAGCTCTAGATCTCTAGACACATTCAAAAACCCTAATCCATCATATGAAAACTAGAAAACCCTAAAAACATCATTTGCAACTCAAGCCACGCTCAAGAAGCTCTAGATTGCGAGACACATTCAAAAACCCTAATCCATCATATGAAAACTAGAAAACCCTAATAACATCATTTGCAACTCAAGCCAATCTCAAGAAGCTTTAGATCTGTAGACACATTTAAAATCCTAATCCATCATATGAAAACTAGAAACCCTAATAACATCAGTTACAACTCATGCAACTCTCAAGAAGCTCTAGATCTTTAGACACATTCAAAAACCCTAATCCAACATATGAAAACTAAAAACCCCCTAATAACATCATTTGCAACTCAAGCCACTCTCAAGAAGTTCTAGATCTCTAGACACATTCAAAAACCCTAATCCATCATATGAAAACTAGAAAACCCTAATAACATCATTTACAACTCAAGCCACTTTCAAGAAGCTCTAGATCTCTAGACACATTCAAAAACCCTAATCCATCATATGAAAACTAGAAAACCCTAATAACATCATTTGCATCTCAATCCACTCTCAAGAAGCTCTAGATATCTAGACACATTCAAAAACCATAATCTATCATATGAAAACTAGAAAACCCTAATAGCATCATTTGCAACTCAAGCCACTTTCAAGAAGCTCTAGATCTCTAGACACATTTAAAAACCCTAATCCATAATATGAAAACTAGAAAACCCTAATAACATCAGTTACAACACAAGCAACTCTCAAGAAGCTCTAGATCTCTAGACACATTAAAAAATCCTAATCGGTCATATGATAACTAGAAAACCCTAATAAAATCATTTTCAACTCAAGCCATTTTCAAGAAGCTCTAGATCTCAAGACACATTCAAAATCCCTAATCCATCATATGAAAACTAGAAAACCCTAATAAGATCATTTGTAGCCCAAGCCACTTTTAAGAAGCTCCAGATCTCTAGACACATTCAAAAACCCTAATCCATCATATGAAAACTAGAAAACCCTAATAACATCATTTACAACTCAAGCCACTTTCAAGAAGCTCTAGATCTCTAGACACATTCAAAAACCCTAATCCATCATATGAAAACTAGAAAACCCTAATAACATCATTTGCATCTCAATCCACTCTCAAGAAGCTCTAGATATCTAGACACATTCAAAAACCATAATCTATCATATGAAAAATAGAAAACCCTAATAGCATCATTTGCAACTCAAGCCACTTTCAAGAAGCTCTAGATCTCTAGACACATTCAAAAACCCTAATCGGTCATATGATAACTAGAAAACCCTAATAAAATCATTTTCAACTCAAGCCATTTTCAAGAAGCTCTAGATCTCTAGACACATTCAAAAGCCCTAATCCATCATATGAAAACTAGAAAACCCAAATAAGATCATTTGCAGCCCAAGCCACTTTCAAGAAGCTCTAGATCTCTAGACACATTCAAAAACCCTAATCCATCATATGAAAACTAGAAAACCCTAACAACATCATTTGCAACTCAAGCCACACTCAAGAAGCTCTAGATTGCTAGACACATTCAAAATCCCTAATCTATCATATGAAAACTAGAAAACCCTAATAACATTATTTGCAACTCAAGCCACTTTCAAGAAGCTCTAGATCTCTAGACAAATTCAAAAACCCTAATCCATCATATGAAAACTAGAAAACCCTAATAACATCATTTGCAACTCAAGCCACTCTCAAGAAGTTCTAGATCTCTAGACACATTCAAAAACCCTAATCCATCATATGAAAACTAGAAAACCCTAATAACATCATTTACAGCTCAAGCCACTTTCAAGAAGCTCTAGATCTCTAGACACATTCAAAATCCCTAATCCATCATATGAAAACTAGAAAACCCTAATAAGATCATTTGCAGCCCAAGCCACTTTCAAGAAGCTCTAGATCTCTAGACACATTCAAAAACCCTAATCCATCATATGAAAACTAGAAAACCCTAAAAACATCATTTGCAACTCAAGCCACGCTCAAGAAGCTCTAGATTGCGAGACACATTCAAAAACCCTAATCCATCATATGAAAACTAGAAAACCCTAATAACATCATTTGCAACTCAAGCCAATCTCAAGAATCTTTAGATCTGTAGACACATTTAAAATCCTAATCCATCATATGAAAACTAGAAAACCCTAATAACATCAGTTACAACTCAAGCAACTCTCAAGAAACTCTAGATCTTTAGACACATTCAAAAACCCTAATCCAACATATGAAAACTAAAAACCCCCTAATAACATCATTTGCAACTCAAGCCACTCTCAAGAAGTTCTAGATCTCTAGACACATTCAAAAACCCTAATCCATCATATGAAAACTAGAAAACCCTAATAACATTATTTACAACTCAAGCCACTTTCAAGAAGCTCTAGATCTCTAGACACATTCAAAAACCCTAATCCATCATATGAAAACTAGAAAACCCTAATAACATCATTTGCATCTCAATCCACTCTCAAGAAGCTCTAGATATCTAGACACATTCAAAAACCATAATCTATCATATGAAAACTAGAAAACCCTAATAGCATCATTTGCAACTCAAGCCACTTTCAAGAAGCTCTAGATCTCTAGACACATTTAAAAACCCTAATCCATAATATGAAAACTAGAAAACCCTAATAACATCAGTTACAACACAAGCAACTCTCAAGAAGCTCTAGATCTCTAGACACATTCAAAAATCCTAATCGGTCATATGATAACTAGAAAACCCTAATAAAATCATTTTCAACTCAAGCCATTTTCAAGAAGCTCTAGATCTCTAGACACATTCAAAATCCCTAATCCATCATATGAAAACTAGAAAACCCTAATAAGATCATTTGTAGCCCAAGCCACTTTTAAGAAGCTCCAGATCTCTAGACACATTCAAAAACCCTAATCCATCATATGAAAACTAGAAAACCCTAACAACATCATTTGCAACTCAAGCCACGCTCAAGAAGCTCTAGATTGCTAGACACATTGAAAACCCCTAATCCATCATATGAAAACTAGAAAACCCTAATAACATCAATTGCAACTCAAGCCAATCTCAAGAAGCTTTAGATCTGTAGACACATTTAAAATCCTAATCCATCATATGAAAACTAGAAAACCCTAATAACATCAGTTACAACTCAAGCAACTCTCAAGAAGCTCTAGATATTTAGACACACACAAAAACCCTAATCCAACATATGAAAACTACAAAACCCCTAATAACATCATTTTCAACTCAAGCCACTCTCTAGAAGTTCTAGATCTCTAGACACATTCAAAAACCCTAATCCATCATATGAAAACTAGAAAACCCTAATAACATCATTTACAGCTCAAGCCACTTTCAAGAAGCTCTAGATCTCTAGACACATTCAAAAACCCTAATCCATCATATGAAAACTAGAAAACCCTAATAAGATCATTTGCATCTCAATCCACTCTCAAGAAGCACTAGATATCTAGACACATTCAAAAACCATAATCTATCATATGAAAACTAGAAAACCCTAATAGCATCATTTGCAACTCAAGCGACTTTCAAGAAGCTCTAGATCTCTAGACACATTTAAAAACCCTAATCCGTCATATGAAAACTAGAAAACCCTAATAACATCAGTTACAACAAAAGCAACTCTCAAGAAGCTCTAGATCTTTAGACACATTCAAAAACCCTAATCCAACATATGAAAACTAAAAACCCCCTAATAACATCATTTGCAACTCAAGCCACTCTCAAGAAGTTCTAGATCTCTAGACACATTCAAAAACCCTAATCCATCATATGAAAACTAGAAAACCCTAATAACATCATTTACAACTCAAGCCACTTTCAAGAAGCTCTAGATCTCTAGACACATTCAAAAACCCTAATCCATCATACGAAAACTAGAAAACCCTAATAACATCATTTGCATCTCAATCCACTCTCAAGAAGCTCTTGATATCTAGACACATTTAAAAACCATAATCTATCATATGAAAACTAGAAAACCCTAATAGCATCATTTGCAACTCAAGCCACTTTCAAGAAGCTCTAGATCTCTAGACACATTTAAAAACCCTAATCCATAATATGAAAACTAGAAAACCCTAATAACATCAGTTACAACACAAGCAACTCTCAAGAAGCTCTAGATCTCTAGACACATTCAAAAACCCTAATCCATCATATGAAAACTAGAAAACCCTAATAAGATCATTTGCATCTCAATCCACTCTCAAGAAGCACTAGATATCTAGACACATTCAAAAACCATAATCTATCATATGAAAACTAGAAAACCCTAATAGCATCATTTGCAACTCAAGCCACTTTCAAGAAGCTCTAGATCTCTAGACACATTTAAAAACCCTAATCCGTCATATGAAAACTAGAAAACCCTAATAACATCAGTTACAACAAAAGCAACTCTCAAGAAGCTCTAGATCTTTAGACACATTCAAAAACCCTAATCCAACATATGAAAACTAAAAACCCCCTAATAACATCATTTGCAACTCAAGCCACTCTCAATAAGTTCTAGATCTTTAGACACATTCAAAAACCCTAATCCATCATATGAAAACTAGAAAACCCTAATAACATCATTTACAACTCAAGCTACTTTCAAGAAGCTCTAGATCTCTAGACACATTCAAAAACCCTAATCCATCATATGAAAACTAGAAAACCCTAATAACATCATTTGCATCTCAATCCACTCTCAAGAAGCTCTTGATATCTAGACACATTTAAAAACCATAATCTATCATATGAAAACTAGAAAACCCTAATAGCATCATTTGCAACTCAAGCCACTTTCAAGAAGCTCTAGATCTCTAGACACATTTAAAAACCCTAATCCATAATATGAAAACTAGAAAACCCTAATAACATCAGTTACAACACAAGCAACTCTCAAGAAGCTCTAGATCTCTAGACACATTCAAAAACCCTAATCCATCATATGAAAACTAGAAAACCCTAATAAGATCATTTGCATCTCAATCCACTCTCAAGAAGCACTAGATATCTAGACACATTCAAAAACCATAATCTATCATATGAAAACTAGAAAACCCTAATAGCATCATTTGCAACTCAAGCCACTTTCAAGAAGCTCTAGATCTCTAGACACATTTAAAAACCCTAATCCGTCATATGAAAACTAGAAAACCCTAATAACATCAGTTACAACAAAAGCAACTCTCAAGAAGCTCTAGATCTTTAGACACATTCAAAAACCCTAATCCAACATATGAAAACTAAAAACCCCCTAATAACATCATTTGCAACTCAAGCCACTCTCAAGAAGTTCTAGATCTCTAGACACATTCAAAAACCCTAATCCATCATATGAAAACTAGAAAACCCTAATAACATCATTTACAACTCAAGCTACTTTCAAGAAGCTCTAGATCTCTAGACACATTCAAAAACCCTAATCCATCATATGAAAACTAGAAAACCCTAATAACATCATTTGCATCTCAATCCACTCTCAAGAAGCTCTAGATATCTAGACACATTCAAAAACCATAATCTATCATATGAAAACTAGAAAACCCTAATAGCATCATTTGCAACTCAAGCCACTTTCAAGAAGCTCTAGATCTCTAGACACATTTAAAAACCCTAATCCATAATATGAAAACTAGAAAACCCTAATAACATCAGTTACAACACAAGCAACTCTCAAGAAGCTCTAGATCTCTAGACACATTCAAAAATCCTAATCGGTCATATGAAAACTAGAAAACCCTAATAAGATCATTTGCATCTCAATCCACTCTCAAGAAGCACTAGATATCTAGACACATTCAAAAACCATAATCTATCATATGAAAACTAGAAAACCCTAATAGCATCATTTGCAACTCAAGCCACTTTCAAGAAGCTCTAGATCTCTAGACACATTTAAAAACCCTAATCCGTCATATGAAAACTAGAAAACCCTAATAACATCAGTTACAACAAAAGCAACTCTCAAGAAGCTCTAGATCTTTAGACACATTCAAAAACACTAATCCAACATATGAAAACTAAAAACCCCCTAATAACATCATTTGCAACTCAAGCCACTCTCAATAAGTTCTAGATCTTTAGACACATTCAAAAACCCTAATCCATCATATGAAAACTAGAAAACCCTAATAACATCATTTACAACTCAAGCCACTTTCAAGAAGCTCTAGATCTCTAGACACATTCAAAAACCCTAATCCATCATATGAAAACTAGAAAACCCTAATAACATCATTTGCATCTCAATCCACTCTCAAGAAGCTCTTGATATCTAGACACATTTAAAAACCATAATCTATCATATGAAAACTAGAAAACCCTAATAGCATCATTTGCAACTCAAGCCACTTTCAAGAAGCTCTAGATCTCTAGACACATTTAAAAACCCTAATCCATAATATGAAAACTAGAAAACCCTAATAACATCAGTTACAACACAAGCAACTCTCAAGAAGCTCTAGATCTCTAGACTCATTCAAAAACCCTAATCCATCATATGAAAACTAGAAAACCCTAATAAGATCATTTGCATCTCAATCCACTCTCAAGAAGCACTAGATATCTAGACACATTCAAAAACCATAATCTATCATATGAAAACTAGAAAACCCTAATAGCATCACTTGCAACTCAAGCCACTTTCAAGAAGCTCTAGATCTCTAGACACATTTAAAAACCCTAATCCGTCATATGAAAACTAGAAAACCCTAATAACATCAGTTACAACAAAAGCAACTCTCAAGAAGCTCTAGATCTTTAGACACATTCAAAAACCCTAATCCAACATATGAAAACTAAAAACCCCCTAATAACATCATTTGCAACTCAAGCCACTCTCAAGAAGTTCTAGATCTCTAGACACATTCAAAAACCCTAATCCATCATATGAAAACTAGAAAACCCTAATAACATCATTTACAACTCAAGCCACTTTCAAGAAGCTCTAGATCTCTAGACACATTCAAAAACCCTAATCCATCATATGAAAACTAGAAAACCCTAATAACATCATTTGCATCTCAATCCACTCTCAAGAAGCTCTTGATATCTAGACACATTTAAAAACCATAATCTATCATATGAAAACTAGAAAACCCTAATAGCATCATTTGCAACTCAAGCCACTTTCAAGAAGCTCTAGATCTCTAGACACATTTAAAAACCCTAATCCATAATATGAAAACTAGAAAACCCTAATAACATCAGTTACAACACAAGCAACTCTCAAGAAGCTCTAGATCTCTAGACACATTCAAAAACCCTAATCCATCATATGAAAACTAGAAAACCCTAATAAGATCATTTGCATCTCAATCCACTCTCAAGAAGCACTAGATATCTAGACACATTCAAAAACCATAATCTATCATATGAAAACTAGAAAACCCTAATAGCATCATTTGCAACTCAAGCCACTTTCAAGAAGCTCTAGATCTCTAGACACATTTAAAAACCCTAATCCGTCATATGAAAACTAGAAAACCCTAATAACATCAGTTACAACAAAAGCAACTCTCAAGAAGCTCTAGATCTTTAGACACATTCAAAAACCCTAATCCAACATATGAAAACTAAAAACCCCCTAATAACATCATTTGCAACTCAAGCCACTCTCAATAAGTTCTAGATCTTTAGACACATTCAAAAACCCTAATCCATCATATGAAAACTAGAAAACCCTAATAACATAATTTACAACTCAAGCCACTTTCAAGAAGCTCTAGATCTCTAGACACATTCAAAAACGCTAATCCATCATATGAAAACTAGAAAACCCTAATAACATCATTTGCATCTCAATCCACTCTCAAGAAGCTCTAGATATCTAGACACATTCAAAAACCATAATCTATCATATGAAAACTAGAAAACCCTAATAGCATCATTTGCAACTCAAGCCACTGTCAAGAAGCTCTAGATCTCTAGACACATTTAAAAACCCTAGCTTCTTGAGAGTGGCTTGAGTTGTAAATGATGTTATTAGGGTTTTCTAGTTTTCATATGATGGAATAGGGTTTTTGAATGTGTCTAGAGATCTAGAGCTTCTTAAGAGTGGCTTGAGTTGCAAATGATGTTATTAGGGTTTTCTAGTTTTCATATGATGGATTAGGGTTTTTGAATGTGTTTAGAGATCTAGAGCTTCTTGAGAGTGGATTGAGTTGCAAATGATGTTATTATGGTTTTCTAGTTTTCATATGATGGATTAGGGTTTTTAAATGTGTCAAGAGATCTAGAGCTTCTTGAAAGTGGCTTGAGTTGCAAATGATGCTATTAGGGTTTTCTAGTTTTCATATGACGGATTAGGGTTTTTGAATGTGTCTAGAGATCTAGAGCTTATTGAGAGTTGCTTGTGTTGTAACTGATGTTATTAGGGTTTTCTAGTTTTCATATGATGGATTAAGGTTTTTAAATGTGTCTAGAGATCTAGAGCTTCTTGAAAGTGGCTTGAGTTGCAAATGATGCTATTAGGGTTTTCTAGTTTTCATATGATGGATTAGGGTTTTTGAATGTGTCTAAAGATCTAGAGCTTCTTGAGAGTTGCTTGAGTTGTAACTGATGTTATTAGGCTTTTCTAGTTTTCATATGATGTATTAGGATTTTAAATGTGTCTACAGATCTAAAGCTTCTTAAGAATTTCTTGAGTTGCAAATGATGTTATTAGGGTTTTCTAGTTTTCATATGATGGACTAGGGTTTTTGAATGTGTCTAGAGATCTAGAGCTTCTTGAGAGTGGCTTGAGTTGCAAATGATGTTATTAGGGTTTTCTAGTTTTCATATGATGTATTAGGGTTTTTGAATGTGTCTATAGATTTAGAGCTTCTTGAAAGTGGCTTGAGTTGCAAATAATGTTATTAAGGTTTTCTAGTTTTCATTGATGGATTAGGGTTTTTGAATGTGTCTAGAGATCTAGAGCTTCTTGAGGGTGGCTTGAGTTGCAAATGATGTTGTTAAGGTTTTCTAGTTTTCATATGATGGATTAGGGTTTTTGAAGGTGTCTAGAGATCTAGAGCTTCTTGAGAGTTGCTTGAGTTGTAACTGGTGTTATTAGGGTTTTCTAGTTTTCGTATGATGGATTAGGGGTTTTAAATGTGTCTAGAGGTCTAGAGCTTCTTGAAAGAGGCTTGAGTTTCAAATGATGCTATTAGGGTTTTCTACTTTTTACATGATGGATTATGGTTTTTGAATGTGTCTAGATATCTAGAGCTTTTTGAGAGTGGCTTGAGTTGCAACTGATGTTATTTGGGTTTTCTAGTTTTCATATGATGGATTATGGTTTTTGAATGTGTCTAGAGATCTAGAGCTTCTTGAGAGTGGCTTGAGTTGCAAATGATGTTATTATGGTTTTCTAGTTTTCATATGATGGATTAGGGTTTTTAAATGTATCAAGAGATCTAGTGCTTCTTGAAAGTGGCTTGAGTTGCAAATGATGCTATTAGGGTTTTCTAGTTTATCTGTCTAGAGATCTAGAACTTCTTGAAAGTGACTTGAGTTGCAAATGATGTTGTTAGGGTTTTCTAGTTTTCATATGATGGTTTAGGTTTTTGAATGTGTCTAAAGATCTAGAGCTTCTTGAGAGTGGCTTGAGTTGCAACTGATGTTATTAGGGGTTTTCTAGTTTTCATATGTTGAATTAGGGTTTTTGAATGTGTCTAAAGATCTAGAGCTTCTTGAGAGTTGCTTGAGTTGCAAATGATGTTATTAGGGGTTTCTAGTTTTCATATGATGGATTAGGATTTTAAATGTGTCTACAGATCTAAAGCTTCTTGAGAATGGCATGAGTTGCAAATGATGTTAATTGGGTTTTCTAGTTTTCATATGATGGATTAAGGTTTTTGAATGTTTCAAGAGATCTAGAGCTTCTTGAAAGCGGCTTGAGTTGCAAATGATGTTATTAGGGTCTTCTAGTTTTCATATGATGGATTAAGGTTTTTGAATGTGTCTAGAGATCTAGAGATTCTTGAGAGTGGCTTGAGTTTCAAATGATGTTATTAGGGTTTTCTAGTTTTCATATGATGGATTAGGGTTTTTGAATGTGTCTAGAGATCTAGAGCTTCTTGAAAGTGGCTTGGGCTGCAAATGATCTTATTAGGGTTTTCTAGTTTTCATATGATGGATTAGGGATTTTGAATGTGTCTAGAGATCTAGAGCTTCTTGAAAATGGCTTGAGTTGCATATGATTTTATTAGGGTTTTCTAGTTATCATATGACGGATTAGGGTTTTTAAATGTGTCTAGAGATCTAGAGCTTCTTGAGAGTTGCTTGTGTTGTAACTGATGTTATTAGGGTTTTCTAGTTTTCATATGATGGATTTGGGTTTTTAAATGTGTCTAGAGATCTAGAGCTTCTTGAAAGTGGCTTGAGTTGCAAATGATGCTATTAGGGTTTTCTAGTTTTCATATGATGGATTAGGGTTTTTGAATGTGTCTAGATATCTAGAGCTTCTTGAGAGTGGATTGAGTTGCAAATGATGTTATTAGGGTTTTCTAGTTTTCATATGATGGATTAGGGTTTTTGAATGTGTCTAGAGATCTAGAGCTTCTTGAAAGTAGCTTGAGTTGCAAATAATGTTATTAGGGTTTTCTAGTTTTCAGATGATGGATTAGGGTTTTTGAATGTGTCTAGCGATCTAGAGCTTCTTGAGTGTGGCTTGAGTTGCAAATGATGTTGTTAGGGTTTTCTAGTTTTCATATGATGGATTAGGGTTTTTGAATGTGTCATAAGATCTAGAGCTTCTTGAAAGTGGCTTGGGTTGCAAATGACCTTATTAGGGTTTTCTAGTTTTCATATGATGGATTAGGGATTTTGAATGTGTCTAGAGATCTAGAGCTTCTTGAAAATGGCTTGAGTTGCAAATGATTTTATTAGGCTTTTCTAGTTTTCATATGATGGATTAGGGTTTTTGAATGTGTCTAGAGATCTAGAGGTTCTTGAAAGTGGCTTTGTTTGCAAATGCTCTTATTAGGGTTTTCTAGTTTTCATATGATGGATTAGGGATTTTGAATGTGTCTAGAGATCTAGAGCTTCTTGAAAATGGGTTAAGTTGAAATGATTTATTAGGGTTTTCTGGTTATCATATGACGCATTAGGGTTTTTGAATGTGCCTACAGATCTAGAGCTTCTTGAGAGTTGCTTGTGTTGTAACTGATGTTATTAGGGTTTTCTAATTTTCATATGAAGGATTAGGGTTTTTAAATGTGTCTAGAGATCTAGAGCTTCTTGAAAGTGGCTTGAGTTGCAAATGATGCTATTAGGGTTTTCTAGTTTTCATATGATGGATTATGGTTTTTGAATGTGTCTAGATATCTAGAGCTTCTTGAGAGTGGATTGAGTTGCAAATGATGTTATTAGGGTTTTATAGTTTTCATATGATGGATTAGGGTTTTTGAATGTGTCTAGTGATTTAGAGATTCTTGAGAGTGGCTTGAGTTGCAAATGATATTATTAGGGTTTTCTAGTTTTCATATGATGGATTAGGGTTTTTGAATGTGTCTACAGATCTAGAGCTTCTTGAAAGTGGCTTGGGTTGCAAATGATCTTTTTAGGGTTTTCTAGTTTTCATATGATGGATTAGGGATTTTGAATGTGTCTAGAGATATAGAGCTTCTTGAGAGTTGCTTGAGTTGTAACTGATGTTATTAGGGTTTTCTAGTTTTCATATGATGGATTAGGGGTTTTAAATGTGTCTAGAGGTCTAGAGCTTCTTGAAAGAGGCTTGAGTTGCAAATGATGCTATTAGGGTTTTCTACTTTTTACATGATGGATTATGGTTTTTGAATGTGTCTAGATATCTAGAGCTTTTTGAGAGTGGCTTGAGTTGCAACTGATGTTATTTGGGTTTTCTAGTTTTCATATGATGGATTATGGTTTTTGAATGTGTCTAGAGATCTAGAGCTTCTTGAGAGTGGCTTGAGTTGCAAATGATGTTATTATGGTTTTCTAGTTTTCATATGATGGATTAGGGTTTTTAAATGTATCAAGAGATCTAGTGCTTCTTAAAAGTGGCTTGAGTTGCAAATGATGCTATTAGGGTTTTCTAGTTTTCATATGATGGATTAGGGTTTTTGAATGTGTCTAGAGATCTAGAACTTCTTGAAAGTGACTTGAGTTGCAAATGATGTTGTTAGGGTTTTCTAGTTTTCATATGATGGATTAGGGTTTTTGAATGTGTCTAGAGATCTAGAGCTTCTTGAGAGTGGCTTGAGTTGCAACTGATGTTATTAGGGGTTTTCAAGTTTTCATATGTTGAATTAGGGTTTTTGAATGTGTCTAAAGATCTAGAGCTTCTTGAGAGTTTCTTGAGTTGCAAATGATGTTATTAAGGGTTTCTAGTTTTCATATGATGGATTAGGATTTTAAATGTGTCTACAGATCTAAAGCTTCTAGAGAATGGCTTGAGTTGCAAATGATGTTAATAGGGTTTTCTAGTTTTCATATGATGGATTAAGGTTTTTGAATGTTTCAAGAGATCTAGAACTTCTTGAAAGCGGCTTGAGTTGCAAATGATGTTATTAGGGTCTTCTAGTTTTCATATGATGGATTAAGGTTTTTGAATGTGTCTAGAGATCTAGAGATTCTTGAGAGTGGCTTGAGTTTCAAATGATGTTATTAGGGTTTTCTGGTTTTCATATGATGGATTAGGGTTTTTGAATGTGTCTAGAGATCTAGAGCTTCTTGAAAGTGGCTTGAGTTGCAAATAATGTTATTAGGGTTTTCTAGTTTTCATATGATGGATTAGGGTTTTTGAATGTGTCTAGCAATCTAGAGCTTCTTGAGTATGGCTTGAGTTGCAAAATGATGTTGTTAGGGTTTTCTAGTTTTCATATGATGGATTAGGGTTTTTGAATGTGTCTAGAGATCTAGAGCTTCTTGAAAGTGGCTTGGGCTGCAAATGATCTTATTAGGGTTTTCTAGTTTTCATATGATGGATTAGGGATTTTGAATGTGTCTAGAGATCTAGAGCTTCTTGAAAATGGCTTGAGTTGCAAATGATTTTATTAGGGTTTTCTAGTTTTCATATGATGGATTAGGGTTTTTAAATGTGTCTAGAGATCTAGAGCTTCTTGAAAGTGGCTTGAGTTGCAAATGATGCTATTAGGGTTTTCTAGTTTTCATATGATGGATTAGGGTTTTTGAATGTGTCTAGATATCTAGAGCTTCTTGAGAGTGGATTGAGTTGCAAATGATGTTATTAGGGTTTTCTAGTTTTCATATGATGGATTAGGGTTTTTGAATGTGTCTAGAGATCTAGAGCTTCTTGAAAGTGGCTTGAGTTGCAAATAATGTTATTAGGGTTTTCTAGTTTTCAGATGATGGATTAGGGTTTTTGAATGTGTCTAGAGATCTAGAGCTTCTTGAGTGTGGCTTGAGTTGCAAATGATGTTGTTAGGGTTTTCTAGTTTTCATATGATGAATTAGGGTTTTTGAATGTGTCATGAGATCTAGAGCTTCTTGAAAGTGGCTTGGGTTGCAAATGATCTTATTAGGGTTTTCTAGTTTTCATATGATGGATTAAGGATTTTGAATGTGTCTAGAGATCTAAAGCTTCTTGAAAATGGCTTGAGTTGTAAATGATTTTATTAGGCTTTTCTAGTTTTCATATGATGGATTAGGGTTTTTGAATGTGTCTAGAGATCTAGAACTTCTTGAAAGTGGCTTGGGTTGCAAATGCTCTTATTAGGGTTTTCTAGTTTTCATATGATGGATTAGGGATTTTGAATGTGTCTAGAGATCTAGAGCTTCTTGAAAATGGCTTAAGTTGAAATGATTTTATTAGGGTTTTCTGGTTATCATATGACGCATTAGGGTTTTTGAATGTGCCTACAGATCTAGAGCTTCTTGAGAGTTGCTTGTGTTGTAACTGATGTTATTAGGGTTTTCTAGATTTCATATGATGGATTAGGGTTTTTAAATGTGTCTAGAGATCTAGAGCTTCTTGAAAGTGGCTTGAGTTGCAAATGATGCTATTAGGCTTTTCTAGTTTTCATATGATGGATTATGGTTTTTGAATGTGTCTAGATATCTAGAGCTTCTTGAGAGTGGATTGAGTTGCAAATAATGTTATTAGGGTTTTCTAGTTTTCATATGATGGATTAGGGTTTTTGAATGTGTCTAGAGATCTAGAGATTCTTGAGAGTGGCTTGAGTTGCAAATGATGTTATTAGGGTTTTCTAGTTTTCATATGATGGATTAGGGTTTTTGAATGTGTCTAGAGATCTACAGCTTCTTGAAAGTGGCTTGGGTTGCAAATGATCTTATTAGGGTTTTCTAGTTTTCATATGATGGATTAGGGATTTTGAATGTGTCTAGAGATCTAGAGCTTCTTGAAAATGGCTTGAGTTGCAAATGATTTTATTAGGGTTTTCTAGTTATCATATGACGGATTAGGGTTTTTGAATGTGTCTAGAGATCTAGAGCTTCTTGAGAGTTGCTTGTGTTGTAACTGATGTTATTAGGGTTTTCTAGTTTTCATATGACGGATTACGGTTTTTGAATGTGTCTAGTGATCTAGAGCTTCTTGAAAGTGGCTTGAGATGCAAATGATGTTATTAGGGTTTTCTAGTTTTCATATGATGGATTAGGGTTTTTGAATGTGTCTAGAGATCTAGAGCTTCTTGGGAGTGGCTTGAGTTGCAAATGATGTTGTTAGGGTTTTCTAGTTTTCATATGATGGATTAGGGTTTTTGAATGAGTCTAGAGATCTAGAGCTTCTTGAAAGTGGCTTGGGTAGCAAATGATGTTATTAGGGTTTTCTAGTTTTCATATGATGGATTAGGGTTTTTGAATGTGTCTAGAGATCTAGAGCTTCTTGAAAGTGGCTTGGGTTGCAAATGATCTTATTAGGGTTTTCTACTTTTCATATGATGGATTAGGGATTTTGAATGTGTCTAGAGATCTAGAGCTTCTTGAAAGTGGCTTGAGTTGCAAATGATGTTATTAGGGTTTTATAGTTTTCATATGATGGATTAGGGTTTTTGAATGTGTCTAGAGATCTAGAGATTCTTGAGAGTGGCTTGAGTTGCAAATGATGTTGTTAGGGTTTTCTAGTATTCATATGATGGATTAGGGTTTTTGAATGTGTCTAGAGATCTAGAGCTTCTTGAAAGTGGCTTGGGTTGCAAATGATCTTATTAGGGTTTTCTAGTTTTCATATGATGGATTAGCGATTTTGAATGTGTCTAGAGATCTAAAGCTTCTTGAAAATGGCTTGAGTTGCAAATGATTTTATTAGGGTTTTCTAGTTATCATATGACGGATTAGGGTTTTTGAATGTGTCTAGAGATCTAGAGCTTGTTGAGAGTTGCTTGTGTTGTAACTGATGTTATTAGGGTTTTCTAGTTTTCATATGATGGATTAGGGTTTTTAAATGTGTCTAGAGATCCAGAGCTTCTTGAAAGTGGCTTGAGTTGCAAATGATGCTATTAGGGTTTTCTAGTTTTCATATGATGGATTATGGTTTTTGAATGTGTCTAGATATCTAGAGCTTCTTGAGAGTGGATTGAGTTGCAAATAATGTTATTAAGGTTTTCTAGTTTTCATATGATGGATTAGGGTTTTTGAATGTGTCTAGAGATCTAGAGCTTCTTGAAAGTGGCTTGAGTTGCAAATGATGTTATTAGGGTTTTATAGTTTTCATATGATGGATTAGGGTTTTTGAATGTGTCTAGAGATCCAGAGATTCTTGAGAGTGGCTTGAGTTGAAAATGATGTTGTTAGGGTTTTCTAATGTTCATATGATAGATTAGGGTTTTTGAATGTGTCTAGAGATCTAGAGCTTCTTGAAAGTGGCTTGGTTTGCAAATGATCTTATTAGGGTTTTCTAGTTTTCATATGATGGATTAGGGATTTTGAATCTGTCTAGAGATCTAGAGCTTCTTGAAAATGGCTTGAGTTGCAAATGATTTTATTAGGGTTTTCTAGTTATCATATGACGGATTTGGGTTTTTGTATGTGTCTAGAGATCTAGAGCTTCTTGAGAGTTGCTTGTGTTGTAACTGATGTTATTAGGGTTTTCTAGTTTTCATATGATGGATTAGGGTTTTTAAATGTGTCTAGAGATCTAGAGCTTCTTGAAAGTGGCTTGAGTTGCAATTGATGCTATTATGGTTTTCTAGTTTTCATATGATGGATTATGGTTTTTGAATGTGTCTAGATATCTAGAGCTTCTTGAGAGTGGATTGAGTTGCAAATGATGTTATTAGGGTTTTCTAGTTTTCATATGATAGATTAGGGTTTTTGAATGTGTCTAGAGATCTAGAGAACTTCTTGAAAGTGGCTTGAGTTGCAAATGATGTTATTAGGGTTTTCTAGTTTTCATATGATGAATAAGGGTTTTTGAATGTGTCTAGAGATCTAGAGCTTCTTGAGAGTGGCTTGAGTTGGAAATGATGTTATTAGGGTTTTCTAGTTTTCATATGATGGATTACGGTTTTTGAATGTGTCTAGTGATCTAGAGCTTCTTGAAAGTGGCTTGAAATGCAAATGATGTTATTAGGGTTTTCTAGTTTTCATATGATGGATTAGGGTTTTTGAATGTGTCTAGAGATCTAGAGCTTCTTGAGAGTGGCTTGAGTTGCAAATGATGTTGTTAGGGTTTTCTAGTTTTCATATGATGGATTAGGGTTTTTGAATGAGTCTAAAGATCTAGAGATTCTTGAAAGTGGATTGGGTAGCAAATGATCTTATTAGGGTTTTCTAGTTTTCATATGATGGATTAGGGTTTTTGAATGTGTCTAGAGATCTAGAGCTTCTTGAAAGTGGCTTGGGTTGCAAATGATCTTATTAGGGTTTTCTAGTTTTCATATGATGGATTAGCGATTTTGAATGTGTCTAGAGATCTAGAGCTTCTTGAAAACGGCTTAAGTTGCAAATGATTTTATTAGGTTTTTCTAGTTATCATATGACGCATTAGGGTTTTTGAATGTGTCTAGAGATCTAGAGCTTCTTGAGAGTTGCTTGTGTTGTAACTGATGTTATTATGGTTTTCTAGTTTTCATATGATGGATTAGGGTTTTTAAATGTGTCTAGAGATCCAAAGCTTCTTGAAAGTGGCTTGAGTTGCAAATGATGCTATTAGGGTTTTCTAGTTTTCATATGATGGATTATGGTTTTTGAATGTGTCTAGATATCTGGAGCTTCTTGAGAGTGGATTGAGTTGCAAATAATCTTATTAGGGTTTTCTAGTTTTCATATGATGGATTAGGGTTTTTGAATGTGTCTATAGATCTAGAGCTTCTTGAAAGTGGCTTGAGTTGCAAATAATGTTATTAGGGTTTTATAGTTTTCATAAGATGGATTAGGGTTTTTGAACGTGTCTAGAGATCTAGAGCTTCTTGAGTGTGGCTTGAGTTGCAAATGATGTTGTTAGGGTTTTCAAGTTTTCATATGTGGATTAGGGTTTTTGAATGTGTCTAGAGATCTAGAGCTTCTTGAAAGTGGCTTGGGTTGCAAATGATCTTATTAGGGTTTTCTAGTTTTCATATGATGGATTAGGGATTTTGAATGTGTCTAGAGATCTACAGCTTCTTGAAAATGGCATGAGTTGCAAATGATTTTATTAGGGTTTTCTAGTTATCATATGACGGATTAGGGTTTTTGAATGTGTCTAGAGATCTAGAGCTTCTTGAAAGTGGCTTGAGTTGCAAATGATGTTATTAGGGTTTTATAGTTTTCATATGATGAATAAGGGTTTTTGAATGTGTCTAGAGATCTAGAGCTTCTTGAGAGGGGCTTGAGTTGCAAATAATGTTGTTAGGGTTTTCTAGTTTTCATATGATGGATTAGGGTTTTTGAATGAGTCTAGAGATCTAGAGATTCTTGAAAGTGGCTTGGGTAGCAAATGATCTTATTAGGGTTTTCTAGTTTTCATATGATGGATTAGGGTTTTTGAATGTGTCTAGAGATCTAGAGCTTCTTGAAAGTGGCTTGGGTTGCAAATGATCTTATTAGGGTTTTCTAGTTTTCATATGATGGATTAGCGATTTTGAATGTGTCTAGAGATCTAGAGCTTCTTGAAAACGGCTTAAGTTGCAAATGATTTTATTAGGGTTTTCTAGTTATCATATGACGCATTAGGGTTTTTGAATGTGTCTAGAGATCTACAGCTTCTTGAGAGTTGCTTGTGTTGTAACTGATGTTATTAGGGTTTTCTAGATTTCATATGATGGATTAGGGTTTTTAAATGTGTCTAGAGATCTAGAGCTTCTTGAAAGTGGCTTGAGTTGCAAATGATGCTATTAGGCTTTTCTAGTTTTCATATGATGGATTATGGTTTTTGAATGTGTCTAGATATCTAGAGCTTCTTGAGAGTGGATTGAGTTGCAAATAATGTTATTAGGGTTTTCTAGTTTTCATATGATGGATTAGGGTTTTTGAATGTGTCTAGAGATCTAGAGATTCTTGAGAGTGGCTTGAGTTGCAAATGATGTTATTAGGGTTTTCTAGTTTTCATATGATGGATTAGGGTTTTTGAATGTGTCTAGAGATCTACAGCTTCTTGAAAGTGGCTTGGGTTGCAAATGATCTTATTAGGGTTTTCTAGTTTTCATATGATGGATTAGGGATTTTGAATGTGTCTAGAGATCTAGAGCTTCTTGAAAATGGCTTGAGTTGCAAATGATTTTATTAGGGTTTTCTAGTTATCATATGACGGATTAGGGTTTTTGAATGTGTCTAGAGATCTAGAGCTTCTTGAGAGTTGCTTGTGTTGTAACTGATGTTATTAGGGTTTTCTAGTTTTCATATGACGGATTACGTTTTTTGAATGTGTCTAGTGATCTAGAGCTTCTTGAAAGTGGCTTGAGATGCAAATGATGTTATTAGGGTTTTCTAGTTTTCATATGATGGATTAGGGTTTTTGAATGTGTCTAGAGATCTAGAGCTTCTTGGGAGTGGCTTGAGTTGCAAATGATGTTGTTAGGGTTTTCTAGTTTTCATATGATGGATTAGGGTTTTTGAATGAGTCTAGAGATCTAGAGCTTCTTGAAAGTGGCTTGGGTAGCAAATGATGTTATTAGGGTTTTCTAGTTTTCATATGATGGATTAGGGTTTTTGAATGTGTCTAGAGATCTAGAGCTTCTTGAAAGTGGCTTGGGTTGCAAATGATCTTATTAGGGTTTTCTACTTTTCATATGATGGATTAGGGATTTTGAATGTGTCTAGAGATCTAGAGCTTCTTGAAAGTGGCTTGAGTTGCAAATGATGTTATTAGGGTTTTATAGTTTTCATATGATGGATTAGGGTTTTTGAATGTGTCTAGAGATCTAGAGATTCTTGAGAGTGGCTTGAGTTGCAAATGATGTTGTTAGGGTTTTCTAGTATTCATATGATGGATTAGGGTTTTTGAATGTGTCTAGAGATCTAGAGCTTCTTGAAAGTGGCTTGGGTTGCAAATGATCTTATTAGGGTTTTCTAGTTTTCATATGATGGATTAGCGATTTTGAATGTGTCTAGAGATCTAAAGCTTCTTGAAAATGGCTTGAGTTGCAAATGATTTTATTAGGGTTTTCTAGTTATCATATGACGGATTAGGGTTTTTGAATGTGTCTAGAGATCTAGAGCTTCTTGAGAGTTGCTTGTGTTGTAACTGATGTTATTAGGGTTTTCTAGTTTTCATATGATGGATTAGGGTTTTTAAATGTGTCTAGAGATCCAGAGCTTCTTGAAAGTGGCTTGAGTTGCAAATGATGCTATTAGGGTTTTCTAGTTTTCATATGATGGATTATGGTTTTTGAATGTGTCTAGATATCTAGAGCTTCTTGAGAGTGGATTGAGTTGCAAATAATGTTATTAAGGTTTTCTAGTTTTCATATGATGGATTAGGGTTTTTGAATGTGTCTAGAGATCTAGAGCTTCTTGAAAGTGGCTTGAGTTGCAAATGATGTTATTAGGGTTTTATAGTTTTCATATGATGGATTAGGGTTTTTGAATGTGTCTAGAGATCCAGAGATTCTTGAGAGTGGCTTGAGTTGAAAATGATGTTGTTAGGGTTTTCTAATTTTCATATGATGGATTAGGGTTTTTGAATGTGTCTAGAGATCTAGAGCTTCTTGAAAGTGGCTTGGTTTGCAAATGATCTTATTAGGGTTTTCTAGTTTTCATATGATGGATTAGGGATTTTGAATCTGTCTAGAGATCTAGAGCTTCTTGAAAATGGCTTGAGTTGCAAATGATTTTATTAGGGTTTTCTAGTTATCATATGACGGATTAGGGTTTTTGTATGTGTCTAGAGATCTAGAGCTTCTTGAGAGTTGCTTGTGTTGTAACTGATGTTATTAGGGTTTTCTAGTTTTCATATGATGGATTAGGGTTTTTAAATGTGTCTAGAGATCTAGAGCTTCTTGAAAGTGGCTTGAGTTGCAATTGATGCTATTATGGTTTTCTAGTTTTCATATGATGGATTATGGTTTTTGAATGTGTCTAGATATCTAGAGCTTCTTGAGAGTGGATTGAGTTGCAAATGATGTTATTAGGGTTTTCTAGTTTTCATATGATAGATTAGGGTTTTTGAATGTGTCTAGAGATCTAGAGAACTTCTTGAAAGTGGCTTGAGTTGCAAATGATGTTATTAGGGTTTTCTAGTTTTCATATGATGAATAAGGGTTTTTGAATGTGTCTAGAGATCTAGAGCTTCTTGAGAGTGGCTTGAGTTGGAAATGATGTTATTAGGGTTTTCTAGTTTTCATATGATGGATTACGGTTTTTGAATGTGTCTAGTGATCTAGAGCTTCTTGAAAGTGGCTTGAAATGCAAATGATGTTATTAGGGTTTTCTAGTTTTCATATGATGGATTAGGGTTTTTGAATGTGTCTAGAGATCTAGAGCTTCTTGAGAGTGGCTTGAGTTGCAAATGATGTTGTTAGGGTTTTCTAGTTTTCATATGATGGATTAGGGTTTTTGAATGAGTCTAAAGATCTAGAGATTCTTGAAAGTGGATTGGGTAGCAAATGATCTTATTAGGGTTTTCTAGTTTTCATATGATGGATTAGGGTTTTTGAATGTGTCTAGAGATCTAGAGCTTCTTGAAAGTGGCTTGGGTTGCAAATGATCTTATTAGGGTTTTCTAGTTTTCATATGATGGATTAGCGATTTTGAATGTGTCTAGAGATCTAGAGCTTCTTGAAAACGGCTTAAGTTGCAAATGATTTTATTAGGTTTTTCTAGTTATCATATGACGCATTAGGGTTTTTGAATGTGTCTAGAGATCTAGAGCTTCTTGAGAGTTGCTTGTGTTGTAACTGATGTTATTAGGGTTTTCTAGTTTTCATATGATGGATTAGGGTTTTTAAATATGTCTAGAGATCCAAAGCTTCTTGAAAGTGGCTTGAGTTGCAAATGATGCTATTAGGGTTTTCTAGTTTTCATATGATGGATTATGGTTTTTGAATGTGTCTAGATATCTGGAGCTTCTTGAGAGTGGATTGAGTTGCAAATAATCTTATTAGGGTTTTCTAGTTTTCATATGATGGATTAGGGTTTTTGAATGTGTCTATAGATCTAGAGCTTCTTGAAAGTGGCTTGAGTTGCAAATAATGTTATTAGGGTTTTATAGTTTTCATAAGATGGACTAGGGTTTTTGAACGTGTCTAGAGATCTAGAGCTTCTTGAGTGTGGCTTGAGTTGCAAATGATGTTGTTAGGGTTTTCAAGTTTTCATATGTGGATTAGGGTTTTTGAATGTGTCTAGAGATCTAGAGCTTCTTGAAAGTGGCTTGGGTTGCAAATGATCTTATTAGGGTTTTCTAGTTTTCATATGATGGATTAGGGATTTTGAATGTGTCTAGAGATCTACAGCTTCTTGAAAATGGCATGAGTTGCAAATGATTTTATTAGGGTTTTCTAGTTATCATATGACGGATTAGGGTTTTTGAATGTGTCTAGAGATCTAGAGCTTCTTGAAAGTGGCTTGAGTTGCAAATGATGTTATTAGGGTTTTATAGTTTTCATATGATGAATAAGGGTTTTTGAATGTGTCTAGAGATCTAGAGCTTCTTGAGAGGGGCTTGAGTTGCAAATAATGTTGTTAGGGTTTTCTAGTTTTCATATGATGGATTAGGGTTTTTGAATGAGTCTAGAGATCTAGAGATTCTTGAAAGTGGCTTGGGTAGCAAATGATCTTATTAGGGTTTTCTAGTTTTCATATGATGGATTAGGGTTTTTGAATGTGTCTAGAGATCTAGAGCTTCTTGAAAGTGGCTTGGGTTGCAAATGATCTTATTAGGGTTTTCTAGTTTTCATATGATGGATTAGCGATTTTGAATGTGTCTAGAGATCTAGAGCTTCTTGAAAACGGCTTAAGTTGCAAATGATTTTATTAGGGTTTTCTAGTTATCATATGACGCATTAGGGTTTTTGAATGTGTCTAGAGATCTACAGCTTCTTGAGAGTTGCTTGTGTTGTAACTGATGTTATTAAGGTTTTCTAGTTTTCATATGATGGATTAGGGTTTTTAAATGTGTCTAGAGATCCAGAGCTTCTTGAAAGTGGCTTGAGTTGCAAATGATGCTATTAGGGTTTTCTAGTTTTCATATGATGGATTATGGTTTTTTGAATGTGTCTAGATATCTAGAGCTTCTTGAGAGTGGATTGAGTTGCAAATAATGTTATTAGGGTTTTCTAGTTTTCATATGATGGATTAGGGTTTTTGAATGTGTCTAGAGATCTAGAGCTTCTTGAAAGTGGCTTGCAAATAATGTTATTAGGGTTTTATAGTTTTCATATGATGGATTAGGGTTTTTGAACGTGTCTAGAGATCTAGAGCTTCTTGAGTGTGGCTTGAGTTGCAAATGATGTTGTTAGGGTTTTCTAGTTTTCATATGATGCATTAGGGTTTTTGAATGTGTCTAGAGATCTAGAGCTTCTTGAAAGTGGCTTGGGTTGCAAATGATCTTATTAGGGTTTTCTAGTTTTCATATGATGGATTAGGGTTTTTGAATGTGTCTAGAGATCTAGAGCTTCTTGAAAGTGGCTTGAGTTGCAAATAATGTTATTGGGGTTTTATAGTTTTCATATGATGGATTAGGGTTTTTGAACGTGTCTAGAGATCTAGAGCTTATTGAGTGTGGCTTGAGTTGCAAATGATGTTGTTAGGGTTTTCAAGTTTTCATATGTGGATTAGGGTTTTTGAATGTGTCTAGAGATCTAGAGCTTCTTGAAAATGGCTTGGGTTGCAAATGATCTTATTAGGGTTTTCTAGTTTTCATATGATGGATTAGGGATTTTGAATGTGTCTAGAGATCTATAGCTTCTTGAAAATGGCATGAGTTGCAAATGATTTTATTAGGGTTTTCTAGTTATCATATGACGGATTAGGGTTTTTGAATGTTTCTACAGATCTAGAGCTTCTTGAAAGTGGCTTGAGTTGCAAATGATGTTATTAGGGTTTTCTAGTTTTCATATGATGGATTAGGGTTTTTGAATGTGTCTAGAGATCTAGAGCTTCTTGAGAGTGGCTTGAGTTGCAAATCATGTTGTTAGGGTTTTCTAGTTTTCATATGATGGATTAGGGTTTTTGAATGAGTCTAGAGATCTAGAGATTCTTGAAAGTGGCTTGGGTAGCAAATGATCTTATTAGGGTTTTCTAGTTTTCATATGATGGATTAGGGTTTTTGAATGTGTCTAGAGATCTAGAGCTTCTTGAAAGTGGCTTGGGTTGCAAATGATCTTATTAGGGTTTTCTAGTTTTCATATGATGGATTAGCGATTTTGAATGCGTCTAGAGATCTAGAGCTTCTTGAAAACGGCTTAAGTTGCAAATGATTTTATTAGGTTTTTCTAGTTATCATATGACGCATTAGGGTTTTTGAATGTGTCTAGAGATCTAGAGCTTCTTGAGAGTTGCTTGTGTTGTAACTGATGTTATTAGGGTTTTCTAGTTTTCATATGATGGATTAGGGATTTTGAATGTGTCTAGAGATCTACAGCTTCTTGAAAATGGCATGAGTTGCAAATGATTTTATTAGGGTTTTCTAGTTATCATATGACGGATTAGGGTTTTTGAATGTGTCTAGAGATCTAGAGCTTCTTGAAAGTGGCTTGAGTTGCAAATGATGTTATTAGGCTTTTATAGTTTTCATATGATGAATAAGGGTTTTTGAATGTGTCTAGAGATCTAGAGCTTCTTGAGAGGGGCTTGAGTTGCAAATAATGTTGTTAGGGTTTTCTAGTTTTCATATGATGGATTAGGGTTTTTGAATGAGTCTAGAGATCTAGAGATTCTTGAAAGTGGCTTGGGTAGCAAATGATCTTATTAGGGTTTTCTAGTTTTCATATGATGGATTAGGGTTTTTGAATGTGTCTAGAGATCTAGAGCTTCTTGAAAGTGGCTTGGGTTGCAAATGATCTTATTAGGGTTTTCTAGTTTTCATATGATGGATTAGCGATTTTGAATGTGTCTAGAGATCTAGAGCTTCTTGAAACGGCTTAAGTTGCAAATGATTTTATTAGGGTTTTCTAGTTATCATATGACGCATTAGGGTTTTTGAATGTGTCTAGAGATCTACAGCTTCTTGAGAGTTGCTTGTGTTGTAACTGATGTTATTAAGGTTTTCTAGTTTTCATATGATGGATTAGGGTTTTTAAATGTGTCTAGAGATCCAGAGCTTCTTGAAAGTGGCTTGAGTTGCAAATGATGCTATTAGGGTTTTCTAGTTTTCATATGATGGATTATGGTTTTTTGAATGTGTCTAGATATCTAGAGCTTCTTGAGAGTGGATTGAGTTGCAAATAATGTTAATAGGGTTTTCTAGTTTTCATATGATGGATTAGGGTTTTTGAATGTGTCTAGAGATCTAGAGCTTCTTGAAAGTGGCTTGCAAATAATGTTATTAGGGTTTTATAGTTTTCATATGATGGATTAGGGTTTTTGAACGTGTCTAGAGATCTAGAGCTTCTTGAGTGTGGCTTGAGTTGCAAATGATGTTGTTAGGGTTTTCTAGTTTTCATATGACGCATTAGGGTTTTTGAATGTGTCTAGAGATCTAGAGCTTCTTGAAAGTGGCTTGGGTTGCAAATGATCTTATTAGGGTTTTCTAGTTTTCATATGATGGATTAGGGTTTTTGAATGTGTCTAGAGATCTAGAGCTTCTTGAAAGTGGCTTGAGTTGCAAATAATGTTATTAGGGTTTTATAGTTTTCATATGATGGATTAGGGTTTTTGAACGTGTCTAGAGATCTAGAGCTTATTGAGTGTGGCTTGAGTTGCAAATGATGTTGTTAGGGTTTTCAAGTTTTCATATGTGGATTAGGGTTTTTGAATGTGTCTAGAGATCTAGAGCTTCTTGAAAATGGCTTGGGTTGCAAATGATCTTATTAGGGTTTTCTAGTTTTCATATGATGGATTAGGGATTTTGAATGTGTCTAGAGATCTATAGCTTCTTGAAAATGGCATGAGTTGCAAATGATTTTATTAGGGTTTTCTAGTTATCATATGACGGATTAGGGTTTTTGAATGTTTCTACAGATCTAGAGCTTCTTGAAAGTGGCTTGAGTTGCAAATGATGTTATTAGGGTTTTCTAGTTTTCATATGATGGATTAGGGTTTTTGAATGTGTCTAGAGATCTAGAGCTTCTTGAGAGTGGCTTGAGTTGCAAATCATGTTGTTAGGGTTTTCTAGTTTTCATATGATGGATTAGGGTTTTTGAATGAGTCTAGAGATCTAGAGATTCTTGAAAGTGGCTTGGGTAGCAAATGATCTTATTAGGGTTTTCTAGTTTTCATATGATGGATTAGGGTTTTTGAATGTGTCTAGAGATCTAGAGCTTCTTGAAAGTGGCTTGGGTTGCAAATGATCTTATTAGGGTTTTCTAGTTTTCATATGATGGATTAGCGATTTTGAATGTGTCTAGAGATCTAGAGCTTCTTGAAAACGGCTTAAGTTGCAAATGATTTTATTAGGTTTTTCTAGTTATCATATGGCGCATTAGGGTTTTTGAATGTGTCTAGAGATCTAGAGCTTCTTGAGAGTTGCTTGTGTTGTAACTGATGTTATTAGGGTTTTCTAGTTTTCATATGATGGATTAGGGTTTTTAAATGTGTCTAGAGATCCAGAGCTTCTTGAAAGTGGCTTGAGTTGCAAATGATGCTATTAGGGTTTTCTAGTTTTCATATGATGGATTATGGTTTTTGAATGTGTCTAGATATCTAGAGCTTCTTGAGAGTGGATTGAGTTGCAAATAATCCTATTAGGGTTTTCTAGTTTTCATATGATGGATTAGGGTTTTTGAATGTGTCTAGAGATCTAGAGCTTCTTGAAAGTGGCTTGAGTTGCAAATAATGTTATTAGGGTTTTATAGTTTTCATATGATGGATTAGGGTTTTTGAACGTGTCTAGAGATCTAGAGCTTATTGAGTGTGGCTTGAGTTGCAAATGATGTTGTTAGGGTTTTCAAGTTTTCATATGTGGATTAGGGTTTTTGAATGTGTCTAGAGATCTAGAGCTTCTTGAAAATGGCTTGGGTTGCAAATGATCTTATTAGGGTTTTCTAGTTTTCATATGATGGATTAGGGATTTTGAATGTGTCTAGAGATCTATAGCTTCTTGAAAATGGCATGAGTTGCAAATGATTTTATTAGGGTTTTCTAGTTATCATATGACGGATTAGGGTTTTTGAATGTTTCTACAGATCTAGAGCTTCTTGAAAGTGGCTTGAGTTGCAAATGATGTTATTAGGGTTTTCTAGTTTTCATATGATGGATTAGGGTTTTTGAATGTGTCTAGAGATCTAGAGCTTCTTGAGAGTGGCTTGAGTTGCAAATCATGTTGTTAGGGTTTTCTAGTTTTCATATGATGGATTAGGGTTTTTGAATGAGTCTAGAGATCTAGAGATTCTTGAAAGTGGCTTGGGTAGCAAATGATCTTATTAGGGTTTTCTAGTTTTCATATGATGGATTAGGGTTTTTGAATGTGTCTAGAGATCTAGAGCTTCTTGAAAGTGGCTTGGGTTGCAAATGATCTTATTAGGGTTTTCTAGTTTTCATATGATGGATTAGCGATTTTGAATGTGTCTAGAGATCTAGAGCTTCTTGAAAACGGCTTAAGTTGCAAATGATTTTATTAGGTTTTTCTAGTTATCATATGACGCATTAGGGTTTTTGAATGTGTCTAGAGATCTAGAGCTTCTTGAGAGTTGCTTGTGTTGTAACTGATGTTATTAGGGTTTTCTAGTTTTCATATGATGGATTAGGGTTTTTAAATGTGTCTAGAGATCCAGAGCTTCTTGAAAGTGGCTTGAGTTGCAAATGATGCTATTAGGGTTTTCTAGTTTTCATATGATGGATTATGGTTTTTGAATGTGTCTAGATATCTAGAGCTTCTTGAGAGTGGATTGAGTTGCAAATAATCCTATTAGGGTTTTCTAGTTTTCATATGATGGATTAGGGTTTTTGAATGTGTCTAGAGATCTAGAGCTTCTTGAAAGTGGCTTGAGTTGCAAATAATGTTATTAGGGTTTTATAGTTTTCATATGATGGATTAGGGTTTTTGAACGTGTCTAGAGATCTAGAGCTTCTTGAGTGTGGCTTGAGTTGCAAATGATGTTGTTAGGGTTTTCTAGTTTTCATATGTGGATTAGGGTTTTTGAATGTGTCTAGAGATCTAGAGCTTCTTGAAAGTGGCTTGGGTTGCAAATGATCTTATTAGGGTTTTCTAGTTTTCATATGATGGATTAGGGATTTTGAATGTGTCTAGAGATCTACAGCTTCTTGAAAATGGCATGAGTTGCAAATGATTTTATTAGGGTTTTCTAGTTATCATATGACGGATTAGGGTTTTTGAATGTGTCTAGAGATCTAGAGCTTCTTGAAAGTGGCTTGAGTTGCAAATGATGTTATTAGGGTTTTCTAGTTTTCATATGATGAATAAGGGTTTTTGAATGTGTCTAGAGATGTAGAGCTTCTTGAGAGTGGCTTGAGTTTGAAATGATGTTGTTAGGGTTTTCTAGTTTTCATATGATGGATTAGGGTTTTTGAATGAGTCTAGAGATCTAGAGATTCTTGAAAGTGGCTTGGGTAGCAAATGATCTTATTAGGGTTTTCTAGTTTTCATATGATGGATTAGGATTTTTGAATGTGTCTAGAGATCTAGAGCTTCTTGAAAGTGGCTTGGGTTGCAAATGATCTTATTAGGGTTTTCTAGTTTTCATATGATGGATTAGCGATTTTGAATGTGTCTAGAGATCTAGAGCTACTTGAAAACGGCTTAAGTTGCAAATGATTTTATTAGGGTTTTCTAGTTATCATATGACGCATTAGGGTTTTTGAATGTGTCTAGAGATCTAGAGCTTCTTGAGAGTTGCTTGTGTTGTAACTGATGTTATTAGGGTTTTCTAGTTTTCATATGATGGATTAGGGTTTTTAAATGTGTCTAGAGATTCAGAGCTTCTTGAAAGTGGCTTGAGTTGCAAATGATGCTATTAGGGTTTTCTAGTTTTCATATGATGGATTATGGTTTTTTGAATGTGTCTAGATATCTAGAGCTTCTTGAGAGTGGATTGAGTTGCAAATAATGTTATTAGGGTTTTCTAGTTTTAATATGATGGATTAGGGTTTTTGAATGTGTCTAGAGATCTAGAGCTTCTTGAAAGTGGCTTGCAAATAATGTTATTAGGGTTTTATAGTTTTCATATGATGGATTAGGGTTTTTGAACGTGTCTAGAGATCTAGAGCTTCTTGAGTGTGGCTTGAGTTGCAAATGATGTTGTTAGGGTTTTCTAGTTTTCATATGATGGATTAGGGTTTTTGAATGTGTCTAGAGATCTAGAGCTTCTTGAAAGTGGCTTGGGTTGCAAATGATCTTATTAGGGTTTTCTAGTTTTCATATGATGGATTAGGGTTTTCGAATGTGTCTAGAGATCTAGAGCTTCTTGAAAGTGTCTTGAGTTGCAAATAATGTTATTAGGGTTTTATAGTTTTCATATGATGGATTAGGGTTTTTGGACGTGCCTAGAGATCTAGAGCTTATTGAGTGTGGCTTGAGTTGCAAATGATGTTGTTAGGGTTTTCTAATTTTCATATGTGGATTAGGGTTTTTGAATGTGTCTAGAGATCTAGAGCTTCTTGAAAGTGGCTTGGGTTGCAAATGATCTTATTAGGGTTTTCTAGTTTTCATATGATGGATTAGGGATTTTGAATGTGTCTAGACATCTACAGCTTCTTGAAAATGGCATGAGTTGCAAATGATTTTATTAGGGTTTTCTAGTTATCATATGACGGATTAGGGTTTTTGAATGTGTCTAGAGATCTAGAGATTCTTAAGAGTGGCTTGAGTTGCAAATGATGTTGTTAGGGTTTTCTAGTTTTCATATGATGGATTACGGTTTTTGAATGAGTCTAGAGATCTAGAGCTTCTTGAAAGCGGCTTGGGTAGCAAATGATCTTATTAGGGTTTTCTAGTTTTCATATGATGGATTACGGTTTTTGAATGTGTCTAGTGATCTAGAGCTTCTTGAAAGTGGCTTGAGATGCAAATGATGTTATTAGGGTTTTCTAGTTTTCATATGATGGATTAGGGTTTTTGAATGTGTCTAGAGATCTAGAGCTTCTTGAGAGTGGCTTGAGTTGCAAATGATGTTGTTAGGGTTTTCTAGTTTTCATATGATGGATTAGGGTTTTTGAATGAGTCTAGAGATCTAGAGCTTCTTGAAAGTGGCTTAGGTAGCAAATGATCTTATTAGGGTTTTCTAGTTTTCATATGATGGATTAGGGTTTTTGAATGTGTCTAGAGATCTAGAGCTTCTTGAAAGTGGCTTGAGTTGCAAATGATTTTATTAGGGTTTTCTAGTTATCATATGACGGATTAGGGTTTTTGAATGTGTCTAGAGATTTAGAGCTTCTTGAGAGTTGCTTGTGTTGTAACTGATGTTATTAGGGTTTTCTAGTTTTCATATGATGGATTAGGGTTTTTAAATGTGTCAAATGATGCTATTAGGGTTTTCTAGTTTTCATATGATGGATTATGGTTTTTGAATGTGTCTAGATATCTAGAGCTTCTTGAGAGTGGATTGAGTTGCAAATAATGTTATTAGGGTTTTCTAGTTTTCATATGATGGATTAGGGTTTTTGAATGTGTCTAGAGATCTAGAGCTTCTTGAAAGTGGCTTGAGTTGAAAATAATGTTATTAGGGTTTTATAGTTTTCATATGATGGATTAGGGTTTTTAAATGTGTCTAGAGATCTAGAGCTTCTTGAGTGTGGCTTGATTTGCAAATGATGTTGTTAGGGTTTTCTAGTTTTCATATGATGGATTAGGGTTTTTGAATGTGTCTAGAGATCTAGATCTTCTTGAAAGTGGATTGGGTTGCAAATGATCTTATTAGGGTTTTCTAGTTTTCATATGATGGATTAGCGATTTTGAATGTGTCTAGAGATCTAGAGCTTCTTGAAAATGGCTTAATTTGCAAATGATTTTATTAGGGTTTTCTAGTTATCATATGACGCATTAGGGTTTTTGAATGTGTCTAGAGATCTAGAGCTTCTTGAGAGTTGCTTGTGTTGCAACTGATGTTATTAGGGTTTTCTAGTTTTCATATGATGGATTAGGGTTTTTAAATGTGTCTAGAGATCCAGAGCATCTTGAAAGTGGCTTGAGTTGCAAATGATGCTATTAGGGTTTTCTAGTTTTCATATGATGGATTATGGTTTTTTGAATGTGTCTAGATATCTAGAGCTTCTTGAGATTGCTTGCAAATAATGTT
The DNA here is from genome assembly GCA_023525715.1 of Cichorium intybus. NCBI lineage: Eukaryota > Viridiplantae > Streptophyta > Magnoliopsida > Asterales > Asteraceae > Cichorium > Cichorium intybus. The sequence goes on along the minus strand of CM042017.1, from coordinate 64,564,139 downwards.
ATTAGGGTTTTATAGTTTTCATATGATGGATTAGGGTTTTTGAACGTGTCTAGAGATCTAGAGCTTCTTGAGTGTGGCTTGAGTTGCAAATGATGTTGTTAGGGTTTTCTAGTTTTCATATGATGGATTAGGGTTTTTGAATGTGTCTAGAGATCTAGAGCTTCTTGAAAGTGGCTTGGGTTGCAAATGATCTTATTAGGGTTTTCTAGTTTTCATATGATAGATTAGGGATTTTGAATGTGTCTAGAGATCTAGAGCTTCTTGAAAGTGGCTTGAGTTGCAATTGATGCTATTAGGGTTTTCTAGTTTTCATACGATGGATTATGGTTTTTGAATGTGTCTAGATATCTAGAGCTTCTTGAGAGTTGATTGAGTTGCAAATGATGTTATTAGGGTTTTCTAGTTTTCATATGATAGATTAGGGTTTTTGAATGTGTCTAGAGATCTAGAGAACTTCTTGAAAGTGGCTTGAGTTGCAAATGATGTTATTAGGGTTTTCTAGTTTTCATATGATGAATAAGGGTTTTGAATGTGTCTAGAGATCTAGAGCTTCTTGAGAGTGGCTTGAGTTGGAAATGATGTTATTAGGGTTTTCTAGTTTTCATATGATGGATTACGGTTTTTGAATGTGTCTAGTGATCTAGAGCTTCTTGAAAGTGGCTTGAAATGCAAATGATGTTATTAGGGTTTTCTAGTTTTCATATGATGGATTAGGGTTTTTGAATGTGTCTAGAGATCTAGAGCTTCTTGAGAGTGGCTTGAGTTGCAAATGATGTTGTCAGGGTTTTCTAGTTTTCATATGATGGATTAGGGTTTTTGAATGAGTCTAAAGATCTAGAGATTCTTGAAAGTGGCTTGGGTAGCAAATGATCTTATTAGGGTTTCCTAGTTTTCATATGATGGATTAGGGTTTTGGAGTGTGTCTAGAGATCTAGAGCTTCTTGAAAGTGGCTTGGGTTGCAAATGATCTTATTAGGGTTTTCTAGTTTTCATATGATGGATTAGCGATTTTGAAAACGGCTTAAGTTGCAAATGATTTTATTAGGTTTTTATAGTTATCATATGACGCATTAGGGTTTTTGAATGTGTCTAGAGATCTAGAGCTTCTTGAGAGTTGCTTGTGTTGTAACTCATGTTATTAGGGTTTTCTAGTTTTCATATGATGGATTAGGGTTTTTAAATGTGTCTAGAGATCCAGAGCTTCTTGAAAGTGGCTTGAGTTGCAAATGATGCTATTAGGGTTTTCTAGTTTTCATATGATGGATTATGGTTTTTGAATGTGTCTAGATATCTAGAGCTTCTTGAGAGTGGATTGAGTTGCAAATAATGTTATTAGGGTTCTCTAGTTTTCATATGATGGATTAGGGTTTTTGAATGTGTCTAGAGATCTAGAGCTTCTTGAAAGTGGCTTGAGTTGCAAATAACGTTATTAGGGTTTTATAGTTTTCATATGATGGATTAGGGTTTTTGAACGTGTCTAGAGATCTAGAGCTTCTTGAGTGTGGCTTGAGTTGCAAATGATGTTGTTAGGGTTTTCTAGTTTTCATATGTGGATAAGGGTTTTTGAATGTGTCTAGAGATCTAGAGCTTCTTGAAAGTGGCTTGGGTTGCAAATGATCTTATTAGGGTTTTCTAGTTTTCATATGATGGATTATGGATTTTGAATGTGTCTAGAGATCTAGAGCTTCTTTAAAATGGCTTGAGTTGCAAATGATTTTATTAGGGTTTTCTAGTTATCATATGACGGATTAGGGTTTTTGAATGTGTCTAGAGATCTAGAGCTTCTTGAAAGTGGCTTGAGTTGCAAATGATGTTATTAGGGTTTTCTAGTTTTCATATGATGAATAAGGGTTTTTGAATGTGTCTAGAGATCTAGAGCTTCTTGAGAGTGGCTTGAGTTGGAAATGATGTTATTAGGGTTTTCTAGTTTTCATATGATGGACTACGGTTTTTGAATGTGTCTAGTGATCTAGAGCTTCTTGAGAGTGGCTTGAGATGCAAATGATGTTATTAGGGTTTTCTAGTTTTCATATGATGCATTAGGGTTTTTGAATGTGTCTAGAGATCTAGAGATTCTAGAGAGTGACTTGAGTTGCAAATGATGTTGTTAAGGTTTTCTAGTTTTCATATGATGGATTACGGTTTTTGAATGAGTCTAGAGATCTAGTGCTTCTTGAAAGTGGCTTGGGTAGCAAATGATCTTATTAGGGTTTTCTAGTTTTCATATGATGGATTACGGTTTATTAATGTGTCTAGTGATCTAGAGCTTCTTGAAAGTGGCTTGAGATGCAAATGATGTTATTAGGGTTTTCTAGTTTTCATATGATGGATTATGGTTTTTTGAATGTGTCTAGATATCTAGAGCTTCTTGAGAGTGGATTGAGTTGCAAATAATGTTATTAGGGTTTTCTAGTTTTCATATGATGGATTAGGGTTTTTGAATGTGTCTAGATATCTAGAGCTTCTTGAAAGTGGCTTGCAAATAATGTTATTAGGGTTTTATAGTTTTCATATGATGGATTAGGGTTTTTGAATGTGTCTAGAGATCTAGAGCTTCTTGAGTGTGGCTTGAGTTGCAAATGATGTTATTAGGGTTTTCTAGTTATCATATGACGGATTAGGGTTTTTGAATGTGTCTAGAGATTTAGAGCTTCTTGAGAGTTGCTTGTGTTGTAACTGATATTATTAGGGTTTTCTAGTTTTCATATGATGGATTAGGGTTTTTAAATGTGTCTAGAGATCTAGAGCTTCTTGAAAGTGGCTTGAGTTGCAATTGATGCTATTAGGGTTTTCTAGTTTTCATATGATGGATTATGGTTTTTGAATGTGTCTAGATATCTAGAGCTTCTTGAGAGTTGATTGAGTTGCAAATGATGTTATTAGGGTTTACTAGTTTTCATATGATAGATTAGGGTTTTTGAATATGTCTAGAGATCTAGAGAACTTCTTGAAAGTGGCTTGAGTTGCAAATGATGTTATTAGGGTTTTCTAGTTTTCATATGATGAATAAGGGTTTTGAATGTGTCTAGAGATCTAGAGCTTCTTGAGAGTGGCTTGAGTTGGAAATGATGTTATTAGGGTTTTCTAGTTTTCATATGATGGATTACGGTTTTTGAATGTGTCTAGTGATCTAGAGCTTCTTGAAAGTGGCTTGAAATGCAAATGATGTTATTAGGGTTTTCTAGTTTTCATATGATGGATTAGGGTTTTTGAATGTGTCTAGAGATCTAGAGCTTCTTGAGAGTGGCTTGAGTTGCAAATGATGTTGTCAGGGTTTTCTAGTTTTCATCTGATGGATTAGGGTTTTTGAATGAGTCTAAAGATCTAGAGATTCTTGAAAGTGGCTTGGGTAGCAAATGATCTTATTAGGGTTTCCTAGTTTACATATGATGGATTAGGGTTTTTGAGTGTGTCTAGAGATCTAGAGCTTCTTGAAAGTGGCTTGGGTTGCAAATGATCTTATTAGGGTTTTCTAGTTTTCATATGATGGATTACGGTTTTTTAATGTGTCTAGTGATCTAGAGCTTCTTGAAAGTGGCTTGAGATGCAAATGATGTTATTAGGGTTTTCTAGTTTTCATATGATGGATTATGGTTTTTTGAATGTGTCTAGATATCTAGAGCTTCTTGAGAGTGGATTGAGTTGCAAATAATGTTATTAGGGTTTTCTAGTTTTCATATGATGGATTAGGGTTTTTGAATGTGTCTAGATATCTAGAGCTTCTTGAAAGTGGCTTGCAAATAATGTTATTAGGGTTTTATAGTTTTCATATGATGGATTAGGGTTTTTGAATGTGTCTAGAGATCTAGAGCTTCTTGAGTGTGGCTTGAGTTGCAAATGATGTTATTAGGGTTTTCTAGTTATCATATGACGGATTAGGGTTTTTGAATGTGTCTAGAGATTTAGAGCTTCTTGAGAGTTGCTTGTGTTGTAACTGATATTATTAGGGTTTTCTAGTTTTCATATGATGGATTAGGGTTTTTAAATGTGTCTAGAGATCTAGAGCTTCTTGAAAGTGGCTTGAGTTCCAATTGATGCTATTAGGGTTTTCTAGTTTTCATATGATGGATTATGGTTTTTGAATGTGTCTAGATATCTAGAGCTTCTTGAGAGTTGATTGAGTTGCAAATGATGTTATTAGGGTTTACTAGTTTTCATATGATAGATTAGGGTTTTTGAATGTGTCTAGAGATCTAGAGAACTTCTTGAAAGTGGCTTGAGTTGCAAATGATGTTATTAGGGTTTTCTAGTTTTCATATGATGAATAAGGGTTTTGAATGTGTCTAGAGATCTAGAGCTTCTTGAGAGTGGCTTGAGTTGGAAATGATGTTATTAGGGTTTTCTAGTTTTCATATGATGGATTACGGTTTTTGAATGTGTCTAGTGATCTAGAGCTTCTTGAAAGTGGCTTGAAATGCAAATGATGTTATTAGGGTTTTCTAGTTTTCATATGATAGATTAGGGTTTTTGAATGTGTCTAGAGATCTAGAGCTTCTTGAGAGTGGCTTGAGTTGCAAATGATGTTGTCAGGGTTTTCTAGTTTTCATCTGATGGATTAGGGTTTTTGAATGAGTCTAAAGATCTAGAGATTCTTGAAAGTGGCTTGGGTAGCAAATGATCTTATTAGGGTTTCCTAGTTTACATATGATGGATTAGGGTTTTTGAGTGTGTCTAGAGATCTAGAGCTTCTTGAAAGTGGCTTGGGTTGCAAATGATCTTATTAGGGTTTTCTAGTTTTCATATGATGGATTAGCGATTTTGAAAACGGCTTAAGTTGCAAATGATCTTATTAGGGTTTTCTAGTTTTCATATGATGGATTACGGTTTTTTAATGTGTCTAGTGATCTAGAGCTTCTTGAAAGTGGCTTGAGATGCAAATGATGTTATTAGGGTTTTCTAGTTTTCATATGATGGATTATGGTTTTTTGAATGTGTCTAGATATCTAGAGCTTCTTGAGAGTGGATTGAGTTGCAAATAATGTTATTAGGGTTTTCTAGTTTTCATATGATGGATTAGGGTTTTTGAATGTGTCTAGATATCTAGAGCTTCTTGAAAGTGGCTTGCAAATAATGTTATTAGGGTTTTATAGTTTTCATATGATGGATTAGGGTTTTTGAATGTGTCTAGAGATCTAGAGCTTCTTGAGTGTGGCTTGAGTTGCAAATGATGTTATTAGGGTTTTCTAGTTATCATATGACGGATTAGGGTTTTTGAATGTGTCTAGAGATTTAGAGCTTCTTGAGAGTTGCTTGTGTTGTAACTGATATTATTAGGGTTTTCTAGTTTTCATATGATGGATTAGGGTTTTTAAATGTGTCTAGAGATCTAGAGCTTCTTGAAAGTGGCTTGAGTTCCAATTGATGCTATTAGGGTTTTCTAGTTTTCATATGATGGATTATGGTTTTTGAATGTGTCTAGATATCTAGAGCTTCTTGAGAGTTGATTGAGTTGCAAATGATGTTATTAGGGTTTACTAGTTTTCATATGATAGATTAGGGTTTTTGAATGTGTCTAGAGATCTAGAGAACTTCTTGAAAGTGGCTTGAGTTGCAAATGATGTTATTAGGGTTTTCTAGTTTTCATATGATGAATAAGGGTTTTGAATGTGTCTAGAGATCTAGAGCTTCTTGAGAGTGGCTTGAGTTGGAAATGATGTTATTAGGGTTTTCTAGTTTTCATATGATGGATTACGGTTTTTGAATGTGTCTAGTGATCTAGAGCTTCTTGAAAGTGGCTTGAAATGCAAATGATGTTATTAGGGTTTTCTAGTTTTCATATGATGGATTAGGGTTTTTGAATGTGTCTAGAGATCTAGAGCTTCTTGAGAGTGGCTTGAGTTGCAAATGATGTTGTCAGGGTTTTCTAGTTTTCATCTGATGGATTAGGGTTTTTGAATGAGTCTAAAGATCTAGAGATTCTTGAAAGTGGCTTGGGTAGCAAATGATCTTATTAGGGTTTCCTAGTTTACATATGATGGATTAGGGTTTTTGAGTGTGTCTAGAGATCTAGAGCTTCTTGAAAGTGGCTTGGGTTGCAAATGATCTTATTAGGGTTTTCTAGTTTTCATATGATGGATTAGCGATTTTGAAAACGGCTTAAGTTGCAAATGATTTTATTAGGTTTTTCTAGTTATCATATGACGCATTAGGGTTTTTGAATGTGTCTAGAGATCAAGAGCTTCTTGAGAGTTGCTTGTGTTGTAACTCATGTTATTAGGGTTTTCTAGTTTTCATATGATGGATTAGGGTTTTTAAATGTGTCTAGAGATCCAGAGCTTCTTGAAAGTGGCTTGAGTTGCAAATGATGCTATTAGGGTTTTCTAATTTTCATATGATGGATTATGGTTTTTGAATGTGTCAAGATATCTAGAGCTTCTTGAGAGTGGATTGAGTTGCAAATAATGTTATTAGGGTTTTATAGTTTTCATATGATGGATTAGGGTTTTTGAATGTGTCTAGAGATCTAGAGCTTCTTGAGTGTGGCTTGAGTTGCAAATAACGTTATTAGGGTTTTCTAGTTATCATATGACGGATTAGGGTTTTTGAACGTGTCTAGAGATCTAGAGCTTCTTGAGTGTGGCTTGAGTTGCAAATGATGTTGTTAGGGTTTTCTAGTTTTCATATGTGGATAAGGTTTTTTGAATGTGTCTAGAGATCTAGAGCTTCTTGAAAGTGGCTTGGGTTGCAAATGATCTTATGAGGGTTTTCTAGTTTTCATATGATGGATTAGGGATTTTGAATGTGTCTAGAGATCTAGAGCTTCTTTAAAATGGCTTGAGTTGCAAATGATTTTATTAGGGTTTTCTAGTTATCATATGACGGATTAGGGTTTTTGAATGTGTCTAGAGATCTAGAGCTTCTTGAAAGTGGCTTGAGTTGCAAATGATGTTATTAGGGTTTTCTAGTTTTCATATGATGAATAAGGGTTTTGAATGTGTCTAGAGATCTAGAGCTTCTTGAGAGTGGCTTGAGTTGGAAATGATGTTATTAGGGTTTTCTAGTTTTCATATGATGGATTACGGTTTTTGAATGTGTCTAGTGATCTAGAGCTTCTTGAAAGTGGCTTGAAATGCAAATGATGTTATTAGGGTTTTCTAGTTTTCATATGATGGATTAGGGTTTTTGAATGTGTCTAGAGATCTAGAGCTTCTTGAGAGTGGCTTGAGTTGCAAATGATGTTGTCAGGGTTTTCTAGTTTTCATCTGATGGATTAGGGTTTTTGAATGAGTCTAAAGATCTAGAGATTCTTGAAAGTGGCTTGGGTAGCAAATGATCTTATTAGGGTTTCCTAGTTTACATATGATGGATTAGGGTTTTTGAGTGTGTCTAGAGATCTAGAGCTTCTTGAAAGTGGCTTGGGTTGCAAATGATCTTATTAGGGTTTTCTAGTTTTCATATGATGGATTACGGTTTTTTAATGTGTCTAGTGATCTAGAGCTTCTTGAAAGTGGCTTGAGATGCAAATGATGTTATTAGGGTTTTCTAGTTTTCATATGATGGATTATGGTTTTTTGAATTTGTCTAGATATCTAGAGCTTCTTGAGAGTGGATTGAGTTGCAAATAATGTTATTAGGGTTTTCTAGTTTTCATATGATGGATTAGGGTTTTTGAATGTGTCTAGATATCTAGAGCTTCTTGAAAGTGGCTTGCAAATAATGTTATTAGGGTTTTATAGTTTTCATATGATGGATTAGGGTTTTTGAATGTGTCTAGAGATCTAGAGCTTCTTGAGTGTGGCTTGAGTTGCAAATGATGTTATTAGGGTTTTCTAGTTATCATATGACGGATTAGGGTTTTTGAATGTGTCTAGAGATTTAGAGCTTCTTGAGAGTTGCTTGTGTTGTAACTGATATTATTAGGGTTTTCTAGTTTTCATATGATGGATTAGGGTTTTTAAATGTGTCTAGAGATCTAGAGCTTCTTGAAAGTGGCTTGAGTTCCAATTGATGCTATTAGGGTTTTCTAGTTTTCATATGATGGATTATGGTTTTTGAATGTGTCTAGATATCTAGAGCTTCTTGAGAGTTGATTGAGTTGCAAATGATGTTATTAGGGTTTACTAGTTTTCATATGATAGATTAGGGTTTTTGAATGTGTCTAGAGATCTAGAGAACTTCTTGAAAGTGGCTTGAGTTGCAAATGATGTTATTAGGGTTTTCTAGTTTTCATATGATGAATAAGGGTTTTGAATGTGTCTAGAGATCTAGAGCTTCTTGAGAGTGGCTTGAGTTGGAAATGATGTTATTAGGGTTTTCTAGTTTTCATATGATGGATTACGGTTTTTGAATGTGTCTAGTGATCTAGAGCTTCTTGAAAGTGGCTTGAAATGCAAATGATGTTATTAGGGTTTTCTAGTTTTCATATGATGGATTAGGGTTTTTGAATGTGTCTAGAGATCTAGAGCTTCTTGAGAGTGGCTTGAGTTGCAAATGATGTTGTCAGGGTTTTCTAGTTTTCATCTGATGGATTAGGGTTTTTGAATGAGTCTAAAGATCTAGAGATTCTTGAAAGTGGCTTGGGTAGCAAATGATCTTATTAGGGTTTCCTAGTTTACATATGATGGATTAGGGTTTTTGAGTGTGTCTAGAGATCTAGAGCTTCTTGAAAGTGGCTTGGGTTGCAAATGATCTTATTAGGGTTTTCTAGTTTTCATATGATGGATTAGCGATTTTGAAAACGGCTTAAGTTGCAAATGATTTTATTAGGTTTTTCTAGTTATCATATGACGCATTAGGGTTTTTGAATGTGTCTAGAGATCAAGAGCTTCTTGAGAGTTGCTTGTGTTGTAACTCATGTTATTAGGGTTTTCTAGTTTTCATATGATGGATTAGGGTTTTTAAATGTGTCTAGAGATCCAGAGCTTCTTGAAAGTGGCTTGAGTTGCAAATGATGCTATTAGGGTTTTCTAATTTTCATATGATGGATTATGGTTTTTGAATGTGTCTAGATATCTAGAGCTTCTTGAGAGTGGATTGAGTTGCAAATAATGTTATTAGGGTTTTATAGTTTTCATATGATGGATTAGGGTTTTTGAATGTGTCTAGAGATCTAGAGCTTCTTGAGTGTGGCTTGAGTTGCAAATAACGTTATTAGGGTTTTCTAGTTATCATATGACAGATTAGGGTTTTTGAACGTGTCTAGAGATCTAGAGCTTCTTGAGTGTGGCTTGAGTTGCAAATGATGTTGTTAGGGTTTTCTAGTTTTCATATGTGGATAAGGGTTTTTGAATGTGTCTAGAGATCTAGAGCTTCTTGAAAGTGGCTTGGGTTGCAAATGATCTTATGAGGGTTTTCTAGTTTTCATATGATGGATTAGGGATTTTGAATGTGTCTAGAGATCTAGAGCTTCTTTAAAATGGCTTGAGTTGCAAATGATTTTATTAGGGTTTTCTAGTTATCATATGACGGATTAGGGTTTTTGAATGTGTCTAGAGATCTAGAGCTTCTTGAAAGTGGCTTGAGTTGCAAATGATGTTATTAGGGTTTTCTAGTTTTCATATGATGAATAAGGGTTTTGAATGTGTCTAGAGATCTAGAGCTTCTTGAGAGTGGCTTGAGTTGGAAATGATGTTATTAGGGTTTTCTAGTTTTCATATGATGGATTACGGTTTTTGAATGTGTCTAGTGATCTAGAGCTTCTTGAAAGTGGCTTGAAATGCAAATGATGTTATTAGGGTTTTCTAGTTTTCATATGATGGATTAGGGTTTTTGAATGTGTCTAGAGATCTAGAGCTTCTTGAGAGTGGCTTGAGTTGCAAATGATGTTGTCAGGGTTTTCTAGTTTTCATCTGATGGATTAGGGTTTTTGAATGAGTCTAAAGATCTAGAGATTCTTGAAAGTGGCTTGGGTAGCAAATGATCTTATTAGGGTTTTCCTAGTTTACATATGATGGATTAGGGTTTTCGAGTGTGTCTAGAGATCTAGAGCTTCTTGAAAGTGGCTTGGGTTGCAAATGATCTTATTAGGGTTTTCTAGTTTTCATATGATGGATTAGCGATTTTGAAAACGGCTTAAGTTGCAAATGATTTTATTAGGTTTTTCTAGTTATCATATGACGCATTAGGGTTTTTGAATGTGTCTAGAGATCTAGAGCTTCTTGAGAGTTGCTTGTGTTGTAACTCATGTTATTAGGGTTTTCTAGTTTTCATATGATGGGTTAGGGTTTTTAAATGTGTCTAGAGATCCAGAGCTTCTTGAAAGTGGCTTGAGTTGCAAATGATGCTATTAGGGTTTTCTAATTTTCATATGATGGATTATGGTTTTTGAATGTGTCTAGATATCTAGAGCTTCTTGAGAGTGGATTGAGTTGCAAATAATGTTATTAGGGTTTTCTAGTTTTCATATGATGGATTAGGGTTTTTGAATGTGTCTAGAGATCTAGAGCTTCTTGAAAGTGGCTTGAGTTGCAAATAACGTTATTAGGGTTTTATAGTTTTCATATGATGGATTAGGGTTTTTGAACGTGTCTAGAGATCTAGAGCTTCTTGAGTGTGGCTTGAGTTGCAAATGATGTTGTTAGGGTTTTCTAGTTTTCATATGCGGATAAGGGTTTTTGAATGTGTCTAGAGATCTAGAGCTTCTTGAAAGTGGCTTGGGTTGCAAATGATCTTATTAGGGTTTTCTAGTTTTCATATGATGGATTAGGGATTTTGAATGTGTCTAGAGATCTAGAGCTTCTTTAAAATGGCTTGAGTTGCAAATGATTTTATTAGGGTTTTCTAGTTATCATATGACGGATTAGGGTTTTTGAATGTGTCTAGAGATCTAGAGCTTCTTGAAAGTGGCTTGAGTTGCAAATGATGTTATTAGGGTTTTCTAGTTTTCATATGATGAATAAGGGTTTTTGAATGTGTCTAGAGATCTAGAGCTTCTTGAGAGTGGCTTGAGTTGGAAATGATGTTATTAGGGTTTTCTAGTTTTCATATGATGGATTACGGTTTTTGAATGTGTCTAGTGATCTAGAGCTTCTTGAGAGTGGCTTGAGATGAAAATGATGTTATTAGGGTTTTCTAGTTTTCATATGATGCATTAGGGTTTTTGAATGTGTCTAGAGATCTAGAGATTCTAGAGAGTGGCTTGAGTTGCAAATGATGTTGTTAGGGTTTTCTAGTTTTCATATGATGGATTACGGTTTTTTAATGTGTCTAGTGATCTAGAGCTTCTTGAAAGTGGCTTGAGATGCAAATGATGTTATTAGGGTTTTCTAGTTTTCATATGATGGATTAGGGTTTTTGAATGTGTCTAGAGATCTAGAGCTTCTTGAGAGTGGCTTGGGTAGCAAATGATCTTATTAGGGTTTTCTAGTTTTCATATGATGGATTAGGGTTTTTGAATGTGTCTAGAGAGCTAGAGCTTTTTGAAAGTGGCTTGAGTTGCAAATGATTTTATTAGGGTTTTTTAGTTATCATATAACGGATTAGGGTTTTTGAATGTGTCTAGAGATTTAGAGCTTCTTGAGAGTTGCTTGTGTTGTAACTGATGTTATTAGGGTTTTCTAGTTTTCATATGATGGATTATGGTTTTTGAATGTGTCTAGATATCTAGAGCTTCTTGAGAGTGGATTGAGTTGCAAATAATGTTATTAGGGTTTTCTAGTTTTCATATGATGGATTAGGGTTTTTGAATGTGTCTAGAGATCTAGAGCTTCTTGAAGGTGGCTTGAGTTGCAAATAATGTTATTAGGGTTTTATAGTTTTCATATGATGGATTAGGGTTTTTAAATGTGTCTAGAGATCTAGAGCTTCTTGAGTGTGGCTTGATTTGCAAATGATGTTGTTAGGGTTTTCTAGTTTTCATATGATGGATTAGGGTTTTTGAATGTGTCTACAGATCTAGAGCTTCTTGAAAGTGGCTTGGGTTGCAAATGATCTTATTAGGGTTTTCTAGTTTTCTTATGATGGATTAGGGATTTTGAATGTGTCTAGAGATCTAGAGCTTCTTGAAAATGGCTTGAGTTGCATATGATTTTATTAAGGTTTTCTAGTTATCATATGACGGATTAGGGTTTTTGAATGTGTCTAGAGATCTAGATCTTCTTGAGAGTTGCTTGTGTTGTAACTGATGTTATTAGGGTTTTCTAGTTTTCATATGATGGATTAGGGTTTTTAAATGAGTCTAGAGATCTAGAGCTTCTTGAAAGTGGCTTGGGTAGCATATGATCTTATTAGGGTTTTCTAGTTTTCATATGATGGATTAGGGTTTTTGAATGTGTCTAGAGATCTAGAGCTTTTTGAAAGTGGCTTGAGTTGCAAATGATTTTATTAGGGTTTTCTAGTTATCATATGACAGATTAGGGTTTTTGAATGTGTCTAGAGATTTAGAGCTTCTTGAGAGTTGCTTGTGTTGTAACTGATGTTATTAGGGTTTTCTAGTTTTCATATGATGGATTATGGTTTTTGAATGTTTCTAGATATCTAGAGCTTCTTGAGAGTGGATTGAGTTGCAAATAATGTTATTAGGGTTTTCTAGTTTTCATATGATGGATTAGGGTTTTTGAATGTGTCTAGAGATCTAGAGCTTCTTGAAAGTGGCTTGAGTTGCAAATAATGTTATTAGGGTTTTATAGTTTTCATATGATGGATTAGGGTTTTTAAATGTGTCTAGAGATCTAGAGCTTCTTGAGTGTGGCTTGATTTGCAAATGATGTTGTTAGGGTTTTCTAGTTTTCATATGATGGATTAGGGTTTTTGAATATGTCTAGAGATCTAGAGCTTCTTGAAAGTGGCTTGGGTTGCAAATGATCTTATTAGGGTTTTCTAGTTTTATTATGATGGATTAGGGATTTTGAATGTGTCTAGAGATCTAGAGTTTCTTGAAAATGGCTTGAGTTGCAAATGATTTTATTAAGGTTTTCTAGTTATCATATGACGGATTAGGGTTTTTGAAAGTGTCTAGAGATCTAGAGCTTCTTGAGAGTTGCTTGTGTTGTAACTGATGTTATTAGGGTTTTCTAGTTTTCATATGATGGATTAGGGTTTTTAAATGTGTCTAGAGATCTAGAGCTTCTTGAAAGTGGCTTGAGTTGCAATTGATGCTATTAGGGTTTTCTAGTTTTTTTTTTTGGGTAAAGAGGACGGTACCTCTGGAAAATTTTATTAATAAAAAGAATAAATACAATAAGAGGTTGGGGACTCCCCACCAAAGGAAAAAACAGAAAATCCATCGGGACATGCCCCAATGGACAACAAAGGTAAACTAGGAATCAAAAACAATACATGGAAATAGAAACATAACAATAACATAAAGGAACACAACCTGCAAAAAAAAACCATACAAGCAGAGAAGAAAAGAAGCAAAAGGAGGTTTGTTAAGTGATGGTCCATATCCTTTTAGCCAAATTAACATTAGGGCAAGGTTTCATAGAAAGACTCATCAGTCTACAGCGTATATCATCCTTAATACTATTCACCACAGCATGATAGGATCTTATAGTTTATTTGATAATTCGAAAATTTCTTTCCTGCCAAATGTGGTAAACTGCTCCAGCAAGCACAAGTCTTCTAATGATGGACCAAATGGTCTTAATCTTAGACGCGGTTTTGAGTTGATTAATGATATCGGACCAGCTATCAGTGGGAACGGAGAGATTCATGACATGTTGAAGATCATGCCAAACCATAGAAGGGAAAGAACACTCGAAGAAAAGATGGGAAAGGGAATCAGGACAATCCCCGCAGAAGGCACAAATGATATTGGAGTTAGTATCCCAGATTTTTATTTTATCATGAGTTTTAAGACGATTTTTAAGAGCAACCTAAAGAATGAATGCATGTCTAGGGATATTCTAGGAGAACCAAACCAGATGATACCAATCAACAGTCTGGTCATAGGGCCGAATAGACTGCCAAACGGAACACACAGAAAAATCAGAAAGATTACCATCACTAGATCTCCATTTGAGTTTATCTGGAACAGATGGGGATAGAGAAGGAGGGTTTTGAGGAAGAAGATTAGGATGGGAGTCCCTCCATTGACCAGGCCAAACCCAAGATCCGTTAATGACAAGGTCAGCAACCTTACTATCAGGATTGAATCCCGCAGCCCTGATGTCACGGGTAGAAATGAATTTAGAGAGGGGACCAGCAGGATGCCAGTTATCGAACCAAGCAGATGTAGAGGACCCATCACCAATCTGGGAAACAATATAGTCTATTATATTACTTCGCATATCGAGGATGTTTCTAGATCTCCATTTGACTTTACGTCGCATATCTAGTTTTCATATGATGGATTATGGTTTTTGAATGTGTCTAGATATCTAGAGCTTCTTGAGAGTGGATTGAGTTGCAAATGACGTTATTAGGGTTTTCTAGTTTTCATATGATGGATTAGGGTTTTTGAATGTGTCTAGGGATCTAGAGAGCTTCTTGAAAGTGGCTTGAGTTGCAAATGATGTTATTAGGGTTTTCTAGTTTTCATATGATGAATAAGGGTTTTTGAATGTGTCTAGAGATCTAGAGCTTCTTGAGAGTGGCTTGAGTTGGAAATGATGTTATTAGGGTTTTCTAGTTTTCATATGATGGATTACGGTTTTTGAATGTGTCTAGTGATCTAGAGCTTCTTGAAAGTGGCTTGAGATGCAAATGATGTTATTAGGGTTTTCTAGTTTTCATATGATGGATTAGGGTTTTTGAATGTGTCTAGAGATCTAGAGCTTCTTGAGAGTGGCTTGAGTTGCAAATGATGTTGTTAGGGTTTTCAAGTTTTCATATGATGGATTAGGGTTTTTGAATGAGTCTAGAGATCTAGATCTTCTTGAAAGTGGCTTGGGTAGCAAATGATCTTATTAGGGTTTTCTAGTTTTCATATGATGGATTAGGGTTTTTGAATGTGTCTAGAGATCTAGAGCTTCTTGAAAGTGGCTTGAGTTGCAAATGATTTTATTAGGGTTTTCTAGTTATCATATGACGGATTAGGGTTTTTGTATGTGTCTAGAGATCTAGAGCTTCTTGAGAGTTGCTTGTGTTGTAACTGATGTTATTAGGGTTTTCTAGTTTTCATATGATGGATTAGGGTTTTTAAATGTGTCTAGATATCTAGAGCTTCTTGAAAGTGGCTTGAGTTGCAAATGATGCTATTAGGGTTTTCTAGTTTTCATATGATGGATTATGGTTTTTGAATGTGTCTAGATATCTAGAGCTTCTTGAGAGTGGATTGAGTTGCAAATGATGTTATTAGGGTTTTCTGGTTTTCATCTGATGGATTCGGGTTTTTGAATGTGTCTAGAGATCTAGAGCTTCTTGAGAGTGGCTTGAGTTGCAAATGATGTTATTACGGTTTTCTAGTTTTCATATGATGGATTAGGTTTTTGAATATGTCTAGATATCTAGAGCTTCTTGAAAGTGGCTTGAGTTGCAAATGACGCTATTAGGGTTTTCTAGCTTTCATATGATGGATTATGGTTTTTGAATGTGTCTAGATATCTAGAGCTTCTTGAAAGTGACTTGAGTTGCAAATGATGTTATTATGGTTTTCTAGTTTTCATATGATGGATTAGGGTTTTTGAATGTGTCTAGAGATCTAGTGCTTCTTGAGAGTGGCTTGAGTTGCAAATGATGTTATTAGGGGTTTTCTAGTTTTCATATGATGGATTAGGGTTTTTGAATGTGTCTAGAGATCTAGAGCTTCTTGAGAGTTGCATGAGTTGTAACTGTTGTTACTAGGGTTTTCTAGTTTTCATATGATGGATTAGGGTTTTTAAATGTGTCTAGAGCTTTAGAGCTACATGAGAATGGCTTGAGTTGTAAATGATGTTATTAGGGTTTTCTAGTTTTCATATGATGGATTAGGGTTTTTGAATGTGTCTAGAGATCTAGAGCTTCTTGAAAGTATCTTCAGTTACAAATGATGTTATTAGGGTTTTGTAGTTTTTATATGATGGATTAGGGTTTTTGAATGTGTCTAGAGATCTAGAGCTTCTTGAGAGTGGCTTGAGTTTCAAATGATGTTATTAGGGTTTTCTAGTTTTCATATGATGGATTAGGGTTTTTGAATGTGTCTCGAGATCTAGAGCTTCTTGAAAGTGGCTTGAGTTGCAAATGATTTTATTAGGGTTTTCTAGTTATCATATGACGAATTAGGGTTTTTGAATGTGTCTAGAATCTAGAGCTTCTTGAGAGTTCCTTGTGTTGTAACAGATGTTATTAGGGTTTTCTAGTTTTTTTTTTTTTTTGGGTAAAGAGGACGGTACCTCTGGCAAATTTTATTAATAAAAAGAATAAATACAATAAGATGCTGGGGACTCCCCACCAAAGGAAAAAAACTTAAAATCCGTCGGGACAGGCCCCAAAGGACAACAAAGCTAAACTAGGAACCAAAAACAATACATGGGAACAAAAACATAACAAAAACTTAAACGAACATAAGCTGCAAAAGACAAACCATAAAAGCAGAGAAAAATAGAAGCAATAGGAGGTTTGTTAAGGGATGGTCCATATCCTTTTAGCCAAATTAACATTAGTGCACCGTTTCATAGAAAGACTCAACAGTGTACAGCGGATATCATCCTTAACACTATTAACAACTGCATGATAAGATCTTTTTGTTTTTTTGAAAATTCGTAAATTTCTTTCCTGCCAAATGTGGTAAACAGCTCCAGCAAGCACAAGTCTTTTAATGATGGACCAAATGGTCTTACTCTTAGACAGGGGCTTGAGTTGATTAATGATATCGGACCAGGTATTAGTGGGGACGGAGAGATTCATGAAATGTTGAAGATCATGCCAAACCATAGCGGGGAAAGAACACTTAAAGAAAAGATGTGAAAGTGAATCAGCACAATCCCCGCAGAAGGCACAAATTAGATTGGAATTAGTATCCCAGATTTTTATTTTATCATGAGTCTTAAGACGATTTTTAAGAGCAACCCATAGAATGAATGCATGTCTAGGGATATTCTAAGAGAACCAAACCAGATGATACCAATCAACAGGCTGTTCATAGGGGCGAATAGACTGCCAAACGAAACTAACTGAAAAGTCAGAAAGGTTACCGTCACTAGATCTCCATTGGAGTTTATCAGGAACGGATGGGGATAGAGAAGGAGGGTTTTGAGGAAGAAGATTAGGATGGAGGTTCCTCCATTGACCGGGCCGAACCCAAGATCCGTTTAGGACAAGGTCAGCAACCTTACTATCGGGATTGAATCCCGCTGCCCTGATGTGACGGGCAGACATGAATTTAGATAGAGGACCAGCAGGATACCAGTTATCGAACCAAGCGGATGTAGAGCGCCCATCACCAATCTGGGAAACAATAAATTCTCTAATCTTACTTCGCATATCAAGGATGTTTCGCCAAGCAAACCCTGAACCGTATTTTTTGGGGGCATCCCAAAAGTTACGGCCACAGAGACGGTAAGAATGGATCCACTTGACCCATAGGGAATCCTTCTTAGAGAGGAGTCTCCACACATCGGAAGCCATAAGGGCAACATTCCAAACAGCAATATTACGGATACCAAGGCCACCATGTTCCTTAGGGAGACATACAGTTTTCCAGGAAACTTTGGCTTTACCACGTTTCAAGTCACCATGGCACCAGAGCAAAGCCCTCATGAGTTTCTCAATATCTTTAGAAATAGAAGTAGGAAGAATAAAAACAGAAGCCCAATAGATTTGCATAGAAGAAAGAACAAAGAGAATGAGTTGGAGACGGCCAGCAAAGGAGAGAGTTTTGTTTTTCCAATCATTAATCCTACATTTGACTTTATCAACAAAGGCTTTACAGTCCTTGTGGGCAAGACGTGTGGTGATAAGAGGGATTCCTAGGTATTGGACAGGGAAAGATCCCTTAGGGAACCCAACCATACGTTCAATGGCAGCCCTATTTGTCTCACCAACATTGCAGTAAAAGGCTTCGCTTTTCTCAACATTAGGATGAAGCCCAGACACCCTAGAGAATTCAGCAAGGGAATCACATATGATGCTTACTGAAGATCTATCCCCATGAGAGAAGAGGAGAAGATCATCGGCAAAGCATAGATGGGTTATACTCTGTTCCTCACATTGACGGTGGAATTTAAAGGAATCGGATTCAGAAATTTTTCTCTTGATCATAAGGTTAAGCACCTCCATAACAAGAGTGAAGAGATAGGGAGAGAGGGGGTCACCTTGGCCAAGGCCCCGATTAGCGTCGAAAAAACCATGTATGTTACCATTGATACTCACTAAGTAAGCCGTAGTGGAAACACATGTCATGATCCAATCAATCATACGATCGGGGAAGCCAAATCCAAACAAGATGGTGCGTAGAAAATACCAGTCCACCGTGTCATAAGCTTTTTGAATATCCACTTTAAAAGCACATCTTGGAGGACCACGGTGGCGATAATAATCCTGCATGAGCTCGTGGACAAGAAGAACGTTGTCGGATATCAAACGGCCAGGGTTGAAAGCAGACTGGTTATCATCAACAAAACAAGAAAGATGGTTCTTGATACGTTCCGCAATAATCTTGCTGATACATTTGTAAACAACATTACAGCATGTGATTGGACGAAAATCAGTGACTTTGAAGGGGAGTCAACCTTAGGGATGAGAGCAAGAACGTTGTTGTTGAACGACTTAAGGAGTTTTACAGACGAAAAGAACTCCTTAACCGCCAAACAAACATCGGTACCCACAATATCCCAAGAAGACTTGAAGAACTTAGCCGAGAAGCCATCAAGTCCAGGGGCTTTATCATCATCCATTTGGAACATGACTCACCTAACCTCCTCTCATCCGTAACAGGAGTAAGCATGGCGGCAGACTGGATAGGGGAAATCCTATTAGAGAAAAGGGAACAAGGGTCACGAATAGGAATGGAGGGGTAGGCAGATCCTAAGAAATTTTGAAAGTGGGAGACAAAAAGGTTTGGAAGGTCATTCTCCGATATCCAGTTTCCATGAGCATCCTCGATAGAATCGATACGACTACGAGATAAGCGACTTCTAACCGATTTGTGGAAAAATCCAGAGTTTTTGTCTCCCTCGCGCAGCCAGTCTACCTTGGCTTTTTGTTTCAGGAACCTCTCTTCATCAAGGGTAGCCTCGTTATAAGCGAGGAGATGCCTGCATTGTTCTTCGCGGAGATCGTTATTGAAAGGATTCCGATCAAGAGCAATTTGAATTCTATCAAGTTCAGTACGGAAGGAGACAACCTTGGAGAATATGTTCCCCTGGCTAAAAAGAAGATGACGCAAGGGTTTTTTCAAGTTTTTAAGGTTTTGGAAAACCTTGTACATCCGATAGTCGGGGATATTTGGGTTCCAAGAATCAGCCACCATTTGCTTGAAATCGTTTTTATAAGTCAGGAAATTAGGAAACTTGAAAGGTTTAGGTTTGAACGGGGATCGATGGGGGAGAGAGAGCACAGCAGGGGTATGGTCCGATGAACGGTAAGGGAGAAAAATGACAGAAGCAGAAAGGAAAGAAGCAACGAACCGTGCATTTCCCATAACACGGTCGATTTTCTTGAGAATGCCACTAGTACCATTAGGAGATTTGGTCCAGGTGTAGAAGAGACCTTTAAAGTTAATGTCTTCCATCTCGAGCCGATTCACACAGTCTCTAAAATCGTCCATGGCACGATACATACCAGAGGACCCGTGGGTGCTATCTTTAATGTCAAGAGCAACATTGAAATCACCCAAGAGAATCCAAGAGTCATCTTTAACCACACTCTTATGGGCCGCAAGAGAAAGCCAAAGAGAACGACGCATCATGTGATTATTATGAGCATAGACGAAGGAGCAGAAGAAGGTTTTTTTAGAGGCAAGAATATTAACTTTGAAATGCATAACCTGATCGTTTAAGTCGAGAAGCATCATATCAACAGCTAGAGGGTCCCAAGCAACTATAATTCTAGTCCCCCTAGGGCAAAAAATACCATTGGACGACCAAGACCAGGACCCAAAAGCACGACTGCAGATATGATGAAGATTATAGAAGGAAGCACGAGTCTCGATGGAAGCACATATTTGGAGATTTTGATCACGAATAAGATCTCTAATAGCTTTCTGATGAGAAGGCTTACAGAGACCACGAGTATTCCATGCAGCGATGTGCGTCATATGGAAACTTGGGTGGGGTTGGAGTCCATCTGCTCGGACACTAAAGCTATCATAGGGTTATCATTATGGGATCCAACCTTATCAACAATGAACTGTGTAGTTTCACCATTATCAGAATCCACCTCATCAGCATCCGGATCAAAATAACCTGGAGTAACTTGGGAGGGAGCACCTGGAGGGGACAGGGGGGAAGAAGTAGAGGGAATATCCTTGAAGTCAGAGGAACAAGCTTCTAAAACGGAGAAGGCATTGAAAATTGGTATGGAGGATTCAGATTGTTTTAGAGGCTGGGAGGAAGAAAGGTGAAGGATAGGGCTAGGGAAACCAACTATACACGACTTACCCTTCAAGGGGGGTTAGGGGATTGTGGGGGTATGGGTGGTTGTTTATTATTCTGAGCCGGCCAGTTCTCAAATCGTATCTTATTTCTAATTGTTTTTAAATTATTTTTATTTTTGGAAAAAGCGTTATTTTGTGTCTTGTTATGGAATTTTCTACTCGTATTGCTTTTAGAAGATTCCTAATTTTTCTTGTCATTATTAGAAATATTTTTTGAAGAAATTTTCTTATTTGAAACCATAGTAAAATCATCATTTTTATCTATACTTGGTTGTTCAAGTTTATCCGTAGTAATAGTAGGGGTATCCATAGGTTTAGCAATAGAAGTAGCATTATGTTTTGAAATAACATGCATACAAACATGGGTTTCATGACCAAAAACCTTACAATGAGAGCACATAGGAGGTTTCCATTCATACTCAACTCTAAGCGTATGAGTAGAAAACTCTAGTGTTTCAGGATCAGGGATACGGATGATAACTTTGTCCACCCATGAGGGACGTGTGGGTACTTCAAGCAGGACACGGGCATAAACTGCTTTACCCGCAGCATAAGTGCACATATTTGCCGTATAAGAGTCCATGGCAAGCGGCTTACCAATTTTAGAAGCAATGTGGCTTAAACCTTCCTCACTCCAAGTCTCATAAGGGATGTCATGGATTTTAATCCAAAGAGGAAGTTTGTCATGTTTGTTTCTATGAAGGCTATGACCAGGTCTCCATTTTTGCATGACAATGGGGGCACCCCTAAAAGTCCATGGACCGTGGGTTATAACATGTTGAAGTCCTTGGTCGTTGTTAAATTTAAATAGATAGATACCATTACCATTTAACAGAACGTCCTCTAGCCCATGTTGAGACCACATCTTAGACGCGAGAAAACGAACATCAGAGTAATTCATTTTACATCCAACAAAATAACCACAAATGGTTCGAGCATGAGTTTCACAAATCTTATTAACTACCATGACGGGGATGTCAACGGGGACTTCAACATCATTACTAAGATTTGGAATGAAGCGAAAATTGTCACTTGAGTGTTATGATGGATTAGGGTTCTTAAATGTGTCTAGAGATCTAGAGCTTCTTGAAAGTGGCTTGAGTTACAAATGATGCTATTAGGCTTTTCTAGTTTTCATATGATGGATTATAGTTTTTGAATGTGTCTAGATATCTAGAGCTTCTTGAGAGTGGATTAAGTTGCAAATGATGTTATTAGGGTTTTCTAGTTTTCATATGATGGATTAGGTTTTTGAATGTGTCTAGAGATCTAGAGCTTCTTGAGAGTGGCTTGAGTTGCAAATGATGTTATTATGGTTTTCTAGTTTTCATATGATGGATTAGGTTTTTGAATGTGTCTAGAGATCTAGAGCTTCTTGAAAGTGGCTTGAGTTGCAAATGATGCTATTAGGGTTTTCTAGTTTTCATATGATGGATTATGGTTTTTGAATGTGTCTAGAGATCTAGAGCTTCTTGGAAGTGACTTGAGTTGCAAATGATGTTATTACGGTTTTCTAGTTTTCATATGATGGATTAGGGTTTTTGAATGTGTCTAGAGATCTAGAGCTTCTTGAGAGTGGCTTGAGTTGCAAATGATGTTATTAGAGGTTTTCTAGTTTCATATGATGGATTAAGGTTTTTAAATGTGTCTAGAGATCTAGAGCTTCTTGAGAGTTGCATGAGTTGTAACTGTTGTTATTAGGCTTTTCTAGTTTTCATATGATGGATTAGGGTTTTTAAATGTGTCTAGAGATCTAGAGCTTCTTGAGAATGGCTTGATTTGTAAATGATGTTATTAGGGTTTTCTAGTTTTCATATGATGGATTAGGGTTTTTGAATGTGTCTAGAGATCTAGAGCTTCTTGAAAGTAGCTTGAGTTACAAATGATGTTATTAGGGTTTTCTAGTTTTTATATGATGGATGAGGGTTTTTGAATGTGTCTAGAGATTTAAAGCTTCTTGAGAGTGGCTTGAGTTGCAAATGACGTTATTAGGGTTTTCTAGTTTTCATATGATGGATTAGGGTTTTTGAATATGTCTAGAGATCTAGACCTTCTTGAAAGTACATTGGGTTGAAAATCAAGTTATTAGGGTTTTCTAGTTTTCATATGATGGATTAGGGTTTTTGAATGTGTCTAGAGATCTAGAGCTTCTTGGAAGTGGCTTGAGTTGCAAATCATTTTATTAGGGTTTGCTAGTTATCATATGACGGATTAGGGTTTTTGAATGTGTCTAGACATCTAGAGCTTCTTGAGAGTTGCTGGAGTTGTAACTGATGTTATTAGGGTTTTCTTGTTTTCATATGATGGATTAGGGTTTTTAAATGTGTCTACGGTAGTGGGTAATAAAGATAAAGAAGAATAAACTGAAGTGTAAAAGATTTAAAAACAAATGTAAGAGAAATATGATGTTGGAAAACTTCTGTAAAGAAGAAATAATATTGGATTGTCTAGAAAGTAATGAATGAGTAAAGAAATAAGAAGAAAAGAAGGGTGAAAATAAATAAGCAGTATTAAATAAAGCTGAAAAGATTGCTTGAGAAAAATTGTCCATTAAGGGACAATAATTTACACAAGGAAAAGAGTTAGGTGTATTTATAAATTGTAAAAAAAAAATAATAAAATAAAAAATAAAAAATCGAGATATATATAAATATGTTGAATGATATTGAAACTTTTATAAGTAAAGAATGCGGTGAGTCAAATCTCACATGTTTCAGTAAAGATATGAGAAGAATTATAAAGTAGATTGCTATTTATGATAAAAAGTATTGAAGCATGAACCTGTTCTGTAAGATAAAGTTTACTAGAGATTGTATATAAATGAAATGATGTAAAAAGAAAAGTAATTAGAATGTAGAGTATGAAATATAATGAAAGACTAAAAGGATGAGAAAACAGATAAAATGACCGAAAGGGGTATTTTGGTCCTTTAATAAAAGTAATGTATTTTTCTTATAAGCATTATGAATATTATAAGGACAAGAAAGTAAAATTATCAAAATGATATTTTGGTTAACTGGGAAGATATATAATGTTTTAAAGAGATTATGTTAATCCTCTATAAAGGACTGAAAGCAGGAATTGTTAATAGCTGATTAAAGAATCAAAAGCAACCAAAGAAGGAAAGATTAAAAGATAAAATAATGAAGAATATGTTCATGTATTGGTAATAAGAAAGTACCTATTAGGTACCAACTTAGCGCAGAACATGTGAAAAGAAAAGGGAAGTGATTTCCTTAATTTGGTAATGTTACGATGATTCCGAGGACGGAATCCCAATAAGGGGGAGGTAGTTGTAACGACCCAAATTTATAAAATAAATATGTAAAATAAGTTTTGTGTGATTTAAAGCTTTATGTGCATTTTTATGAGAAGTTATGATTGAAAGGGTAATTTAGTCATTTTTTCGCATAAAGGGTAAATTGGTCATTTGACCAAATGTGGAAATTAATATAAACTTTATTTATGATTTAGGACTAAAATGCAAGAATTATTGTTCCAAGTGGTCAAAATAAGTGCTAGTGTCAAAAGTCTAAAGAATGCAAGCTTAGGGACCAAATTTGCAAAATTTTTATAAATAAAAATAAACATAAATGAGTGAATTATCACTCATTCTCCAGAAGTTGGTAGAGTGATCGAGAGAGAAGAAGAAGAAACGGGAAGAAGAGGAAGAAGGAGAAATTTCATAAGAATTGGAAGAAGGAATTGAAGATTCCTTAGTAATCAAGGTAAGAACTCCACTATTCATCATCTTCTCCATATGAAATCTGGAAATTCGAGTTATGAAGCTCATGACATGTTTCCAGAAGTTCATCCCCATCAAGTCATGCTAAAACATCAAGTGGATGCACCTAGATTGCAATGAGTTCTTGAAATTTTAGTTAAATCCTTGGAAGTGGGTTTTGAGCTCAAGAACCCTAGAAATTGGGTTATGAGTTTAAAACTGATTTCAAATGATTTAACAAGTTCAAAGGGTCATAAAGAGTGTATGAAATCAGTTCTACACTTGAAAATCAAACAAATGGATTTTTGGTTAAAAATGGACATTACGGGAATGTTTTAAGCCTTGGAATGGAATTGTTGATTCCATGGTTTAAAACTATAAGTAAACTGCTATTTTAGGCCTAAAAGAGACTTTAAAATGATTAAGTTACATATTAAAGACTTAATCCTCGGACCAAAGGACCTGCAGCACAAAAATAGCCAAGGAAAAAGTCCCCAGGAAACACACGAGTCGTGTGTCCCATAGAAGGAAAAACACACGAGTCGTGTCCCCCCTGGAAACTCATTCTGTCCAATTTTGAGTTTGGAACTCGATGCTAGACTTGTCCGATCGACCCGTAACTCATACCATAGCCTTAAAATGGTATGAAAACATGTGGAAAATTGTTAAATCAATAATCCGACCTCGCGGAAAATCACTGTAGCAAGCAGTGGCTAAAAATCAAGTAATTGTCCAAACTTGATTTTGAGATTTTAGCTAGATGTGTCCGATAGACTTCAAACTTGAAACACAAGTCTAAAATGGCATAAGACTTCAAGGGAAGTTGTCGGGATTGAAATACGACCCCTCGAGAGTACTGTAGTGCAATACGTATAATATACGATTTAACTAAAGTTGGTCATTCAAGAGTTATACAATTGTTTTGACCATTAATGGTATAATAAGGACTCTAACATGTTATAGAGTCAATTAGAATGTAAATAATGTATCATATATTATATATAGGTACAAGTCAAGTAATTGGACATCGAAAGGGTAAAGAACCGAGGAACGTCTAAACGACCTATCAAGAGTTATAAGGTGAGTACATGTAGTACTTTTACCCATTCTGGGGTACATGGCAAGTAAGTATTTTTAAGATTTCTTATAAAATCTTATATGTGAAATTATATGCAAGAGTTTTTATCTCTAACTTGTTTTTGAAATTATAATGTTATAATATTGAAGCTATGTTTTGGTCTATGAACCAATCATATGAAAGTATATATATTTTGAATACAAGTTATATATGTTTGAAAGTATGTATAGACATATAGCCACAATATGTTTATGAAGTATGTTTCAGTTACAAATAGTATATGTTTTCAAGTATGAAATGGCATATAGCCATAAGATATTTGGAAAATATGATTTGGCATTAAGCCTAAAATATTATATAGACATGTTTTAAACCTTTGGTTTGTGTGAAATGAAGGTTATAAATTTGGCATCTAGCCATAAAGATAGAAAGTAATGAAGTTTGGCGCTTAGCCACAAGTTGTATGTATGTAAGTAATGTTCAAGCATGCAGAAAATGTTTTGTATGACTGGTAATTGTAGCAAGCAGCGTTAGTAAGGGAACTATGTTCCAACCTTCCCGGGTTAGGTAAGGGATCTACTGGGGGCAAGCCCCATCGCGAAGTAGATCGCCTCAGCACTTCTATGGAAAGGATTGATCCGTTCTTTCTAGCCATAGAGACTTGGGGTATCACTTATAGTGATTAAAGCCCTAAGTATAAAAATCCAGCAAGCTTATAAAACCAGTCAAAGAAAGTAAGAACAATGTTATTTTCGTAAAGTATGTCAAAGAATGATTTACTTGAAAAGTAAAGAGTTGTACTATGTTTTTATTATAAAGTTTTGAAAGAATGCAATTACGCAAAGGATGATATGAAATGATCTTGAAAGGAATTAAGAAATAGTGGAATGGTAATACCTTGAAACTTTGAAAGATATTATTTTTGTAAAGAAGGTTATGAAATGTTATCAAAAAGTGAAAAGTATAGCATGATATTTATATAAAGATTTGACAGAAGTTTATGTTATAAGGTTGAGTCTAAAACTCATGTAACTCACGAGACATTATTGTCTTACGTATTCTATTTTATGCCATGTATTCCAGGTTAAATGCTATGCTATGCTATAATTGGATGAAGTTTAGCTGGAGTGGAGCCCACATAGCTCCTATTTTGGACTTGAGGTTAAATCCTTACTTGCTTACTATGGTTAGTTTTGATATAGATTTGTACACCCACAGTTTTAAACTTGTAAATAATCGGTTTTTGATAAACCGTATTTTTTGAAATTATGAAATTTTATGAAGAACCATAGTATTTGCAAACAGTAGAAATTGGGGTGTCACAAGTTGGTATCAGAGCCATAGTTTAAGCGAATTAGGATTGGCTTGTTCCACTCCTAGGCTTAAACTCATACTATAAGAAAGTCAGTTTATGAAAGTATACTATATGGTGTCTTAATTGATTAAGACATTATGTATTATTTAAAATAAGTGGATAAATAACACTAAGAAGTGTTAAGTTAATGTTTAAAATGAGTAAAGATTTGACCGTTGGGAAAATTATATGATATTTTCCAAAACTGTCTAAATTTATTAGAGACTACGTTTATAAAGTAGTAAGATTTCTATTAGTGATAATATGTATTTATATGGTGCTTTTTGTTAAAGGAACCAGTGTCCCGTGAAACCTTGTGGTAACACCAGAATCAATACGTATAGGTGATTATGGTAATATGGGCCCGTATTATCATAATCACAGGATATGTATTGAGACTGATGGAATCATAAAGGAATTATGGTAATCTGGAGGGTAAGGGTTTTGAAGAAAGTAGTAAGGATAACATAGGAGTTATATGCCTATGTAATAAGAAAAGTAAGATTATAAGTACTAAAAGATAATGCAGTGGATATATACCACTTAGAATGGTAAAGAAAAAGGATATTAATAAGATAATTAATACTTTTTAGACAGATTAAAAGACATTGAAGTATATGCCTGACAAGGCGAGAGGAAGTATGAATAAGATCAACTTAAAGAAGAATTATGGGTATTGATTACCTATATGAGAGTTGTAATACTCTTACATGAAGGATGAAAAATTATAAGTAGAATGTATTAAGAATATATGAATTTGTAATAATAAAAGAGTGGTAAAGAAAAGTTTAATGCAAGCAAGTGATGTGAATTGAGTATGACCATTGAATTTAAAAATTTTGTTTAAAAAAAAATGTATGAATAATAAATACATGAAGGAAGCAGAATATCGTTGTATGACGCTAATATTGAAACTATGAGAAAAGCTAAAGATAGAAGATGCCGATTGTAGCAAATAGTGGAAGACTAACTGTCAAGATTGAACAAAGATGATAAATAAAAGTGTCCAAAGAATGGACAATTGAATAAGTTATAAGTAATGGTGAGTCAAGTAAAAGGACAAGCAGCAGGATAACTGAAGAGTAAAAAAAAAAAAAAGAAAGAGTGAAGAATGATCGGTACAAAAGCCCAATAACTTCGTTATGCATAGTCGAAGAGAAAGAAATTCAAGCAAAGCAAGAATATTATGTCTTGTTTATTACAACATAAGCATATGAAGACCATATTGAGGTGGTAAGGTGAATGCTATATTTACATATAGATTTGGAGGTTGTTAGCGTGAATCGGCCTGTAAAAGAAGCAGCATACAAATGAAGATGCACACACCATGATGTGCCCGAACAGAAGTAACGTCACTATAAGTAAATATGAAATTGATGTCTGCAAAGAATATTACTTAATGTAAAGTAGTAGCAGACTGTTACCACTTATAAGTTATGACAGGTCTCGCAATGTGTAAGGCGATTATGGAAATTCTTGGTTGTTTCCAAGGAACTTTTCATGACAAAAGTTGGAATTTAATCAAAGTTGGAGCTTGTAGGCTGAAGGTAGAACATGCATCCTAACAAAAAAAAAAAAAATAATAATTCGAGTGGTAAATTATTAATTTATCTCTTAAAAGAAGAATGTTAAAAGTTGTCCCTAGACAAATATAATGTTAAGATATTGGTTATTAGGAATTAAATTCCGCAACCAAATGAAAGAAGTATCAGAAGAAATACCGGTAATAAAATGGGAATACCGACTAAAAGTCTTCAAAGATTTTGAGAAATGATTAGTATATGGCTGGTAAACATGAAATACAAAGAAGTGTATACTTGTCTATACATGTTTATAAATACAAAAGCATGAGCAAGTTATGAGATGTATATATATATATATATATATATATATATATATACTAGTTGCGTACCCGCGCTATGCGGCGGCGGCAAAAAATTCGTTTCGTTGAATAGTTTTTAGGTGCTAGGTTGCAGATGAGAGGGGGAGTTGCCGAATATGAGAGTGATTAAATTCTTTTCGGGCGATTGATTACTTTTTCAACGATATAGGGGACCCGTAAACTTTTTCCAGCATGAATACCAACTGCTATTTCTGCATCGATGACGTTCAATTGAAAACCTTTGCATATCAATCTTGTGCCATTACATAATTCATTCGGCGTACCCGCAAACTTACGATGCGCAATGCGGAGGTGATGATAGTTCGTTTCGATGTATAGTTTAACGGAGATGGTTATTTCGTTTGGCGATTATTTGTTTTTTCAAAAACATATCATGTTCAAATAACAGGCATACCCACACGATGCGGCCGCCGTTATTCGTTTAATTCGATGTATAGTTTAACGATCGCGGTTATTTGTTACATATCACGTAAAACTTCACGACACACCATGTTAGGTATTAGAATCGTTTAATGGTCGTGGTTATTCGTTATATATCATAAATTTTATTATAAAGTATCAAATCAATGAAAGAAAAATATGCTAAATTATTTATAAGTCCTGAAAGAAATTACTACCATAATTGAACAACAGTTGTATACAAATCATTTAGTTTTTCATTTTGGTAATTTTAAAACATAATTTCATTTTTTTACTATATATTATAAACATGGATAATGCGCTTTTCTTTTTATCTGTTTTTTATTTTATATATATGAAAAATACAATATCAAATCTATAAAATTCACTCAAAGATACATGATTGTTATATACATCACAAATTTAGTCTTTCAAATCTTAACTTTTATTGGTATGATTAGAAATTTACAATACGTTTTTTATATATCTACATTCCACCAAAACCACTTGCCCACTTGGCCACTTCAGTGAAAATGAAACATTTGTTTAATTATTAGCTCGGAAATTTTGATGGACATTTGGTTCTCTAAGTTAATAAATCTGTCCTCGTCAAAAAAAAAATAGTAATTTATTCTTATTTTGTATTATGCTACTTTTTCTATTTATATTTGAATAGTACAGGAGATATAAATATTATACTGATCTATGAATAATTTATGTAACTAAAAGTTACAGTAATTCAGAACTATAATATATAAAAAGTATGATACTTAAGATTATAATGCCTGGATATTCTATTTAACATTAATTTACTCTCAACACTTATCGTCAAGTCAAGTGGGGAGGTAAAGACAGGAACTTAAGTGGAATATGTCGACATAAATAAAAGGGTTAAATTTGTAATTTAACTATATCCTAATATATCTAATGACCTAACCCTAAATTGCTTCACATACATCACATACGGCCGCTATCACCACCACCGTCTTTCTCGTCATTCTCCCTCTTCCGCTCTCGGTAACTCTCAAATCCTTCCAGGAGATTGGCTTCACCGACCGACGTGCATCCCATAAATTATCAGATTTGTACATATCATCATCGTCTGAGGTACATATCATCATAGTCTCCATTGGGGTTTCCGACCTGCATATATCAACTCCTTGTCCTCGGACCTCCGACCTGCATAGATCAACTCTGTGTCTCTCTCATATGTAAAAGTTAAATAAAATAAATATTTAAATAAAAAACTGATTTTTAATAAAATGAAAATCAAAAACTGATTTCCATGGAGATTTGTCTATTTAGTGAAAATCAAAAACTGATTTATAATAAAATGAAATATATAATAATATATATATAATATTAATTTAATTTAGTTATATAGATATAAATAAAATAAATATTTAAATAAGGAGGGTTAAAATCGGAAGTTGGCTATACCTAATATACACAACCTAAACCCTAATATCATTTCACTTAGCCGATTCTCCTTCTCCTTCTCCTCCCGCCTCCACAGATGGATCGATGGACCGATCGTCGGTGTTTGACTTGAACCAGATGGATCGATGGACCGATCGTCGGTGTATGTGTGTGTTTGATTTGATCGGTGTGTGTGTTTGAATTCGGCTCCATAGATGTCGGCTCATTGAGCTTCCATTTATCCAACCTCCGGTGGCTGCCCATTCATCCGCCTCCAAAGAGAGACCGAGAGACACAGGGAAGGAGAAAGGAAAGAAGGAATGATGGCAATCGAGGGAGGACTGCTTCCAACTTCATCCCGCATACAACTGCCGACTCCTTCTCCGGTACTCATCCAATGCCTCCCGATCCACTACCTCCCGATCCACTACCCGCTATCGTCTACACGTATCCGTTAGCCCACCATCGCCCCGCCTTCGACGTTTACCGGTTTTGCACCATCGTTTTCTGATATTGAATGTTCCATTGTTTTCGACATCTACGAGATTCATTCCCGGGTCAGTTTCCAAACAACCGATCACCGGCTCAGTTTATTCATTCCCGTGGTCAACAGATCGAGAGCTCCATCATCTGATTTGCTTTGGTATTTCACGATGCTTTGGTATTTCATGATTTGGTATCCGATCTGCTTTTATTTTTTTGCTTTGGTATCCGATCTGCTTTGGTATTTCAGATTTTCATGCTTTGAATCAGGATGCATTATTCATATTTTATTTTTTGGCTTCAAAGATTCAATGGAGGATACCGGTGATGAGTTCGGTATTTTGTTTGAGCATGTTTTGTGTTTTACGATCTGCTTTAATATTTTTTTTGAGCATGTTTTGTGTTTTTTGGCTTTCAGGTTTTGTAGACGAATCCAATTCGGCAAGTCAAGAGTTCGCTAACGACTTCATTTGACATAATTTTTTCCTCAGGTATTGGGTGCAGTAATTGAAAGAAATAAAAAGGTTTTGTAGACGAATCCAATTCGGCAAGTCAAGGGTGCAGTTTTGTAGACCACGGTTACCACCCTACGCCTACAGATATCCGAGTTCTAGACCATTGTCTACCGCACCATACGATTAAAAAACAATCGGTTACCTCAGTTCTCAACGAACCCGATCCACAACCATGACGATATAAGGTAATTGCTACTTTGTTTGCTTATGAGAGCTAATCGTTGCAGGTTTAAAAAACCTAAATCAGTTGAAGCTTTTTTATATAGAAAATCACTTTGTTTCTTTTACCGAAACTACACACTTTTTCTAAGAAAACTTTGAGTTTTTTAAAAAAAAATTAATGTGCTTAAAATTGTTACAAAAACCCAGACATACACGTACCGTTTGTTTTAATGATATTTCTGTAGCTAAATTGGTTATGATTTTCAGTTAAATCTGTGCATCTGATTTTGCTGAAGAGAAATCAATTTTTGAAAAAATTCTTGTAGGCACAAAATGGGGAATTCTGATTTTTTGTGTTCTTGATGGTGGTTTGCAACCCAGCTTTATGCTTCGTGTACTTTGCCTGAAAACCATGTACAAAACATTATTTTGACATTTAAACATTAAGAAATAAATACTATGAACAAACATTATTGCATGAGATCTATAAGAAAATTCAAAATAAGTGTTGAATTAGTGTGCTTTGTATTATTGCAGGTGTATTTAGACGCTATTTTGAACAAACAAATTGGATGCTGTTGCAAAAGTGAGGGCTAGTGGAAAATTAAATGACTGGAGATTGGACATCAAATACTTTAACAGGAGATTGTGTATATAAGAAAGCATTTGAAATTTGAAATGTAAAAAATAAGTTGGGTGAAGCTGTCTTAAATACCTAGGGTGCTGTTATTTGATTGGTGGATTTTGGTTTAGTTGGATCCAACAGCAATGAATGGCTAAGATTGTTTTAAGTTGATCTGTTGGTGAAAATATCATCCCGTATTCCATAGCTTTGGTCTTATAGCTGGATTTTTTTATTATTATTTGCACATGGTAGTGCATAGCTTTGGTCTTATTGCTGGATTTTTTTATTATTATTTGCACATGGTAGTGCAATAGAACGTGGCTGTGATTCCTGAACGCCTGGCAATCCGTGTCTGGGTGGTGTCCACGCTGGCAATGGACCATTATGCTTCTGTGCATTAAATGTGTGTACAGTCTTAATTTTAAGACAATTAGGCTTGAAAGTGTTGTACATTATATATGCTTTATATAGTATTATAGATATATATATATATATATATATATATATATATATATATATATATATATATATATATATATATATATATATATATATATATAAAATGTGTAAAAAGTATAAAGTGGTTATGAAATAAGTATTCTAATTAGAATACCATAAAGTGTGGAACAAAAGAATAAACGGTGAATTGGATAAATTACCTCGAAATACAAAAGAATTAAAGATGATGAGAAAATAAAAGATAGCTGTGTGTCACTTAGAGATACACAAGAAGTAAGTTTTATAAGAAATATAAAACATGTACAGTGGTAAAAAAAATGATAATAATAATGTGTTAGGCATGTAGTCCTATAACACATGATGACAATGATAAAAGATGTAAAAGTAAAGAGTAACGAGAGGTAATGGTGATTTAGAGTTATAACGAGAATTCGTCATGAGACGAAAATGTAAAAAAATACATAGTTGGGTTCTTAAACCAAAAGAAAACTAAGTATATATATACGTGTATATTGAGCAACTAAGAACTTGTAAGTATATGTCAAGAAGTTAATGAATGTGGTTTGTAAAACATAAATACACCACAAGATAATAATATTATGAAAAGTGAAGTAAGTATGAGAATATGAAGTAAAGTATGCAACATGTATGAAATTCCATAATTGAAAAAAAATTGTATGTTGAACAAAATGAGAAAGACAGGTTTATGCTAATATGTAATAAGTAACTATAATGAGAAAGTAGAAAGATTCAAGATATGTATGAATAGATATGTATAAAATGCAGAGTGGGAAATAACGACAATAATACTTTGTTGTACATGTATGAAAGATAGCAGGGAATGAAAAGAAGTATATAATAAAAACGTCAAGAATAGAGACTAAATAAGTTGACAGACCTAATAGTTCAACTTCAATAGTAAAACTGTATAAGGTTACAAAATCAAATACTATGTATGATACATAGAAAGAAAACTAATGATGTCTAGCTTTAAAAATAAAAAGTGGTATATCGTTCCAACACTTTTGGAACGAGATATGCAGATTCTTGTGAAAGATATGCTAATTCGGCAAATTCTGTCCCAATCAGGAAAGTAAGAATGTAGAGTGTAACAAGAAGAAGGAAAATACATCCTTTATAAATAATAATGGGACGGTAGTGGGTAATAAAGATAAAGAAGAATAAACTGAAGTGTAAAAGATTTAAAAACAAATGTAAGAGAAATATGATGTTGGAAAACTTCTGTAAAGAAGAAATAATATTGGATTGTCTAGAAAGTAATGAATGAGTAAAGAAATAAGAAGAAAAGAAGGGTGAAAATAAATAAGCAGTATTAAATAAAGCTGAAAAGATTGCTTGAGAAAAATTGTCCATTAAGGGACAATAATTTACACAAGGAAAAGAGTTAGGTGTATTTATAAATTGTAAAAAAAAATAAAAATAAAATAAAAAATAAAAAATCGAGATATATATAAATATGTTGAATGATATTGAAACTTTTATAAGTAAAGAATGCGGTGAGTCAAATCTCACATGTTTCAGTAAAGATATGAGAAGAATTATAAAGTAGATTGCTATTTATGATAAAAAGTATTGAAGCATGAACCTGTTCTGTAAGATAAAGTTTACTAGAGATTGTATATAAATGAAATGATGTAAAAAGAAAAGTAATTAGAATGTAGAGTATGAAATATAATGAAAGACTAAAAGGATGAGAAAACAGATAAAATGACCGAAAGGGGTATTTTGGTCCTTTAATAAAAGTAATGTATTTTTCTTATAAGCATTATGAATATTATAAGGACAAGAAAGTAAAATTATCAAAATGATATTTTGGTTAACTGGGAAGATATATAATGTTTTAAAGAGATTATGTTAATCCTCTATAAAGGACTGAAAGCAGGAATTGTTAATAGCTGATTAAAGAATCAAAAGCAACCAAAGAAGGAAAGATTAAAAGATAAAATAATGAAGAATATGTTCATGTATTGGTAATAAGAAAGTACCTATTAGGTACCAACTTAGCGCAGAACATGTGAAAAGAAAAGGGAAGTGATTTCCTTAATTTGGTAATGTTACGATGATTCCGAGGACGGAATCCCAATAAGGGGGAGGTAGTTGTAACGACCCAAATTTATAAAATAAATATGTAAAATAAGTTTTGTGTGATTTAAAGCTTTATGTGCATTTTTATGAGAAGTTATGATTGAAAGGGTAATTTAGTCATTTTTCGCATAAAGGGTAAATTGGTCATTTGAGCAAATGTGGAAATTAATATAAACTTTATTTATGATTTAGGACTAAAATGCAAGAATTATTGTTCCAAGTGGTCAAAATAAGTGCTAGTGTCAAAAGTCTAAAGAATGCAAGCTTAGGGACCAAATTTGCAAAATTTTTATAAATAAAAATAAACATAAATGAGTGAATTATCACTCATTCTCCAGAAGTTGGTAGAGTGATCGAGAGAGAAGAAGAAGAAACGGGAAGAAGAGGAAGAAGGAGAAATTTCATAAGAATTGGAAGAAGGAATTGAAGATTCCTTAGTAATCAAGGTAAGAACTCCACTATTCATCATCTTCTCCATATGAAATCTGGAAATTCGAGTTATGAAGCTCATGACATGTTTCCAGAAGTTCATCCCCATCAAGTCATGCTAAAACATCAAGTGGATGCACCTAGATTGCAATGAGTTCTTGAAATTTTAGTTAAATCCTTGGAAGTGGGTTTTGAGCTCAAGAACCCTAGAAATTGGGTTATGAGTTTAAAACTGATTTCAAATGATTTAACAAGTTCAAAGGGTCATAAAGAGTGTATGAAATCAGTTCTACACTTGAAAATCAAACAAATGGATTTTTGGTTAAAAATGGACATTACGGGAATGTTTTAAGCCTTGGAATGGAATTGTTGATTCCATGGTTTAAAACTATAAGTAAACTGCTATTTTAGGCCTAAAAGAGACTTTAAAATGATTAAGTTACATATTAAAGACTTAATCCTCGGACCAAAGGACCTGCAGCACAAAAATAGCCAAGGAAAAAGTCCCCAGGAAACACACGAGTCGTGTGTCCCATAGAAGGAAAAACACACGAGTCGTGTCCCCCCTGGAAACTCATTCTGTCCAATTTTGAGTTTGGAACTCGATGCTAGACTTGTCCGATCGACCCGTAACTCATACCATAGCCTTAAAATGGTATGAAAACATGTGGAAAATTGTTAAATCAATAATCCGACCTCGCGGAAAATCACTGTAGCAAGCAGTGGCTAAAAATCAAGTAATTGTCCAAACTTGATTTTGAGATTTTATCTAGATGTGTCCGATAGACTTCAAACTTGAAACACAAGTCTAAAATGGCATAAGACTTCAAGGGAAGTTGTCGGGATTGAAATACGACCCCTCGAGAGTACTGTAGTGCAATACGTATAATATACGATTTAACTAAAGTTGGTCATTCAAGAGTTATACAATTGTTTTGACCATTAATGGTATAATAAGGACTCTAACATGTTATAGAGTCAATTAGAATGTAAATAATGTATCATATATTATATATAGGTACAAGTCAAGTAATTGGACATCGAAAGGGTAAAGAACCGAGGAACGTCTAAACGACCTATCAAGAGTTATAAGGTGAGTACATGTAGTACTTTTACCCATTCTGGGGTACATGGCAAGTAAGTATTTTTAAGATTTCTTATAAAATCTTATATGTGAAATTATATGCAAGAGTTTTTATCTCTAACTTGTTTGTGAAATTATAATGTTATAATATTGAAGCTATGTTTTGGTCTATGAACCAATCATATGAAAGTATATATATTTTGAATACAAGTTATATATGTTTGAAAGTATGTATAGACATATAGCCACAATATGTTTATGAAGTATGTTTCAGTTACAAATAGTATATGTTTTCAAGTATGAAATGGCATATAGCCATAAGATATTTGGAAAATATGATTTGGCATTAAGCCTAAAATATTATATAGACATGTTTTAAACCTTTGGTTTGTGTGAAATGAAGGTTATAAATTTGGCATCTAGCCATAAAGATAGAAAGTAATGAAGTTTGGCGCTTAGCCACAAGTTGTATGTATGTAAGTAATGTTCAAGCATGCAGAAAATGTTTTGTATGACTGGTAATTGTAGCAAGCAGCGTTAGTAAGGGAACTATGTTCCAACCTTCCCGGGTTAGGTAAGGGATCTACTGGGGGCAAGCCCCATCGCGAAGTAGATCGCCTCAGCACTTCTATGGAAAGGATTGATCCGTTCTTTCTAGCCATAGAGACTTGGGGTATCACTTATAGTGATTAAAGCCCTAAGTATAAAAATCCAGCAAGCTTATAAAACCAGTCAAAGAAAGTAAGAACAATGTTATTTTCGTAAAGTATGTCAAAGAATGATTTACTTGAAAAGTAAAGAGTTGTACTATGTTTTTATTATAAAGTTTTGAAAGAATGCAATTACGCAAAGGATGATATGAAATGATCTTGAAAGGAATTAAGAAATAGTGGAATGGTAATACCTTGAAACTTTGAAAGATATTATTTTTGTAAAGAAGGTTATGAAATGTTATCAAAAAGTGAAAAGTATAGCATGATATTTATATAAAGATTTGACAGAAGTTTATGTTATAAGGTTGAGTCTAAAACTCATGTAACTCATGAGACATTATTGTCTTACGTATTCTATTTTATGCCATGTATTCCAGGTTAAATGCTATGCTATGCTATAATTGGATGAAGTTTAGCTGGAGTGGAGCCCACATAGCTCCTATTTTGGACTTGAGGTTAAATCCTTACTTGCTTACTATGGTTAGTTTTGATATAGATTTGTACAACCACAGTTTTAAACTTGTAAATAATCGGTTTTTGATAAACCGTATTTTTTGAAATTATGAAATTTTATGAAGAACCATAGTATTTGCAAACAGTAGAAATTGGGGTGTCACAAGTTGGTATCAGAGCCATAGTTTAAGCGAATTAGGATTGGCTTGTTCCACTCCTAGGCTTAAACTCATACTATAAGAAAGTCAGTTTATGAAAGTATACTATATGGTGTCTTAATTGATTAAGACATTATGTATTATTTAAAATAAGTGGATAAATAACACTAAGAAGTGTTAAGTTAATGTTTAAAATGAGTAAAGATTTGACCGTTGGGAAAATTATATGATATTTTCCAAAACTGTCTAAATTTATTAGAGACTACGTTTATAAAGTAGTAAGATTTCTATTAGTGATAATATGTATTTATATGGTGCTTTTTGTTAAAGGAACCAGTGTCCCGTGAAACCTTGTGGTAACACCAGAATCAATACGTATAGGTGATTATGGTAATATGGGCCCGTATTATCATAATCACAGGATATGTACTGAGACTGATGGAATCATAAAGGAATTATGGTAATCTGGAGGGTAAGGGTTTTGAAGAAAGTAGTAAGGATAACATAGGAGTTATATGCCTATGTAATAAGAAAAGTAAGATTATAAGTACTAAAAGATAATGCAGTGGATATATACCACTTAGAATGGTAAAGAAAAAGGATATTAATAAGATAATTAATACTTTTTAGACAGATTAAAAGACATTGAAGTATATGCCTGACAAGGCGAGAGGAAGTATGAATAAGATCAACTTAAAGAAGAATTATGGGTATTGATTACCTATATGAGAGTTGTAATACTCTTACATGAAGGATGAAAAATTATATGTAGAATGTATTAAGAATATATGAATTTGTAATAATAAAAGAGTGGTAAAGAAAAGTTTAATGCAAGCAAGTGATGTGAATTGAGTATGACCATTGAATTTAAAAATTTTGTTTAAAAAAAATGTATGAATAATAAATACATGAAGGAAGCAGAATATCGTTGTATGACGCTAATATTGAAACTATGAGAAAAGCTAAAGATAGAAGATGCCGATTGTAGCAAATAGTGGAAGACTAACTGTCAAGATTGAACAAAGATGATAAATAAAAGTGTCCAAAGAATGGACAATTGAATAAGTTATAAGTAATGGTGAGTCAAGTAAAAGGACAAGCAACAGGATAACTGAAGAGTAAAAAAAAAAAAGAAAGAGTGAAGAATGATCGGTACAAAAGCCCAATAACTTCGTTATGCATAGTCGAAGAGAAAGAAATTCAAGCAAAGCAAGAATATTATGTCTTGTTTATTACAACATAAGCATATGAAGACCATATTGAGGTGGTAAGGTGAATGCTATATTTACATATAGATTTGGAGGTTGTTAGCGTGAATCGGCCTGTAAAAGAAGCAGCATACAAATGAAGATGCACACACCATGATGTGCCCGAACAGAAGTAACGTCACTATAAGTAAATATGAAATTGATGTCTGCAAAGAATATTACTTAATGTAAAGTAGTAGCAGACTGTTACCACTTATAAGTTATGACAGGTCTCGCAATGTGTAAGGCGATTATGGAAATTCTTGGTTGTTTCCAAGGAACTTTTCATGACAAAAGTTGGAATTTAATCAAAGTTGGAGCTTGTAGGCTGAAGGTAGAACATGCATCCTAACAAAAAAAAAAATAATAATAATTCGAGTGGTAAATTATTAATTTATCTCTTAAAAGAAGAATGTTAAAAGTTGTCCCTAGACAAATATAATGTTAAGATATTGGTTATTAGGAATTAAATTCCGCAACCAAATGAAAGAAGTATCAGAAGAAATACCGGTAATAAAATGGGAATACCGACTAAAAGTCTTCAAAGATTTTGAGAAATGATTAGTATA
This sequence comes from Cichorium intybus, assembly GCA_023525715.1. Taxonomy (NCBI): domain Eukaryota; kingdom Viridiplantae; phylum Streptophyta; class Magnoliopsida; order Asterales; family Asteraceae; genus Cichorium; species Cichorium intybus. Next base: position 64,524,867 of record CM042017.1, on the reverse strand, counting down.
TGGCTGGTAAACATGAAATACAAAGAAGTGTATACTTGTCTATACATGTTTATAAATACAAAAGCATGAGCAAGTTATGAGATGTATATATATATATATATATATATATATATATATATATATATATATATATATATATATATATATATATATATATATATATATATATATATATATATATATATAAAATGTGTAAAAAGTATAAAGTGGTTATGAAATAAGTATTCTAATTAGAATACCATAAAGTGTGGAACAAAAGAATAAACGGTGAATTGGATAAATTACCTCGAAATACAAAAGAATTAAAGATGATGAGAAAATAAAAGATAGCTGTGTGTCACTTAGAGATACACAAGAAGTAAGTTTTATAAGAAATATAAAACATGTACAGTGGTAAAAAAAATGATAATAATAATGTGTTAGGCATGTAGTCCTATAACACATGATGACAATGATAAAAGATGTAAAAGTAAAGAGTAACGAGAGGTAATGGTGATTTAGAGTTATAACGAGAATTCGTCATGAGACGAAAATGTAAAAAAATACATAGTTGGGTTCTTAAACCAAAAGAAAACTAAGTATATATATACGTGTATATTGAGCAACTAAGAACTTGTAAGTATATGTCAAGAAGTTAATGAATGTGGTTTGTAAAACATAAATACACCACAAGATAATAATATTATGAAAAGTGAAGTAAGTATGAGAATATGAAGTAAAGTATGCAACATGTATGAAATTCCATAATTGAAAAAAAATTGTATGTTGAACAAAATGAGAAAGACAGGTTTATGCTAATATGTAATAAGTAACTATAATGAGAAAGTAGAAAGATTCAAGATATGTATGAATAGATATGTATAAAATGCAGAGTGGGAAATAACGACAATAATACTTTGTTGTACATGTATGAAAGATAGCAGGGAATGAAAAGAAGTATATAATAAAAACGTCAAGAATAGAGACTAAATAAGTTGACAGACCTAATAGTTCAACTTCAATAGTAAAACTTTATAAGGTTACAAAATCAAATACTATGTATGATACATAGAAAGAAAACTAATGATGTCTAGCTTTAAAAATAAAAAGTGGTATATCGTTCCAACACTTTTGGAACGAGATATGCAGATTCTTGTGAAAGATATGCTAATTCGGCAAATTCTGTCCCAATCAGGAAAGTAAGAATGTAGAGTGTAACAAGAAGAAGGAAAATACATCCTTTATAAATAATAATGGGACGGTAGTGGGTAATAAAGATAAAGAAGAATAAACTGAAGTGTAAAAGATTTAAAAACAAATGTAAGAGAAATATGATGTTGGAAAACTTCTGTAAAGAAGAAATAATATTGGATTGTCTAGAAAGTAATGAATGAGTAAAGAAATAAGAAGAAAAGAAGGGTGAAAATAAATAAGCAGTATTAAATAAAGCTGAAAAGATTGCTTGAGAAAAATTGTCCATTAAGGGACAATAATTTACACAAGGAAAAGAGTTAGGTGTATTTATAAATTGTAAAAAAAAAAATAATAAAATAAAAAATAAAAAATCGAGATATATATAAATATGTTGAATGATATTGAAACTTTTATAAGTAAAGAATGCGGTGAGTCAAATCTCACATGTTTCAGTAAAGATATGAGAAGAATTATAAAGTAGATTGCTATTTATGAAAAAAAGTATTGAAGCATGAACCTGTTCTGTAAGATAAAGTTTACTAGAGATTGTATATAAATGAAATGATGTAAAAAGAAAAGTAATTAGAATGTAGAGTATGAAATATAATGAAAGACTAAAAGGATGAGAAAACAGATAAAATGACCGAAAGGGGTATTTTGGTCCTTTAATAAAAGTAATGTATTTTTCTTATAAGCATTATGAATATTATAAGGACAAGAAAGTAAAATTATCAAAATGATATTTTGGTTAACTGGGAAGATATATAATGTTTTAAAGAGATTATGTTAATCCTCTATAAAGGACTGAAAGCAGGAATTGTTAATAGCTGATTAAAGAATCAAAAGCAACCAAAGAAGGAAAGATTAAAAGATAAAATAATGAAGAATATGTTCATGTATTGGTAATAAGAAAGTACCTATTAGGTACCAACTTAGCGCAGAACATGTGAAAAGAAAAGGGAAGTGATTTCCTTAATTTGGTAATGTTACGATGATTCCGAGGACGGAATCCCAATAAGGGGGAGGTAGTTGTAACGACCCAAATTTATAAAATAAATATGTAAAATAAGTTTTGTGTGATTTAAAGCTTTATGTGCATTTTTATGAGAAGTTATGATTGAAAGGGTAATTTAGTCATTTTTTCGCATAAAGGGTAAATTGGTCATTTGAGCAAATGTGGAAATTAATATAAACTTTATTTATGATTTAGGACTAAAATGCAAGAATTATTGTTCCAAGTGGTCAAAATAAGTGCTAGTGTCAAAAGTCTAAAGAATGCAAGCTTAGGGACCAAATTTGCAAAATTTTTATAAATAAAAATAAACATAAATGAGTGAATTATCACTCATTCTCCAGAAGTTGGTAGAGTGATCGAGAGAGAAGAAGAAGAAACGGGAAGAAGAGGAAGAAGGAGAAATTTCATAAGAATTGGAAGAAGGAATTGAAGATTCCTTAGTAATCAAGGTAAGAACTCCACTATTCATCATCTTCTCCATATGAAATCTGGAAATTCGAGTTATGAAGCTCATGACATGTTTCCAGAAGTTCATCCCCATCAAGTCATGCTAAAACATCAAGTGGATGCACCTAGATTGCAATGAGTTCTTGAAATTTTAGTTAAATCCTTGGAAGTGGGTTTTGAGCTCAAGAACCCTAGAAATTGGGTTATGAGTTTAAAACTGATTTCAAATGATTTAACAAGTTCAAAGGGTCATAAAGAGTGTATGAAATCAGTTCTACACTTGAAAATCAAACAAATGGATTTTTGGTTAAAAATGGACATTACGGGAATGTTTTAAGCCTTGGAATGGAATTGTTGATTCCATGGTTTAAAACTATAAGTAAACTGCTATTTTAGGCCTAAAAGAGACTTTAAAATGATTAAGTTACATATTAAAGACTTAATCCTCGGACCAAAGGACCTGCAGCACAAAAATAGCCAAGGAAAAAGTCCCCAGGAAACACACGAGTCGTGTGTCCCATAGAAGGAAAAACACACGAGTCGTGTCCCCCCTGGAAACTCATTCTGTCCAATTTTGAGTTTGGAACTCGATGCTAGACTTGTCCGATCGACCCGTAACTCATACCATAGCCTTAAAATGGTATGAAAACATGTGGAAAATTGTTAAATCAATAATCCGACCTCGCGGAAAATCACTGTAGCAAGCAGTGGCTAAAAATCAAGTAATTGTCCAAACTTGATTTTGAGATTTTAACTAGATGTGTCCGATAGACTTCAAACTTGAAACACAAGTCTAAAATGGCATAAGACTTCAAGGGAAGTTGTCGGGATTGAAATACGACCCCTCGAGAGTACTGTAGTGCAATACGTATAATATACGATTTAACTAAAGTTGGTCATTCAAGAGTTATACAATTGTTTTGACCATTAATGGTATAATAAGGACTCTAACATGTTATAGAGTCAATTAGAATGTAAATAATGTATCATATATTATATATAGGTACAAGTCAAGTAATTGGACATCGAAAGGGTAAAGAACCGAGGAACGTCTAAACGACCTATCAAGAGTTATAAGGTGAGTACATGTAGTACTTTTACCCATTCTGGGGTACATGGCAAGTAAGTATTTTTAAGATTTCTTATAAAATCTTATATGTGAAATTATATGCAAGAGTTTTTATCTCTAACTTGTTTGTGAAATTATAATGTTATAATATTGAAGCTATGTTTTGGTCTATGAACCAATCATATGAAAGTATATATATTTTGAATACAAGTTATATATGTTTGAAAGTATGTATAGACATATAGCCACAATATGTTTATGAAGTATGTTTCAGTTACAAATAGTATATGTTTTCAAGTATGAAATGGCATATAGCCATAAGATATTTGGAAAATATGATTTGGCATTAAGCCTAAAATATTATATAGACATGTTTTAAACCTTTGGTTTGTGTGAAATGAAGGTTATAAATTTGGCATCTAGCCATAAAGATAGAAAGTAATGAAGTTTGGCGCTTAGCCACAAGTTGTATGTATGTAAGTAATGTTCAAGCATGCAGAAAATGTTTTGTATGACTGGTAATTGTAGCAAGCAGCGTTAGTAAGGGAACTATGTTCCAACCTTCTCGGATTAGGTAAGGGATCTACTGGGGGCAAGCCCCATCGCGAAGTAGATCGCCTCAGCACTTCTATGGAAAGGATTGATCCGTTCTTTCTAGCCATAGAGACTTGGGGTATCACTTATAGTGATTAAAGCCCTAAGTATAAAAATCCAGCAAGCTTATAAAACCAGTCAAAGAAAGTAAGAACAATGTTATTTTCGTAAAGTATGTCAAAGAATGATTTACTTGAAAAGTAAAGAGTTGTACTATGTTTTTATTATAAAGTTTTGAAAGAATGCAATTACGCAAAGGATGATATGAAATGATCTTGAAAGGAATTAAGAAATAGTGGAATGGTAATACCTTGAAACTTTGAAAGATATTATTTTTGTAAAGAAGGTTATGAAATGTTATCAAAAATTGAAAAGTATAGCATGATATTTATATAAAGATTTGACAGAAGTTTATGTTATAAGGTTGAGTCTAAAACTCATGTAACTCACGAGACATTATTGTCTTACGTATTCTATTTTATGCCATGTATTCCAGGTTAAATGCTATGCTATGCTATAATTGGATGAAGTTTAGCTGGAGTGGAGCCCACATAGCTCCTATTTTGGACTTGAGGTTAAATCCTTACTTGCTTACTATGATTAGTTTTGATATAGATTTGTACACCCACAGTTTTAAACTTGTAAATAATCGGTTTTTGATAAACCGTATTTTTTGAAATTATGAAATTTTATGAAGAACCATAGTATTTGCAAACAGTAGAAATTGGGGTGTCACATGCATGGTGCCTAAACCTTCATGCATGTGCTCCTCTTAATGGATTAAGTCATAAAAATCAAAGTTTGATGCTAAAAACCTTCAAAAATGCATAAAATAACATAAATCTATAAAAATAACTTAGACAATCTTTTTATCTGGTCCGATTTATGGTGAGGACCCATGAACATGAAGTAATTAACTAGAAATGTTCAAGGTCAAACTCGAAAGTATTGATCATATAAAAATGTGACAAGAAATCATGACCATAATTCAAATAAATTACTTGTCAGAAGAAATAAAATCTAGGAAAATTACAGGAGTATCTATAAAGTGCGTGTACAGTTCCCATAAAGTTTCAGAACTTTTTGAGTATATTAGATACGCTTTCGGATTTATTGTTGTTTTACACAAATAAATCCATAAAATAGAAGATTCTCTGTAAAATTGACCAAACCAAATTTTCGAGACTTCTATATATTGTAAGAAGTCTGTATAATGTTTCCTTGAATTTTTCAGAACCAATTAATATTATTTATACGAATTTATATGTTTTTGGCCAAATAATGAATAAAAATAGAGAAAACAGGGGTAAATGTTCTAAAAATTCTAAAAATGAGTCTAGACACTTAATACAATGTATTCCTCTGGAATTTAAAATTTTTAAGCCTTAACTAAATCGTTTACTAATTTTTCTTGATTTTTAATTGAATTAAGACATTAAACGTATAAAACCGGAAATTGCAAAATCACAATAATTGGACTATTTTACTTCCAAAACATATTTTAATGACTCTTGCAATTGATATACGTTATATAACAGAGGTTTAAAAATAATGGACAAATTTATAAATTATTTTCTATTATCTAGGAATTTTGAAGTATTTTTCAAGGAATTTAATGGAAAATAAATAAATGTAAATGTGTAAAAATTAGGAAAATTTTTAATAAGTCTTATATTATAATAAGAAATGAAATTATATAGTTGGTGACTATTAATATTCATATATAATGTTCTTTGTAAATATTTCATATCACCGGACACGTTTAAATGACAATACGCGAATAAAAGGACTCGAATTGTAAATTTTGTCAATTGAATTGTTCATAAATAAAATAATATATATAAAAATTAGTATTTCTTAATAAGATTAATTTTTATATGAATTCAACCTTTGGAACAAATAATGGCATTTTCTAAGTAGAATTAAGCATATTAGTGACTGATTGCTAATCTAGAATCTCACTAGCATATTTCCCTTATAATAGGATTTCGATAAGAAATACGTGGACTATTTGTGAGCATCTATTGGGCCATTCCTTATCACCGTGAGTATTCACAGCCCCTCTTTACTGTTTTATTATTTTGGGGTGGAAAAGCATGATCATACTATTTTATGTTCGTTGATCTAAATTGTTTGTTCGATATGATTTTTTTGTGTTGAGGTATGTAATATGTTCGCATGAACTTTGAGAACTTATCGTACAAAGTCCCTAGTATACACAACTCATTAACTCTTTGAGCCGATGGTCATATTGGATAGCGCGCTATTAGGAATTGACAACTCCTCACTTACTGGGAACGCAGAGTGCATTTTAACATTTACTTATGTCACGATAAGCATAAGTGGTAGGGCTTATTCTAGTCATAGGTTTGGGTTGTGGACTCATTGTTCAATTACATACATACACAAATGGTTTTATTTAGCAACGAACTTCTATTATGGAAACTTTTATCAATGCTCAGAAATTCACAAATTTTTGAAACGTTGTTCTGTTACAAACCTGTGAACTCACCAAATATTTTCATAGTTGACCCTCGTTTTTCATGCTTTTTCAGGAAACAAATAGTAAGCTCACTCTCGGTTGGTCTTATTGAGCATGCTGCATTGGGAATGTTGTCATTTTGAAAATTAGTCTTTTGAATAACTTGATTTGATGACAAACATGTTTAAACAATATTGAACTTGTGGATTGTAATACTCCAATGCTTTTGTTTTATGATGATTCTGTGTTGCTTTGCTATGAAACCGTTTCGCTGTCATTCCTCGTGTTTCTACTTCAGCGGGGTGTGACATGACTTGAGTTGCAAATGATGTTATTAGGGTTTTCTAGTTTTCATATGGTGGATTTGGGTTTTTGAATGTGTCTAGAGATCTAGAGCTTCATGAGAGTGGCTTGAGTTGCAAATGATGTTTATTAGGGGTTTTCTAGTTTTCATATGATGGATTAGGGTTTTCGAATGTGTCTAGAGATCTAGAGCTTCTTGAAAGTGGCTTGGATTACAAATGATGTTATTAGGGTTTTCTAGTTTTCATATGATGGATTAGGGTTTTTGAATGTGTCTAGAGATTTAGAGCTTCTTGAGAGTGGCTTGAGTTGCAAATGATGTTATTATGGTTTTTCTAGTTTTCATATGATGGATTAGGGTTTTTGAATGTGTCAAGAGATCTAGAGCTTCTTGAAAGTGTCTTGAGTTGCAAATGATGTTGTTAGGGTTTTCTAGTTTTCATATGATGAATTATGGTTTTTGAATGTGTCTAGAGATATAGAGCTTCTTGAGAGTGACTTGAGTTGCAAATGATGTTATTAGAGTTTTCTGGTTTTCATATGATGGATTAGAGTTTTTGAATGTGTCTAGAGATCTAGAGCTTCTTGAGAATGGCTTGAGTTGCAAATGATGATATTATGGGTTTTCTAGTTTTCATATGATGGATTAGGGTCTTTGAATATTTCTAGAGATCTAAAGCTTCTTGAGAGTTGCATGAGTTGTAACTGCTGTTATTAGGGTTTTCTAGTTTTCATATGATGGATTAGGGTTTTTAAATGTTTCTAGAGATCTAGAGCTTCTTGAGAATGGCTTGAGTTGTAAATGATGTTATTAGGGTTTTCTAGTTTTCATATGATAGATTAGGATTTTTGAATGTGTCTAGAGATCTAGAGTTTCTTTAAAGTAGCTTGAGTTACAAATGATGTTATTAGGGTTTTCTAGTTTTCAAATGATGGATTAGGGTTTTTGAATGTGTCTAGAGATCTAGAGCTTCTTGAGAGTGGCTTGAGTTGCAAATGATGTTATTAGGGTTTTCTAGTTTTTATATGATGGATTAGGGTTTTTGAATGTGTCTAGAGATCTAGAGCTTCTTGAAAGTGTCTTGAGTTGCAAATGATTTTATTAGGGTTTTCTATTTATCATATGACGGATTAGGGTTTTTGAATGTGTCTAGAGATCTTGAGCTTCTTGAGAGTTTCTTGACTTGTAACTGATGTTATTACGGTTTTCTAGTTTTCATATGATGGATTAGGGTTTTTAAATGTGTCTAGAGGTCTAGAGTTTCTTGAAAGTGGCTTGAGTTGCAAATGATGCTATTAGGGTTTTCTAGTTTTTATATGATGGATTATGGTTTTTGAATTTGTCTAGATATCTAGAGCTTTTTGAGAGTGGCTTTAGTTGCAAATGATGTTATTAGGGTTTTCTAGTTTTCATATGATAGATTAGGGTTTTTGAATGTGTCTAGACATCTAGACCTTCTTGAGAGTGGCTTCAGTTGCAAATGATGTTATTACGGTTTTCAAGTTTTCATATGATGGATTAGGGTTTTTAAATGTGTCAAGAGATCTAGAGCTTCTTGAAAGTGGCTTGAGTTGCAAATGATGCTGTTAGGGTTTTCTAGTTTTCATATGATGGATTATCGTTTATGAATGTGTCTAGAGATATAGAGCTTCTTGAAAGTGACTTGAGTTGCAAATGATATTATTAGGGTTTTCTAGTTTTCATATGATGGATTAGAGTTTTTGAATGTGTGTAGATATCTAGAGCTTCTTGAGAGTGGCTTGAGTTGCAAATGATGTTATTAGGGGTTTTCTAGTTTTCATATGATGGATTAGGGTTTTTGAACTTGTCTAGAGATCTAGAGCTTCTTGAGAATTGCATAAGTTGTAACTGCTGTTATTAGGGTTTTCTAGTTTTCATATAGTGGATTAGGGTTTTTAAATGTCTCTAGAGATCTAGAGCTTCTTGAGAATGGCTTGAGTTGTAAATGATGTTATTAGGGTTTTCTAGTTTTCATATGATGGATTAGGGTTTTTGAATTTGTCTAAAGATCTAGAGCTTCTTTAAAGTAGCTTGAGTTACAAATGATGTTATTAGGGTTTTCTAGTTTTCATGTGATGGATTAGGGTTTTTGAATGTGTGTAGAGATCTAGAGCTTCTTGAGAGTGGCTTGAGTTGTAAATGATGTTATTAGGGTTTTCTACTTTTCACATAATGGATTAGGGTTTTTTAATGTGTCTAGAGATCTAGAGCTTCTTGAAAGTGGCTTGAGTTGCAAATGATGGTATTAGGGTTTTTCTAGTTATCATATGATGGATTAGGGTTTTTGAATGTGTCTAGAGATCTAGAGCTTCTTGAAAGTGGCTTGAGTTGCAAATGATGCTATTAGGGTTTTTCTAGTTATCATATGATGGATTAGGGTTTTTGAATGTGTCTAGAGATCTAGATCTTCTTGAAAGTGGCTTGGGTTGCAAATGATGCTATTAGGGTTTTCTACTTTTTATATGATGGATTATGGTTTTTGAATGTGTCTAGATATCTAGATCTTTTTGAGAGTGGCTTGAGTTGCAAATGATGTTACTAGGGTTTTCTAGTTTTCATATGTTAGATTAGGGTTTTTGGATGTGTCTAGAGATCTAGAGCTTCTTGAGAGTGGCTTGAGTTGCAAATGATGTTATTAGGGTTTTCTAGTTTTCATATGATGGATTAGGGTTTTTGAATGTGTCTACAGATCTAGAGCTTCTTGAAAGCGGCTTGAGTTGCAAATGATGTTATTATGGTTTTCTAGTTTTCATATGATGGATTAGGGTTTTTGAATGTGTCAAGAGATCTAGAGCTTCTTGAAAGTGGCTTGAGTTGCAAATGATGCTATTAGGGTTTTCTAGTTTTCATATGATGGATTATGGTTTATGAATGTGTCTAGAGATATAGAGCTTCTTGAAATTGACTTGAGTTGCAAATGATATTATTAGGGTTTTCTAGTTTTCATATGATGGATTATGCTTTATGAATGTGTCTAAAGATATAGAGCTTCTTGAAAGTGACTTGAGTTGCAAATGATATTATTAGGGTTTTTGAATTTTTCTAGAGATCAAGACCTTCTTGAGAGTTGCATGAGTTGTAACTGCTGTTATTAGGGTTTTCTAGTTTTCATATAGTGGATTAGCGTTTTTAAATGTGTCTAGACATCTAGAGCTTCTTGAGAATGGCTTGAGTTGTAAATGATGTTATTAGGGTTTTCTAGTTTTCATATGATGAATTAGGGTTTTTGAATTTGTCTAGAGATCTAGAGCTTCTTTAAAGTAGCTTGAGTTACAAATGATGTTATTAGGGTTTTCTAGGTTTTTGAATGTGTCTAGAGATCTAGAGCTCCTTGAGAGTGGCTTGAGTTGTAAATGATGTTATTAAGGTTTTCCACTTTTCACATAATGGATTAGGGTTTTTTAATGTGTCTAGAGATCTAGAGCTTCTTGAAAATGGCTTGAGTTGCAAATGATGCTATTAGGGTTTTTCTAGTTATCATATGATGGATTAGGGTTTTTGAATGTGTCTAGAGATCTAGATCTTCTTGAAAGTGGCTTGGGTTGCAAAAGATGCTATTAGGATTTTCTAGTTTTTATATGATGGATTATGGTTTTTTAATGTGTCTAGATATCTAGATCTTTTTGAGAGTGGCTTGAGTTGAAAATGATGTTATTAGGGTTTTCTAGTTTTCATATGATAGATTAGGGTTTTTGAATGTGTCTAGAGATCTAGAGCTTCTTGAAAGTGGCTTGAGTTGCAAATGATGTTATTATGGTTTTCTAGTTTTCATATGATGGATTATGGTTTTTAAATGTGTCTAGAGATCTAAAGCTTCTTGAGAGTGGCTTGTGTTTTAAATGATGTTATTAGGGTTTTCTACTTTTCACATAATGGATTAGGGTTTTTTAATGTGTCTAGATATCGAGAGCTTCTTGAAAGTGGCTTGAGTTGCAAATTATGTTATTAGGGTTTTCTAGTTTTTATATGATGGATTATGGTTTTTTAATGTGTCTATATATCTAGATCTTTTTGAGAGTGGCTTGAGTTGCAAATGATGTTATTAGGGTTTTCTAGTTTTCATATGATGGATTAGGGTTTTTGAATGTATCTAGAGATCTAGAGCTTCTTGAGAGTGGCTTGAGTTGCAAATGATTTTATTAGGGTTTTCTATTTATCATATGATGGATTCGGGTTTTTGAATGTGTCTAGAGATCTAGATATTCTTGAAAGTGGCTTGGGTTGCAAATGATGCTATTAGGGTTTTCTAGTTTTCATATGATGGATTATGGTTTTTGAATGTGTCTAGATATCTAGATCTTTTTGAGAGTGGCTTGAGTTGCAAATGATGTTATTAGGGTTTTCTAGTTTTCATATGATAGATTAGGGTTTTTGAATGTGTCTAGAGATCTAGAGCTTCTTGAGAGTGGCTTGAGTTGCAAATGATGTTATTAGGGTTTTCTAGTTTTCATATGATGGATTAGGGTTTTTGAATGTGTCTAGAGATCTAGAGCTTCTTGAAAGTGGCTTGAGTTGCAAATGATGTTATTATGGTTTTCTAGTTTTCGTATGATGGATTAGGGTTTTTGAATGTGTCAAGAGATCTAGAGCTTCTTGAGAGTGGCTTCAGTTGTAAATGATGTTATTAGGGGTTTTCTCGTTTTCATATGATGGATTAGGGTTTTTGAATTTGTCTAGAGATATAGAGCTTCTTGAGAGTTGCATGAGTTGTAACTGCTGTTATTAGGGTTTTCTAGTTTTCATATGATGGATTAGGGTTTTTGAATTTGTCTAGAGATCTAAAGCTTCTTTAAAGTAGATTGAGTTACATATGATGTTATTAGGGTTTTCTAGTTTTCATATGATGGATTAGGGTTTTTGAATGTGTCTAGAGATCTAGAGCTTCTTGAGAGTGGCTTGAGTTGTAAATGATGTTATTAGGGTTTTCCACTTTTCACATAATGGATTAGGGTTTTTTAATGTGTCTAGAGATCTAGAGCTTCTTGAAAGTGGCTTGAGTTGCAAATGTTGCTATTAGGGTTTTTCTAGTTATCATATGATGGATTAGGGTTTTTTAATGTGTCTAGAGATCTAGATCTTCTTGAAAGTGGCTTGGGTTGCAAATGATGCTATTATGGTTTTCTAGTTTTTATACGATGGATTATGGTTTTTGAATGTGTCTAGATATCTAGATCTTTTGGAGAGTGGCTTGAGTTGCAAATGATGTTATTAGGGTTTTCTAGTTTTCATATGATACATTAGGGTTTTTGAATGTGTCTAGAGATCTAGAGCTTCTTGAGAGTGGCTTGAGTTGCAAATGATGTTATTAGGGTTTTCTAGTTTTCATATGATGGATTAGGTTTTTGAATGTGTCTAGAGATCTAGAGCTTCTGGAAAGTGGCTTGAGTTGCAAATGATGTTATTAGGGTTTTCTAGTTTTCATATGATGGATTAGGGTTTTTGAATGTGTCTAGAGATCTAGAGCTTCTTGAAAGTGTCTTGAGTTGCAAATGATTTTATTAGGGTTTTCTATTTATCATATGACGGATTAGGGTTTTTGAATGTGTCTAGAGATCTAGATATTCTTGAAAGTGGCTTGGGTTGCAAATGATGCTATTAGGGTTTTCTTGTTTTTATATGATGGATTATGGTTTTTGAATGTGTCTAGATATCTAGATCTTTTTGAGAGTGGCTTGAGTTGCAAATGATGTTATTAGGGTTTTCTAGTTTTCATATGATAGATAAGGGTTTTGAATGTGTCTAGATATCTAGAGCTTCTTGAGAGTGGCTTGAGTTGCAAATGATGTTATTAGGGTTTTCTAGTTTTCATATGATGGATTAGGGTTTTTGAATGTGTCTAGAGATCTAGAGCTTCTTGAAAGTGGCTTGAGTTGGAAATTATGTTATTATGGTTTTCTAGTTTTCATATGATGGATTAGGGTTTTTGAATGTGTCAAGAGATCTAGAGCTTCTTGAGAGTGGCTTGAGTTGTAAATGCTGTTATTAGGGGTTTTCTAGTTTTCATATGATGGATTAGGGTTTTTGAATTTGTCTAGAGATCTAGAGCTTCTTGAGAGTGGCTTGAGTTGTAAATGATGTTATTAGGGTTTTCTACTTTTCACATAATGGATTAGGGTTTTTTAATGTGTCTAGAGTTCTAGAGCTTCTTGAAAGTGGCTTGAGTTGCAAATGATGCTATTATGGTTTTTCTAGTTATCATATGATGGATTAGGGTTTTTTAATGTGTCTAGAGATCTAGTGTTAGAAATCATATATGTTCATGTTATTGGTTTCAAAAACTTGAAGTTGCAACGGAAGCATAAAATCATGAACACAAATTTCACTTCCAAGAGGATCATGCTACATGCATGTAGAGATAAGATGAAGAAGAAGCATAGATGGAGTTCGAAATCATACCCTTTCTTCTTGACCTTAGTTTGGACGATTTTGATGACAAGGAATCAAGTTAGAATCCCTCTATAGCTTAGTCCACCACAAGCTTGAACAACTTTGATGCTAGTCTTGTTAACTTGCAATATAAAACCCTTTTTCTTCTTGAAGCAAAATCGAATTTTGTCAAGTGTTTCTAGAGAGGTTTTTGGCTGATTTCTAAGTATGAAAGATGTTGTTCTCACTCATAGAATGGCCGGCCAAAATTGGTGTTAAAAGGCCAAGAGAAAGTGTGCATAATTTTAAATTAAAGCATGCAACTTTCACATGGTCAACCCTTGAACCAAGAAGGAATATCCCATGCTTTTCCTAGTTTCCACACATCTACTTTTGACATGTATATGGCCGGCCATGATGAGGCTTTACAATAAAATATATATACCATTTTATTGTTTATAAACTTCTATCACAAAGTTTATAAATAATAAACTTTCATACTTTTTGTTTAAATGGAATAACACTTAAACCATTAATCGCTTACACAAACCAATTAATTATGCATTATAAATCATATGAATATATATATATATATATATATATATATATATATATATATATCATAATATGCATATTTTATTTAATTTACCAATTAAGTTAAATAAAGGGTTTACTTATAAATCAATTAAATCATTTAACAACTTAAATAATTTAATTGTTATACTTAATAAATTCATCACATATGAATTATAAATCAACCTTTATATTTTGTAGTTATTATTATTTACCTCAAATAATAATAACTTACAAGATTAAATTGCAAGTTTAGTATCATTTGATGTTAAATCAAATTTAACATTCCAAATGATCAATTGGTGTCAAACTTGTTGTTGGTGTGACCCTATAGGATCATGTATTATTAGTAATATCATTTTATGATCATCCTTGGGCATATAGAACTAACAATCTCCCACTTGCACAAGGTTGCATCATAGAATGATACCGACAGTGATAAACGTCTAGCAACATTTCACTGCCGCCAATAGTACATGACATAATGCCATTCAACAACATCCAATTCTTCAAAAGCACGAGGCTCTAATTGATGTACAAGGTTATCTATCAATTATCCCTTTGTCACAGACATCATGTTGAACATGAGACATGGATCTTAATCATTCTCATTTTATGTTCAACTTTCAATCAGGCGCCTTAGATGTCTTACTCTCAACACATAAGAGGAACAAATCCCGTCTTGACTACATACGCCCCTCATATAGTTAGTACTATACATGAGCATGGCCTTTATGGTTGTCTATTTTTCAAGAACAACGGTTAACCATATCAAAGCATAGCACTCCCTACACTTGAGTCCCAAATATGCATCTCAGGTATAAGGATACAATGATAATACCTTTATTCAAGAATCACTTATGATGATGATCCATGGAGTGATCTTGAAGCGGGTCAAGTCCAATACTTGTTCACTGACAAGTACCTATGAATTTGGTTGCAACCTTTTGCTACTTTTACCCATAAAAGTCAACCACTCCGATTCATATTAGTCTTACTTCATAATTGCTCCCACAATTATGATCGACTATGGACATTTAGAATAATTAGATTATTCAAGGATTAAACATGCTAATATTAAAACACAAAATTATGAATGAAACATCACGTCACATATATTACATAATTCTTGTTGTTTACATAATTTCATATTCATAAAACACTAAACACAAATCAAATCCATTCATTAGAAAAACGAAGTACTATACTCTTAGCATGACTTTCATGCTTAGCTTGGGGTAAAGGCTTCGTGAATGGGTCTGCCAAATTCTGATCTGTATGAACCTTGTGAATACTTATTTCACCATTCTTAACTTCATGTCTTATGTAGTTATACCTTTGGTGAATGTGTTTGGTCTTTTGATGCGATCTAGGTTCCTTTGCTTGAGCTATAGCACCTATATTATCACAGAAGATTTCTATAGGGTCCCGAATGGAAGGAACTACCCCTAGATCTTCAATGAACTTTCTCATCCAGACAGCTTCTTGAGCAGCTTCCGAAGCAGCAACATATTCTGATTCTGTAGTGGATTGTGCAATCACTTCCTGTTTGGAACTTTTCCAAGACATGGCTCCTCCATTTAAAATAAAGACATACCCAGATTGAGATCTCGAATCATCCCTATCCGTTTGGAAGCTTGCGTCAGTGTAACCCTTTACCTTTAAGCCTTCTTCCAAACCACTGTATACTAAGAACATGTCTTTAGTTCTTCTCAAGTACTTAAGAATGTTCTTTACAGCAGTCCAGTGGGCTTCACCTGGGTTCTGTTGATACCTACTAGTCATACTTAAGGCACATGAGACGTCGGGCCTAGTGCATAACATGGCATACATGATGGACCCAATTGCCGAAGCATATGGAACATGTTTCATCCTTTCAAGTTCAGTCCTAGTGCTTGGGCACTGAGACTTACTTAGGATGGTGCCATGTGGTATTGGCAAGAATCCTCTTTTGGAGTCTTGCATCTTGAATCTTTTCAAGATTTTATCAATATATACACTTTGGCTTAGACCAATAAGTCTCTTAGATCTATCTCTATAGATCTTTATGCCTAATACATAAGCAGCTTCTCCTAAGTCCTTCATTGAGAAACAGTTCTCAAGGAACGCTTTGACACCTTTTAAGGTTGGGATGTCATTTCCAAATAAAAGTATGTCATCAACATACAATACTAGGAATATGACTATGCTCCCACTAGCTTTCTTGTAAACACAGGAGTCATCCTCATTTTTAATGAATCCAAAATTCATAATCTTTTCATCAAAGCGGATGTTCCATGTTCGAGACGCTTGCTTCAATCCATAGATGGATCTTTTAAGCTTGCACACTTTGTTTGGATGCTTGGGATCGACAAAACCTTCAGGTTGATCCATATAAACATCTTCCAATAAGTGTCCATTGAGGAAAGCGGTCTTGACATCCATTTGCCATATTTCATAATCATAGTATGCGGCTATGGCAAAAAGTATCCTAATCGACTTGATCATTGCCACTGGTGAAAATGTCTCATCATAGTCAACACCATGAGTTTGTGAGTATCCTTTAGCGACAAGTCTTGCCTTAAAAGTGTGAACATTTCCATCCACGTCGGTTTTCTTCTTGAAAACCCATTTGTTCCCAACAGTCTTACAATTGGTGGGAAGATTAACCAAGTCCCATACTTGGTTATCGTGCATGGATTGCATCTCAGTGTTCATGGCTTCAAGCCATTTATCAGATTCAGGATCTGACATTACACTCTGGTAGTTGACGGGTTCATCAGAATCTATCGTATAACATTCCTCTTCCATCATAAGGTAACCATACCTTTCAGGTTCAAATCAAACCCTACCAGATCTGCGAACACCTTGTGTTACAATTTGTTCCTGATCAACTGTTTGTTCAGGTTCAACAATTTCTTGTTGAATGCTAGATCCAATTTCTTGTGTATCAGGCTGTGGTTCCTGAAGTTCTTCAAGTTCCACAAACCTCCCACTAGCCTCTTCTGTCAGAAACTTGTTTTCTAGGAATTCTGCTTTTCGAGAAATAAATATCTTATTCTCTATGGGATTGTAGAAGTAGTATCCAAGACAATCTTTCGGATACCCTACAAAGATACACTTAATTGAACGGGGTTCTAGTTTGTTTGAAGCTTCTTGTCTAACACAAGCTTCACAACCCTATACCTTGAGATAGGATAAAGATGGAACCCTTCCATGCCATATCTCATAAGGCGTTTTATCTACCTTCTTAGTAGGTGCCATGTTTAGGAGACGAGCAGCTGTTTGTAAAGCATAACCCCAAAATGATAAAGGTAGAGTACTTCTACTCATCATGGATCGAACCATATCCAATAGTGTTCGGTTCCGCCTCTCAGATACACCATTATGTTGTGGTGTTCCAGGTGGAGTAAGTTGTGAAACAATTCCACAAGTCTTAAGATGATCCATAAAGTTTGTAGTTAAGTACTCACCTCCTCTATCAGAACGTAGAACTTTAATTGTTTTGTTGAGTTGATTTTCCACTTCACTTTGAAACGTTTTGAACATTTCAAATGCCTCATGTTTATGTTTAATCAAATAAACATATCCAAAACGACTAAAGTCGTCAGTGAAGGTGATGAAATATCTTTCACCATATCTAGTCATTGGCTTGAAAGGACCACATACATCTGTATGTATGATTCCTAACAAGTCCTTTGCCCTCTCATTGGTTCCTGAGAAAGGAGCTTTAGTCATCTTGCCATGTAAACAAGATTCACATATATCAAATGAGTCATTCTCATTTGCCTTCAAAAGTCCACTCTTTTGAAGTTGGGATATGCGTTTCTTGTTTATATCCCCAAGTCGACAATGCCATAGATAACTTTGACTCAAATCACATTTGGGTCTCTTGGTGAAAGTGTGGTATAAAGAGCCATGGTTAGTCTTTTCATCAAGGTTTCCTTCATAAATTCCATTTAAAGGCCTAGCCTCGAAATAGAATACATTGTTTTTAGAAACACAAATGTCATCATTTATAAAGCAAAGATTAAAACCATATTGTCTCAACTTAGCAACCGAAATAATATTCCTAGTCAAGCTAGGAACATAATACACATTCGTTAATGTCAAATACAAGCCACTAGGTAGTAATAACTCAAAACTTCCAATTGAATCCACCGCAACCCTTGCACTATTTCCAACCAGAGTACTACTTCGTTTGCCTTCAGTCGCCTACTCCTTTTGAACCCCTGCAACATATTACAAATGTGAGTTCCACAACCAGTATCAAATACCCATGTGTTAGGAGATAAATTATAAAGTTCTAGGTCTATCACATAGATACCTGAAGTGCCCTCACCGGCCTTCTTCTTCTTCAACTCTGCAAGATAGGTAGAGCAATTTCTCTTCCAATGCCCAACTTTTCCACATTCGAAGCACGCGTCTTCTTTGCCAACCTTTCCCTTCTTCTTGGGCGGACGGGATGGTTGGACTGAAAGGTTTTCCGCAACCATGAACTAAATAACGTATGTTCACATGCAACCTAGAAAAGATCTATGTTTTCTTACTTTGAACATGTAACTAATTCCTAAAGGCCAAACAAAAATTAACTAAAAGAATAAATCAGAAAAACTAACCTTTAGTTTTAATCTTGAAGCTAAGCAGCACAAGTGTCCTGCCTCAAATGAGATCACACCCAGGGAGCCAGAGGGTGGACGAAAATTCCAGAGAGAATAATAGAATGAGCAACAATAATGAGGCCTAGGGTTCCCTATTTATAGGGAAACAAGAAACTCTAGCCGTCAGCCATTTTCCGGATTATACGTACGCGCGTCGCGGCCTTTACATTGGCGCGCCGCGCGCCGCAATTCAACTATTGAATTCGTACGAATATGTACGCGCGTCGCGGCCTTTACATTGGCACGCCGCGCGCCGCAATTCAACTATTGAATTTGTACGACTTTAATCCCTGACTTCCTGATTAATCTAATTAATGCCACAGAAATCAATCCAATTAATTTCTGATTAATTATTAATCAAATAACATTGTTTCTAATTAATATATTATCTCCATAATATATTAACAAACAATATCTTGATTTATTAGTCATATAATAAATCAACCTTTTCTCTCTACCGAACTTTCTACCAAACCTCCAGCTATGAGGGCAACCCAAATGGGCTTTGCTTCTATTAATTAGGTAAATACAAATTATTAGTCATGGCTTAGACACCTAATCCAACAGTCTACCACTTAGATAAGTCTATGACTATAATTACCAATTTAACCTCTAATTAATCAGCAAACTGTAGCTTCCTAGAAACTGCTGCCGAACTCTGACCTAGTCAGTTCTGTCCATAGATAAGTGATCAGATGATTCTCCGTCCAACAAGATATTTTCAGACATGAGACATGGATTGAGATCAATCTCTGTCTAACACTGTTTCCCGATTTCCGATTTTTCTTATGACTATTAGACTTCTAATTGAACGCATCAATTCAGTCCTGGCTGGCCAGCACTTCAGTCAACTTCAAAATCATCGAGTGGCCAACAGATATCTGTTTGCCGTCAGGGTCAAGGGACGAATAAGCTTCGACTGATATGTTATATCTTTTACCCGACAAATCACTCACAACAGCACGTTTTATAACATCAAGTTACCGATGCGTTTTCGTACTATCAATGAACAACCACCTTGCAAATTATAACTCATATCTCTCCACTTTAAGACCATAAGATATTATCGTCTCAACATTGCTCGTGATATAACCCATGAAGCAATCCATTGAGCGCGGGTTTATCCAATACTCAAATCACCATTTCCAAGTACTCATGAACGTTGCAGCAATCTTATTGCTATGTCTAACTCCTTAGACAATCTACAAACCAATTCATGACAGTCTTCCTTCATACTTACTCCCTAAAAGTATGAGTGACTGTGGATATTTGAATAATCCAATTATTCAGGAAGTAAACATGCAAAAGCAAAACATAAAATCTGACTGGCAGCTACTCCTGCTTATTACCAAGTCTCCACGAGGTAATCACCAAGTCGGATTTATCATAACTATTATCGGTTTCTTATTCTCTTTTAAACTTTCAATTCAAGCCTTTTATATCTATGTCTATGACCTTTTCACTCTTTCTATGTATCCAAGTGTCTAACACTTATACACTTTATTGCAGATGATCCTATCGGATACTCTTCCGATGATATCTCAATTTGTCATTCTGTCATTCTCTCTCACAACTCCATTCCAGTGATGTGTACCGTGACTGCCCATGGTTCTTGGGTATTTAGTCTACATGACTACATCCTTAGACAATTTCGAGGTGTCATGATGTGCCGGTGAACCACACACGCTCCATCAGAAACCAACGAAATTCTTTAACCATGAAGTCCTACAGCACCACGTTCTGGTGTAAACAATTACCGATTTGAAAACCCTTTCAAATGAATCACCCTAATCATTTCCTAATGATTTCTCATGTCTGTTCAAAAAAACCAATTAGTACTCTCAGCCAGGTCATATCCTGAAACTAACTTACCATGCTCTAAGCATCAAGTCATCAGGGTATGTTCATAACACTTCTGATTGGTCCAAGAGGCTCGTGGAACCTGATGTAATCTCATTCCAAACCCTTTCGGAATCCTAAGATTACCAATAATCCTTGTGTCATGATTTCCGGAATCCATTTCCTTTGAGGGATTCTTTCTTATGCATCTTGAATCCCATCAAGATCATATTCTCAACGGCTAAATCAATACTGTCAGTCTCATCTATCTGATAGATGTCTATGAACTACGTGAGCATGCTACACCTTCTTTGTTTCTTTCATTCCAATTCATTACACTTTGCAATGACAGGAAACTCCATTCCTGGGGTTATGCATCTTGAATCTCATCAAGATCATATTGGCAAAATTCTGTTCTATCTAATAGATGTTCACAACCACCTGAGTATGTTGTATCTCTTAAAGTCTTTTATAGCGAATCGTTTCTTAACACCAAGTTATTACACTTTGTAATGATAAGAGACGTTTCCTAGAACCAGTATGTAACCCACATACAGTGATAGTAGACAACAACAATACTCCAACTGGCTTTGACACCGTTATATGACTCTTTCGGACTATTCACAAAATCCAGAACTTATGGCACATTTTACGAAAACGAAATCCAAACCTTTCCGACATATTAAAGGAAATCTTTCAGGCTGTTCACAAAATCCAAACCTTTTGGCCTATTTTGAGAATCCGAATATCCTTTCTTGCGAGATGCCCATGGAACGAATCCCGGGGCCATGTACCTTTTGTAATGGCATGCTCTATGTGAGTCCCTATTAGTGTGCCGGTAAACCACACACGCTCCACTAACGACTCACACTATGCCACGCAGAATCCTCTCGGATTACATCTTCTATTGAGAGTGCTTCTCTCAGAATCAATTGCTTGACTCCAAGTGATGACTCATTCAACCAGATGTTCTGTAAGTACATCTCTATGTTCCCTTCTTTTGATGATTCAATTACTCCCACTGGTTCCTAGACCAGTTGTAAAGATCAATCAAACTGTCACATAGACTGTGTCTCGCGGTAAGGTTCTCTTATTTGGCAGCAACTGGGCTCACCAATGCTTCCAGCAGTCGGATTACTTATCCGTACCATCTTTAGTGTTTTACCACTACCCGGTATATCACCCAAATCATAACTCCTTATGACAGTGACAATAACTACTGGTCAAGCGAAGAGAGGGTATGTCAGGTTTAACAGGAATCTAATTCCTGGTCAAGACCCAGTGGTAACTAAAGGTTCTTTCACTTGGCTAATCCCTGAATTCATTCAGGATTATTCTTACTCCCACTGTTTCCTTAGAACATGAGCTCTTTCTAAAAGGACTCTTCTTTCAAAGGATAACCGGAGTGGCCAATGAAACGACATTGCTGATCAGTTTCAGGCTTGTCATGAGATTTAGACGAATGCTACATGACACTGGACTTTCTATGTACTAGTGGGACGATCCCAGCTTTACATTTCAGACCGTGTCAACATAACCTACTTAGTCTAAGATGTGGTCGGAATATGGTTTCTACGGTCTGACTGGTTGAATATTTAATTCATTGAAATACTAATCGGAAATGTATCTAATACATCGAGGATCAAAACTATTTCGATCAATGCTCCATCATCTTCCCTAAGACACATTATTACCATTAATGTTCTTGGAAGAGGATAAACTGTGAAACATTTTCTCAGTCTATGTTGTTACTCAGGTTCTGTTAATCTTATACTTCCTTTGAAATCCTTGAACACTTCAAGTTTCCAATCAATCGTTTATTCTGATAAACGAAGCCATATTTGTCAAACCATTTGGCAAATATCATGAAGCATAACTAATCGTGTTCTATTTGAAGATTCGAGCAATACACAGTAACTTATGTGTCTGTTGCTCAAAATCTGAATACCTTTACAGTTCCATGTAAATTTATGATTTTGTTAATATTGTTCAAGACATGTAATCATCACCTGACTCCAAGTCAACTGATTCCAAAATCCTATCCATTGGATCTTTGGGTGATTCCTTTCTTGCCACAATTAATTTTATTAAGCACTCAATTCATCATGTGACTCTAAGTCAAATGATTCCAAAGTCCTGTCCAATTGGACCTTTGGTTGAAGTGATTCTCATAAAATTCACTTTAACAATCATAAAGAACACAATATATAAGTCCAATCCCATTGGATGTATCAACATTCAAATTATTACCATTAACGTCATCAACACATTCACACAACATTTCGAGGACAATTAAAACAATCATGTTTCAAAAAATATTTCATTAAACCAGAATTATCCTCAGAACAATGTACTATGCGAATCCATGTCGTATGTATCTATAAACTAATAACAAGAACAAATATCTAGCTTAACTCAAAAACCGCACGAGCTCCAGATCCAATCCGAATATGCTCCTGTGCGACACCATCCCGCATCCTCCAGAGTTCGTGCATACAGAGCAAATGTGTGAAACACATCCTGTATCAAGGAAATGAGGATCAGGTGTTCTGGATTCTAATATATTTATGAGTTTGCCAAACGGTTTGGCTTTGGAGCATTTTCCAATCTTTCCGTGACTGTGTCCCACCTTATGGCTTCCCAGTTTGAAACATCGAACAATCGGTCCAGACGATCTGGATCATTTCTTGATGCACCTTAATACTGGACTCAATCCTGAAGCAGCTGAATTAATGGAACTATGCTTCTCCATGAACAACTCATACAGAGTCGACATTGAATGCACTTCCACGATAGTCTTATCCGGTTACCCTTTCTGTTCATCTGGATGAACAGATCAGCGAGTTGAGCTAATGCTTAACTCCCGATCACAAAGGGAAACCAGTTTTATACTGTTCGCCTATGTATCCCTCAATCTCGGGAACACGCAAACTGGTGCTACTTTCTTCTAGCTTGCAACTTCAAGCTCTTTGAAGATCCTAGTTCGTTCCCTTTATTCAACCAGTTCACGGAACCTTTCCTGAACTAGCTGTGCTAACTTATCAGACCCTAGGAATTCTAAATCCCTGCAGAACTCGGGGTTAATGATCAATAGCATAAGGCAACGAACTTCCTTGGACTCAATAGTCAAGGAGTCATGCTCATCACAAGCTGCTGTGTGATGCCATGTTTGGGAGCGGACACTCAGTCGGATATGGTTCGCCAGCAAAACTAAGAACTATTCTCTAATTGCAAAACCATATCACATAGTTCAGGCCAGTCAGCCTTACCATACCAGACAGGTGCTTTCTGAAGCTCTCAGAAATGGGTGAAGGAGGAGAAGGAGGAGAATGACATTTTATTCAGACATATATAAAATTTGAATTTATTCGTTTAATTAATCCTTTTAAATAATTACCCAATATATATTATTTAACAAGGCTAGGATCCAAAATACCCCAACTATGCTGTGAAGAGGGATGCCGTAGTCACAATACAGTGGTCATTAAGGTAGATAACTATTATCAATTTCAGTCTAATGAAATTCCTAGATCTGTGAGACTCATTGAACTATTCAATGGCATGTTTAATCTCGGATATGCCCCACCGTTTGTGACTGGGATGCCGAGGATCACAAACCGGGTGTGAATAACCATGCAAATTAGCTTGGTACTCTCGGGGTCCATTATCATCTCAAATTGATGTGCCGGTTAACCACACACGCTCCATCAACAATGATAACACCCGAGAAACCCATTGCCACTCTTTATGAACCCCCATTGGTGTGCCGGTAACCCACACACACTCCACCAACGTTTCATAAAGTGCAATGTGTAATTTCATGGGTTAGCATCAAATTCACATTTTTTCTAAAGTAACTAGATTGTGAATTCTTGTACGGGTTCTAGTAGTTTGATCATTATACTTTTAATGATTAAGCGGTCCTATCAAAACTATTCGACTAACGACCCTCCACTGATCAAGCAAGCGGTGGGTGAGAGTGAACACCCATTAGACTGCCATTTTATAGGCAGTCTCCTTATACCCACTTTATAGACCAGCTTCGTGAATGAGGCCTACTAATGATTTGACTAACCAATTTATCTTATACATTTAGTATTAACTTTTAATAATATATATAAGATGTATTTTAAACCTTTTTAGAATATTCCTGGTTTATCTTTTAATTTCCTGAAATTTAACTATTAAATTTCAAATTAAATTAAACCTTTAAATTCGATTTAATTCATCTTTTAATTAAACTATTAATTAAATTAATTAAATCTAGATATTTTAAACCTTTTAAAATATTTAGGATTTATCCTCTAATTTTCGAAATTTAACCATTAAATCAAAATTAAATTAAATCCCTTGAATTATCTTTTAATTAAACAATTAATTAAATTAATTAAAATGTAGATAGGTTTTTCCAAATTAATCAAATCAATTTAAACCTATCTTAAACCCCTAATTATCGAATTCAAACAAACTGGGTTTAAGGTTATCCATTTAATTAACCAATTAAAGTTACCAAAAATAGAAAACCTCCTAAAACCCTAACCAGGAAAATCGAAAAGGAAGGGGGAGGGGCTAAGGTTTCAAAACCCTTAACCCCAAAAATCGAAATCAGGCCCAAAGGATTTATAAACATAAACCCTAATTAACCAATTAAAGTTACCAAAAATAGAAAGGTTTTCCGCAACCATGAACTAAATAACCTAAGTTCACATGCAACCTAGAAAAGATCTATGTTTTCTTACTTTGAACATGTAACTAATTCCTAAAGGCCAAACAAAAATTAACTAAAAGAATAAATCAGAAAAACTAACCTTTACTTTTAATCTTGAAGCTAAGCAGCACAAGTGTCCTGCCTCAAATGAGATCACACCAAGGGAGCCAGAGGGTGGACGAAAATTCCAGAGAGAATAATAGAATGAGCAACAATAATGAGGCCTAGGGTTCCCTATTTATAGGGAAACAAGAAACCCTAGCCGTCAGCCATTTTCCGGATTATACGTACGCGCGTCGCGGCCTTTACATTGGCGCGCCGCGCGCCGCAATTCAACTATTGAATTCGTACGAATATGTACGCGCGTCGCGGCCTTTACATTGGCGCGCCGCGCGCCGCAATTCAACTATTGAATTTGTACGACTTTAATCCTTGACTTCCTGATTAATCTAATTAATGCCACAGAAATCAATCCAATTAATTTCTGATTAATTATTAATCAAATAACATTGTTTCTAATTAATATATTATCTCCATAATATATTAACAAACAATATCTTGATTTATTAGTCATATAATAAATCAACATTTTCTCTCTACCGAACTTTCTACAAAACCTCCAGCTATGAGGGCAACCCAAATGGACTTTGCTTCTATTAATTAGGTAAATACAAATTATTAGTCATGGCTTAGACACCTAATCCAAGTCGACAATGCCATAGATAAATTTGACTCAAATCACATTTGGGTCTTTTGGTGAAAGTGTGGTATAAAGAGCCATGGTTAGTCTTTTCATCAAGGTTTCCTTCATAAATTCCATTTAAAGGCCTAGCCTCGAAATAAAATACATTGTTTTTAGAAACACAAATGTCATCATTTATAAAGCAAAGATTAAAACCACATTGTCTCAACTTAGCAACCGAAATAATATTCCTAGTCAAGCTAGGAACATAATACACATTCGTTAATGTCAAATACAAGCCACTAGGTAGTAATAACTCAAAACTTCCAATTGAATCCACCGCAACCCTTGCACTGTTTCCAACCCGGAGTACTACTTCGTTTGCCTTCAGTCGCCTACTCCTTTTGAACCCCTGCAACATATTACAAATGTGAGTTCCACAACCAGTATCAAATACCCATGTGTTAGGAGATAAATTATAAAGTTCTAGGTCTATCACATAGATACCTGAAGTGCCCTCACCGACCTTCTTCTTCTTCAACTCCGCAAGATAGGTAGGGCAATTTCTCTTCCAATGCCCAACTTTGCCACATTCGAAGCATGCGTCTTCTTTGGCAACCTTTGCCTTCTTCTTGGGCGGACGGGATGGTTGGACAACTTTCTTGCCCTTTCCATTGACAACCTTTGCCTTTCCCTTGCCCTTGGAGTTGGTGGGGTGTTCGGGTCTAGTCCTCTTTGTACCACCTTCCTTGATCATGAGAACTTGAGTGGTTTTCTTAGGCAGATTCTTTTCCGCGGTAATTAGCATCCCATGAAATTCCAGGATAGTCTTGTTTAAACCATTCATATTATAATTCATGACGAAGGGATCAAAAGACTTTGTCAAGGAGTTAAGGATCATATCCGTTGCTAGCTCTTCAGGCATCACAACTCCAAGACGTGCCAAATGATCAATGTGACTCTTCATTTTGAGCACATAAGAGCTTACCGTCTGTCCATCCTCCATCTTGCAAGCATGGAAAGCCCGAACAGTTTCGAACCTTTCCGTTCTTGCAAGTTGTTGGAACATTTCCTTCAATTGATTGATCATGTCATAGGCTGAATGATTCTATAAGTCCTTTTGAAGGTCAGGAATCTTGGTTGCCAACATGAGGCATGATGCATCAATGGAATCATCCATCTTTTTAAGCCATGCATCGTGTGCGGGCTTAGGGATGGCAGGGGGCTCTTCAGGAAGTGGTTCATTGAGAACATATTCTTTCTTTTCTTGTTTGAGAACTATTCTCACACTACGGTACCAATCCAAGAAGTTGGTGTGGTTAAGTTTTTCTCCCGCAAGGAGAGACCGTAGTGATGTTTTGTTTGGAGCCGGGTTTGTTGTGTTTGGTGCCATCTACAAAATTTTAACAAGGTTCAATTTAGTAATTTATGATATTAAGTCCTTAATAATTAATACCCTTTCTTGTTTCACAAACTTTAATTGATTAAGGTCTAGAATCCAAGTTGCAATACAAACAAGCGGTTAGGTATCCTTTATCCCGCCTATTCGAATCAACAAGGTAGGTAACGGTTTACCAATTATATCCAAATATAATTTCTAGAGTTATGGGATCCCATTATAACATTTATAAGTTTGGCATGTTTGATCCCATTTATGCCTTGGATTTCTAATGCTTAGGTGACCTTTATCACAAAAGATTTCCAAACAAATCATCCCACTTAAACAGACGTGTAGTTTTGACAACTATTAATGGTTAGGTGTCCTTTATCCCATCAATATTGCAAAATTACCTCTTGTATCACAAGAAGACTCCAAGTGGTTAGGTAACCTTTATCCCACAAGGATATACAAGTGATATATGAGTCTCTTTAAGAGGGACGGCATTGATTTGTATTTCGAAAGGGATTTGTATGTTTTACAATTCTAATTTTGAAAACATATGGTATCATGTAGATTGCATGCATCCAATGAACATGGTACCATTAAAATCTTATTTTGTTAATTGGTTCCTTAATCATAAAATCTCCATTTTATTGATTCTTTATTTGTGGTCAAGATTACAATTAATATCCAATATTAAGTTTGAGTTTGATCACATACATGAGAACCAATTTTTAATCCTAAATAATTACCATTATTATTTAGGGTTGGAGTTTGTAAGAGTTCATAAAATCTCCATTTTATTTATTGTTTCATTCATTTTCAAAACTTGACTTTATAGGTTTTATAACAAAACCCATTTTAATAAAACCAATTGTATTATATCTTATGTTTTATATGTCAATTTGAAAATTACAAACTCCTTGATGATTATGTTTAATTATCTAGGTTGTCTAGTATGAAAAATCTTATTTTCATCCACAACATAAAATAACAAAACATTCAATCATCACATGCATGCATGGGTGCATAAACACAAGCCAACTAATTTGATATTTCATGTGAGCCATACATGAAATATCAAGTCCAAACCTAGGGACAAATGGTGACAAAAAACTCAACCAAATGATCTTCGATTTGGCTACAATTTTGCCAAGCTTCTTATATCACCAAATGACACTTGAACCACCATTTCTTGACACCATGGAAGAGCTTGTGATTTTTCTTTGCCCTCCCCAATACTTGCGACGATAACAAGGCAGCAGGAAGGAATTTTTGTGTTTTTTTGTTGCTTTCTTCACTTCATTCTTGGCCATATTGATGCTAATACTTGTTAAAACTTAATGTATGTGCTAGATATTAAAGTTACTAACAAGTATATCACCAAATGACCAAGATATGAATTTTTATGAACCTTCTAACAGGTCCGAAAATGGACAGCAGCCATGCAGGAAAATGTTGTTGTTGGGTGTAATCTTCTCTTGGTCTTTACTTCCTTCTCTTGTTACATTTTGTGAAAAATATAAAATACAACTATTCTAATATTTACAAAATGAATATAAAAAGGAAATAACTAATTATTATTACAAACCATTTGAATAAAAGAATATATTACAACCATATCGAATTTAAACACAAAACATGCATCATATAGTCCTTGGCTTGTTTATGCACTATTTTATCACATAAAATCATAAGAAAATCAACACTTTATTTTTCTAAGGCAACAATTATGTAACCAAATGCATGAAAATATAAATTTTAGTTGGTTACATAAAAGCATAGATAATATACTTGCATGTTGCTAAAGAAGCCATGCATGAAACTTTCATTCAAGAAGATGAACATTCATGGCTTCCAAAAACCAAGTTTATCCAAATAAACTTATTATCTAGACATGCAATATAGCCATGGCTCTGATACCAATTGTTAGAAATCATATATGTTCATGTTATTGGTTTCAAAAACTTGAAGTTGCAACGGAAGCATAAAATCATGAACACAAATTTCACTTCCAAGAGGATCATGCTACATGCATGTAGAGATAAGATGAAGAAGAAGCATAGATGGAGTTCAAAATCATACCCTTTCTTCTTGACCTTAGTTTGGACGATTTTGATGACAAGGAATCAAGTTAGAATCCCTCTATAGCTTAGTCCACCACAAGCTTGAACAACTTTGATGCTAGTCTTGTTAACTTGCAATATAAAACCCTTTTTCTTCTTGAAGCAAAATCGAATTTTGTCAAGTGTTTCTAGAGAGGTTTTTGGCTGATTTCTAAGTATGAAAGATGTTGTTCTCACTCATAGAATGGCCGGCCAAAATTGGTGTTAAAAGGCCAAGAGAAAGTGTGCATAATTTTAAATTAAAGCATGCAACTTTCACATGGTCAACCCTTGAACCAAGAAGGAATATCCCATGCTTTTCCTAGTTTCCACACCTCTACTTTTGACATGTATATGGCCGGCCATGATGAGGCTTTACAATAAAATATATATACCATTTTATTGTTTATAAACTTCTATCACAAAGTTTATAAATAATAAACTTTCATACTTTTTGTTTAAATGGAATAACACTTAAACCATTAATCGCTTACACAAACCAATTAATTATGCATTATAAATCATATGAATATATATACATATATATATATATATATATATATATATATATATATATATATATATATATATATATATATATATATATATATATATCATAATATGCATATTTTATTTAATTTACCAATTAAATTAAATAAAGGGTTTACTTGTAAATCAATTAAATCATTTAACAACTTAAATAATTTAATTGTTATACTTAATAAATTCATCACACATGAATTATAAATCAACCTTTATATTTTGTAGTTATTATTATTTACCTCAAATAATAATAACTTACAAGATTAAATTGCAAGTTTAGTATCATTTGATGTTAAATCAAATTTAACATTCCAAATGATCAATTGGTGTCAAACTTGTTGTTGGTGTGACCTTATAGGATCATGTATTATTAGTAATATCATTTTATGATAATCCTTGGGCATATAGAACTAACATCTAGATCTTCTTGAAAGTGGCTTGGGTTGCAAATG
The DNA here is from genome assembly GCA_023525715.1 of Cichorium intybus. Taxonomy (NCBI): domain Eukaryota; kingdom Viridiplantae; phylum Streptophyta; class Magnoliopsida; order Asterales; family Asteraceae; genus Cichorium; species Cichorium intybus. The sequence continues at coordinate 64,494,473 of CM042017.1, read as the reverse complement.
ATGCTATTAGGGTTTTCTAGTTTTTATATGATGGACTATGGTTTTTGAATGTGTCTAGATATCTAGATCTTTTTGAGAGTGGCTTGAGTTGCAAATGATGTTATTAGGGTTTTCTAGTTTTCATATGATAGATTAGGGTTTTTGAATGTGTCTAGAGATCTAGAGCTTCTTGAGAGTGGCTTGAGTTACAAATGATGTTATTAGGGTTTTCTAGTTTTCATATGATGGATTAGGGTTTTTGAATGTGTCTAGAGATCTAGAGCTTCTTGAAAGTGGCTTGAGTTGCAAATGATGTTATTATGATTTTCTAGTTTTCATATGATGGATTAGGGTTTTTGAATGTGTCAAGAGATCTAAAGCTTCTTGAAAGTGGCTTGAGTTGCAAATGATGCTGTTAGGGTTTTCTAGTTTTCATATGATGGATTATGGTTTATGAATGTGTCTAGAGATATAGAGCTTCTTGAAAGTGACTTGAGTTGCAAATGATATTATTAGGGTTTTCTAGTTTTCATATGATGGATTATAGTTTTTGAATGTGTCTAGAGATCTAGAGCTTCTTGAGAGTGGCTTGAGTTGTAAATGATGTTATTAGGGGTTTTCTAGTTTTCATATGATGGATTAGGGTTTTTGAATTTATCTAGAGATCTAGACCTTCTTGAGAGTTGCATGAGTTGTAACTGCTGTTATTAGGGTTTTCTAGTTTTCAAATAGTGGATTAGGGTTTTTAAATGTCTCTAGAGATCTAGAGCTTCTTGAGAATGGCTTGAGTTGTAAATGATGTTATTAGGGTTTTCTAGTTTTCATATGATAGATTAGGGTTTTTGAATTTGTCTAGAGATCTAGAGCTTCTTTAAAGTAGCTTGAGTTACAAATGATGTTATTAGGGTTTTCTAGTTTTCATATGATGGATTAGGGTTTTTGAATTTGTCTAGAGATCTAGAGCTCCTTGAGAGTGGCTTGAGTTGTAAATGATGTTATTAGGGTTTTCTACTTTTCACATAATGGATTAGGGTTTTTTAATGTGTCTAGAGATCTAGAGCTTCTTGAAAGTGGTTTGAGTTGCAAATGATGCTATTAGGGTTTTTCTAGTTATCATATGATGGATTAGGATTTTTGAATGTGTCTAGAGATCTAGATTTTCTTGAAAGTGGCTTGGGTTGCAAATGATGCTATTAGGGTTTTCTAATTTTTATATGATGGATTATGGTTTTTGAATGTGTCTAGAAGTCTAGATCTTGTTTAGAGTGGCTTGAGTTGCAAATGATGTTATTAGGGTTTTCTAGTTTTCATATGATAGATTAGGGTTTTTGAATGTTTCTAGAGATCTAGAGCTTCTTGAGAGTGGCTTGAGTTGCAAATGATGTTATTAGGGTTTTCTTGTTTTCATATGATGGATTAGGGTTTTTGATTGCGTCTACAGATCTAGAGCTTCTTGAATGTGGTTTGAGTTGCAAATGATATTATTATGGTTTTCTAGTTTTCATATGAAGGATTAGGGTTTTTGAATGTGTCAAGAGATCTAGAGCTTCTTGAAAGTGGCTTGAGTTACAAATGATGCTGTTAGGGTTTTCTAGTTTTCATATGATGGATTATGGTTTTTGAATGTGTCTAGAGATATAGAGCTTCTTGAAAGTGACTTGAGTTGCAAATGATATTATTAGGGTTTTCTAGTTTTCATATGATGGATTAGAGTTTTTGAATGTGTCTAGAGATCTAGAGCTTCTTGAGAGTGGCTTGAGTTGCAAATGATGTTATTAGGGGTTTTCTAGTTTTCATATGATAGATTAGGGTTTTTGAATTTCTCTAGAGATCTAGAGCTTCTTGAGAGTTGCATGAGTTGTAACTGCTGTTATAAGGGTTTTCTAGTTTTCATATGATGGATTAGGGTTTGTAAATGTGTCTAGAGATCTAGAGCTTCTTGAGAATGGCTTGAGTTGTAAACGATGTTATTAGGGTTTTCTAGTTTTCATATGATGGATTAGGGTTTTTGAATTTGTCTAAAGATATAGAGCTTCTTTAAAGTAGCTTGAGTTACAAATGATGTTATTAGGATTTTCTAGTTTTCATATGATGGATTAGGGTTTTTGAATGTGTCTAGAGATCTAAAGCTTCTTGAGAGTGGCTTGAGTTTTAAATGATGTTATTAGGGTTTTCTACTTTTCACATAATGGATTAGGGTTTTTTAATGTGTCTAGAGATCTAGAGCTTCTTGAAAGTGGCTTGAGTTACAAATGATGCTATTAGGGTTTTTCTAGTTATCATATGATGGATTAGGGTTTTTGAATGTGTCTAGAGATCTAGAGCTTCTTGAAAGTGGCTTGGGTTGCAAATCATGCTATTAGGGTTTTCTAGTTTTTATATGATGGATTATGGTTTTTGAATGTGTCTAGATATCTATATCTTTTTTAGAGTGGCTTGGGTTGCAAATGATGTTATTAGGGTTTTCTAGTTTTCATATGATGGATTAGGGTTTTTGAATGTGTCTAGAGATCTAGAGCTTCTTGAGAGTGGCTTGAGTTGCAAATGATGTTATTAGGGTTTTCTAGTTTTCATATGATGGATTAGGGATTTTTAATGTGTCTAGAGATCTAGAGCTTCTTGAAAGTGTCTTGAGTTGCAAATGATTTTATTAGGGTTTTCTATTTATCATATGACGGATTAGGGTTTTTGAATGTGTCTAGAGATCTAGATATTCTTGAAAGTGGCTTGGGTTGCAAATGATGCTATTGGGGTTTTCTAGTTTTTATATGATGGATTATGGTTTTTGAATGTGTCTAGATATCTAGATCTTTTTGAGAGTGGCTTGAGTAGCAAATGATCTTATTAGGGTTTTCTAGTTTTCATATGATAGATTAGGGTTTTTGAATGTGTCTAGAGATCTAGAGCTTCTTGAGAGCGGCTTGAGTTGCAAATAATGTTATTAGGGTTTTCTAGTTTTCATATGATGGATTAGGGTTTTTGATTGTGTCTAGAGATCTAGAGCTTCTTGAAAGTGGTTTGAGTTGCAAATGATGTTATTATGGTTTTCTAGTTTTCATATGATGGATTAGGGTTTTTGAATGTGTCAAGAGATCTAGAGCTTCTTGAAAGTGGCTTGAGTTAGAAATGATGTTGTTAGGGTTTTCTAGTTTTCATATGATGGATTATGGTTTTTAAATGTGTCTAGAGATATAGAGCTTCTTGAGAGTGGCTTGAGTTGCAAATGATGTTATTAGGGGTTTTCTAGTTTTCATATGACGGATTAGGGTTTTTGAATTTGTCTAGAGATCTAGAGCTTCTTGAGAGTTGCATGAGTTGTAACTACTGTTATAAGGGTTTTCTAGTTTTCATATGACGGATTGGGGTTTTTAAATGTGTCTAGAGATCTAGAGCTTCTTGAGAATGGCTTGAGTTGTAAATGATGTTATTAGGGTTTTCTAGTTTTCATATGATGGATTAGGGTTTTTGAATTTGTCTAGAGATCTAGAGCTTCTTTAAGGTAGCCTGAGTTACAAATGATGTTATTAGGGTTTTCTAGTTTTCATATGATGGATTAGGGTTTTTGAATGTGTCTAGAGATCTAAAGCTTCTTGAGAGTGGCTTGAGTTTTAAATGACGTTATTAGGGTTTTCTACTTTTCACATAATGGATTAGGGTTTTTTAATGTGTCTAGAGATCTAGAGCTTCTTGAAAGTGGCTTGAGTTGCAAATGATGCTATTAGGGTTTTTCTAGTTATCATATGATGGATTAGGGTTTTTGAATGTGTCTAGAGATCTAGAGCTTCTTGAAAGTGGCTTGGGTTGCAAATGATGCTATTAGGGTTTTCTAGTTTTTATATGATGGATTATGGTTTTTGAATGTGTCTAGATATCTAGATCTGTTTTAGAGTGGCTTGAGTTGCAAATGATGTTATTAGGATTTTCTAGTTTTCATATGATGGATTAGGGTTTTTGAATGTGTCTAGAGATCTAGAGCTTCTTGAGATTGGCTTGAGTTGCGAATGATGTTATTAGGGATTTCTAGTTTTCATATGATGGAGATGGCTTTTTTGTAACGTGTCTAGAGATCTAGAGCTTCTTGAAAGTGTCTTGAGTTGCAAATGATTTTATTAGGGTTTTCTATTTATCATATGACGGATTAGGGTTTTTGAATGTGTCTAGAGATCTAGATATTCTTAAAAGTGGCTTGGGTTGCAAATGATGATATTAGGGTTTTCTAGTTTTTATATGATGGATTATGGTTTTTGAATGTGTCTAAATATCTTGATCTTTTTGAGAGTGGCTTGAGTTGCAAATGATGTTATTAGGGTTTTCTAGTTTTCATATGATAGATTAGGGTTTTTGAATGTGTCTAGAGATCTAGAGCTTCTTGAGAGTGGCTTGTGTTGCAAATGATGTTATTAGGGTTTTCTAGTTTTCATATGATGGATTAGGGTTTTTGAATGTGTCTAGAGATCTAGAGCTTCTTGAAAGTGGCTTGAGTTGCAAATGATGTTATTATGGTTTTCTAGTTTTCATATGATGGATTAGGGTTTTTGAATTTGTCTAGAGATCTAGAGCTTCTTGAAAGTGGTTTGAGTTGCAAATGATGTTATTATGGTTTTCTAGTTTTCATATGATGGATTAGGGTTTTTGAATGTGTCAAGAGATCTAGAGCTTCTTGAAAGTGGCTTGAGTTAGAAATGATGCTGTTAGGGTTTTCTAGTTTTCATATGATGGATTATGGTTTTTAAATGTGTCTAGAGATATAGAGCTTCTTGAGAGTGGCTTGAGTTGCAAATGATGTTATTAGGGGTTTTCTAGTTTTCATATGACGGATTAGGGTTTTTGAATTTGTCTAGAGATCTAGAGCTTCTTGAGAGTTGCATGAGTTGTAACTACTGTTATAAGGGTTTTCTAGTTTTCATATGACGGATTGGGGTTTTTAAATGTGTCTAGAGATCTAGAGCTTCTTGAGAATGGCTTGAGTTGTAAATGATGTTATTAGGGTTTTCTAGTTTTCATATGATGGATTAGGGTTTTTGAATTTGTCTAGAGATCTAGAGCTTCTTTAAAGTAGCCTGAGTTACAAATGATGTTATTAGGGTTTTCTAGTTTTCATATGATGGATTAGGCTTTTTGAATGTTTCTAGAGATCTAAAGCTTCTTGAGAGTGGCTTGAGTTTTAAATGACGTTATTAGGGTTTTCTACTTTTCACATAATGGATTAGGGTTTTTTAATGTGTCTAGAGATCTAGAGCTTCTTGAAAGTGGCTTGAGTTGCAAATGATGCTATTAGGGTTTTTCTAGTTATCATATGATGGATTAGGGTTTTTGAATGTGTCTAGAGATCTAGAGCTTCTTGAAAGTGGCTTGGGTTGCAAATGATGCTATTAGGGTTTTCTAGTTTTTATATGATGGATTATGGTTTTTGAATGTGTCTAGATATCTAGATCTTTTTTAGAGTGGCTTGAGTTGCAAATTATGTTATTAGGGTTTTCTAGTTTTCATATGATGGATTAGGGTTTTTGAATGTGTCTAGAGATCTAGAGCTTCTTGAGATTGGCTTGAGTTGCAAATGATGTTATTAGGGTTTTCTAGTTTTCATATGATGGAGATGGCTTTTTTGTAACGTGTCTAGAGATCTAGAGCTTCTTGAAAGTGTCTTGAGTTGCAAATGATTTTATTAGGGTTTTCTATTTATCATATGACGGATTAGGGTTTTTGAATGTGTCTAGAGATCTAGATATTCTTGAAATTGGCTTGGGTTGCAAATGATGTTATTAGGGTTTTCTAGTTTTTATATGATGGATTATGGTTTTTGAATGTGTCTAAATTTCTTGATCTTTTTGAGAGTGGCTTGAGTTGCAAATGATGTTATTAGGGTTTTCTAGTTTTCATATGATAGATTAGGGTTTTTGAATGTGTCTAGAGATCTAGAGCTTCTTGAGAGTGGCTTGTGTTGCAAATGATGTTATTAGGGTTTTCTAGTTTTCATATGATGGATTAGGGTTTTTGAATGTGTCTAGAGATCTAGAGCTTCTTGAAAGTGGCTTGAGTTGCAAATGATGTTATTATGGTTTTCTATTTTTCATATGATGGATTAGGGTTTTTGAATGTGTCAAGAGATCTAGAGCTTCTTAAGAGTGGCTTGAGTTGTAAATTATGTTATTAGGGGTTTTCTAGTTTGCATATGATGGATTAGGGTTTTTGAATTTGTCTAGAGATCTAGAGTTTCTTGAGAGTTGCATGAGTTGTAACTGCTGTTATTAGGGTTTTCTAGTTTTCATATTGTGGATTAGGGTTTTTAAATGTGTCTAGAGACCTAGAGCTTCTTGAGAATGGCTTGAGTTGTATATGATGTTGTTAGGGTTTTCTAGTTTTCATATGATGGATTAGGGTTTTTGAATTTGTCTAGAGATCTAGAGCTTCTTTAAAGTAGCTTGAGTTACAAATGATGTTATTAGGGTTTTCTAGTTTTCATATGATGGATTATGGTTTTTGAATGTGTCTAGAGATCTAGAGCTTCTTGAGAGTGGCTTGAGTTGTAAATGATGTTATTAGGGTTTTCTACTTTTCACATAATGGATTAGGTTTTTTTAATGTGTCTAGAGATCTAGAGCTTCTTGAAAGTGGCTTGAGTTGCAAATGATGCTATTAGGGTTTTTCTAGTTATCATATGATGGATTAGGGTTTTTGAATGTGTCTAGAGATCTAGATCTTCTTGAAAGTGGCTTGGGTTGCAAATGATGCTATTAGGGTTTTCTAGTTTTTATATGATGGATTATGGTTTTTGAATGTGTGTAGATATCTGGATCTTTTTGAGAGTGGCTTGAGTTGCAAATGATGTTATTAGGGTTTTCTAGTTTTCATATGATAGATTAGGGTTTTTGAATGTGTCTAGAGATCTAGAGCTTCATGAGAGTGGCTTGAGTTGCAAATGATATTATTAGGGTTTTCTAGTTTTCATATGATGGATTAGGGTTTTTGAATGTGTCTAGAGATCTAGAGCTTCTTGAAAGTGGCTTGAGTTGCAAATGATGTTATTATGGCTTTCTAGTTTTCATATGATGGATTAGGGTCTTTGAATGTGTCAAGAGATCTAGAGCTTCTTGAAAGTGGCTTGAGTTGCAAATGATGCTGTTAGGGTTTTCTAGTTTTCATATGATGGATTATGGTTTTTGAATGTGTCTAGAGATATAGAGCTTCTTGAAAGTGACTTGAGTTGCAAATGATATTATTAGGGTTTTCTAGTTTTCATATGATGGATTACAGTTTTTGAATGTGTCTAGAGATCTAGAGCTTCTTCAGAGTGGCTTGAGTTGCAAATGATGTTATTAGGGGTTTTCTAGTTTTCATATGATGGATTAGGGTTTTTGAATTTGTCTAGAGATCTTGAGCTTCTTGAGAGTTGCATGAGTTGTAACTGCTGTTATTAGGGTTTTTTAGTTTTCATATGATGGATTAACGTTTTTAAATGTGTCTAGAGATCTAGAGCTTCTTGAGAGTGGCTTGAGTTGTAAATGATGTTATTAGGGTTTTCTACTTTTCACATAATGGATTAGGTTTTTTTAATGTGTCTAGAGATCTAGAGCTTCTTGAAAGTGGCTTGAGTTGCAAATGATGCTATTAGGGTTTTTCTAGTTATCATATGATGGATTAGGGTTTTTGAATGTGTCTAGAGATCTAGATCTTCTTGAAAGTGGTTTGGGTTGCAAATGATGCTATTAGGGTTTTCTAGTTTTTATATGATGGATTATGGTTTTTGAATGTGTGTAGATATCTGGATCTTTTTTAGAGTGGCTTGAGTTGCAAATGATGTTATTAGGGTTTTCTAGTTTTCATATGATAGATTAGGGTTTTTGAATGTGTCTAGAGATCTAGAGCTTCTTGAGAGTGGCTTGAGTTGCAAATGATGTTATTAGGGTTTTCTAGTTTTCATATGATGGATTAGGGTTTTTGAATGTGTCTAGAGATCTAAAGCTTCTTGAAAGTGGCTTGAGTTGCAAATGATGTTATTATGGTTTTCTAGTTTTCATATGATGGATTAGGGTCTTTGAATGTGTCAAGAGATCTAGAGCTTCTTGAAAGTGGCTTGAGTTGCAAATGATGCTGTTAGGGTTTTCTAGTTTTCATATGATGGATTATGGTTTTTGAATGTGTCTAGAGATATAGAGCTTCTTGAAAGTGACTTGAGTTGCAAATGATATTATTAGGGTTTTCTAGTTTTCATATGATGGATTACAGTTTTTGAATGTGTCTAGAGATCTAGAGCTTCTTCAGAGTGGCTTGAGTTGCAAATGATGTTATTAGGGGTTTTCTAGTTTTCATATGATGGATTAGGGTTTTTGAATTTGTCTAGAGATCTAGAGCTTCTTGAGAGTTGCATGAGTTGTAACTGCTGTTATTAGGGTTTTCTAGTTTTCATATGATGGATTAACGTTTTTAAATGTGTCTAGAGATCTAGAGCTTCTTGAGAATGGCTTGAGTTGTAAATGATGTTATTAGGGTTTTCTAGTTTTCATATGATGGATTAGGGTTTTTGAATTTGTCTAGAGATCTAGAGCTTCTTTAAAGTAGCTTGAGTTACAAATGATGTTATTAGGGTTTTCTAGTTTTCATATGATGGATTAGTGTTTTTGAATGTGTCTAGAGATCTAGAGCTTATTGATAGTGGCTTGAGTTGTAAATGATGTTATTAGGGTTTTCTACTTTTCACATAATCGATTAGGGTTTTTTAATGTGTCTAGAGATCTAGAGCTTCTTGAAAGTGGTTGAGTTGCAAATGATGCTATTAGGGTTTTTCTAGTTATCATATGATGGATTAGGGTTTTTGAATGTGTCTAGAGATCTAGAGCTTCTTGAAAGTGGCTTTGGTTGCAAATGATGCTATTAGGGTTTTCTAGTTTTTATATGATGGTTATGGTTTTTGAATGTGTCTAGATATCTAGATCTTTTTTAGAGTGGCTTGAGTTGCAAATGATGTTATTAGGGTTTTCTAGTTTTCATATGATGGATTGGGGTTTTTGAATTTGTCTAGAGATCTAGAGCTTCTTTAAAGTAGCTTGAGTTACAAATGATGTTATTAGTGTTTTCTGGTTTTCATATGATGGATTAGGGTTTTTGAATGTGTCTAGAGATCTAGAGCTTATTGAGAGTGGCTTGAGTTGTAAATGATGTTATTCGGGTTTTCTACTTTTCGCATAATGGATTAGGGATTTTTAATGTGTCTAGAGATCTAAAGCTTCTGGAAAGTAGCTGGAGTTGCAAATGATGCTATTAGGGTTTTTCTAGTTATCATATGATGGATTAGGGTTTTTGAATGTGTCTAGAGATCTAGAGCTTCTTGAAAGTGGCTTGAGTTGCAAATGATGCTATTAGGGTTTTCTAGTTTTTATATGATGGATTATGGTTTTTGAATGTGTCTAGATATCTACATCTTTTTTAGAGTGGCTTGAGTTGCAAATGATGTTATTAGGGTTTTCTAGTTTTCATATGATGGTTTAGGGTTTTTGAATGTGTCTAGAGATCTAGAGCTTCTTGAGAGTGGCTTGAGTTGCAAATGATGTTATTAGGGTTTTCTAGTTTTCATATGATGGATTAGTGTTTTTGAATGTGTCTAGAGATCTAGAGCTTCTTGAAAGCGGCTTGAGTTGCAAATGATGTTATTATGGTTTTCTAGTTTTCATATGATGGATTAAGGTTTTTGAATGTGTCAAGAGATCTAGAGCTTCTTGAAAGTGGCTTGAGTTGCAAATGATGCTGTTAGGGTTTTCTAGTTTTCATATGATAGATTATGGTTTTTGAATGTGTCTAGAGATCTAGAGCTTCTTGAGAGTGGCTTGAGTTGCAAATGATGTTATTAGGGTTTTCTAGTTTTCATATGATGGATTAGGGTTTTTGAATGTGTCTAGAGATCTAGAGCTTTTTGAAAGTGGCTTGAGTTGCAAATGATGTTATTATGGTTTTCTAGTTTTCATATGACGGATTAGGGTTTTTGAATGTGTCTAGAGATCTAGAGCTTCTTGAGAGTGGCTTGAGTTGCAAATGATGTTATTAGGGTTTTCTAGTTTTCATATAATGGATTAGGGTTTTGGAATGTGTCTAGAGATCTAGAGCTTCTTGAAAGCGGCTTGAGTTGCAAATGATGTTATTATGGTTTTCTAGTTTTCATATGATGGATTAAGGTTTTTGAATGTGTCAAGAGATCTAGAGCTTCTTGAAAGTGGCTTTAGTTGCAAATGATGCAGTTAGGGTTTTCTAGTTTTCATATGATAGATTATGGTTTTTGAATGTGTCTAGAGATCTAGAGCTTCTTGAGAGTGGCTTGAGTTGCAAATGATGTTATTAGGGTTTTCTAGTTTTCATATGATGGATTAGGGTTTTTGAATGTGTCTAGAGATCTAGAGCTTCTTGAAAGTGGCTTGAGTTGCAAATGATGTTATTATGGTTTTCTAGTTTTCATATGATGGATTAGGGTTTTTAAATGTGTCAAGAGATCTAGAGGTTCTTGAAAGTGGCTTGAGTTGCAAATGATGCTGTTACGGTTTTCTAGTTTTCATATGATGGATTATGGTTTTTGAATGTGTCTAGAGATATAGAGCTTCTTGAAAGTGACTTGAGTTGCAAATGATATTATTAGGGTTTTCTAGTTTTCATATGATGGATTAGAGTTTTTGAATGTGTCTAGAGATCTAGAGCTTCTTGAGAGTGGCCTGAGTTGCAAATGATGTTATTAGGGGTTTTCTAGTTTTCATATGATGGATTAGGGTTTTTGAATTTATCTACAGATCTAGAGCTTCTTGAGAGTTGCATGAGTTGTAACTGCTGTTATTAGGGTTTTCTAGTTTTCATATGATGGATTAGGGTTTTTAAATGTGTCTAGAGATCTAGAGCTTCTTGAGAATGGCTTGAGTTGTAAATGATGTTATTAGGGTTTTCTAGTTTTCATATGATGGATTAGGGTTTATGAATTTGTCTAGAGATCTAGAGCTTCTTTAAAGTAGCTTGACTTACAAATGATGTTATTAGGGTTTTCTAGTTTTCATATGATGGATTAGTGTTTTTGAATGTGTCTAAAGATCTAAGGCTTATTGAGAGTGGCTTGAGTTGTAAATGATGTTATTAGGGTTTTCTACTTTTCAAATAATGGATTAGGGTTTTTTAATGTGTCTAGAGATCTAGAGCTTCTTGAAAGTGGCTTGAGTTGCAAATGATGCTATTAGGGTTTTTCTAGTTATCATATGATGGATTAGGGTTTTTGAATGTGTCTAGAGATCTAGAGCTTCTTGAAAGTGGCTTTGGTTGCAAATGATGCTATTAGGGTTTTCCAGTTTTTATATGATGGTTATGGTTTTTGAATGTGTCTAGATATCTAGATCTTTTTTAGAGTGGCTTGAGTTGCAAATGATGTTATTAGGGTTTTCTAGTTTTCATATGATGGATTAGGGTTTTTGAATGTGTCTAGAGATCTAGAGCTTCTTGAGAGTGGCTTGAGTTGCAAATGATGTTATTAGGGTTTTCTAGTTTTCATATGATGGATTAGGGTTTTTGAATGTGTCTAGAGATCTAGAGCTTCTTGAAAGTGGCTTGAGTTGCAAATGATGTTATTATGGTTTCCTAGTTTTCATATGATGGATTACGGTTTTTGATTGTGTCAAGAGATCTAGAGCTTCTTGAAAGTGGCTTGAGTTGCAAATGATGCTGTTAGGGTTTTCTAGTTTTCATATGATGGATTATGGTTTTTGAATGTGTCTAGATATCTAGATCTTTTTGAGAGTGGCTTGAGTTGCAAATGATGTTATTAGGGTTTTCTAGTTTTAATATGATGGATTAGGGTTTTTGAATGTGTCTAGAGATCTAGAGCTTCTTGAAAGTGGCTTGAGTTGCAAATGATGTTATTATGGTTTTCTAGTTTTCATATGATGAATTAGGGTTTTTGAATGTGTCAAGAGATCTAGAGCTTCTTGAAAGTGGCTTGAGTTGCAAATGATGCTGTTACGGTTTTCTAGTTTTCATATGATGGATTATGGTTTTTGAATGTGTCTAGAGATATAGAGCTTCTTGAAAGTGACTTGAGTTGCAAATGATATTATTAGGGTTTTCTAGTTTTCATATGATGGATTAGAGTTTTTGAATGTGTCTAGAGATCTAGAGCTTCTTGAGAGTGGCTTGAGGTGCAAATGAAGTTATTAGGGGTTTTCTAGTTTTTATATGATGGATTAGGGTTTTTGAATTTGTATAGAGATCTAGAAGTTCTTGAGAGTTGCATGAGTTGTAACAGCTGTTATTAGGGTTTTCTAGTTTTCATATGGTGGATTAGGGTTTTTAAATGTGTCTAGAGATCTAGAGCTTCTTGAGAATGGCTTGAGTTGTAAATGATGGTTTTCTAGTTTTCATATGATGGATTAGGGTTTTTGAATTTGTCTAGAGATCTAGAGCTTCTTTAAAGTAGCTTGAGTTACAAATGATGTTATTAGTGTTTTCTGGTTTTCATATGATGGATTAGGGTTTTTGAATGTGTCTAGAGATCTAGAGCTTATTGAGAGTGGCTTCAGTTGTAAATTATGTTATTAGGGTTTTCTACTTTTCGCATAATGGATTAGGGATTTTTAATGTGTCTAGAGATGTAGAGCTTCTTGAGAGTGACTTGAGTTGCAAATGATGTTATTAGGGTTTTCTAGTTTTCATATGATGGATTAGGGTTTTTTAATGTGTCTAGAGATCTAGAGCTTCTTGAAAGCGGCTTGAGTTGCAAATGATGTTATTATGCTCTTCTAGTTTTCATATGATGGATTAAGGTTTTTGAATGTGTCAAGAGATCTAGAGCTTCCACTACAAGAAAAATGTGAAATAGCTACGGAAAAATTCCGTAGCAAAAACATGATATTCCGTAGCTAAACACGAATGGCTACGGATTTTGCTACGGAACCGATCCGTGGAGAAAATCCTCGTAGCTAAAGGGTCGTTACGGAATCCATAGCATTTTTGCTACGAGATTTGCTACAGAATTATTCCGTAACACATTGGCCACGGAGAAATTCCGTAGCAGTTATTGTAGCAATTTTACTACGGACTAATTCTGTAACAAATGTTCTGTAGCAAATTCGGTACGGTCTAATTCCGTAACAATGTTTCCGTAGCAAATTGCTACGCCCTAATTCTGTCTCTAATATTCCATAGTAATTTCGCTACATCCTAATTCCGTGACATTTTTCCGTAGCCATTTCCCCACGGACTAATTCCGTAACAAATATTTTATAGCAGAATCGCTACTGACTAACTCCGTAACAAGTATCCGTAGTAAAATTGCCCCAAACTATTTCCATAACAAATATTTTGTAGCGGCGTATGAATGAACTAATTTCGTAGCCGGTGAAAGTCAAGCAGAATGTTACACAGATGCCATACACTTGATTTTGCCCGAAAAGAAACTACAGGAACCTACACAGATGTCATACACCCGAATTTAAACTAAAAATGACACACACAGATGCCATACACTTGATTATAAACGAACCTACACCAATAAATCTAGGGTTACAATATACAAACGATTTAAAAAACGATGAATTACACTCGATCGAATTACAACCCCTCTAAATCTACAGGAACTTACTTAGGGTCAGATTTGAGATCGTGGTTGAAGACGCCACCACCGTTGGAGATCCATCCGCCACCTATCGAACCAGACATCGCGAATTTTAGGTGTATTTTTTGGAAGCAGACGTCGGGACCAATGGCTTTTACGGGATCGTTGTTGAAGGCGGAAGAAGGCGGATTTAGGGTCACTGATTGCAGTAGTTGCAGGCGTCACCACCGTTGGAGATCCATATCAAATCCGTTCGAAACTCATCAGCTACCAATTTCGTAACCCGATCGAAATTCATTAAGGGATTGAAGGCGCCACCTGATCGAACCAGACATCGAGAATTCTTACCGGTGTCTAGTGTTTTTAGAGAGGAGCATCGATAGTGCCGTTCGAGATTCATCAGGTACCAAATCCGGTGAAAGCCGATCGAGATTCATCAGGTACCAAATCCGGTGAAAGCTTTTCCTTTGAAAACAAAGAATACTCAAACTTTTTTAGCGTGCTTATGATAAAAGTTGGAAAAAATTGGCTTTTTAAAAGGACCGGTTCTATTTTATAATTTTTTAAAACACATTAAAGGGATTAGATGGGAAAGAGGGATAAGTTTCTTTTTCGCAAATATTTATGTCCGTTGGATCCATCTTTTAAGTTACCAACTTCTTTTCATTCGTTTGATTATACACAAAGAAACTATGACATGCTGGCAATCCGTGTGGGTTGCATTTTGTGGAATTACGTGTCAAACGCAAAATCATACGTGTATAGAAGGAATGCATTGGATGCTTGTACTGTCTTAAAAATTAAGACTAATATGCTTAGAGGGTTGTAATTTATATATGGTTTATAGTATATATATATATATATATATATATATATATATATATATATATATATATATATATATATATATACTAGCTGCGTACCCGCGCAATGCGGCGGCGGCAAATGGTTTCGTTTTGACAAATAGTTTCGTTTCGAGTCCTCACCGGCAAATAGTTTCGTTTCGACAATTACTTTGAATAATTTCAAATTTTGAAAAGTCTGAAAATTTTTAAAAGTTTGAATAATTTAATATTTTCAAAATTTTTAAATTTCGAAAATTTGAAAATTTTTAAATTCTGAAAATTTTAAATTATTCAAACTTTTCAAAATAATTCAAATTTTTAGATTTTTCAAATTTTCAAATTATTCAAATTTCTGAATTTTCCAAAATATTCAAAATTTCAAAAGTTTTAATAATTTAAATTTTCACAATTTTTCAAATTTCAAAAATTCGAAAATTTTCAAAACTCGAAAATTTTCAAATTTTCAAATTTTCAAAATTCGAAAATTTTCAAATTTTCAAATTTCGAAAATTTTAAATTATTCAAAAATTGATAAGAATTTTATAAGATAAAATACATTGCAAAAATTGATAAAAATAATAAAGTAGGTTGCTATTTTGCAATTTACATTAAGAATTTTATTACAATTTTATTACAATTTACAATGGTCTTCTCCAACTTGTCCAATACTAAGAAAAAATATACAAATCAAATCTTTTCTAAAATCAGTTTTTGCTTACTACTTCCTACTTGAAAACATGAATATTAGCAAATTTCATTCATCCTCTTTCAGGCTTGCTCTTATGTCTTTACCTCTAGAGAGACTGGTCACTGGTAACCATCACTACCTGAGCAACTCCCACTCTAATTAATCTGCATTAAAAAAATAATATGCATTGGCATGTAACTGTTTTCAACTTTTTGTATATTTAACAAAGAACCCTGTTGGTATTTCTAAATTTAAGAGCAAGTTGACCAGTTCTGGTTCAATGTGAAAGAGGAGTTACTCCAAAGCAATTGTACACAGTGTGTCTTACATTTATCCACATCAGAAATGATGTTTTAGTGTATATATTTAAACCTATGTCAAACTTAACATATCAATGTACCTCAATTTTCTTTTTTTTCCCCAAATTTAACACATAGACCCCTCAACAGTATTTGGTAACTTCAGCAATACTTTGGTCTGAAGTAATATGGGGGCATCGACGGGCAACTTTCAGCCATATGTGGGTATGGCTCAATAGTATTGTATCCTGGCAGCTCCATCCTATACTTCCCATTAATTTGACAATATGGAAGTTTGACCGTGTCCACATCATTTCACCACTTTGGGAGACGCCTTGAATTGTTTTCAAAAAAGTTGAGGGTATAAGCGTCTTTTATCTGCGTATGTTTCAATAAAGATATCAATCAAGTGAAGAAGGGTACAGATCACTTATGGATTTTCACTGATAGGAAAAAACTCATCGTGAATTCAGTAACTTGAATATAGTTTGCAAGATCACCAAAGAGTCCAGCTTCTTTGTACATTTCAAGGATGAATGCAACATAAGAAGTTGATTTTCCATTGACGTATGTCCAGTCATCATGTTCCGGAATGGTTAATAGTTACGCGAAAGATGAACCGCGCTTTTCAGTTTCTACCAAGATCTCCGGAAAGTCAGGACCTGCAAAACCTAAAGCTCATTGAGTGTTGTCATCCTTGTCAGTATCTCGTTTCTCGCTTCCATTTACTGGTTATGTGATTAATATTCCACCTGCACAACCCCTAAAAGAGTTCCTTACCACTGAATCTGAGTATGTATAAGAATGTATAATGCTATATATAGTTTTAAGACTTCATCATTAACAAAAACACTACACAAATCCAATTTAAAAGCTTCATATCTGTTCAAAATCACCATTTGTTCATCAATAAATTTAAAAACAAAATTAAAAAAAAATTCCAGCAAAGTACAACTCCTAAGAGTTTCTTACCAGCGAAAGCAGTTTTGTTCAAAAGAGCCACCTACAACGTCTTTAGTATGCATTATTCATAGACTGAAAAAAGCAGAGGATCCACAATTAGTATTTGATCAGCAAAAAACAGAGGACCAAAAAATATTCGTTCATGTATAACCAAAACAAATTAGAGTATAAAGATGAGTCAGAAGGTTATTTCATAAATATTCAACAAGTTTTCTTACACTATCTGTGGTGTTTCCTCGACCCACCACCACTTCCACTACAGACAATGGCAATAGGCTTCCACCACCGATCCACTTCCGATTGCAGCTTCAACCATCCACATAACTCCTTAGTTTTCTATACGATCTGATATCAGTACCATACCACCAGATCCGTCCATCTCTCCAGGTTTCCACTACACACGATGGTACCAAAGTCGATGCATCCAAAACCGATTATCCATCCAAAGTCGATAGACAGCCAACACCTGTAGGACCGTTGCAATACCTCCATCAGATTTTTATTTTCAGGTTTCATATTTTAGTAATCGGTATATTATATGTGTGGTTTCCAGATTTTGGGTTTCGTTTTCTGGTTATAAGTAAATACGAAAAGATCTAAAGAATAAGATGTCATAATCCACATCAATTAATCATTAAGGAGGGGAAGATTAACAAATTTATACATCAGAAACCATATATACATACATAGATATTCGTACAAAAAACCACTTCTTACAGTTCCAGATTTGACTGTATCCTTGTAGGGTTTTGGTCTTCCAATCCTAACAAACATTAAATTAAGTTGATAAGTTTCAATTGCTTGGAAAAGTATATTTCTTCTACAATTGCTGAACCATTACACCAAAAGAGTGTCAATTAACTTTGCCCTATCAATGTCGATAAACCTCACAGACCCCTGGGAATCTATGACGTCGACTTTGCCAGAGCTCTGGAAAACAAACCTGTGGTTCGGTGGTGGTACAATGGAGCAATCCCGTTCTGCTGTGTATTGGCGGCGATCGAGAAGGCTGGTGGTAGTAGTGGGTGGTTCCAGAAAGTGAAGATTGGTAGAAATGTTAATTAGGTTTCTTTGTATTTGAAATTGAGATCGAAGCAAATAGTAGTGGCGGTGGCTGAAAAACCTAGCAATCGAGTGAAAAAAAGAGATTGTAGTGATTAGAAATTAGGAGTTTCAAATAACTTATCTGGTATGGCGATACAGCAGCAATTGGGGATGATGCTGTCGACGGTGGTGGGACGATGAGGTAGGGTGAGACGATGAGGTAGGGTGGTTGCGATGATAGCAAATGATGCAAGAGATCTAGAGCTTCTTGAAAGTGGCTTGAGTTAGGGTTTTTGAATGTGTCAAGAGATCTAGAGCTTCTTGAAAGTGACTTGAGTTGCAAATGATATTATTAGGGTTTTCTAGTTTTCATATGATGGATTATAGTTTTTGAATGTGTCTAGAGATCTAGAGCTTCTTGAGAGTGGCTTGAGGTGCAAATGAAGTTATTAGGGGTTTTCTAGTTTTTATATGATGGATTAGGGTTTTTGAATTTGTATAGAGATCTAGAAGTTCTTGAGAGTTGCATGAGTTGTAACAGCTGTTATTAGGGTTTTCTAGTTTTCATATGGTGGATTAGGGTTTTTAAATGTGTCTAGAGATCTAGAGCTTCTTGAGAATGGCTTGAGTTGTAAATGATGGTTTTCTAGTTTTCATATGATGGATTAGGGTTTTTGAATTTGTCTAGAGATCTAGAGCTTCTTTAAAGTAGCTTGAGTTACAAATGATGTTATTAGTGTTTTCTGGTTTTCATATGATGGATTAGGGTTTTTGAATGTGTCTAGAGATCTAGAGCTTATTGAGAGTGGCTTCAGTTGTAAATTATGTTATTAGGGTTTTCTACTTTTCGCATAATGGATTAGGGATTTTTAATGTGTCTAGAGATGTAGAGCTTCTTGAGAGTGACTTGAGTTGCAAATGATGTTATTAGGGTTTTCTAGTTTTCATATGATGGATTAGGGTTTTTTAATGTGTCTAGAGATCTAGAGCTTCTTGAAAGCGGCTTGAGTTGCAAATGATGTTATTATGCTCTTCTAGTTTTCATATGATGGATTAAGGTTTTTGAATGTGTCAAGAGATCTAGAGCTTCCACTACAAGAAAAATGTGAAATAGCTACGGAAAAATTCCGTAGCAAAAACATGATATTCCGTAGCTAAACACGAATGGCTACGGATTTTGCTACGGAACCGATCCGTGGAGAAAATCCTCGTAGCTAAAGGGTCGTTACGGAATCCATAGCATTTTTGCTACGAGATTTGCTACAGAATTATTCCGTAACACATTGGCCACGGAGAAATTCCGTAGCAGTTATTGTAGCAATTTTACTACGGACTAATTCTGTAACAAATGTTCTGTAGCAAATTCGGTACGGTCTAATTCCGTAACAATGTTTCCGTAGCAAATTGCTACGCCCTAATTCTGTCTCTAATATTCCATAGTAATTTCGCTACATCCTAATTCCGTGACATTTTTCCGTAGCCATTTCCCCACGGACTAATTCCGTAACAAATATTTTATAGCAGAATCGCTACTGACTAACTCCGTAACAAGTATCCGTAGTAAAATTGCCCCAAACTATTTCCATAACAAATATTTTGTAGCGGCGTATGAATGAACTAATTTCGTAGCCGGTGAAAGTCAAGCAGAATGTTACACAGATGCCATACACTTGATTTTGCCCGAAAAGAAACTACAGGAACCTACACAGATGTCATACACCCGAATTTAAACTAAAAATGACACACACAGATGCCATACACTTGATTATAAACGAACCTACACCAATAAATCTAGGGTTACAATATACAAACGATTTAAAAAACGATGAATTACACTCGATCGAATTACAACCCCTCTAAATCTACAGGAACTTACTTAGGGTCAGATTTGAGATCGTGGTTGAAGACGCCACCACCGTTGGAGATCCATCCGCCACCTATCGAACCAGACATCGCGAATTTTAGGTGTATTTTTTGGAAGCAGACGTCGGGACCAATGGCTTTTACGGGATCGTTGTTGAAGGCGGAAGAAGGCGGATTTAGGGTCACTGATTGCAGTAGTTGCAGGCGTCACCACCGTTGGAGATCCATATCAAATCCGTTCGAAACTCATCAGCTACCAATTTCGTAACCCGATCGAAATTCATTAAGGGATTGAAGGCGCCACCTGATCGAACCAGACATCGAGAATTCTTACCGGTGTCTAGTGTTTTTAGAGAGGAGCATCGATAGTGCCGTTCGAGATTCATCAGGTACCAAATCCGGTGAAAGCCGATCGAGATTCATCAGGTACCAAATCCGGTGAAAGCTTTTCCTTTGAAAACAAAGAATACTCAAACTTTTTCCGCGTGCTTATGATAAAAGTTGGAAAAAATTGGCTTTTTAAAAGGACCGGTTCTATTTTATAATTTTTTAAAACACATTAAAGGGATTAGATGGGAAAGAGGGATAAGTTTCTTTTTCGCAAATATTTATGTCCGTTGGATCCATCTTTTAAGTTACCAACTTCTTTTCATTCGTTTGATTATACACAAAGAAACTATGACATGCTGGCAATCCGTGTGGGTTGCATTTTGTGGAATTACGTGTCAAACGCATAATCATACGTGTATAGAAGGAATGCATTGGATGCTTGTACTGTCTTAAAAATTAAGACTAATATGCTTAGAGGGTTGTAATTTATATATGGTTTATAGTATACTAGCTGCGTACCCGCGCAATGCGGCGGCGGCAAATAGTTTCGTTTTCGGCAAATACTTTTTAGGTTTTAGGTTGCAGATGGGAGGGAGAGTTGGTGAATATAAGAGTGATTAATTTCTTTTCGGGCGATTGATTACCTTTCCAACGATATAGGGGACGGCGAATAGTTTTGTTCGACAAATATTTTTCAAAGGCCGATAAGTTATCTTTCGGTCAATTGTTTTTGGTTATATGTAGATGTATCATAGATGTTTTCGAGTATCCGCGAAATGCGACAAAGCCTGTTTAGGGGTTGTGAATAATTTTTTTCTAGTGAATATCATTTATTGGTTTTTTTCGATAGACATTGCCTACAAATGTCGATTATTTTCTTGTAGTAGGATTACGGGGAAAGCATACGTCGAGACAAATTTCACCCAAAGGGTTTAAAAAGAACCTGCCATATTCAAAACTTTCTGAGGTACTCGCACGGTGTTGCGGTGGAAAAGTTCGTTCCGACAAATCGTTTTATGTACGTTGCGGCGGAGACGATAGTTCGTTTCGGCGTATAGTTTTTAAGTGGCGATTTGTTTATTTGACAATTAGATTTTGTTCAGCAAATTATTTCCCATCCGTTCATGGCTTAAGGTTTAGTTCTTAGTTTAACGGTTTCCAACAGCAAATAATATATCGGCAAATACGGTTACCTTTTAAACATATATTTATCAATAATATTTACACAAAGTTGTATTTTACATATCACGGAAAACTTCTTGATACACCACGTGCTTTGTATAAACTCCATCTTGATTAAAATCTTTGACAGGCTTCACCAAAACTTTTGTGTTGTCACGTGATATTCCTTTAGAGAGTGCCATATAAAGTTGTCCATGTGAGAATACTGATTCACGTAAAGTGTCCGGTCATATATCTTGTTTCGTATCTTTCCATTAAAGAGCCGGGACGACCGCCACCATTTTTTCTCTCTGATTAAAACCAATTATTAAAAAAAATTAATGATGTATATTCTTAAATTAAAATTCTAATATATGTTAAAAGTAAACTGAACTTACTTTTTTATCTATTAAATTAATAATAAGTCTATTTTTTCGATTGACCCGCCATACAAAGTCAACTCAAACTCTTATGAAATTATACCAGCATAATATATTGTTAAGCAAACGAAATAAGTCTACTTGAAAATGCATATCCATTAGCTACAAAAGTTTAAATAAAATATAAAAGTTAAATATTGGAATATAGCGAATAATTTTCTTCCAGCTATCAGATTCTTTAAAAAATACATCATTTTTCAAACAATATACAATAAATCGGTTGATCGAAGATAAAAACATTATAAGACGACTTTATTTTTGATGGATTTGTATATTTAATATATTAAACGAAGATCAATTACATTCAATTTACATTATAATACACTATTTTCATAAAAAGAACATACCACCTCCACCAACGGTCGACGCCGCCACTTCAATGACCACCGGTCAACACCACCACTAAAATATCACCTCTAAAATACATATTTAACAAAATATTGACTTCTTAAATATTACCTTGAATAAAAATATACTATTTAAAATATATATCGACATAGATTACGTTCCTATTAAGTCCATTTTTAATCGTACGTTATATAATAAAAATTATTTATTATTTGTTTATATCAATTATGTATTGCGTTAAGAATTATTTATTGTTTAATACAAAAAATTATTAGCATGACACATATCAAACGAATTAGGTTTTTTAAAAATTGATTAAGATGTATCAACATATATACTTAATTTATAAAGGCTATTTGAAATACATTTAATAATTAAAACAAATTGAAGTAATAAAAAAATCCTAATCAAACTAACCATTTTAGTTACACAGGTTGTTTGAAATACATGTAACAAATTAAAACAAAATTTAATAATAACAATTGGTTAAGCAGATGCAATACGTGTATAAATAAAATTTCATTATTATATTCTATCTTATATATGAGTGACATTTGCATCAAATCATAAAAAAGAACCAAAGTTTATAGAGGGGGAGTTGTAATCATTACTTGTCTAGCTGTCTTGCAATTTGTCCGACATTCACGTATGCATCCATCTCTCTCAACTGGCTACCACTAATATTTTTTTAGGTAATGGAAAGAAAAAATTAAATTTAGAACGGCTAATCAGAATGTCGCTCCATCGTCTCCTTCCAGTTCCATCTTCTCCCATTTTTCCGGCGCTCCCCTCCGACTACCGATCCGCTACAGATCAACTACAGGTGTTGCCTCCGACCACGATTCCATCTCCGATTCCCTCTGATAAGGCGTTGCCTCCGACAATCGATCCGCTACAGATCCACCGATCCGCTACAGATCCATCGAAGGCGTAGTGATCGATTGACGATGGCGGATTTGGACGGTTGTGATCGGACACGCCTTCGATCTGCTTCACCGACCGGCTCTCCCTTACAGGCGACTCCGATAATCGTGACCAGCGGATCTCCCTTACCTGCATCTCCTATCTCTTCCGATCCCGCTGCTGAGTTTTTTCTGATGAGTTTTTTCCAACCATCTCCTTCTCTAGTTCGATTTGTTCCCAACCATCTCCTTCTCTAGTTCGATTTGTTCCCGTCCATCTCCTTCTCTAGTTCGATTTGTTCCCAGCAATCTCCTTCTCCGGTTCGACTCCTTCTCCGGTACTCCTTCTCCGGGTCTCATTATCCGGGTCTCCTTCTTCGATTGAAGCTGTCGACACTGTGAGATCTGATTAAAGGTTTCGACACACCCACTGCTTCTACCAGACTGTAAGATCCGACTGATTCAAGGTTTCGACACACCCGCTGATTCAAGGTTTCAGATTTTGGATCTGATTTCGGTTTCATAGTCGACTAAATTAGCTTTGTTTTCTGATTATTTAGTTTGTGTTTTCAGAGTTTTGCTAATTTAAAAGATTTGATTCGCTTATGATTGCAGTCCGATGATGAATTAGATATGTTCATTTTCAAATTAGTTATGAAATTGTTTATCTAATTTAAAAGATTTGATTCACTTTTGTTTTCAAATTAGTTATGATTGCAGTCCGATGATGAATTAGATGGGTTCATTTCATAGTTTTGCTAATTTAAAAGATTTGATTCACTTTTGTTTATCGGTTCATGCTTTTTAATGTAAGTATCATTTGTGTTTTTTTATTTCAGTTTCTTGATTAATTTTCAAATTAGTTATGAAATTGTTTCTCAGTTGGGCAAGAGGAGTTCTTGATCCGGAAAGTAATCCATCAGATTACATCGTTACATCTGTCAAAAGGTAAATGCTTTTTTTTAATTTCTATTTGTATGATTCTTTTAAGAAACTTACATTGAGATGTTTATTTCAAAAAAGAGGCATATGGGCAATGATTGTAGTTTTTATGACTTACTGCTTGCTTCAAGCACCTTCAACGTAAGTAACATAAGTCAATTTTGAATCTTTGTCCTTGTGTTTGAATTTTTGCAAGCTTTTGGATTTTGACTTTAAAAATCTTTTTCTTGGCTTTAATCAAATTAAATTGTATATATGTTTGGTGTATTGAATGAACAGATAACAGGTACAATATGTAAATTAGACTTATATATCAAAAGCTTGAAAGTAAGATGCAGTATATTTAAGCATTGGAATTTCTAAAGTAAAAACATTAGTATAAACATCAGTCAATACCAATAAATTGGATGCTTTTTCTAAATCTTCTATCCACCCACAACACTTGTTTTGTAGAAGTCCTGCAAAAAGATATTAATTTAAAATTTTGTGTTTGTGTGCAGAAACAGATTATGAGGGTCAAAATTTTGTTACCTTGGTGTTATGCAGATACATTATACAGATACATTATGAGGGTCAAAATTTTGTTACCTTGGTGTAATGCAGATATGGATTATGAGGGTCAACAATCTGTAGAGAAAGAAAAGTTGGTGTAATAGTTAGTAAGAAGATGGTGATGTGAATGGCTTTATTTATGCATATCAAGATGTATTTCTATTGGTGGAGAGTTGTTGATATGGATCACCAAATAAATGTAGTGTCTAGATTGTTTTAGAATGCATCAAAGGTGATCAGTCCATCTTCTTTATCACTTTTCCTAATAAATAATAATCATTTTGAAATTTGAATGATCGGGCTTTGTTTTAGCATGGAATCTTCCGCCTAATTTTGATATGATATATTTTTTAAAGCTGGCAAGTGTGGGGTGTGGGAGGTGTGGCGGTGGGGTTCTCATAAAGGAGAAGGTTGAATGCATAAAATGGTTGTACTGTCTTAATTTTAAGACTATATGCATTGAAGGGTTGTAAATTATATATGGTTTATAGTATAGTATAGATATATATATATATATATATATATATATATATATATATATATATATATATATATACTAGCTGCGTACCCGCGCAATGCGGCGGCGGCAAATGGTTTCGTTTTGACAAATAGTTTCGTTTCGAGTCCTCACCGGCAAATAGTTTCGTTTCGACAATTACTTTGAATAATTTCAAATTTTGAAAAGTCTGAAAATTTTTAAAAGTTTGAATAATTTAATATTTTCAAAATTTTTAAATTTCGAAAATTTGAAAATTTTTAAATTCTGAAAATTTTAAATTATTCAAACTTTTCAAAATAATTCAAATTTTTAGATTTTTCAAATTTTCAAATTATTCAAATTTCTGAATTTTCCAAAATATTCAAAATTTCAAAAGTTTTAATAATTTAAATTTTCACAATTTTTCAAATTTCAAAAATTCGAAAATTTTCAAAACTCGAAAATTTTCAAATTTTCAAATTTTCAAAATTCGAAAATTTTCAAATTTTCAAATTTCGAAAATTTTAAATTATTCAAAAATTGATAAGAATTTTATAAGATAAAATACATTGCAAAAATTGATAAAAATAATAAAGTAGGTTGCTATTTTGCAATTTACATTAAGAATTTTATTACAATTTTATTACAATTTACAATGGTCTTCTCCAACTTGTCCAATACTAAGAAAAAATATACAAATCAAATCTTTTCTAAAATCAGTTTTTGCTTACTACTTCCTACTTGAAAACATGAATATTAGCAAATTTCATTCATCCTCTTTCAGGCTTGCTCTTATGTCTTTACCTCTAGAGAGACTGGTCACTGGTAACCATCACTACCTGAGCAACTCCCACTCTAATTAATCTGCATTAAAAAAATAATATGCATTGGCATGTAACTATTTTCAACTTTTTGTATATTTAACAAAGAACCCTGTTGGTATTTCTAAATTTAAGAGCAAGTTGACCAGTTCTGGTTCAATGTGAAAGAGGAGTTACTCCAAAGCAATTGTACACAGTGTGTCTTACATTTATCCACATCAGAAATGATGTTTTAGTGTATATATTTAAACATATGTCAAACTTAACATATCAATGTACCTCAATTTTCTTTTTTTTCCCCAAATTTAACACATAGACCCCTCAACAGTATTTGGTAACTTCAGCAATACTTTGGTCTGAAGTAATATGGGGGCATCGACGGGCAACTTTCAGCCATATGTGGGTATGGCTCAATAGTATTGTATCCTGGCAGCTCCATCCTATACTTCCCATTAATTTGACAATATGGAAGTTTGACCGTGTCCACATCATTTCACCACTTTGGGAGACGCCTTGAATTGTTTTCAAAAAAGTTGAGGGTATAAGCGTCTTTTATCTGCGTATGTTTCAATAAAGATATCAATCAAGTGAAGAAGGGTACAGATCACTTATGGATTTTCACTGATAGGAAAAAACTCATCGTGAATTCAGTAACTTGAATATAGTTTGCAAGATCACCAAAGAGTCCAGCTTCTTTGTACATTTCAAGGATGAATGCAACATAAGAAGTTGATTTTCCATTGACGTATGTCCAGTCATCATGTTCCGGAATGGTTAATAGTTACGCGAAAGATGAACCGCGCTTTTCAGTTTCTACCAAGATCTCCGGAAAGTCAGGACCTGCAAAACCTAAAGCTCATTGAGTGTTGTCATCCTTGTCAGTATCTCGTTTCTCGCTTCCATTTACTGGTTATGTGATTAATATTCCACCTGCACAACCCCTAAAAGAGTTCCTTACCACTGAATCTGAGTATGTATAAGAATGTATAATGCTATATATAGTTTTAAGACTTCATCATTAACAAAAACACTACACAAATCCAATTTAAAAGCTTCATATCTGTTCAAAATCACCATTTGTTCATCAATAAATTTAAAAACAAAATTAAAAAAAAATTCCAGCAAAGTACAACTCCTAAGAGTTTCTTACCAGCGAAAGCAGTTTTGTTCAAAAGAGCCACCTACAACGTCTTTAGTATGCATTATTCATAGACTGAAAAAAGCAGAGGATCCACAATTAGTAGTTGATCAGCAAAAAACAGAGGACCAAAAAATATTCGTTCATGTATAACCAAAACAAATTAGAGTATAAAGATGAGTCAGAAGGTTATTTCATAAATATTCAACAAGTTTTCTTACACTATCTGTGGTGTTTCCTCGACCCACCACCACTTCCACTACAGACAATGGCAATAGGCTTCCACCACCGATCCACTTCCGATTGCAGCTTCAACCATCCACATAACTCCTTAGTTTTCTATACGATCTGATATCAGTACCATACCACCAGATCCGTCCATCTCTCCAGGTTTCCACTACACACGATGGTACCAAAGTCGATGCATCCAAAACCGATTATCCATCCAAAGTCGATAGACAGCCAACACCTGTAGGACCGTTGCAATACCTCCATCAGATTTTTATTTTCAGGTTTCATATTTTAGTAATCGGTATATTATATGTGTGGTTTCCAGATTTTGGGTTTCGTTTTCTGGTTATAAGTAAATACGAAAAGATCTAAAGAATAAGATGTCATAATCCACATCAATTAATCATTAAGGAGGGGAAGATTAACAAATTTATACATCAGAAACCATATATACATACATAGATATTCGTACAAAAAACCACTTCTTACAGTTCCAGATTTGACTGTATCCTTGTAGGGTTTTGGTCTTCCAATCCTAACAAACATTAAATTAAGTTGATAAGTTTCAATTGCTTGGAAAAGTATATTTCTTCTACAATTGCTGAACCATTACACCAAAAGAGTGTCAATTAACTTTGCCCTATCAATGTCGATAAACCTCACAGACCCCTGGGAATCTATGACGTCGACTTTGCCAGAGCTCTGGAAAACAAACCTGTGGTTCGGTGGTGGTACAATGGAGCAATCCCGTTCTGCTGTGTATTGGCGGCGATCGAGAAGGCTGGTGGTAGTAGTGGGTGGTTCCAGAAAGTGAAGATTGGTAGAAATGTTAATTAGGTTTCTTTGTATTTGAAATTGAGATCGAAGCAAATAGTAGTGGCGGTGGCTGAAAAACCTAGCAATCGAGTGAAAAAAAGAGATTGTAGTGATTAGAAATTAGGAGTTTCAAATAACTTATCTGGTATGGCGATACAGCAGCAATTGGGGATGATGCTGTCGACGGTGGTGGGACGATGAGGTAGGGTGAGACGATGAGGTAGGGTGGTTGCGATGATAGCTTAGGTGCGTTTACAGAGGAGAGAAAGGCTGGGAAAATAATCGGGGGTGAGACAGAGAGTAGCAGCAATGCCGTGATCCCTCAATTTAGGGTTTTTATATCGTGGTGACGAAAGGTTTATTGGAACAAAAGTCAGGCACGCCTAAGGAGAGATTCAAACTTTTCAAAAAGTCAGGCAACAGCCTGTCAGGCACGCCTAAAGAGATTCAAAATTTTCAAAAGTCAGGCCCGCTTTCTTCCTTTCAGTGCTTAGTACTGCATAACAAAATTGTAACATAAGTAAGATAAGTTGTGTATTGTGTATTACAACTTGTACAGTCTTAAAAATTAAGACAATTATGCATAAGGGAGTTCTAGTTTTCATATGATGGATTAAGGTTTTTGAATGTGTCAAGAGATCAAGAGCTTCCACTACAAGAAAAATGTGAAATAGCTACGGAAAAATTCCGTAGCAAAAGCATGATATTCCGTAGCTAAACACGAATGGCTACGGATTTTGCTACGGAACCGATCCGTGGAGAAAATCCTCGTAGGTAAAGGGTCGTTACGGAATCCATAGCATTTTTGCTACGAGATTTGCTACAGAATTATTCTGTAACACATTGGCCACGGAGAAATTCCGTAGCAGTTATTGTAGCAATTTTACTACGGACTAATTCTGTAACAAATGTTCTGTAGCAAATTCGCTACGGTCTAATTCCGTAACAATGTTTCTGTAGCAAATTGCTACGCCCTAATTCTGTCTCTAATATTCCATAGTAATTTCGCTACATCCTAATTCCGTGACATTTTTCCGTAGCCATTTCCCCACGGACTAATTCCGTAACAAATATTTTATAGCAGAATCGCTACTGACTAACTCCGTAACAAGTATCCGTAGTAAAATTGCCCCAAACTATTTCCATAACAAATATTTTGTAGCGGCGTATGAATGAACTAATTTCGTAGCCGGTGAAAGTCAAGCAGAATGTTACACAGATGCCATACACTTGATTTTGCCCGAAAAGAAACTACAGGAACCTACACAGATGTCATACACCCGAATTTAAACTAAAAATGACACACACAGATGCCATACACTTGATTATAAACGAACCTACACCAATAAATCTAGGGTTACAATATACAAACGATTTAAAAAACGATGAATTACACTCGATCGAATTACAACCCCTCTAAATCTACAGGAACTTACTTAGGGTCTGATTTGAGATCGTGGTTGAAGACGCCACCACCGTTGGAGATCCATCCGCCACCTATCCTACCAGACATCGCGAATTTTAGGTGTATTTTTTTGGAAGCAGACGTCGGGACCAATGGCTTTTACGGGATCGTTGTTGAAGGCGGAAGAAGGCGGATTTAGGGTCACTGATTGCAGTGGTTGCAGGCGTCACCACCGTTGGAGATCCATATCAAATCCGTTCGAAACTCATCAGCTACCAATTCGGTAACCCGATCGAAATTCATTAGGGGATTGAAGGCGCCACCTGATCGAACCAGACATCGAGAATTCTTACCGGTGTCTAGTGTTTTTAGAGAGGAGCATCGATAGTGCCGTTCGAGATTCATCAGGTACCAAATCCGGTGAAAGCCGATCGAGATTCATCAGGTGGTGGATCGATATGAAGAGCTTTAAAGAAGGCCGATCGAGATGGCACCAATATACACAATTGTCGTTCTTCTCAGTGAGTGTAGCATCGTGCTCCATATACACCATTGTCGTTCTTCAAGCTAAAAACTCCATATCTGATTCAGATGGAAAGAATGGAGTAGCACCGCCTTCTTCCTTTTCCGCGTGTGTATGAGAGAGGGGTTTCATTTTTAGGGTATTTTAGGAGATTGCCATTGTGACTGCTTTTCCTTTGAAAACAAAGAATACTCAAACTTTTTCCGCGTGCTTATGATAAAAGCTAGAAAAAATTGGCTTTTTAAAAGGACCGGTTCTATTTTATAATTTTTTAAAACACATTAAAGGGATTAGATGGGAAAGAGGGATAAGTTTCTTTTTCGCAAATATTTATGTCCGTTGGATCCATCTTTTAAGTTACCAACTTCTTTTCATTCGTTTGATTATACACAAAGAAACTATGACATGCTGGAATCCGTGTGGGTTGCATTTTGTGGAATTACGTGTCAAACGCAAAATCATACGTGTATAGAAGGAATGCATTGGATGCTTGTACTGCAAATTAAGACTAATATGCTTAGAGGGTTGTAATTTATATATGGCTTATAGTATATATATATATATATATATATATATATATATATATATATATATATATATATATATATATATATATATATATATATATATATATATATATATATATACTAGCTGCGTACCCGCGCAATGCGGCGGCGGCAAATGGTTTCGTTTTGACAAATAGTTTCGTTTCGAGTCCTCACCGGCAAATAGTTTCGTTTCAACAATTCCTTTGAATAATTTCAAAATTTGAAAAGTCTGAAAATTTTTAAAAGTTTGAATAATTTAGTATTTTCAAAATTTTTAAATTTCGAAAATTTGAAAATTTTGAAATTCTGAAAATTTTAAATTATTCAAACTTTTCAAAATGATTCAAATTTTTAGATTTTTCAAATTTTCAAATTATTCAAATTTCTAAAATTTCCAAAATATTCAAAATTTCAAAAGTTTGAATAATTTAAATTTTCACAATTTTTCAAATTTCAAAAATTCGAAAATTTTCAAAATTCGAAAATTTTCAAATTTTCAAATTTTGAAAATTCGAAAATTTTCAAATTTTCAAATTTCGAAAATTTTAAATTATTCAAAAATTGATAAGAATTTTATAAGATAAAATACATTGCAAAAATTGATAAAAATAATAAAGTAGGTTGCTATTTTGCAATTTACATTAAGAATTTTATTACAATTTACAATGGTCTTCTCCAACTTATCCAATACTAAGAAAAAATATACAAATCAAATCTTTTCTAAAATCAGTTTTTGCTTACTACTTCCTACTTGAAAACATGAATATTAGCAAATTTCATTCATCCTCTTTCAGGCTTGCTCTTATGTCTTTACCGCTAGAGAGACTGGTCACTGGTAACCATCACTACCTGAGCAACTCCCGCTCTAATTAATCTGCATTAAACAAATAATATGCATTGGCATGTAACTGTTTTCAACTTTTTGTATATTTAACAAAGAACCCTGTTGGTATTTCTAAATTTAAGAGCAAGTTGACCAGTTCTGGTTCAATGTGAAAGAGGAGTTACTCCAAAGCAATTGTACACAGTGTGTCTTACATTTATCCACATCAGAAATGATGTTTTAGTGTATATATTTAAACCTATGTCAAACTTAACATATCAATGTACCTCAATTTTCTTTTTTTTCCCCAAATTTAACACATAGACCCCTCAACAGTATTTGGTAACTTCAGCAATACTTTGGTCTGAAGTAATCTGGGGGCAGCGACGGGCAACTTTTAGCCATATGTGGGTATGGCTCAATAGTATTATATCCTGGCAGCTCCATCCTATACTTCCCATTAATTTGACATTATGGAAGTTTGACCGTGTCCACATCATTTCACCACTTTGGGAGACGCCTTGAATTGTTTTCAAAAAAGTTGAGGGTATAAGCGTCTTTTATCTGCGTATGTTTCAATAAAGATATCAATCAAGTGAAGAAGGGTACAGATCACTTATGGATTTTCACTGATAGGAAAAAACTCATCGTGAATTCAGTAACTTGAATATAGTTTGCAAGATCACCAAAGAGTCCAGCTTCTTTGTACATTTCAAGGATGAATGCAACATAAGAAGTTGATTTTCCATCGACGTATGTCCAGTCATCATGTTCCGGAATGGTTAATAGTTACGCGAAAGATGAACCGCGCTTTTCAGTTTCTACCAAGATCTCCGGAAAGTCAGGACCCTGCAAAACATAAAGCTCATTGAGTGTTGTCATCCTTGTCAGTATCTCGTTTCTCGCTTCCATTTACTGGTTATGTGATTAATATTCCACCTGCACAACACCTAAAAGAGTTCCTTACCACTGAATCTGAGTATGTATAAGAATGTATAATGCTATATATAGTTTTAAGACTTCATCATTAACAAAAACACTACACAAATCCAATTTAAAAGCTTCATATCTGTTCAAAATCACCATTTGTTCATCAATAAATTTAAAAACAAAATTAAAAAAAATTCCAGCAAAGTACAACTCCTAAGAGTTTCTTACCAGCGAAAGCAGTTTTTTTCAAAAGAGCCACCTACAACGTCTTTAGTATGCATTATTCATAGACTGAAAAAAGCAGAGGATCCACAATTAGTATTTGATTAGCAAAAAACAGAGGACCAACAAATATTCGTTCATGTATAACCAAAACAAATTACAGTATAAAGATGAGTCAGAAGGTTATTTCATAAATATTCAACAAGTTTTCTTACACTATCTGTGGTGCTTCCTCGACCCACCACCACTTCCACTACAGACAATGGCAATAGGCTTCCACCACCGATCCACTTCTGATTGTAGCTTCAACCATCCACATAACTCCTTAGTTTTCTATACGATCTGATATCAGTACCATACCACCGGATCCGTCCATCTCTCCAGGTTTCCACTACACACGATGGTACCAAAGTCGATGCATCCAAAACCAATTATCCATCCAAAGTCGATAGACAGCCAACACCTGTAGGACTGTTGCAATACCTCCATCATATTTTTATTTTCAGGTTTCATATTTTAGTAATCGGTATATTATATGTGTGGTTTCCAGATTTTGGGTTTCGTTTTCTGGTTATAAGTAAATACGAAAAGATCTAAAGAATAAGATGTCATAATCCACATCAATTAATCGTTAAGGAGGGGAAGATTAACAAATTTATACATCAGAAACCATATATACATACATAGATATTCGTACAAAAAACCACTTCTTACAGTTCCAGATTTGACTGTATCCTTGTAGGGTTTTGGTCTTCCAATCCTAACAAACATTAAATTAAGTTGATAAGTTTCAATTGCTTGGAAAAGTATATTTCTTCTACAATTGCTGAACCATTACACCAAAAGAGTGTCAATTAACTTTGCCCTATCAATGTCGATAAACCTCACAGACCCCTGGGAATCTATGACGTCGACTTTGCCAGAGCTCTGGAAAACAAACCTGTGGTTCGGTGGTGGTACAATGGAGCAATGCCGTTCTGCTGTGTATTGGCGGCGATCGAGAAGGCTGGTGGTAGTAGTGGGTGGTTCCAGAAAGTGAAGATTGGTAGAAATGTTAATTAGGTTTCTTTGTATTTGAAATTGAGATCGAAGCAAATAGTAGTGGCGGTGGCTGAAAAACCTAGCAATCGAGTGAAAAAAAGAGATTGTAGTGATTAGAAATTAGGAGTTTCAAATAACTTATCTGGTATGGCGATACAGCAGCAGTTGGGGATGATGCTGTCGACGGTGGTGGGACGATGAGGTAGGGTGAGCCGATGAGGTAGGGTGGTTGCGATGATAGCTTAGGTGCGTTTACAGAGGAGAGAAAGGCTGGGAAAATAATCGGGGGTGAGACAGAGAGTAGCAGCAATGCCGTGATCTCTCAATTTAGGGTTTTTATATCGTGGTGACGAAAGGTTTATTGGAACAAAAGTCAGGCACGCCTAAGGAGAGATTCAAACTTTTCAAAAAGTCAGGCAACAGCCTGTCAGGCACGCCTAAAGAGATTCAAAATTTTCAAAAGTCAGGCCCGCTTTCTTCCTTTCAGTGCTTAGTACTGCATAACAAAATTGTAACATAAGTAAGATAAGTTGTGTATTGTGTATTACAACTTGTACAGTCTTAAAAATTAAGACAATTATGCATAAGGGAGTTGTAATTTATATATGGTTTATAGTATAGTATAGATATATATATATATATATATATATATATATATATATATATATATATATATATATATATATATATATACTAGCATCGTACCCGCGCGATGCGGCGGTGGCGATTAGTTCGCTGCGATGAATAATATCTGAGCGGCTATTAGTTCATTTTGGCTTCCAAGAAAGAAAATACATGACTTTGACTTTCACTGATAATAATAATAGGAAATGAGTATATGTATATATTTGTATGTATTTATCTAGATCTGTGTGCATTTATATTGTATGTAGTTGAGTGTATATATGGCTAGTGTATATATGCGACCTAAAAAATGCATTGATATCCTTGCGGGGATTATTTTCTTTTTCAAAACATGACATATTCAAAAAAAAACCCAAAATATATTTGTCAACATTAAAACATGATATATTTCAATGAACCCAAGCAGTCTAAAAAGCTGGTGACGTCATTAGTATATCATAATTAATTTTAAAATACAAAAAAATGCAAAAAAAATGTCTAAAAGATATCAAACCTCCAAACATTTAAAATTTCAATTTTCTACGATCAACTTCAAAATACTATAAAATTATGTATCAAAAACCCAAATTTTAATTTTTTTAAATTAAAAAAATAAACATATTTATAAATCGGTTTTTGTTTTATAGTGCAATTTTATAAAATCCAAAATATTAAGCTAAAAAGAAAACCAGTAAATTTAATTAGAATTTCTAGAGTTTTAAATATAAGGTCATGGGCCAGAAGAAAATTTTATTGAGAGATCTACCCATGATCCTCTGATAATCACGACCCAATAAAAATGATAGGGATCCTTTGTTTAGCCCATTACAAATGAAATAATATGGTTATGATAAGCGTATACCATATCACCGGCTAACACACTAACCCTAAATATTACCCTAAATATTGCCTCCTCCTCCTCTTCATACTACAGCCTCCACACCATTACCATCGACATGCTAACCGCCGGCTACTCCCTTCCTGCCCAACCAGATCGGCAACTCCCTTCCAGCCCCACCGTCTTTATCCACCGCTACTGTCTTCATCTACCACCACCGTCAACACTCCACCATCTTCCAGTCGATTTTGATACGACATGGCTTCGAGACCCAACCAGATCGGCAACTCCCTTCTACCGCCACCGTCTTTATCTACCGCCACCGTCTTCAACTACCCCCACCGTCAACACTCCAGCATCTTCCGGTCAATTTTGATACGACATGACATCGAGACTTCCACTGAGGATGTATGGCATCGAGACTGCCATCAAGATGTGTGGCATCGAGACTTCCACTGAGTTGGATTATCTACCGCCATTACCTTCATCAATAAACAATCGCACCACATCCCGCCTGCATCCCACTGTGAGCTCCGATCTGTATCTCTCTATTGCCACCGGTCAGAGCATCCCTCTCGGTCCCTCTCCCTCTGCATCTCTCGATCTATATCTCTCTATTGCCACTGACGATGGTGGCTTCATTCTCACTCCCTCGAAGTCTCTCTCCCTCTCTGTATGTCTCTCGGTCTCTTTCCCTCCCCCTCTACATATGTCGATCACTATCGTTATCAGTTTTCAGCTTTGAAATTGTTATATACCTAAACCTAATGCACACTCTTTCCCTCTCCCTCTGCATCTGCATCTGTAAATTACTCTTTATTTATGTTTTTAGATCTGAGTTTATAATTTCGTTATATGTATTTTCATTATCAGGTTTCAAATTTATGTTTGTAGATCTAAGTTTGTAATGCTTTTGAATGTTCCAAAAAAATGTCAAATTGTTAGATGATATCCGATTTTCAATGAAATGGTATCAGAAGTTTGTTCACTTCTCTTTATCTTGCTGACACTTTTTCTGGTTTTTGTTCACTCAATTTTTTGGTAGATCTAGATCTTGATTTGGATCTAAAGAAGATGCAATTCCGATTTACAAATTGATTTGAAATTTTTGATACAGATGTCCAATTCCGATGGACAAATTTATTTGAAAATCTTGATTTAGATCTTGACACTTTTTCTGGTTATTGTTCACCCTGTTATATTGGAATCAGATGTCAAATTCAAAGTTTTTAAAATTATCTTTCTGTTTAACATTATAAATTGATTTGAAAATTTTGATACAGGGCACATTCGGGATCTGGTTAGTACACCAAAAAGGCTTGATAATTGAGCTTTTAACATACTGATGCTTTTTATAGGTAAGTTTTTTCATTTGTGAATAGTTATTTCTAACTATCAGTTGTTTGTTTATTATAACAGCTAACTTTCATTTCTACAACTTACATAAAATGACAAAGTTGTTTTAGGTCTCCTGTAAGGGAGAGCCGATGGTCACCACTATGCTTTACAGGCGACTCCTTCAACCGGATCCGTCCATCAAAATAAATGACAAAACTATATGCTAAACCAAAACATTCATGCATGAGATTGATTACAAAATCAAAATAAATGACAAAATTGTATGCTTTTGGAATATTACAGGACTGAATTGTGTAAACTTTGGCCACCAGCAGCATCAATAATGCTGCCTTATATTGGTTCGTACCTTCAAACACCAACAACATCAATTGTTAGTTTCTTCAAATGAGCTGTAGAAAAAGAAATTTTCTAAGTATTTGTGTTCATGTGCAGAAATTGAAACATGTGCAGAAAGATAAAATGGAGAAAATATTTGCAGGAAGCTGATAGAGAAAGAGAAAGAAAAGATGTAGTAAAAATTGTGTATGTAGCTTCATATTTTATAGTGTAATTTTTGAAGGGATTTGATGATTTGAATTAGCTATGCATGTGAAGTTGTTAGATTTGATGTAAGCCATTGATTGATTTGGAGTCATCTATGGTCTAGATTTTTTAGATTAAATCTTTTTATTAAATATGAAAATCAGGTTGGTTGCTTTATTTAGTTGTACCTCTTAATTTTAAGATATTTGTGCATAAAATGTTTGTACAATTATGTATGTATTAAAATATAGTATATATATATATATATATATATATATATATATATATATATATATATATATATATATATATATATATATATATATATATATATATATATATATATATTCATTTTAGCTACCGAATTCATTTTCGCAGCAAATTCCGTAGCAAAGTTGCTACAAGATGCCATTCCATAGCAAATTCCGTAGAAAAATAGCTACGGATTCTATTTCTGTAGCAAAGTTCACTAACGGTTCAGATATTGGCTACAAAGTTCAATTCTACAAAGTTCAATTCCATAGCAAATTCTGTAGCAAACTTGCTACGAAATTCCATTCCATAGCAAATTTCGTAGAAAAATAACTACAGATTCTATTTCTGTAGCCAAATTTCGTAGCTGTTAAGATATTAGCTACGGAGTGCAATTCCGTAGCAAATTCCATAGCCAACTTGCTACAAATTTCCATTCCATAACAGATTCCGTAGAAAAATAACTACGGATTCTTATTTCGTAGCCAAATTTCATAGCAAAATTGCTATAGAATGTTTTTCCGTAGCAAATTCCATAGCAAAATTGCTATAGAATGTTATTAGCTACGGAGTGCAATTCTGTAGCAAATTCCATAGCAAAATTGCTATAGAATGTTATTCCGTAGCATTTCCATAGCAGAATAGCTACGGATACCACCTCCGTAGCAAACTTCCGTAGCTATTCAGGCTTTTTCTAGTAGTGTTCTTGAAAGTGGCTTGAGTTGCAAATGATGCTGTTAGGGTTTTCTAGTTTTCATATGATGGATTATGGTTTTTGAATGTGTCTAGATATCTAGATCTTTTTCAGAGTGGCTTGAGTTGCAAATGATGTTATTAGGGTTTTCTAGTTTTCATATGATAGATTAGGGTTTTTGAATGTGTCTAGAGATCTAGAGCTTCTTGAGAGTGGCTTGAGTTGCAAATGATGTTATTATGGTTTTCTAGTTTTCATATGATGGATTAGGGTTTTTGAATGTGTCAAGAGATCTAGAGCTTCTTGAAAGTGGCTTGAGTTGCAAATGTTGTTGTTACGGTTTTCTAGTTTTCATATGATGGATTATGGTTTTTGAATGTGTCTAGAGATATAGAGCTTCTTGAAAGTGACTTGAGTTGCAAATGATATTATTAGGGTTTTCTAGTTTTCATATGATGGATTAGAGTTTTTGAATGTGTCTAGAGATCTAGAGCTTCTTGAGAGTAGCTTGAGTTGCAAATGATGTTATTAGGGGTTTTCTAGTTTTTATATGATGGATTAGGGTTTTTGAATTTGTATAGAGATCTAGAGCTTCTTGAGAGTTGCATGAGTTGTAACTACTGTTATTAGGGTTTTCTAGTTTTTATATGGTGGATTAGGGTTTTTAAATGTGTCTAGAGATCTAGAGCTTCTTGAGAATGGCTTGAGTTGTAAATGATGTTATTAGGGTTTTCTAGTTTTCATATGATGGATTAGGGTTTTTTAATATGTCTAGAGATCTAGAGCTTCCTTAAAGTAGCTTGAGTTACAAATGATGTTATTAGGGTTTTCTAGTTTTCATATTATGGATTAATGTTTTTGAATGTGTTTAGAGATCTAGAGCTTATTGAGAGTGGCTTGAGTTGTAAATGATGTTATTAGGGTTTTCTACTTTTCACATAATGGATTAGGGTTTTTTAATGTGTCTAGAGATCTAGAGCTTCTTGAAAGTGGCTTGAGTTGCAAATGATGCTATTAGAGTTTTTCTAGTTATCATATGATGGATTAGGGTTTTTGAATGTGTCTAGAGATCTAGAGCTTCTTGAAAGTGGCTTTGGTTGCAAATGATGCTATTAGGGTTTTCTAGTTTTTATATGATGGTTATGGTTTTTGAATGTGTCTAGATATCTAGATCTTTTTGAGAGTGGCTTGAGTTGCAAATGATGTTATTAGGGTTTTCTAGTTTTCATATGATGGATTAGGGTTTTTGAATGTGTCTAGAGATCTAGAGCTTCTTGAAAGTGGCTTGAGTTGCAAATGATGTTATTATGGTTTTCTAGTTTTCATATGATGGATTAGGGTTTTTGAATGTGTCAAGAGATCTAGAGCTTCTTGAAAGTGGCTTGAGTTGCAAATGATGCTGTTAGGGTTTTCTAGTTTTCATATGATGGATTATGGTTTTTGAATGTGTCTAGATATCTACATCTTTCTGAGAGTGGCTTGAGTTGCAAATGATGTTATTAGGGTTTTCTAGATTTCATATGATGGATTAGGGTTTTTGAATGTGTCTAGAGATCTAGAGCTTCTTGAGAGTGGCTTGAGTTGCAAATGATGTTATTATGGTTTTGTAGTTTTCATATGATGGATTAGGGTTTTTGAATGTGTCAAGAGATCTAGAGCTTCTTGAAAGTGGCTTGAGTTGCAAATGATGCTGTTACGGTTTTCTAGTTTTCATATGATGGATTATGGTTTTTGAATATGTCTAGAGATATAGAGCTTCTTGAAAGTGACTTGAGTTGCAAACGATATTATTAGGGTTTTCTACTTTTCATATGATGGATTAGGGTTTTTGAATTTGTATAGAGATCTAGAAGTTCTTGAGAGTTGCATGAGTTGTAACTGCTGTTATTAGGGTTTTCTAGTTTTCATATGGTGGATTAGGGTTTTTAAATGTGACTAGAGATCTAGAGCTTCTTTAAAGTAGCTTGAATTACAAATGATGTTATTAGTGTTTTCTGGTTTTCATATGATGGATTAGGGTTTTTGAATGTGTCTAGAGATCTAGAGCTTATTCAGAGTGGCTTCAGTTGTAAATGATGTTATTAGGGTTTTCTACTTTTCGCATAATGGATTAGGGATTTTTAATGTGTCTAGAGATCTAGAGCTTCTTGAAAGCGGCTTGAGTTGCAAATGATGCTATTAGGGTTTTTCTAGTTATCATATGATGGATTAGGGTTTTTGAATGTGTCTAGAGATCTAGAGCTTCTTGAAAGTGGCTTGGGTTGCAAATGATGCTATTAGGGTTTTTCTAGTTATCATATGATGGATTAGGGTTTTTGAATGTGTCTAGAGATCTAGAGCTTCTTGAAAGTGGCTTGGGTTGCAAATGATGCTATTATGGTTTTCTAGTTTTTATATGATGGATTATGGTTTTTGAATGTGTCTAGATATCTAGATCTTTTTGAGAGTGGCTTGAGTTGCAAATGATGTTATTAGGGTTTTCTAGTTTTCATATGATGGATTAGGGTTTTTGAATGTGTCTAGAGATCTAGAGCTTCTTGAGAGTGGCTTGAGTTGCAAATGATGTTATTAGCGTTTTCTAGTTTTCATATGATGGATTAGGGTTTTTGAATGTGTCTAGAGATCTAGAGCTTCTTGAGAGTGGCTTGAGTTGCAAATGATGTTATTAGGGTTTTCTAGTTTTCATATGATGGATTAAGGTTTTTGAATGTGACTAGAGATCTAGAGCTTCTTGAAAGTGGCTTGAGTTGCAAATGATGCTCTTAGGGTTTTCTAGTTTTCATATGACGGATTATGGTTTTTGAATGTGTCTAGAGATCTAGATATTCTTGAAAGTGGCTTGGGTTGCAAATGATGCTATTATGGTTTTCTAGTTTTTATATGATGGATTATGGTTTTTGAATGTGTCTAGATATCTTGATCTTTTTGAGGGTGGCTTGAGTTGCAAATGATGTTATTAGGGTTTTCTAGTTTTCATATGATAGATTAGGGTTTTTGAATGTGTCAAGAGATCTAGAGCTTCTTGAGAGTGGCTTGAGTTGCAAATGATGTTATTCGGGTTTTCTAGTTTTCATATGATGGATTAGGGTTTTTGAATGTGTCTAGAGATCTAGAGCTTCTTGAAAGTGGCTTGAGTTGCAAATGATGTTATTATGGTTTTCTAGTTTTCATATGATGGATTAGGGTTTTTGAATGTGTCAAGAGATCTTGAGCTTCTTGAGAGTGGCTTGAGTTGTAAATTATGTTATTAGGGGTTTTCTAGTTTTCATACGATGGATTAGGGTTTTTGAATTTGTCTAGAGATCTATAGTTTCTTGAGAGTTGCATGAGTTGTAACTGCTGTTATAAGGGTTTTCTAGTTTTCATATAGTGGATTAGAGTTTTTAAATGTTTCTAGAGATCTAGAGCTTCTTGAGAATGGCTTGAGTTGTAAATGATGTTGTTAGGGTTTTCTAGTTTTCATATGATGGATTAGGGTTTTTCAATTTGTCTAGAGATCTAGAGCTTCTTTAAAGTAGCTTGAGTTACAAATGATGTTATTAGGGTTTTCTAGTTTTCATATGATGGATTAGGGTTTTTAAATGTGTCTAGAGATCTAGAGCTTCTAGAGAGTGGCTTGAGTTGTAAATGATGTTATTAGGGTTTTCTACTTTTCACATAATGGATTAGGGTTTTTTAATGTGTCTAGAGATCTAGAGCTTCTTGAAAGTGGCTTGAGTTGCAAATGATGCTATTAGGGTTTTTCTAGTTATCATATGATAGATTAGGGTTTTTGAATGTGTTTAGAGATCTAGATCTTCTTGAAAGTGGCTTGGGTTGCAAATGATGCTATTAGGGGTTTCTAGTTTTTATATGATGGATTATGGTTTTTGAATGTGTCTGGATATCTGGATCTTTTTGAGAGTGGCTTGAGTTGCAAATGATGTTATTAGGGTTTTCTAGTTTTCAAATGATAGATTAGGGTTTTTGTATGTGTCTAGAGATCTTGAGCATTTTGAGAGTGGCTTGAGTTGCAAATGATGTTATTAGGGTTTTCTAGTTTTCATATGATGGATTAGGGTTTTTGAATGTGTCTAGAGATCTAGAGCTTCTTGAAAGTGGCTTGAGTTGCAAATGATGTTATTATGGTTTTCTAGTTTTCATATGATGGATTAGGGTCTTTGAATGTGTCAAGAGATCTAGAGCTTCTTGAAAGTGGCTTGAGTTGCAAATGATGCTGTTAGGGTTTTCTAGTTTTCATATGATGGATTATGGTTTTTGAATGTGTCTAGAGATATAGAGCTTCTTGAAAGTGACTTGAGTTGCAAATGATATTATTAGGGTTTTCTAGTTTTCATATGATGGATTAGAGTTTTTGAATGTGTCTAGAGATCTAGAGCTTCTTGAGAGTGGCTTGAGTTGCAAATGATGTTATTAGGGGTTTTCTAGTTTTCATATGATGGATTAGGGTTTTTGAATTTGTCTAGAGATCTAGAGCTTCTTGAGAGTTGCATGAGTCGTAACTGCTGTTATTAGGGTTTTCTAGTTTTCATATGATGGATTAGGGTTTTTAAATGTGTCTAGAGATCTAGAGCTTCTTGAAAGTGGCTTGAGTTGCAAATGATGCTATTAGGGTTTTTCTAATTATCATATGATGGATTAGGGTTTTTGAATGTGTCTAGAGATCTAGATCTTCTTGAAAGTGGCTTGGGTTGCAAATGATGCTATTAGGGTTTTCTAGTTTTTATATGATGGATTATGGTTTTTGAATGTGTCTAGAGATCTAGAGCTTATTGAGAGTGGCTTGAGTTGTAAATGATGTTATTAGGGTTTTCTACTTTTCACATAATGGATTAGGGTTTTTTAATGTGTCTAGAGATCTAGAGCTTCTTGAAAGTGGCTTGAGTTGCAAATGATGCTATTAGGGTTTTTCTAGTTATCATATGATGGATTAGGGTTTTTGAATGTGTCTAGAGATCTAGAGCTTCTTGCGAGTGGCTTGAGTTGCAAATGATGTTATTATGGTTTTCTAGTTTTCATATGATGGATTAGGGTTTTTGAATGTGACAAGAGATCTAGAGCTTCTTGAAAGTGGCTTGAGTTGCAAATGTTGTTGTTACGGTTTTCTAGTTTTCATATGATGGATTATGGTTTTTGAATGTGTCTAGAGATATAGAGCTTCTTGAAAGTGACTTGAGTTGCAAATGATATTATTAGGGTTTTCTAGTTTTCATATGATGGATTAGAGTTTTTGAATGTGTCTACAGATCTAGAGCTTCTTGAGAGTAGCTTGAGTTGCAAATGATGTTATTAGGGGTTTTCTAGTTTTTATATGATGGATTAGGGTTTTTGAATTTGTATAGAGATCTAGAGCTTCTTGAGAGTTGCATGAGTTGTAACTACTGTTATTAGGGTTTTCTAGTTTTTATATGGTGGATTAGGGTTTTTAAATGTGTCTAGAGATCTAGAGCTTCTTGAGAATGGCTTGAGTTGTAAATGATGTTATTAGGGTTTTCTAGTTTTCATATGATGGATTAGGGTTTTTGAATATGTCTAGAGATCTAGAGCTTCTTTAAAGTAGCTTGAGTTACAAATGATGTTATTAGGGTTTTCTAGTTTTCATATTATGGATTAATGTTTTTGAATGTGTCTAGAGATCTAGAGCTTATTGAGAGTGGCTTGAGTTGTAAATGATGTTATTAGGGTTTTCTACTTTTCACATAATGGATTAGGGTTTTTTAATGTGTCTAGAGATCTAGAGCTTCTTGAAAGTGGCTTGAGTTGCAAATGATGCTATTAGGGTTTTTCTAGTTATCATATGATGGATTAGGGTTTTTGAATGTGTCTAGAGATCTAGAGCTTCTTGAAAGTGGCTTTGGTTGCAAATGATGCTATTAGGGTTTTCTAGTTTTTATATGATGGTTATGGTTTTTGAATGTGTCTAGATATCTAGATCTTTTTGAGAGTGGCTTGAGTTGCAAATGATGTTATTAGGGTTTTCTAGTTTTCATATGATGGATTAGGGTTTTTGAATGTGTCTAGAGATCTAGAGCTTCTTGAGAGTGGCTTGAGTTGCAAATGATGTTATTAGGGTTTTCTAGTTTTCATATGATGGATTAGGGTTTTTGAATGTGTCTAGAGATCTAGAGCTTCTTGAAAGTGGCTTGAGTTGCAAATGATGTTATTATGGTTTTCTAGTTTTCATATGATGGATTAGGGTTTTTGAATGTGTCAAGAGATCTAGAGCTTCTTGAAAGTGGCTTGAGTTGCAAATGATGCTGTTAGGGTTTTCTAGTTTTCATATGATGGATTATGGTTTTTGAATGTGTCTAGATATCTAGATCTTTCTAAGAGTGGCTTGAGTTGCAAATGATGTTATTAGGGTTTTCTAGATTTCATATGATGGATTAGGGTTTTTGAATGTGTCTAGAGATCTAGAGCTTCTTGAGAGTGGCTTGAGTTGCAAATGATGTTATTATGGTTTTCTAGTTTTCATATGATGGATTAGGGTTTTTGAATGTGTCAAGAGATCTAGAGCTTCTTGAAAGTGGCTTGAGTTGCAAATGATGCTGTTACGGTTTT
Organism: Cichorium intybus; assembly: GCA_023525715.1. Taxonomy (NCBI): domain Eukaryota; kingdom Viridiplantae; phylum Streptophyta; class Magnoliopsida; order Asterales; family Asteraceae; genus Cichorium; species Cichorium intybus. The sequence goes on along the minus strand of CM042017.1, from coordinate 64,450,721 downwards.
CTAGTTTTCATATGATTGATTATGGTTTTTGAATATGTCTAGAGATATAGAGCTTCTTGAAAGTGACTTGAGTTGCAAATGATATTATTAGGGTTTTCTACTTTCATATGATGGATTAGAGTTTTTGAATGTGTCTAGAGATCTAGAGCTTCTTGAGAGTGGCTTGAGGTGCAAATGATGTTATTAGGGGTTTTCTAGTTTTTATATGATGGATTAGGGTTTTTGAATTTGTATAGAGATCTAGAAGTTCTTGAGAGTTGCATGAGTTGTAACTGCTGTTATTAGGGTTTTCTAGTTTTCATATGGTGGATTAGGGTTTTTAAATGTGACTAGAGATCTAGAGCTTCTTTAAAGTAGCTTGAATTACAAATGATGTTATTAGTGTTTTCTGGTTTTCATATGATGGATTAGGGTTTTTGAATGTGTCTAGAGATCTAGAGCTTATTGAGAGTGGCTTCAGTTGTAAATGATGTTATTAGGGTTTTCTACTTTCCGCATAATGGATTAGGGATTTTTAATGTGTCTAGAGATCTAGAGCTTCTTGAAAGCGGCTTGAGTTGCAAATGATGCTATTAGGGTTTTTCTAGTTATCATATGATGGATTAGGGTTTTTGAATGTGTCTAGAGATCTAGAGCTTCTTGAAAGTGGCTTGGGTTGCAAATGATGCTATTAGGGTTTTTCTAGTTATCATATGATGGATTAGGGTTTTTGAATGTGTCTAGAGATCTAGAGCTTCTTGAAAGTGGCTTGGGTTGCAAATGATGCTATTAGGGTTTTCTAGTTTTTATATGATGGATTATGGTTTTTGAATGTGTCTAGATATCTAGATCTTTTTGAGAGTGGCTTGAGTTGCAAATGATTTTATTAGGGTTTTCTAGTTTTCATATGATGGATTAGGGTTTTTGAATGTGTCTAGAGATCTAGAGCTTCTTGAGAGTGGCTTGAGTTGCAAATGATGTTATTAGGGTTTTCTAGTTTTCATATGATGGATTAGGGTTTTTGAATGTGTCTAGAGATCTAGAGCTTCTTGAGAGTGGCTTGAGTTGCAAATGATGTTATTAGGGTTTTCTAGTTTTCATATGATGGATTAAGGTTTTTGAATGTGTCTAGAGATCTAGAGCTTCTTGAAAGTGGCTTGAGTTGCAAATGATGCTCTTAGGGTTTTCTAGTTTTCATATGACGGATTATGGTTTTTGAATGTGTCTAGAGATCTAGATATTCTTGAAAGTGGCTTGGGTTGCAAATGATGCTATTATGGTTTTCTAGTTTTTATATGATGGATTATGGTTTTTGAATGTGTCTAGATATCTTGATCTTTTTGAGGGTGGCTTGAGTTGCAAATGATGTTATTAGGGTTTTCTAGTTTTCATATGATAGATTAGGGTTTTTGAATATGTCAAGAGATCTAGAGCTTCTTGAGAGTGGCTTGAGTTGCAAATGATGTTATTAGGGTTTTCTAGTTTTCATATGATGGATTAGGGTTTTTGAATGTGTCTAGAGATCTAGAGCTTCTTGAAAGTGGCTTGAGTTGCAAATGATGTTATTATGGTTTTCTAGTTTTCATATGATGGATTAGGGTTTTTGAATGTGTCAAGAGATCTTGAGCTTCTTGAGAGTGGCTTGAGTTGTAAATTATGTTATTAGGGGTTTTCTAGTTTTCATACGATGGCTTAGGGTTTTTGAATTTGTCTAGAGATCTATAGTTTCTTGAGAGTTGCATGAGTTGTAACTGCTGTTATTAGGGTTTTCTAGTTTTCATATAGTGGATTAGAGTTTTTAAATGTTTCTAGAGATCTAGAGCTTCTTGAGAATGGCTTGAGTTGTAAATGATGTTGTTAGGGTTTTCTAGTTTTCATATGATGGATTAGGGTTTTTGAATTTGTCTAGAGATCTAGAGCTTCTTTAAAGTAGCTTGAGTTACAAATGATGTTATTAGGGTTTTCTAGTTTTCATATGATGGATTAGGGTTTTTGAATGTGTCTAGAGATCTAGAGCTTCTTGAGAGTGGCTTGAGTTGTAAATGATGTTATTAGGGTTTTCAACTTTTCACATAATGGATTAGGGTTTTTTAATGTGTCTAGAGATCTAGAGCTTCTTGAAAGTGGCTTGAGTTGCAAATGATGCTATTAGGGTTTTTCTAGTTATCATATGATAGATTAGGGTTTTTGAATGTGTCTAGAGATCTAGATCTTCTTGAAAGTGGCTTGGGTTGCAAATGATGCTATTAGGGTTTTCTAGTTTTTATATGATGGATTATGGTTTTTGAATGTGTCTGGATATCTGGATCTTTTTGAGAGTGGCTTGAGTTGCAAATGATGTTATTAGGGTTTTCTAGTTTTCAAATGATAGATTAGGGTTTTTGAATGTGTCTAGAGATCTAGAGCTTCTTGAGAGTGGCTTGAGTTGCAAATGATGTTATTAGGGTTTTCTAGTTTTCATATGATGGATTAGCGTTTTTGAATGTGTCTAGAGATCTAGAGCTTCTTGAAAGTGGCTTGAGTTGCAAATGATGTTATTATGGTTTTCTAGTTTTCATATGATGGATTAGGGTCTTTGAATGTGTCAAGAGATCTAGAGCTTCTTGAAAGGGGCTTGAGTTGCAAATGATGCTGTTAAGGTTTTCTAGTTATCATATGATGGATTATGGTTTTTGAATGTGTCTAGAGATATAGAGCTTCTTGAAAGTGTCTTGAGTTGCAAATGATATTATTAGGGTTTTCTAGTTTTCATATGATGGATTAGAGTTTTTGAATGTGTCTAGAGATCTAGAGCTTCTTGAGAGTGGCTTGAGTTGCAAATGATGTTATTTGGGGTTTTCTAGTTTTCATATGATGGATTAGGGTTTTTGAATTTGTCTAGAGATCTAGAGCTTCTTGAGAGTTGCATGAGTTGTAACTGCTGTTATTAGGGTTTTCTAGTTTTCATATGATGGATTAGGGTTTCTAAATGTGTCTAGAGATCTAGAGTTTCTTGAAAGTGGCTTGAGTTGCAAATGATGCTATTAGGGTTTTTCTAGTTATCATATGATGGATTAGGGTTTTTGAATGTGTCTAGAGATCTAGATCTTCTTGAAAGTGGCTTGGGTTGCAAATGATGCTATTAGGGTTTTCTAGTTTTTATATGATGGATTATGGTTTTTGAATGTGTCTAGAGATCTAGAGCTTATTGAGAGTGGCTTGAGTTGTAAATGATGTTATTAGGGTTTTCTACTTTTCACATAATGGATTAGGGTTTTTTAATGTGTCTAGAGATCTAGAGCTTCTTGAAAGTGGCTTGAGTTGCAAATGATGCTATTAGGGTTTTTCTAGTTATCATATGATGGATTAGGGTTTTTGAATGTGTCTAGAGATCTAGAGCTTCTTGAAAGTGGCTTTGGTTGCAAATGATGATATTAGGGTTTTCTAGTTTTTATATGATGGTTATGGTTTTTGAATGAGTCTAGATATCTAGATCTTTTTGAGAGTGGCTTGAGTTGCAAATGATGTTATTAGGGTTTTCTAGTTTTCATATGATTGATTAGGGTTTTTGAATGTGTCTATAGATCTAGAGCTTCTTGAGAGTGGATTGAGTTGCAAATGATGTTATTAGGGTTTTCTAGTTTTCATATGATGGATTAGGGTTTTTGAATGTGTCTAGATATCTAGAGCTTCTTGAAAGTGGCTTGAGTTGCAAATGATGTTATTATGGTTTTCTAGTTTTCATATGATGGATTAGGGTTTTTGAATGTGTCAAGAGATCTAGAGCTTCTTGAAAGTGGCTTGAGTTACAAATGATCCTGTTAGGGTTTTCTAGTTTTCATATGATGGATTATGGTTTTTGAAAGTGTCTAGATATCTAGATATTTTTGAGAGTGGCTTGAGTTGCAAATGATGTTATTAGGGTTTTCTAGTTTTTATATGATGGATTAGGGTTTTTGAATGTGTCTAGAGATCTAGAGCTTCTTGAGAGTGGCTTGAGTTGTAAATGATGTTATTAGGGTTTTCTACTTTTCACATAATGGATTAGGGTTTTTTAATGTGTCTAGAGATCTAGAGCTTCTTGAAAGTGGCTTGAGTTGCAAATGATGCTATTAGGGTTTTTCTAGTTATCATATGATGGATTAGGGTTTTTGAATGTGTCTAGAGATCTAGATCTTCTTGAAAGTGGCTTGGGTTGCAAATGATGCTATTAGGGTTTTCTAGTTTTTATATGATGGATTATGGTTTTTGAATGTGTCTAGATATCTAGATCTTTTTGAGAGTGGCTTGAGTTGCAAATGATGTTATTAGGGTTTTCTAGTTTTCATATGATGGATTAGGGTTTTTGAATGTGTCTAGAGATCTAGAGCTTCTTGAAAGTGGGTTGAGTTGCAAATGATGCTATTCGGGGTTTTCTAGTTATCATATGATGGATTAGGGTTTTTGAATGTGTCTAGAGATCTAGAGCTTCTTGAAAGTGGCTTTGGTTGCAAATGATGTTATTAGGGTTTTCTAGTTTTCATATGATGGATTAGGGTTTTTGAATGTGTCTAGAGATCTAGAGCTTCTTGAGAGTGGGTTGAGTTACAAATGATGTTATTAGGGTTTTCTAGTTTTCATAAGATGGATCAGGGTTTTTGAATGTGTCTAGAGATCTAGAGCTTCTTGAAAGTGGCTTGAGTTGCAAATGATGTTATTATGGTTTTCTAGTTTTCATATTATGGATTAGGGTTTTTGAATGTGTCAAGAGATCTAGAGCTTCTTGAAAGTGGCTTGAGTTGCAAATGATGCTATTAGGGTTTTCTAGTTTTCATATGATGGATTATTGTTTTTGAATGTGTCTAGATATTTAGATCTTTTAAAGAGTGGCTTGAGTTGCAAATGATGTTATTAGGGTTTTCTAGTTTTCATGGATTAGGGTTTTTGAATGTGTCTAGAGATCTAGAGCTTCTTGAGAGTGGCTTGAGTTGCAAATGATGCTGTTACGGTTTTCTAGTTTTCATATGATGGATTAGGGTTTTTGAATATGTCTAGAGATATAGTGCTTCTTGAAAGTGGCTTGAGTTGCAAATGATATTATTAGGGTTTTCTAGTTTTCATATGATGGATTAGAGTTTTTGAATGTTTCTAGAGATCTAGAGCTTCTTGAGAGTGGCTTGAGGTGCAAATGATGTTATTAGGGGTTTTCTAGTTTTTATATGATGGATTAGGGTTTTTGAATTTGTATAGAGATCTAGAAGTTCTTGAGAGTTGCATGAGTTGTAACTGCTGTTATTAGGGTTTTCTAGTTTTCATATGGTGGATTACAGTTTTTAAATGTGTCTAGAGATCTAGAGCTTCTTGAGAATGGCTTGAGTTGTAAATGATGGTTTTCTAGTTTTCATATGATGGATTAGGGTTTTTGAATTTGTCTAGAGATCTAGAGCTTCTTTAAAGCAGCTTGAGTTACAAATGATGTTATTAGTGTTTTCTGGTTTTCATATGATGGATTAGGGTTTTTGAATATGTCTAGAGATCTAGAGCTTATTGAGAGTAGCTTCAGTTGTAAATGATGTTATTAGGGTTTTCTACTTTTCGCATAATGGATTAGGGATTTTTAATGTGTCTAGAGGTCTAGAGCTTCTTGAAAGTGGGTTGAGTTGCAAATGATGCTATTAGGGTTTTTCTAGTTATCATATGATGGATTAGGGTTTTTGAATGTGTCTAGAGATCTAGAGCTTCTTGAAAGTGGCTTGGGTTGCAAATGATGCTATTAGGGTTTTCTAGTTTTTATATGATGGATTATGGTTTTTGAATGTGTCTAGATATCTAGATCTTTTTGAGAGTGGCTTGAGTTGCAAATGATGTTATTAGGGTTTTCTAGTTTTCATATGATGGATTAGGGTTTTTGAATGTGTCTAGAGATCTATAGCTTCTTGAGAGTGGCTTGAGTTGCAAATGATGTTATTAGGGTTTTCTAGTTTTCATATGATTGATTAGGGTTTTTGAATGTGTCTAGAGATCTAGAGCTTCTTGAAAGCGGCTTGAGTTGCAAATGATGTTATTATGGTTTTCTAGTTTTCATATAATGGATTAAGGTTTTTGAATGTGTCAAGAGATCTATTGCTTCTTGAAAGTGGCTTGAGTTGCAAATGATGCTGTTAGGGTTTTCTAGTTTTCATATGATGGATTATGGTTTTTGAATGTGTCTAGCTATCTAGATCTTTTTGAGAGTGGCTTGAGTTGCAAATGATGTTATTAGGGTTTTCTAGTTTTCATATGATGGATTAGGGTTTTTGAATGTGTCTAGAGATCTAGAGCTTCTTGAAAGTGGCTTGAGTTGCAAATGATGTTATTATGGTTTTCTAGTTTTCATATGATGGATTAGGGTTTTTGAATGTGTCAAGAGATCTAAAGCTTCTTGAAAGTGGCTTGAGTTGCAAATGAAGCTGTTAGGGTTTTCTAGTTTTCATATGATGGATTATGGTTTTTGAATGTGTCTAGAGATATAGAGCTTCTTGAAAGTGACTTAAGTTGCAATTGATATTATTAGGGTTTTCTAGTTTTGATATGATGGATTAGAGTTTTTGAATTTGTCTAGAGATCTAGAGCATCTTGAGAGTGGCTTGAGTTGCAAATTATGTTATTAGGGTTTTCTAGTTTTCATATGATGGATTAGGGTTTTTGAATTTGTCTAAAGATCTAGAGCTTCTTGAGAGTTGCATGAGTTGTAACTGCTGTTATTAGGGTTTTCTAGTTTTCATATGATGGATTAGGATTTTTAAATGTGTCTAGAGATCTAGAGCTTCTTGAGAATGGCTTGAGTTGTAAATGATATTATTAGGGTTTTCTAGTTTTCATATGATGGATTAGGGTTTTTGAATTTGTCTAAAGATCTAGAGCTTCTTTAAAGTAGCTTGAGTTACAAATGATGTTATTAGGGTTTTTGTAGTTTTCATATGATGGATTAGGGTTTTTGAATGTGTCTAGAGATCTAAAGCTTCTTGAGAGTGGCTTAAGTTGTAAATGATGTTATTAGGGTTTTCTACTTTTCACATAATGGATTAGGGTTTTTTAATGTGTCTAGAGATCTAGAGCTTCTTGAAAGTGGCTTGAGTTGCAAATGATGCTATTAAGGTTTTTCTAGTTATCATATGATGGATGAGGGTTTTTGAATGTGTCTAGAGATCTAGAGCTTCTTGAAAGTGACTTAAGTTGCAATTGATATTATTAGGGTTTTCTAGTTTTGATATGATGGATTAGAGTTTTTGAATTTGTCTAGAGATCTAGAGCATCTTGAGAGTGGCTTGAGTTGCAAATTATGTTATTAGGGGTTTTCTAGTTTTCATATGATGGATTAGGGTTTTTGAATTTGTCTAAAGATCTAGAGCTTCTTGAGAGTTGCATGAGTTGTAACTGCTGTTATTAGGGTTTTCTAGTTTTCATATGATGGATTAGGATTTTTAAATGTGTCTAGAGATCTAGAGCTTCTTGAGAATGGCTTGAGTTGTAAATGATATTATTAGGGTTTTCTAGTTTTCATATGATGGAATAGGGTTTTTGAATTTGTCTAAAGATCTAGAGCTTCTTTAAAGTAGCTTGAGTTACAAATGATGTTATTAGGGTTTTTGTAGTTTTCATATGATGGATTAGGGTTTTTGAATATGTCTAGAGATCTAAAGCCTCTTGAGAGTGGCTTAAGTTGTAAATGATGTTATTAGGGTTTTCTACTTTTCACATAATGGATTAGGGTTTTTTAATGTGTCTAGAGATCTAGAGCTTCTTGAAAGTGGCTTGAGTTGCAAATGATGCTATTAAGGTTTTTCTAGTTACCATATGATGGATGAGGGTTTTTGAATGTGTCTAGAGATCTAGAGCTTCTTGAAAGTGGCTTGTGTTGCAAATGATGCTATTAGGGTTTTCTAGTTTTTATATGATGGATTATGGTTTTTGAATGTGTCTAGATATCTAGATCTTTTTGAGAGTGGCTTGAGTTGCAAATGATGATATTTGGGTTTTCTAGTTTTCATATGATGGATTAGGGTTTTTGAATGTGTCTAGAGATCTAGAGCTTCTTGAGAGTGGCTTGAGTTGCAAATGATGTTATTAGGGTTTTCTAGTTTTCATATTATAGATTAGGGTTTTTGAATGTGTCTAGAGATCTAGAGCTTCTTGAAAGTGTCTTGAGTTGCAAATGATTTTATTAGGGTTTTCTATTTATCATATGACGGATTAGGGTTTTTGAATGTGTCTAGAGATCTTGAGCTTCTTGAGAGTTGTTTGACTTGTAACTGATGTAATTACTGTTTTCTAGTTTTCATATGATGGATTAGGGTTTTTAAATGTGTCTAGAGGTCTAGAGCTTCTTGAAAGTGGCTTGAGTTGCAAATGATGCTATTAGGGTTTTCTAGTTTTTATATGATAGATTATGGTTTTTGAATGTGTCTAGATATCTAGAGCTTTTTGAGAGTGGCTTTAGTTGAAAATGATGTTATTAGGGTTTTCTAGTTTTCATATGATAGATTAGGGTTTTCGAATGTGTCTAGAGATCTAGAGCTTCTTGAGAGTGGCTTGAGTTGCAAATGATATTATTATGGTTTTCCAGTTTTCATATGATGGATTAGGGTTTTTGAATGTGTCAAGAGATCTAGAGCTTCTTGAAAGTGGCTTGAGTTGCAAATGATGTTGTTAAGGTTTTCTAGTTTTCATATGATGGATTATGGTTTTTGAATGTGTCTAGAGATATGGAGCTTCTTGAGAGTGACTTGAGTTGCGAATGATATTATTAGGGTTTTCTAGTTTTCATATGATAGATTAGAGTTTTTGAATGTGTCTAGAGATCTAGAGCTTCTTGAGAGTGGCTTGAGTTGCAAATGATGTTATTAGGGGGTTTTATAGTTTTCATGTGATGGATTAGGGTTTTTGAATTTGTCTAGAGATCTAGAGCTTCTTGAGAGTTGCATGAGTTGTAACTGCTGTTATTAGGGTTTTCTAGTTTTCATATGATGGATTAGGGTTTTTAAATGTGTCTAGAGATCTAGAGCTTCTTGAGAATGGCTTGAGTTGTAAATGATGTTATTAGGGTTTTCTAGTTTTCATATGATGGATTAGGGTTTTTGAATTTGTCTAGAGATGTAGAGCTTCTTTAAAGTAGCTTGAGTTACAAATAATGTTATTAGGGTTTTCTAGTTTTCATATGATGGATGAGGGTTTTGAATGTGTGTAGAGATCTAGAGCTTCTTGAGAGTGGCTTGAGTTGTAAATGATGTTATTAGGGTTTTCTACTTTTCACATAATGGGTTAAGGATTTTTAATGTGTCTAGAGATCTAAAGCTTCTTGAAAGTGGTTGAGTTGCAAATAATGCTATTAGGGTTTTTCTAGTTATCATATGATGGATTAGGGTTTTTGAATGTGTCTAGAGATCTAGAGCATCTTGAAAGTGGCTTGGGTTGCAAATGATGCTATTAGGGTTTTTTAGTTTTTATATAATCGATTATGGTTTTTGAATGTGTCTAGATATCTAGATCTTTTTGAGAGTGGCTTGAGTTACAAATGATGTTATTAGGGTTTTCTAGTTTTCATATGATGGATTAGGGTTTTTGAATGTGTCTAGAGATCTAGAGCTTCTTGAGAGTGGCTTGAGTTGCAAATGATGTTATTAGGGTTTTCTAGTTTTCATATGATGGATTATGGTTTTTGAATGTTTCTAGAGATCTAGAGCATCTTGAAAGTGACTTGAGTTGCAAATGATGTTATTAGGGTTTTCTAGTTTTCATATGATGGATTAGTGTTTTTGAATGTGTCTAGGGATCTAGTGCTTCTTGAGAGTGGCCTGAGTTGCAAGTGATGTTGTTAGGGTTTTCCAGTTTTCATATGATGGATTAGGGTTTTAGAATGTGTCTAGAGATCTGGAGCTTCTTGAGAGTTGCTGGGTTTTTAAATGTGTCTAGAGATCTAGAGCTTCTTGAGAATGGCTTGAGTTGTAAATGATGTTATTACGGTTTTCTAGTTTAAATATGATGGATTAGGGTTTTTGAATTGGTCTAGAGATCTAGAGCTTCTTTAAAGTAGCTTGAGTTACAAATGATATTATTAGGGTTTTCTAGTTTTCATATGATGGATTAGGGTTTTTGAATGTGTCTATAGATCTAAAGCTTCTTGAGAGTGGCTTGAGTTGTAAATGATGTTATTAGGGTTTTCTACTTTTCAAATAATGGATTAGGGTTTTTTAATGTGTCTAGAGATCTAGAGCTTCTTGAAAGTGGCTTGAGTTGCAAATGATGCTATTAGGGTTTTTCTAGTTATCATATGATGGATGAGGGTTTTTGAATGTGTCAATAGATCTAGAGCTTCTTGAAAGTGGCTTGGGTTGCAAATGATGCTATTAGGGTTTTCTAGTTTTTATATAATGGATTATGGTTTTTGAATGTATCTAGATATCTAGATCTCTCTGAGAGTGGCTTGAGTTGCAAATGATGTTATTAGGGTTTCCTAGTTTTCATATGATGGATTAGGGTTTTTGAATGTGTCTAGAGATCTAGAGCTTCTTGAGAATGGCTTGAGTTGAAAATGATGTTATTAGGGTTTACTAGTTTTCATATGATGGATTAGGGTTTTTGAATGTGTCTAGAGATCTAGAGCTTCTTGAAAGTGTCTTGAGCTGCAAATGATTTTATTAGGGTTTTCTATTTATCATATGACGGATTAGGGTTTTTGAATGTGTCAAGAGATCTTGAGCTTCTTGAGAGTTGTTTGACTTGTAACTGATGTTATTACTGTTTTCTAGTTTTCATATGATGGATTAGGGTTTTTAAATGTGTCTAGAGGTCTAGAGCTTCTTGAAAGTGGCTTGAGTTGCAAATGATGCTATTAGGGTTTTCTAGTTTTTATATGATGGATTATGGTTTTTGAATGTGTCTAGAGATCTAGAGCTTCTTGAGAGTGGCTTGAGTTGAAAATGATGTTATTATTATGGTTTTCTAGTTTTTATATGATGGATTAGGGTTTTTGAATGTGTCTAGAGATCTAGAGTTTTTGAAAGTGGCTTGAGTTGCAAATGATGCTATTAGGGTTTCTAGTTTTCATATGATGGATTATGGTTTTTGAATGTTTCTAGAGATCTAGAGCATCTTGAAAGTGGCTTGGGTTGCAAATGATGCTATTAGGGTTTTCTAGTTTTTATATGATGGATTATGGTTTTTGAAGGTGTCTAGATATCTAGATCTTTTTGAGAGTGGCTTGAGTTGCAAATGATGTTATTAGGGTTTTCTAGTTTTCATATGATGGATTAGGGTTTTTGAATGTGTCTAGAGATCTAGAGCTTCTTGAGAGTGGCTTGAGTTGCAAATGATGTTATTAGGGTTTTCTAGTTTTCATATGATGGATTAGGGTTTTTGAATGTGTCTAGAGATCTAGAGTTTCTTGAAAGTGGCTTGAGTTGTAAATAATGTTATTTTGGTTTTCTAGTTTTCATATGATGGATTAGGGTTTTTGAATGTGTCTAGGGATCTAGTGCTTCTTGAGAGTGGCTTGAGTTGGAAGTGATGTTATTAGGGGTTTTCCAGTTTTCATATGATGGATTAGGGTTTTAGAATGTGTCTAGAGATCTGGAGCTTCTTGAGAGTTGCTGGATTTTTAAATGTGTCTAGAGATCTAGAGCTTCTTGAGAATGGCTTGAGTTGTAAATGATGTTATTAGGGTTTTCTAGTTTAAATATGATGGATTAGGGTTTTTGAATTTGTCTAGAGATCTAGAGCTTCTTTAAAGTAGCTTGAGTTACAAATGATGTTATTAGGGTTTTCTAGTTTTCATATGATGGATTAGGGTTTTTGAATGTGTCTAGAGATCTAAAGCTTCTTGAGAGTGGCTTGAGTTGTAAATGATGTTATTATGGTTTTCTACTTTTCACATAATGGATTAAGGATTTTTAATGTGTCTAGAGATCTAAAGCTTCTTGAAAGTGGCTTGAGTTGCAAATAATGCTATTAGAGTTTTTCTAGTTATCATATGATGGATTAGGGTTTTTGAATGTGTCTAGAGATCTAGAGCATCTTGAAAGTGGCTTGGGTTGAAAATGATGCTATTAGGGTTTTCTAGTTTTTATATGATCGATTATGGTTTTTGAATGTGTCTAGATATCTAGATCTTTTTGAGAGTGGCTTGAGTTACAAATGATGTTATTAGGGTTTTCTAGTTTTCATATGACGGATTAGGGTTTTTGAATGTGTCTAGAGATCTAGAGCTTCTTGAGAGTGGCTTGAGTTGCAAATGATGTTATTATTATGGTTTTCTAGTTTTCATATGATGGATTAGGGTTTTTGAATGTGTCTAGATATCTAGAGCTTCTTGAAAGTGGCTTGAGTTGCAAATGATGCTATTAGGGTTTTCTAGTTTTCATACGATGGATTATGGATTTTGAATGTTTCTAGAGATCTAGAGCATGTTGAAAGTGACTTGAGTTGCAAATGATGTTATTAGGGTTTTCTAGTTTTCATATGATGGATTAGTGTTTTTGAATGTGTCTAGAGATCTAGTGCTTCTTGAGAGTGGCTTGAGTTGCAAGTGATGTTATTAGGGGTTTTCCAGTTTTCATATGATGGATTAGGGTTTTAGAATGTGTCTAGAGATCTCGAGCTTCTTGAGAGTTGCTGGGTTTTTTAATGTGTCTAGAGATCTAGAGCTTCTTGAGAATGGCTTGAGTTGTAAATGATGTTATTAGGGTTTTCTAGTTTAAATATGATGGATTAGGGTTTTTGAATTTGTCTAGAGATCTAGAGCTTCTTTAAAGTAGCTTGAGTTACAAATGATATTATTAGGGTTTTCTAGTTTTCATATGATGGATTAGGGTTTTTGAATGTGTCTATAGATCTAAAGCTTCTTGAGAGTGGCTTGAGTTGTAAATGATGTTATTAGGGTTTTCTACTTTTCAAATAATGGATTAGGGTTTTTTAATGTGTCTAGAGATCTACAGCTTCTTGAAAGTGGCTTGAGTTGCAAATGATGCTATTAGGGTTTTTCTAGTTATCATATGATGGATGAGGGTTTTTGAATGTGTCTAGAGATCTAGAGCTTCTTGAAAGTGGCTTGGGTTACAAATGATGCTATTAGGGTTTTCTAGTTTTTATATGATGGATTATGGTTTTTGAATGTGTCTAGATATCTAGATCGTTTTGAGAGTGGCTTGAGTTGCAAATGATGTTATTAGGGTTTTCTAGTTTTCATATGATGGATTAGGGTTTTTGAATGTGTCTAGAGATCTAGAGCTTCTTGAGAATGGCTTGAGTTGAAAATGATGTTATTAGGGTTTACTAGTTTTCATATGATGGATTAGGGTTTTTGAATGTGTCTAGAGATCTAGAGCTTCTTGAAAGTGTCTTGAGCTGCAAATGATTTTATTAGGGTTTTCTATTTATCATATGACGGATTAGGGTTTTTGAATGTGTCTAGAGATCTTGAGCTTCTTGAGAGTTGTTTGACTTGTAACTGATGTTATTACTGTTTTCTAGTTTTCATATGATGGATTAGGGTTTTTAAATGTGTCTAGAGGTCTAGAGCTTCTTGAAAGTGGTTTGAGTTACAAATGATGCTATTAGGGTTTTCTAGTTTTTATATGATGGATTATGGTTTTTGAATGTGTCTAGAGATCTAGAGCTTCTTGAGAGTGGCTTGAGTTGCAAATGATGTTATTATTATGGTTTTCTAGTTTTCATATGATGGATTAGGGTTTTTGAATGTGTCTAGAGATCTAGAGCTTGTTGAAAGTGGCTTGAGTTGCAAATGATGATATTAGGGTTTTCTAGTTTTCATATGATGGATTATGGTTTTTGAATGTTTCTAGAGATCTAGAGCATCTTGAAAGTGACTTGAGTTGCAAATGATGTTATTAGGGTTTTCTAGTTTTCATATGATGGATTAGTGTTTTTGAATGTGTCTAGAGATCTAGTGCTTCTTGAGAGTGGCTTGAGTTGCAAGTGATGTTATTAGGGGTTTTCCAGTTTTCATATGATGGATTAGGGTTTTAGAATGTGTCTAGAGATCTGGAGCTTATTGAGAGTTGCAGGGTTTTTAAATGTGTGTAGAGATCTAGAGCTTCTTGAGAATGGCTTGAGTTGTAAATGATGTTATTAGGGTTTTCTAGTTTAAATATGATGGATTAGGGTTTTTGAATTTGTCTAGAGATCTAGAGCTTCTTTAAAGTAGCTTGAGTTACAAATGATGTTATTAGGATTTTCTAGTTTTCATATGATGGATTAGGGTTTTTGAATGTGTCTATAGATCTAAAGCTTCTTGAGAGTGGCTTGAGTTGTAAATGATGTTATTAGGGTTTTCTACTTGTCACATAATGGATTAGGGTTTTTTAATGTGTCTAGAGATCTAGAGCTTCTTGAAAGTGGCTTGAGTTGCAAATGATGCTATTAGGGTTTTTCTAGTTATCATATGATGGATGAGGGTTTTTGAATGTGTCTAGAGATCTAGAGCTTCTTGAAAGTGGCTTGGGTTACAAATGATGCTATTACGATTTTCTAGTTTTTATATGATGGATTATGGTTTTTGAATGTGTCTAGATATCTAGATCTTTTTGAGAGTGGCTTGAGTTGCAAATGATGTTATTAGGGTTTTCTAGTTTTCATATGATGGATTAGGGTTTTTGAATGTGTCTAGAGATCTAGAGCTTCTTGAGAATGGCTTGAGTTGAAAATGATGTTATTAGGGTTTACTAGTTTTCATATGATGGATTAGGGTTTTTGAATGTGTCTAGAGATCTAGAGCTTCTTGAAAGTGTCTTGAGCTGCAAATGATTTTATTAGGGTTTTCTATTTATCATATGACGGATTAGGGTTTTTGAATGTGTCTAGAGATCTTGAGCTTCTTGAGAGTTGTTTGACTTGTAACTGATGTTATTACTGTTTTCTAGTTTTCATATGATGGATTTGGGTTTTTAAATGTGTCTAGAGGTCTAGAGCTTCTTGAAAGTGGCTTGAGTTACAAATGATGCTATTAGGGTTTTCTAGTTTTTATATGATGGATTATGGTTTTTGAATGTTTCTAGAGATCTAGAGCTTCTTGAGAGTGGCTTGAGTTGCAAATGATGTTATTATTATGGTTTTCTAGTTTTCATAAGATGGATTAGGGTTTTTGAATGTGTCTAGAGATCTAGAGCTTGTTGAAAGTGGCTTGAGTTGCAAATGATGATATTAGGGTTTTCTAGTTTTCATATGATGGATTATGGTTTTTGAATGTTTCTAGAGATCTAGAGCATCTTGAAAGTGACTTGAGTTGCAAATGATGTTATTAGGGTTTTCTAGTTTTCATATGATGGATTAGTGTTTTTGAATGTGTCTAGAGATCTAGTGCTTCTTGAGAGTGGCTTGAGTTGCAAGTGATGTTATTAGGGGTTTTCCAGTTTTCATATGATGGATTAGGGTTTTAGAATGTGTCTAGAGATCTGGAGCTTCTTGAGAGTTGCAGGGTTTTTAAATGTGTCTAGAGATCTAGAGCTTCTTGAGAATGGCTTGAGTTGTAAATGATGTTATTAGGGTTTTCTAGTTTAAATATGATGGATTAGGGTTTTTGAATTTGTCTAGAGATCTAGAGCTTCTTTAAAGTAGCTTGAGTTACAAATGATGTTATTAGGGTTTTCTAGTTTTCATATGATGGATTAGGGTTTTTGAATGTGTCTATAGATCTAAAGCTTCTTGAGAGTGGCTTGAGTTGTAAATGATGTTATTAGGGTTTTCTACTTGTCACATAATGGATTAGGGTTTTTTAATGTGTCTAGAGATCTAGAGCTTCTTAAAAGTGGCTTGAGTTGCAAATGATGCTATTAGGGTTTTTCTAGTTATCATATGATGGATTAGGGTTTTTGAATGTGTCTAGAGATCTGGAGCTTCTTGAAAGTGGCTTGGGTTGCAAATGATGCTATTAGGGTTTTCTAGTTTTTATATGATGGATTATGGTTTTTGAATGTGTCTAGATATCTAGATCTTTTTTAGAGTGGCTTGAGTTGCAAATGATGTTATTAGGGTTTTCTAGTTTTCATATGATGGATTAGGGTTTTCTGAATGTGTCTAGAGATCTAGAGCTTCTTGAGAGTGGCTTGAGTTGCAAATGATGTTATTAGGGTTTTCTAGTTTTCATATGATGGATTAGGGTTTTTGAATGTGTCTAGAGATCTAGAGCTTCTTGAAAGTGCCTTGAGTTGTAAATGATGTTATTATGGTTTTCTAGTTTTCATATGATGGATTAGGGTTTTTGAATGTGTCAAGAGATCTAGAGCTTCATGAAAGTTGCTTGAGTTGCAAATGATGCTGTGAGGGTTTTCTAGCTTTCATATGATGGATTATGGTTTTTGAATGTGTCTAGAGATATAGAGCTTATTGAAAGTGACTTGAGTTGCAAATGATATTATTAGGGTTTTCTAGTTTTGATATGATGGATTCGAGTTTTTGAATGTGTCTAGAGATCTAGAGCTTCTTGAGAGTGGCTTGAGTTGCAAATGATGTTATTAGGGGTTTTCTAGTTTTTTTTTTTGGGTAAAGAGGGCGGCACCTCTGGCAAATTTATTAATAAAAAGAATAAATACAATATAAGGCTGGGGACTCCCCACCAAAAAACAGAAAATCCATTGGGACAGGCCCCAACAGACAACAGTCTAAACTAGGAACCATAACAAGAGAAGGAAGCAGAAGCAAACAAGAACATAAAGGAAAGCAACCTGCAAAACAAACAAACCATACAAGCCAAAACAAGCAGAGAAAAAAGAAAGCGCAGAGGAAGAAAATTAAGGGAGGGTCCAAATAGTTTTAGCCAAATCACCATTAGTGCAAGTTTTCATAGAAAGACTTAACATCCTACAGCGGATATCATCCTTAACACTATTCACGACAGCATGATGAGATCTTTTTATTTTTTTAAAAATGCGTAAATTTCTTTCTCGCCAAATGTGGTAGACAGCTCCAGCAAAAACAAGTCTTCTAATGATGGACCAAATGGTATTGTTCTTATTAATGTGGTTGAGTTGACTAATGATATCAGACCAGCTATCAGTGGAGAAGGAGAGACTCATGACATGATGGAGGTCATGCCAAACCAAAGAAGTGAAAGAACAATCAAAGAAGAGATGGGAAAGGGAATCCGGACAGTCCCCGCAGAACGCACAAATGAGATTGGATTTAGTGTCCCAAATTTTGATTTTATCATGGGTCTTAAGACGATTTTTAAGAGCAACCCAAAGAATGAAAGCATGTCTGGGGATGTTATGGGAGAACCAAACAAGATGAAACCAAAAGACCGGTTGGTAATAGGGGCGAATAGTCTGCCAGACAGAACGAACAGAGAAAGGAGAGAGTTGACCATCTCTAGATCTCCAAAGGAGATTATCAGGGACAGATGTGGAAAGAGTAGGAGGGTTATGAGAAAGAAGAGCACCATGGGAATCTCTCCAACAATTTGGCCAAACCCAAGATCCGTTAAGAACCAGGTCAGCAACCTTAGTATCAGGAGTGAAAGCCGCATCATGGATGTCACGAACAGACAAGAATTTAGAAAGAGGGCCCGCAGGGTGCCAGTTATCGAACCAAGCAGAAGTAGAGCATCCGTCACCTATCTAGGAAACCATATACTCTCTTATCTTATCCCGCATATCCAGGATGTTACGCCAGGCAAATCCAGAATCGTATTTTTTGGGGGCATCCCAAAAGTTACGGCCACATAAACGGTATGAGTGGATCCACTTAACCCATAGGGACTCTTTCTTGGAAAGGAGTCTCCAAACATGGGAAGCCATAAGGGCAACATTCCAGATAGCAAGGTTACGTATGCCAAGACCACCATGTTCCTTAGGAAGGCATACAGTTTTCCAGGAGACTTTAGCTTTACCACGTTTCAACTCACCATGGCACCAGAGGAAACCTCTCATGAGCTTCTCAATATCGTTAGAGATAGATTTAGGAAGAATAAAAAAACAGAAGCCCAATAGATTTGAGTAGAAGAAAGGACAGAGAGGATGAGTTGGAGACGACCAGCAAAGGAAAGAGACTTGTTTTTCCAGTCATTAATCCTGCATTTGACTTTATCAACAAGGCCTTTACAGTCTTTGTGGGCAAGACGCGTGGTGATGAGAGGAACGCCAAGGTATCGGACAGGGAAAGAGCCCTCAGGAAACTTAACAATAAGGTCAATGGCAGCCCTGGTCCTCTTACCAACATTACAGTAGAAAGCTTCACTCTTCGCAGTATTGGGATGGAGGCCAGAAACCCCAGAGAATTCCTCAAGAGAATCACAGATGAGTTTAACCGAAGAGCTATCACCATGACAGAAGAGAAGGAGATCGTCGGCAAAGCAGAGATGGGTGATATTTTGATCATCACATTGTCTGTGGAATTTAAAAGAATCAGAATCATGGATGTTTCTCTTGATCATAAGGTTAAGCACTTCCATGATAAGAGTGAAGAGATAAGGAGAGAGGGGGTCACCCTGCCGAAGGCCCCTTTTACCGTCGAAATAACCATGAGTATTCCCATTGATACTCACAGAGTAAGCAACCGTGGAAACACATGTCATGATCCATTCAATCATACGATCGGGGAATCCAAACCCAAACAAGATGGTCCGCAGAAACGACCAGTCAACCGTGTCGTACGCTTTTTGAATATCAACCTTAAAAGCACACCTAGGAGGACCACAATGACGATGATAATCACGCATGAGTTCGTGGACAAGAAGGACGTTGTCGGTGATCAAACGACCAGGGATGAAGGCAGACTGGTTTTCATCAACCAGAGAAGAAATATGGTTTTTGATACGATCTGCAATAATCTTGCTGATACATTTGTAAACAACGTTACAACAAGCTAATGGGCGGAAATCAGTGACTTTGGAAGGGGAATCAACTTTAGGGATGAGCGCAAGGATGGTGCTGTTAAAAGACTTAAGAAGTTTGCCAGAATAGAAGAATTCCTTAACAGCCATACAGAAATCAGGACCGACAATATCCCAAGCAGACTTGAAGAACTTAGCAGAGAAACCATCAGAACCAGGAGCTTTATCATCACCCATCTGGAACAGGACACACTTAACCTCCTCGTCAGTAACAGGAGTAAGCATGGCGGCAGACTGGAGGGGGGAAAGTTTATTAGAGAAGAGGGAAGAAGGATCACGAATAGAATTCGAAGGCTGGGCAGAACCCAAGAAGGCTTGAAAGTGAGAAACAAACAAATTAGGAAGATCATTCCCCGAGATCCAGTTTCCAAGAGCATCCTGGATAGAATTAATACGATTGCGAGATTTACGACTTTTAACCGCTTTGTGGAAAAAAGCCGAATTTTTATCACCCTCACGCAGCCAGTTAACCTTAGCCTTTTGTTTCAGGAACCTCTCTTCATCCAGGCTAGCCTCGTTATAAGCGAGGAGATACCTGCATTGTTCTTCACGAAGATCCTTATTGAAAGGATCCCGATCCAAAGCAATCTGAACTCTATCAAGCTCATTACGAAGAGAGATAACCTTAGAAAAGAGGTTTCCCGGGTTGCGAAGCATCTTACGTATCGGCACTTTCAGATTTTTAAGGTTTTTGAAAACCTTATACATCCGATATCCAGTGATATTGGTGTTCCAAGAAGAAGCAACAATCTGCTTGAAATCGTTCTTATAAGTCAGGAAATTAGGGAACTTGAAAGGCTTAGGTTGGAAAGGGGCACTATGGGGGAGAGAAAGCACAGCAGGAGTATGATCGGACGAATGGTAAGGGAGAAAATTGACAGTAGAGGAGGGGAAAGAGGAAACGAAGTGAGTATTTCCCATGACACGATCGATCTTCTTGAGGATGCCACCCGAACCATTTGGAGACTTGGTCCATGTGTAGAACAGACCTTTATAGTTAAGGTCCTCCATTTCCATCAGATTGACACAGTCCCTGAAGTCTTCCATGGCACGAGAAACCCCAGACGAACCGGAGGTGCTATCTTTAATATCAAGAGCAACATTGAAATCACCCAAAAGAATCTAAGGTTTATCTCTAACCATATTCTTATGGACCGCAAGAGAATGCCAGAGAGAGCGACGCATCAGGTGATCATTATGAGCATAGACGAAGGAGCAGAAAAAAGATTTATTAGAATCACGAATATTAACTTTGAAATGCATAACCTGATCATTTAAGTCGATAAGCATCATATCAATGGCAAGCGGATCCCAGGCAACCAAAATTCTAGTCCCTCTAGGAGAAAAAAGACCGTTGGACGACCAAGACCAGGAGCCAAAAGTACGACTACAAATAAGAGGGAGGTTAGAGAAGGAAGCACGAGTCTCAAGAGAAGCACAAACATGAAGATTATGATCGCGGATAAGATCTCTCAAGGCTTTCTGACGAGAAGGCTTACAAAGACCGCGAGTATTCCAAGCAGCGATGTGCGTCATATGGAAACTTTGAGGGGGGTGGAGTCCATCTGCTCGGACACCGGAGCTATCATAGGTTGATCATTATAGGATCCAGACTCATTAACAATGAACTGCGCAGTGTCACCGTCATCAGAATCAACCTCAATACTATTATCCTCAACGATAAGGTCATCAGCATCAGGATCAAAATCATCAGGACTAGAATGGGAAGGAGCACCAGGATGGGGCAGGGGGACAGAAGTAGAGGGAATTTCTGTGACGTCAGAAGAACAGGCCTCAATAATGGAGAAGGAGTTGAACAAAGGGGTTGAGGATTCAGACTGATTGAGGGGTTGGGAGGAAGAAAGACGAATGATAGGGCTAGGAAATCCAACAATAGCCGACTTATCCTTCATAGGGGGATTAGGGGAAATGGTGGATAAAGGGGGGCTATTATTAATATGAACCGGAAGTTTCTCAAACCGTTTCTTATTTCTATTAGTTTTAAAAAAGTTTTTATTCTTGGAAAAATAATCTTGGGTATTATTTTGGTATTTGCTACTAGTTTTGTTTTTAGAAGATTCATTATTTTTGTTGTCTTTAGTAGAAGCATGTTTTGAAGAATTTTTCTTATTTGAAACCATAGTAAAATCATCAATATTATCTATAATAGAAGTAGCATTAATGGTAGAAGTATCCATATGATTAGCAATAGAAGGAGCATTAGTTTTAGTAATGACATGCATACAAACATGTGTTTCGTGACCAAATACCTTACAATGAGAGCACATAGGTGGTTTCCATTCATACTCAACTCTAAGCGTATGGGAAGAGAACTCAAGAGTTTCAGGATCTGGGATACGGATGTTAATTTTGTCCACCCATGAGGGACGAGTTGGGACTTCTAAAAGGACACGAGCATAAACTGCCTTACCAGCAGCATAAGTACACATGTTAGCTGTATAAGAGTCCATAGCAAGAGGCTTACCAATTTTAGAAGCAATGTGACTTAATCCTTCCTCACTCCAAGTCTCATAAGGGATGTCATGTATTTTAATCCATAGAGGAAGTTTGTCATGGTTGTTTCTATGGATGCTAAGTCCAGGTCTCCATTTTTGCATAACAATGGGGGCACTCCTAAATGTCCATGGGCCATGAGTAATAACATGTTTTAGTCCTTGATCATTGTTAAATTTAAAAAGATAGACACCATTACCATTTAACAGAACATCTTCCAGCCCATGTTGAGACCACATCTTAGATGCAAGATAACGAACATCCGAGTAATTCATTTTACATCCAACGAAATAACCACAAATGGTTCGAGCATGAGTCTCACATATCTTATTAACAACATTGATCGGGATATCAACTGGCACATCAATATCCTTACTCAGATTAGGAATGAAACGAAAATTATTGCTAGAATGTTTTTTAGGGCCACTTAAAATGTTCGCTTGAGAGTTAACTAGCAGAGGTAATTTAGTAGACCAAGCGTTGAAATTTATGTCTCTTTTTTCCATCTTATCATTAGTGTTACTATGGTTATTAGAATTATGTAAATGAACAACATTGAGATCATTACCAGAGCTAGATTTAACAGAAAATGAGTGATCCGGTTTGCTAATTAAATTGTTTTTGTAATTAAAAGACCTATTATTATTAGCCATATTAGTTTTAGTATAAGATTTGGGCTTATGATTGTTTAGTCTATTAAAAGCATATGTTTGTTTAGGATAGCCCAATTGTAAAGGAAGCTTAGGAGGGTGGCCCAATAATGAAGGACAACTAGCCGATTGTTGAAGATCAAGAATCGGTAAAGTGACTAAAGGGTTGGACAAAACATATGGGGAAGCATGTGTGCCCTTGTCTCCCACTAACCTAGTGAAATCATTCTTGTCTCCCACCTTTCCCAACATTTGACTATTATTTTCATCATGCAACCCACTAACACCATTCAATAAACACAATTTGGAATTTAAAATAGATTTATCGGATTCCATACCTTCTCTTGTGCTAGTTGTATCCTTGTTGGCTGTTATGAAATTAATATCCACTTCATGTTCACTTTGGATAGCATATTCTTCTCCTTGATTGCTTTTGTTTATTATTTTTTTTCCGTGAGCTTAACTAATGCAAGAATAAGAGACCGTTGTGGAGTTAAAATAACGCGCTTCTTCACCTTTATCTTCGTTCCCATGGCCGATCATGCTCATGACCGTTGGAGCGTGAGCTTCACGTTCACCTTGGATTGCAGATTCGCCACCATCACCGCTGCAAGGAGAAGTGTTGTTGATGGTGTTCATCACCTTTGTAGTATGAGTTTCACGTCATCTTGGAGAGCCGGTTAGATAAGATTTGTTCCATCAACAAATCTAGAATGATCTTCATCACCGAACTTGTTCATGAGGTTACGTTTTTTATTTTTCACATCTTCCCCAAGTGTCGAGGTTAAGGGTGCAAGATGAGGAAGCAAGAAACCTTCATACTTGGAAGACGTGTGAGCCATATTCTTATCAAAAGATGTATCATCTTCACCATCTTCTTATTTAGAGGAATAATCCGTTAGCATTCCATCATTCATTTCAAGACCAACAACTTCATCATCATCTTCAGCAGAAGTTTTTGAAACTGATTTGAATGTGTAACCTCCTTGAATCGAGGCACTCTTCTCCAAAGAATCATTTAATTCAGTTGTAGATGCTTGAAACACTCCGTATTGCTTAGAATTTTCGAGATTATTTTGAGAATGTAGATGTGATTCATTTCCAGCAGCAAATTCTGTAATGTGTTTATGGTTTATAAAAGATTTCTTTTTTTGTATGCCTCTATCAAGTTGTTTGAAGAAACATGGCTGTTTTGTTTTTATGTTTTTCAATCTTTTTTCAACCAAATTCAAAGTAATTTCATGATCTATAATACCTTGTGCAGGAAATAATAGATTATGATTTTCTAAAACATTTTCATTTTCAAAACATTGATCAGAACCAGGAATTATGCCTAGTGAAACACCAGCCATAATTAAAATAAAACTACAAAAACTTAAAGATTTTAAAAAAACCGTAGAGATTGCTTAGAGAGAGGGTTTTCTAGTTTTCATATGATGAATTAGGGTTTTTGAATTTGTCTAAAGATCTAGAGCTTCTTGAGAGTTGCATGAGTTGTAACTGCTGTTATTAGGGTTTTCTAGTTTTCATATGATGGATTAGGGTTTTTAAATGTGTCTATAGATCTAGAGCTTCTTGAGAATGGCTTGAGTTGTAAATGATGTTATTAGGGTTTTCTAGGTTTCATATGATGGATTAGGGTTTTTGAATTTGTCTAGAGAGCTAGAGCTTCTTTAAAGTAGCTTGAGTTACAAATGATGTTATTAGGGTTTTCTAGTTTTCATATGATGGATTAGGGTTTTTGAATGTGTCTAGAGATCTAAAGCTTCTTGAGAGTGGCTTGAGTTGTAAATGATGTTATTAGGGTTTTCTACTTTTCACATAATGGATTAGGGTTTTTTAATGTGTCTAGAGATCTAGAGCTTCTTGAAAGTGGCTTGAGTTGCAAATGATGCTATTATGGTTTTTCTAGTTATCATATGATAGATGAGGGTTTTTTAATGTGTCTAGAGATCTAGAGCTTCTTGAAAGTGGCTTGGGTTGCAAATGATGCTATTTGGGTTTTCTAGTTTTTATATGATGGATTATGGTTTTTGAATGTGTCTAGATATCTAGATCTTTTTGAGAGTGGCTTGAGTTGCAAATGATGTTATTAGGATTTTCTAGTTTTCATATGATGGATTAGGGTTTTTGAATGTGTCTAGAGATCTAGAGCTTCTTGAGAGTGGCTTGAGTTGCAAATGATGTTATTAGGGTTTTCTAGTTTTCATATGATGGATTAGGGTTTTTGAATGTGTCTAGAGATCTAGAGCTTCTTGAAAGTGTCTTGAGTTGCAAATGATTTTATTAGGGTTTTCTATTTATCATATGACAGATTAGGGTTTTTGAATGTGTCTAGAGATCTTGAGCTTCTTAAGATTTGTTTAACTTGTAACTGATGTTATTATTGTTTTCTAGTTTTCATATGATGGATGTGGGTTTTTAAATGTGTCTAGAGGTCTAGAGCTTCTTGAAAGTGGCTTGAGTTGCAAATGATGCTATTAGGGTTTTCTAGTTTTTATATGATAGATTATGGTTTTTGAATATGTCTAGATATCTAGAGCTTTTTGAGAGTGGCTTTAGTTGCAAATGATGTTATTAGTGTTTTCTAGTTTTCGTATGATAGATTAGAGTTTTAGAATGTGTCTAGAGATCTAGAGCTTCTTGAGAGTGGCTTGAGTTGCAAATGATGTTATTATGGTTTTCCAGTTTTCATATGATGGATTAGGGTTTTTGAATGTGTCAAGAGATCTAGAGCTTCTTGAAAGTGGCTTGAGTTGCAAATGATGCTGTTAAGGTTTTCTAGTTTTCAAATGATGGATTATGGTTTTTGAATGTGTCTAGAGATATGGAGCTTCTTGAAAGTGACTTGAGTTGCAAATGATATTATTAGGGTTTTCTAGTTTTCATATGATGGATTGGAGTTTTTGAATGTGTCTAGAGATCTAGAGCTTCTTGAGAGTGGCTTGAGTTGAAAATGATGTTATTAGGGGGTTTTATAGTTTTCATATGATGGATTAGGGTTTTTGAATTTGTCTAGAGATCTAGAGTTTCTTGAGAGTTACATGAGTTGTAACTGCTGTTATTAGGGTTTTCTAGTTTTCATATGATGGATTAGGGTTTTTAAATGTGTCTAGAGATCTAGAGCTTCTTGAGAATGGCTTGAGTTGTAAATGATGTTATTAGGGTTTTCTAGTTTTCATATGATGGATTAGGGTTTTTGAATTTGTCTAGAGATCTAGAGCTTCTTTAAAGTAGCTTGAGTTACAAATGATGTTATTAGGGTGTTCTAGTTTTCATATGATAGATTATGGTTTTGAATGTGTGTAGAGATCTAGAGCTTCTTGAGAGTGGCTTGAGTTGTAAATGATGTTATTAGGGTTTTCCACTTTTCACATAATGGATTAGGGATTTTTAATGTGTCTAGAGATCTAAAGCTTCTTCAAAGTGGCTTGAGTTGCAAATAATGCTATTAGGGTCTTTCTAGTTATCATATGATGGATTAGGGTTTTTGAATGTGTCTAGAGATCTAGAGCTTCTTGAGAATGGCTTGAGTTGTAAATGATGTTATTAGGGTTTTCTAGTTTTTATATGATGGATTAGGGTTTTTGAATTTGTCTAGTGATCTAAAGCTTCTTTAAAGTAGCTTGAGTTACAAATGATGTTATTAGGGTTTTCTAGTTTTCATATGATGGATTAGGGTTTTTGAATGTGTCTAGAGATCTAAAGCTTCTTGAGAGTGGCTTGAGTTGTAAATGATGTTATTAGGGTTTTCTACTTTTCACATAATGGATTAGGGTTTTTTAATGTGTCTAGAGATCTAGAGCTTCTTGAAAGTGGCTTGAGTTGCAAATGATGCTATTAGGGTTTTTCTAGTTATCATATGATATATGAGGGTTTTTGAATGTGTCTAGAGATCTAGAGCTTCTTGAAAGTGGCTTGGGTTGCAAATGATGCTATTAGGGTTTTCTAGTTTTTATATGATGGATTATGGTTTTTGAATGTGTCTAGATATCTAGATCTTTTTGAGAGTGGCTTGAGTTGCAAATGATGTTATTAGGATTTTCTAGTTTTCATATGATCGATTAGGGTTTTTGAATGTGTCTAGAGATCTAGAGCTTCTTGAGAGTGGCTTGAGTTGCAAATGATGTTATTAGGGTTTTCTAGTTTTCATATGATGGATTAGGTTTTTTGAATGTGTCTAGAGATCTAGAGCTTCTTGAAAGTGTCTTGAGTTGCAAATGATTTTATTAGGTTTTTCTATTTATCATATGACGGATTAGGGTTTTTGAATGTGTCTAGAGATCTTGAGCTTCTTGAGATTTGTTTGACTTGTAACTGATGTTATTACTGTTTTCTAGTTTTCATATGATGGATGTGGGTTTTAAATGTGTCTAGAGGTCTAGAGCTTCTTGAAAGTGGCTTGAGTTGCAAATGATGCTATTAGGGTTTTCTAGTTTTTATATGATAGATTATGGTTTTTGAATGTGTCTAGATATCTAGAGCTTTTTGAGAGTTGCTTTAGTTGCAAATGATGTTATTAGGGTTTTCTAGTTTTCGTATGATAGATTAGGGTTTTAGAATGTGTCTATAGATCTAGAGCTTCTTGAGAGTGGCTTGAGTTGCAAATGATGTTATTATGGTTTTCCTGTTTTCATATGATCGATTAGGGTTTTTGAATGAGTCAAGAGATGTAGAGCTTCTTGAAAGTGGCTTGAGTTGCAAATGATGCTGTTAAGGTTTTCTAGTTTTCATATGATGGATTATGGTTTTTGAATGTCTCTAGAGATATGGAGCTTCTTGAAAGTGACTTGAGTTGCAAATGATATTATTAGGGTTTTCTAGTTTTCATATGATGGATTAGAGTTTTTAAATATGTCCAGAGATCTAGAGCTTCTTGAGAATGGCTTGAGTTGAAAATGATGTTATTAGGGGGTTTTATAGTTTTCATATGATGGATTAGGGTTTTTGAATTTGTCTAAAGATCTAGAGTTTCTTGAGAGTTACATGAGTTGTAACTGCTGTTATTAGGGTTTTCTAGTTTTCATATGATGGATTAGGGTTTTTAAATGTGTCTAGAGATCTAGAGCTTCTTGAGAATGGCTTGAGTTGTAAATGATGTTATTAGGGTTTTCTAGTTTTCATATGATGGATTAGGGTTTTTGAATTTGTCTAGAGATCTAGAGCTTCTTTAAAGTAGCTTGAGTTACAAATGATGTTATTAGGGTGTTCTAGTTTTCATATGATGGATTAGGGTTTTGAATGTGTGTAGAGATCTAGAGCTTCTTGAGAGTGGCTTGAGTTGTAAATGATGTTATTAGGGTTTTCCACTTTTCACATAATGGATTAGGGATTTTTAATGTGTCTAGAGATCTAAAGCTTCTTCAAAGTGGCTTGAGTTGCAAATAATGCTATTAGGGTCTTTCTAGTTATCATATGATGGATTAGGGTTTTTGAATGTGTCTAGAGATCTAGAGCTTCTTGAGAATGGCTTGAGTTGTAAATGATGTTATTAGGGTTTTCTAGTTTTTATATGATGGGTTAGGGTTTTTGAATTTGTCTAGAGATCTAAAGCTTCTTTAAAGTAGCTTGAGTTACAAATGATGTTATTAGGGTTTTCTAGTTTTCATATGATGGATTAGGGTTTTTGAATGTGTCTAGAGATCTAAAGCTTCTTGAGAGTGGCTTGAGTTGTAAATGATGTTATTAGGGTTTTCTACTTTTCACATAATGGATTAGGGTTTTTTAATGTGTCTAGAGATCTAGAGCTTCTTGAAAGTGGCTTGAGTTGCAAATGATGCTATTAGGGTTTTTCTAGTTATCATATGATAGATGAGGGTTTTTGAATGTGTCTAGAGATCTAGAGCTTCTTGAAAGTGGCTTGGGTTGCAAATGATGCTATTAGGGTTTTCTAGTTTTTATATGATGGATTATGGTTTTTGAATGTGTCTAGATATCTATATGTTTTTTAGAGTGGCTTGAGTTGCAAATGATGTTATTAGGATTTTCTAGTTTTCATATGATGGATTACGGTTTTTGAATGTGTCTAGAGATCTAGAGCTTCTTGAGAGTGGCTTGAGTTACAAATGATGTTATTAGGGTTTTCTAGTTTTCATATGATGGATTAGGGTTTTTGAATGTGTCTAGAGATCTAGAGCTTCTTGAAAGTGTCTTGAGTTGCAAATGATTTTATTAGGTTTTTCTATTTATCATATGACGGATTAGGGTTTTTGAATGTGTCTAGAGATCTTGAGCTTCTTGAGATTTGTTTGACTTGTAACTGATGTTATTACTGTTTTCTAGTTTTCATATGATGGATGTGGGTTTTTAAATGTGTCTAGAGGTCTAGAGCTTCTTGAAAGTGGCTTGAGTTGCAAATGATGCTATTAGTGTTTTCTAGTTTTTATTTGATAGATTATGGTTTTTGAATGTGTCTAGATATCTAGAGCTTTTTGAGAGTGGCTTTAGTTGCAAATGATGTTATTAGGGTTTTCTAGTTTTCGTATGATAGATTAGGGTTTTAGAATGTGTCTAGAGATCTAGAGCTTCTTGAGAGTGGCTTGAGTTGCAAATGATGTTATTATGGTTTACCAGTTTTCATATGATGGATTAGGGTTTTTGAATGTGTCAAGAGATCTAGAGCTTCTTGAAAGTGGCGTGAGTTGCAAATGATGCTGTTAAGGTTTTCTAGTTTTCATATGATGGATTATGGTTTTTGAATGTGTCTAGAGATATGGAGCTTCTTGAAAGTGACTTGAGTTGCAAATGATATTATTAGGGTTTTCTAGTTTTCATATGATGGATTAGAGTTTTTGAATGTGTCTAGAGATCTAGAGCTTCTTGAGAGTGGCTTGAGTTGAAAATGATGTTATTAGGGGGTTTTATAGTTTTCATATGATGGATTAGGGTTTTTGAATTTGTCTAGAGATCTAGAGCTTCTTGAGAGTTACATGAGTTGTAACTACTGTTATTTGGTTTTTCTAGTTTTCATATGATGTATTAAGGTTTTTAAATGTGTCTAGAGATCTAGAGCTTCTTGAGAATGGCTTGAGTTGTAAATGATGTTATTAGGGTTTTCTAGTTTTCATATGATGGATTAGGGTTTTTGAATTTGTCTAGAGATCTAGAGCTTCTTTAAAGTAGCTTGAGTTACAAATGATGTTATTAGGGTGTTCTAGTTTTCATATGATGGATTAGGGTTTTGAATGTGTGTAGAGATCTAGAGCTTCTTGAGAGTGGCTTGAGTTGTAAATGATGTTATTAGGGTTTTCCACTTTTCACATAATGGATTAGGGATTTCTAATGTGTCTAGAGATCTAAAGCTTCTTCAAAGTGGCTTGAGTTGCAAATAATGCTATTAGGGTCTTTCTAGTTATCATATGATGGATTAGGGTTTTTGAATGTGTCTAGAGATCTAGAGCTTCTTGAGAATGGCTTGAGTTGTAAATGATGTTATTAGGGTTTTCTAGTTTTGATATGATGGGTTAGGGTTTTTGAATTTGTCTAGAGATCTAAAGCTTCTTTAAAGTAGCTTGAGTTACAAATGATGTTATTAGGGTTTTCTAGTTTTCATATGATGGATTAGGGTTTTTGAATGTGTCTAGAGATCTAAAGCTTCTTGCGAGTGGCTTGAGTTGTAAATGATGTTATTAGGGTGTTCTACTTTTCACATAATGGATTAGGGTTTTTTAATGTGTCTAGAGATCTAGAGCTTCTTGAAAGTGGCTTGAGTTGCAAATGATGCTATTAGGGTTTTTCTAGTTATCATATGATAGATGAGGGTTTTTGAATATGTCTAGAGATCTAGAGATTCTTGAAAGTGGCTTGGGTTGCAAATGATGCTATTAGGGTTTTCTAGTTTTTATATGATGGATTATGGTTTTTGAATGTGTCTAGATATCTATATCTTTTTGAGAGTGGCTTGAGTTGCAAATGATGTTATTAGGATTTTCTAGTTTTCATATGATGGATTACGGTTTTTGAATGTGTCTAGAGATCTAGAGCTTCTTGAGAGTGGCTTGAGTTGCAAATGATGTTATTAGGGTTTTCTAGTTTTCATATGATGGATTAGGGTTTTTGAATGTGTCTAGAGATCTAGAGCTTCTTGAAAGTGGCGTGAGTTGCAAATGATGCTGTTAAGGTTTTCTAGTTTTCATATGATGGATTATGGTTTTTGAATGTGTCTAGAGATATGGAGCTTCTTGAAAGTGACTTGAGTTGCAAATGATATTATTAGGGTTTTCTAGTTTTCATATGATGGATTAGAGTTTTTGAATGTGTCTAGAGATCTAGAGCTTTTTGAGAGTGGCTTGAGTTGAAAATGATGTTATTAGGGGGTTTTATAGTTTTCATATGATGGATTAGGGTTTTTGAATTTGTCTAGAGATCTAGAGCTTCTTGAGAGTTACATGAGTTGTAACTACTGTTATTTGGGTTTTCTAGTTTTCATATGATGGATTAGGGTTTTTAAATGTGTCTAGAGATCTAGAGCTTCTTGAGAATGGCTTGAGTTGTAAATGATGTTATTAGGGTTTTCTAGTTTTCATATGATGGATTAGGGTTTTTGAATTTGTCTAGAGATCTAGAGCTTCTTTAAAGTAGCTTGAGTTACAAATGATGTTATTAGGGTGTTCTAGTTTTCATATGATGGATTAGGGTTTTGAATGTGTGTAGAGATCTAGAGCTTCTTGAGAGTGGCTTGAGTTGTAAATGATGTTATTAGGGTTTTCCACTTTTCACATAACGGATTAGGGATTTCTAATGTGTCTAGAGATCTAAAGCTTCTTCAAAGTGGCTTGAGTTGCAAATAATGCTATTAGGGTCTTTCTAGTTATCATATGATGGATTAGGGTTTTTGAATGTGTCTAGAAATCTAGAGCTTCTTGAGAATGGCTTGAGTTGTAAATGATGTTATTTCTAGTTTTTATATGATGGGTTAGGGTTTTTGAATTTGTCTAGAGATCTAAAGCTTCTTTAAAGTAGCTTGAGTTACAAATGATGTTATTAGGGTTTTCTAGTTTTCATATGATGGATTAGGGTTTTTGAATGTGTCTAGAGATCTAAAGCTTCTTGCGAGTGGCTTGAGTTGTAAATGATGTTATTAGGGTTTTCTACTTTTCACATAATGGATTAGGGTTTTTTAATGTGTCTAGAGATCTAGAGCTTCTTGAAAGTGGCTTGAGTTGCAAATGATGCTATTAGGGTTTTTCTAGTTATCATATGATAGATGAGGGTTTTTGAATGTGTCTAGAGATCTAGAGATTCCTGAAAGTGGCTTGGGTTGCAAATGATGCTATTAGGGTTTTCTAGTTTTTATGTGATGGATTATGGTTTTTGAATGTGTCTAGATATCTATATCTTTTTGAGAGTGGCTTGAGTTGCAAATGATGTTATTAGGATTTTCTAGTTTTCATATGATGGATTACGGTTTTTGAATGTGTCTAGAGATCTAGAGCTTCTTGAGAGTGGCTTGAGTTGCAAATGATGTTATTAGGGTTTTCTAGTTTTCATATGATGGATTAGGGTTTTTGAATGTGTCTAGAGATCTAGAGCTTCTTGAAAGTGTCTTGAGTTGCAAATGATTTTATTAGGTTTTTCTATTTATCATATGACGGATTAGGGTTTTTGAATGTGTCTAGAGATCTTGAGCTTCTTGAGATTTGTTTGACTTGTAACTGATGTTATTACTGTTTTCTAGTTTTCATATGATGGATGTGGGTTTTTAAATGTGTCTAGAGGTCTAGAGCTTCTTGAAAGTGGCTTGAGTTGCAAATGATGCTATTAGGGTTATCTAGTTTTTATATGATATATTATGGTTTTTGAATGTGTCTAGATATCTAGAGCTTTTTGAGAGTGGCTTTAGTTGCAAATGATGTTATTAGGGTTTTCTAGTTTTTGTATGATAGATTAGGGTTTTAGATTGTGTCTAGAGATCTAGAGCTTCTTGAGAGTGGCTTGAGTTGCAAATGATGTTATTATGGTTTACCAGTTTTCATATGATGGATTAGGGTTTTTGAATGTGTCAAGAGATCTAGAGCTTCTTGAAAGTGGCGTGAGTTGCAAATGATGCTGTTAAGGTTTTCTAGTTTTCATATGATGGATTATGGTTTTTGAATGTGTCTAGAGATATGGAGCTTCTTGAAAGTGACTTGAGTTGCAAATGATATTATTAGGGTTTTCTAGTTTTCATATGATGGATTAGAGTTTTTGAATGTGTCTAGAGATCTAGAGCTTCTTGAGAGTGGCTTGAGTTGAAAATGATGTTATTAGGGGGTTTTATAGTTTTCATATGATGGATTAGGGTTTTTGAATTTGTCTAGAGATCTAGAGCTTCTTGAGAGTTACATGAGTTGTAACTACTGTTATTTGGGTTTTCTAGTTTTCATATGATAGATTAGGGTTTTTAAATGTGTCTAGAGATCTAGAGCTTCTTGAGAATGGCTTGAGTTGTAAATGATGTTATTAGGGTTTTCTAGTTTTCATATGATGGATTAGGGTTTTTGAATTTGTCTAGAGATCTAGAGCTTCTTTAAAGTAGCTTGAGTTACAAATGATGTTATTAGGGTGTTCTAGGTTTCATATGATGGATTAGGGTTTTGAATGTGTGTAGAGATCTAGAGCTTCTTGAGAGTGGCTTGAGTTGTAAATGATGTTATTAGGGTTTTCCACTTTTCACATAATGTATTAGGGATTTTTAATGTGTCTAGAGATCTAAAGCTTCTTGAAAGTGGCTTGAGTTGCAAATAATGCTATTAGGGTCTTTCTAGTTATCATATGATGGATTAGGGTTTTTGAATGTGTCTAGAGATCTAGAGCTTCTTAAAAGTGGCTTGGGTTGCAAATGATGCTATTAGGGTTTTCTAGTTTTTATATGATCGATTATGGTTTTTGAATGTGTCTAGATATCTAGATCTTTTTGAGAGTGGCTTGAGTTGCAAATGATGTTATTAGGGTTTTCTAGTTTTCATATGATGGATTAGGGTTTTTGAATGTGTCTAGAGATCTAGAGCTTCTTGAGAGTGGCTTGAGTTGCAAATGATGTTATTATTATGGTTTTCTAGTTTTCATATGATGGATTAGGGTTTTTGAATATGTCTAGAGATCTAGAGCTTCTTGAAAGTGGCTTGAGTTGCAAATGATGCTATTAGGGTTTTTTAGTTTTCATATGATGGATTATGGTTTTTGAATGTTTCTAGAGATCTAGAGCATCTTGAAAGTGACTTGAGTTGCAAATGATGTTATTAGGGTTTTCTGGTTTTCATATGATAGATTAGTGTTTTTGAATGTGTCTAGAGATCTAGTGCTTCTTGAGAGTGGCTTGAGTTGCAAGTGATGTTATTAGGGGTTTTCCAGTTTTCATATGATGGATTAGGGTTTTAGAATGTGTCTAGAGATCTGGAGCTTCTTGAGAGTTACAGGGTTTTTAAATGTGTCTAGAGATCTAGAGCTTCTTGAGAATGGCTTGAGTTGTAAATGATGTTATTAGGGTTTTCTAGTTTAAATATGATGGATTAGGGTTTTTGAATTTGTCTAGAGATCTAGAGCTTCTTTAAAGTAGCTTGAGTTACAAATGATGTTATTAGGGTTTTCTAGTTTTCATATGATGGATTAGGGTTTTTGAATGTGTCTATAGATCTAAAGCTTCTTGATAGTGGCTTGAGTTGTAAATGATGTTATTAGGGTTTTCTACTTTTCACATAATAGATTAGGGTTTTTTAATGTGTCTAGAGATCTAGAGCTTCTTTAAATTGGCTTGAGTTGCAAATGATGCTATTAGGGTTTTTCTAGTTATCATATGATGGATGAGTGTTTTTGAATGTGTCTAGAGATCTAGAGCTTCTTGAAAGTGTCTTGAGTTGCAAATGATTTTATTAGGGTTTTCTATTTATCATATGACGGATTAGGGTTTTTGAATGTGTCTAGAGATCTTGAGCTTCTTGAGAGTTCTTTGACTTGTAACTGATGTTATTACTGTTTTCTAGTTTTCATATGATGGATTAGGGTTTTTAAATGTGTCTAGAGGTCTAAAGCTTCTTGAAAGTGGCTTGAGTTGCAAATGATGCTATTAGGGTTTTCTAGTTTTTATATAATGGATTATGGTTTTTGAATGTGTCTAGAGATCTAGAGCTTCTTGAGAGTGGGTTGAGTTGCAAATGATGTTATTATTATGGTTTTCTCGTTTTCATATGATGGATTAGGGTTTTTGAATGTGTCTAGAGATCTAGAGCTTCTTGAAAGTGGCTTGAGTTGCAAATGATGCTATTAGGGTTTTCTAGATATGATGGATTATGGTTTTTGAATGTTTCTAGAGATCTAGAGCATCTTGAAAGTGACTTGAGTTGCAAATGATGTTATTAGCGTTTTCTAGTTTTCATATGATGGATTAGTGTTTTTGAATGTGTCTAGAGATCTAGTGCTTCTTGAGAATGGTTTGAGTTGCAAGTGATGTTATTAGGGGTTTTCCAGTTTTCATATGATGGATTAGGGTTTTAGAATGTGTCTAGAGATCTGGAGCTTCTTGAGAGTTGCAGGGTTTTTAAATGTGTCTAGAGATCTAGAGCTTCTTGAGAATGGCTTGAGTTGTAAATGATGTTATTAGGGTTTTCTAGTTTAAATATGATGGATTAGGGTTTTTGAATTTGTCTAGAGATCTAGAGCTTCTTTAAAGTAGCTTGAGTTACAAATAATGTTATTAGGGTTTTCTAGTTTTCATATGATGGATTAGGGTTTTTGAATGTGTCTATAGATCTAAAGCTTCTTGAGAGTGGCTTGAGTTGTAAATGATGTTATTAGGGTTTTCTACTTTTCACATAATAGATTAGGGTTTTTTAATGTGTCTAGAGATCTAGAGCTTCTTTAAATTGGCTTGAGTTGCAAATGATGCTATTAGGGTTTTTCTAGTTATCATATGATGGATGAGGGTTTTTGAATGTGTCTAGAGATCTAGAGCTTCTTGAAAGTGGCTTGGGTTGCAAATGATGCTATTAGGGTTTTCTAGTTTTTATATGATGGATTATGGTTTTTGAATGTGTCTAGATATCTAGATCTTTTTGAGAGTGGCTTGAGTTGCAAATGATGTTATTAGGGTTTTCTAGTTTTCATATGATGGATTAGGGTTTTTGAATGTGTCTAGAGATCTAGAGATTCTTGAGAATGGCTTGAGTTGTAAATGATGTTATTAGGGTTTACTAGTTTTCATATGATGGATTAGGGTTTTTGAATGTGTCTAGAGATCTAGAGCTTCTTGAAAGTGTCTTGAGTTGCAAATGATTTTATTAGGGTTTTCTATTTATCATATGACGGATTTGGGTTTTTGAATGTGTCTAGAGATCTTGAGCTTCTTGAGAGTTGTTTGACTTGTAACTGATGTTATTACTGTTTTCTAGTTTTCATATGATGGATTAGGGTTTTTAAATGTGTCTAGAGGTCTAAAGCTTCTTGAAAGTGGCTTGAGTTGCAAATGATGCTATTAGGGTTTTCTAGTTTTTATATAATGGATTATGGTTTTTGAATGTGTCTAGAGATCTAGAGCTTCTTGAGAGTGGCTTGAGTTGCAAATGATGTTATTATTATGGTTTTCTAGTTTTCAAATGATGGATTAGGGTTTTTGAATGTGTCTAGAGATCTAGAGCTTCTTGAAAGTGGCTTGAGTTGCAAATGATGCTATTAGGGTTTTCTAGTTTTCATATGATGGATTATGGTTTTTGAATGTTTCTAGAGATCTAGAGCATCTTGAAAGTGACTTGAGTTGCAAATGATGTTATTAGGGTTTTCTGGTTTTCATATGATGGATTAGTGTTTTTGAATGTGTCTAGAGATCTAGTGCTTCTTGAGAGTGGCTTGAGTTGCAAGTGATGTTATTAGGGGTTTTCCAGTTTTCATATGATGGATTAGGGTTTTAGAATGTGTCTAGAGATCTGGAGCTTCTTGAGAGTTGCAGGGTTTTTAAATGTGTCTAGAGATCTAGAGCTTCTTGAGAATGGCTTGAGTTGTAAATGATGTTATTAGGGTTTTCTAGTTTAAATATGATGGATTAGGGTTTTTGAATTTGTCTAGAGATCTAGAGCTTCTTTAAAGTAGCTTGAGTTACAAATGATGTTATTAGGGTTTTCTAGTTTTCATATGATGGATTAGGGTTTTTGAATGTGTCTATAGATCTAAAGCTTCTTGAGAGTGGCTTGAGTTGTAAATCATGTTATTAGGGTTTTCTACTTTTCACATAATAGATTAGGGTTTTTTAATGTGTCTAGAGATCTAGAGCTTCTTTAAATTGGCTTGAGTTGCAAATGATGCTATTAGGGTTTTTCTAGTTATCATATGATGGATGAGGGTTTTTGAATGTGTCTAGAGATCTAGAGCTTCTTGAAAGTGTCTTGAGTTGCAAATGATTTTATTAGGGTTTTCTATTTATCATATGACGGATTAGGGTTTTTGAATGTGTCTAGAGATCTTGAGCTTCTTGAGAGTTGTTTGACTTGTAACTGATGTTATTACTGTTTTCTAGTTTTCATATGATGTATTAGGGTTTTTAAATGTGTCTAGAGGTCTAAAGCATCTTGAAAGTGGCTTGAGTTGCAAATGATGCTATTAGGGTTTTCTAGTTTTTATATAATGGATTATGGTTTTTGAATGTGTCTAGAGATCTAGAGCTTCTTGAGAGTGGCTTGAGTTGCAAATGATGTTATTATTATGGTTTTCTAGTTTTCATATGATGGATTAGGGTTTTTGAATGTGTCTAGAGATCTAGAGCTTCTTGAAAGTGGCTTGAGTTGCAAATGATGCTATTAGGGTTTTCTAGTTTTCATATGATGGATTATGGTTTTTGAATGTTTCTAGAGATCTAGAGCATCTTGAAAGTGACTTGAGCTGCAAATGATGTTATTAGCGTTTTCTAGTTTTCATATGATGGATTAGTGTTTTTGAATGTGTCTAGAGATCTAGTGCTTCTTGAGAATGGCTTGAGTTGCAAGTGATGTTATTAGGGGTTTTCCAATTTTCATATGATGGATTAGGGTTTTAGAATGTGTCTAGAGATCTGGAGCTTCTTGAGAGTTGCAGGGTTTTTAAATGTGTCTAGAGATCTAGAGCTTCTTGAGAATGGCTTGAGTTGTAAATGATGTTATTAGGGTTTTCTAGTTTAAATATGATGGATTAGGGTTTTTGAATTTGTCTAGAGATCTAGAGCTTCTTTAAAGTAGCTTGAGCTACAAATGATGTTATTAGGGTTTTCTAGTTTTCATATGATGGATTAGGGTTTTTGAATGTGTCTATAGATCTAAAGCTTCTTGAGAGTGGCTTGAGTTGTAAATGATGTTATTAGGGTTTTCTACTTTTCACATAATAGATTAGGGTTTTTTAATGTGTCTAGAGATCTAGAGCTTCTTTAAATTGGCTTGAGTTGCAAATGATGCTATTAGGGTTTTTCTAGTTATCATATGATGGATGAGGGTTTTTGAATGTGTCTAGAGATCTAGAGCTTCTTGAAAGTGGCTTGGGTTGCAAATGATGCTATTAGGGTTTTCTAGTTTTTATATGATGGATTATGGTTTTTGAATGTGTCTAGATATCTAGATCTTTTTGAGAGTGGCTTGAGTTGCAAATGATGTTATTAGGGTTTTCTAGTTTTCATATGATGGATTAGGGTTTTTGAATGTGTCTAGAGATCTAGAGATTCTTGAGAATGGCTTGATTTGTAAATGATGTTATTAAGGTTTACTAGTTTTCATATGATGGATTAGGGTTTTTGAATGTGTCTAGAGATCTAGAGCTTCTTGAAAGTGTCTTGAGTTGCAAATGATTTTATTAGGGTTTTCTATTTATCATATGACGGATTAGGGTTTTTGAATGTGTCTAGAGATCTTGAGCTTCTTGAGAGTTGTTTGACTTGTAACTGATGTTATTACTGTTTTCTAGTTTTCATATGATGGATTAGGGTTTTTAAATGTGTCTAGAGGTCTAAAGCTTCTTGAAAGTGGCTTGAGTTGCAAATGATGCTATTAGGGTTTTCTAGTTTTTATATAATGGATTATGGTTTTTGAATGTGTCTACAGATCTAGAGCTTCTTGAGAGTGGCTTGAGTTGCAAATGATGTTATTATTATGGTTTTCTAGTTTTCATATGATGGATTAGGGTTTTTGAATGTGTCTAGAGATCTAGAGCTTCTTGAAAGTG
The DNA here is from genome assembly GCA_023525715.1 of Cichorium intybus. Lineage (NCBI taxonomy): Eukaryota > Viridiplantae > Streptophyta > Magnoliopsida > Asterales > Asteraceae > Cichorium > Cichorium intybus. Next base: position 64,412,591 of record CM042017.1, on the reverse strand, counting down.
GCTTGAGTTGCAAATGATGCTATTAGGGTTTTCTAGTTTTCATATGATGGATTATGGTTTTTGAATGTTTCTAGAGATCTAGAGCATCTTGAAAGTGACTTGAGTTGCAAATGATGTTATTAGGGTTTTCTGGTTTTCATATGATGGATTAGTGTTTTTGAATGTGTCTAGAGATCTAGTGCTTCTTGAGAGTGGCTTGAGTTGCAAGTGATGTTATTAGGGGTTTTCCAGTTTTCATATGATGGATTAGGGTTTTAGAATGTGTCTAGAGATCTGGAGCTTCTTGAGAGTTGTAGGTTTTTTAAATGTGTCTAGAGATCTAGAGCTTCTTGAGAATGGCTTGAGTTGTAAATGATGTTATTAGGGTTTTCTAGTTTAAATATGATGGATTAGGGTTTTTGAATTTGTCTAGAGATCTAGAGCTTCTTTAAAGTAGCTTGAGTTACAAATGATGTTATTAGGGTTTTCTAGTTTTCATATGATGGATTAGGGTTTTTGAATGTGTCTATAGATCTAAAGCTTCTTGAGAGTGGCTTGAGTTGTAAATGATGTTATTAGGGTTTTCTACTTTTCACATAATAGATTAGGGTTTTTTAATGTGTCTAGAGATCTAGAGCTTCTTTAAATTGGCTTGAGTTGCAAATGATGCTATTAGGGTTTTTCTAGTTATCATATGATGGATGAGGGTTTTTGAATGTGTCTAGAGATCTAGAGCTTCTTGAAAGTGGCTTGGGTTGCAAATGATGCTATTAGGGTTTTCTAGTTTTTATATGATGGATTATGGTTTTTGAATGTGTCTAGATATCTAGATCTTTTTGAGAGTGGCTTGAGTTGCAAATGATGTTATTAGGGTTTTCTAGTTTTCATATGATGGATTAGGGTTTTTGAATGTGTCTAGAGATCTAGAGATTCTTGAGAATGGCTTGAGTTGCAAATGATGTTATTAGGGTTTACTAGTTTTCATATGATGGATTAGGGTTTTTTAATGTGTCTAGAGATCTAGAGCTTCTTGAAAGTGTCTTGAGTTGCAAATGATTTTATTAGGGTTTTCTATTTATCATATGACGGATTAGGGTTTTTGAATGTGTCTAGAGATCTTGAGCTTCTTGAGAGTTGTTTGACTTGTAACTGATGTTATTACTGTTTTCTAGTTTTCATATGATGGATTAGGGTTTTTAAATGTGTCTAGAGGTCTAAAGCTTCTTGAAAGTGGCTTGAGTTGCAAATGATGCTATTAGGGTTTTCTAGTTTTTATATAATGGGTTATGGTTTTTGAATGTGTCTAGAGATCTATAGCTTCTTGAGAGTGGCTTGAGTTGCAAATGATGTTATTATTATGGTTTTCTAGTTTTCATATGATGGATTAGGGTTTTTGAATGTGTCTAGAGATCTAGAGCTTCTTGAAAGTGGCTTGAGTTGCAAATGATGCTATTAGGGTTTTCTAGTTTTCATATGATGGATTATGGTTTTTGAATGTTTCTAGAGATCTAGAGCATCTTGAAAGTGACTTGAGTTGCAAATGATGTTATTAGCGTTTTCTAGTTTTCATATGATGGATTAGTGTTTTTGAATGTGTCTAGAGATCTAGTGCTTCTTGAGAATGGCTTGAGTTGCAAGTGATGTTATTAGGGGTTTTACAGTTTTCATATGATGGATTAGGGTTTTAGAATGTGTCTAGAGATCTGGAGCTTCTTGAGAGTTGCAGGGTTTTTAAATGTGTCTAGAGATCTTGAGCTTCTTGAGAATGGCTTGAGTTGTAAATGATGTTATTTGGGTTTTCTAGTTTAAATATGATGGATTAGGGTTTTTGAATTTTTCTAGAGATCTAGAGCTTCTTTAAAGTAGCTTGAGTTACAAATGATGTTATTCGGGTTTTCTAGTTTTCATATGATGGATTAGGGTTTTTGAATGTGTCTATAGATCTAAAGCTTCTTGAGAGTGGCTTGAGTTGTAAATGATGTTATTAGGGTTTTCTACTTTTCACATAATGGATTAGGGTTTTTTAATGTGTCTAGAGATCTAGAGCTTCTTGAAAGTGGCTTGAGTTGTAAATAATGCTATTAGGGTTTTTCTAGTTATCATATGATGGATTAGGATTTTTGAATGTGTCTAGAGATCTAGAGCTTCCTGAAAGTGGCTTGGGTTGCAAATGATGCTATTAGAGTTTTCTAGTTTTTATATGATGGATTATGGTTTTTGAATGTGTCTAGATATCTAGATCTTTTTGAGAGTGGCTTGAGTTGCAAATGATGTTATTAGGGTTTTCTAGTTTTCATATGATGGATTAGGGTTTTTGAATGTGTCTAGACATCTAGAGCTTCTTGAGAGTGGCTTGAGTTGCAAATGATGTTATTATTATGGTTTTCTAGTTTTCATATGATGGATTAGGGTTTTTGAATATGTCTAGAGATCTAGAGCTTCTTGAAAGTGGATTGAGTTGCAAATGATGCTATTAGGGTTTTCTAGTTTTCATATGATGGATTAGGGTTTTTGAATGTGTCTATAGACCTAGAGCTTCTTGAAGGTGGCTTGAGTTGTAAATGATGTTATTATGGTTTTCTACTTTTCATATGATGGATTAGGGTTTTTGAATTTGTCTAAAGATCTAGAGCTTCTTGAGAGTTGCATGAGTTGTAACTGCTGTTATTAGGGTTTTCTAGTTTTCATATGATGGATTAGGGTTTTTAAATGTGTCTAGAGATCTAGAGCTTCTTGAGAATGGCTTGAGTTGTAAATGATGTTATTAGGGTTTTCTAGTTTGCATATGATGGATTAGGGTTTTTGAATTTGTCTAGAGATCTAAATCTTCTTTAAAGTAGCTTGAGTTACAAATGATGTTATTAGAGTTTTCTAGTTTTCATATGATGGATTAGGGTTTTTGAATGTGTCTAGAGATCTAAAGCTTCTTGAGAGTGGCTTGAGTTGTAAATGATGTTATTAGGGTTTTCTACTTTTCACATAATGGATTAGGGTTTTTTAATTTGTCTAGAGATCTAGAGCTTCTTGAAAGTGGCTTGAGTTGCAAATGATGCTATTAGGGTTTTTCTAGTTATCATATGATGGATGAGGGTTTTTGAATGTGTCTAGAGATCTAGAGCTTCTTGAGAATGGCTTGAGTTGTAAATGATGTTATTAGGGTTTTCTAGTTTTCATATGATGGATTAGGGTTTTTGAATTTGTCTAGAGATCTAGAGCTTCTTTAAAGTAGCTTGAGTTACAAATGATGTTATTAGGGTGTTCTAGTTTTCATATGATGGATTAGGGTTTTGAATGTGTGTAGAGATCTAGAGCTTCTTGAGAGTGGCTTGAGTTGTAAATGATGTTATTAGGGTTTTCCACTTTTCACATAATGGATTAGGGATTTTTAATGTGTCTAGAGATCTAAAGCTTCTTGAAAGTGGCTTGAGTTGCAAATAATGCTATTAGGGTCTTTCTAGTTATCATATGATGGATTAGGGTTTTTGAATGTGTCTAGAGATCTAGAGCTTCTTGAAAGTGGCTTGGGTTGCAAATGATGCTATTAGGGTTTTCTAGTTTTTATATGATCGATTATGGTTTTTGAATGTGTCTAGATATCTAGATCTTTTTGAGAGTGGCTTGAGTTGCAAATGATGTTATTAGGGTTTTCTAGTTTTCATATGATGGATTAGGGTTTTTGAATGTGTCTAGAGATCTAGAGCTTCTTGAGAGTGGTTTGAGTTGCAAATGATGTTATTATTATGGTTTTCTAGTTTTCATATGATGGATTAGGGTTTTTGAATATGTCTAGAGATCTAGAGCTTCTTGAAAGTGGCTTGAGTTGCAAATGATGCTATTAGGGTTTTCTAGTTTTCATATGATGGATTATGGTTTTTGAATGTTTCTAGAGATCTAGAGCATCTTGAAAGTGACTTGAGTTGCAAATGATGTTATTAGGGTTTTCTGGTTTTCATATGATGGATTAGTGTTTTTGAATGTGTCTAGAGATCTAGTGCTTCTTGAGAGTGGCTTGAGTTGCAAGTGATGTTATTAGGGTTTTTCCAGTTTTCATATGATGGATTAGGGTTTTAGAATGTGTCTAGAGATCTGGAGCTTCTTGAGAGTTGCAGGGTTTTTAAATGTGTCTAGAGATCTAGAGCTTCTTGAGAATGGATTGAGTTGTAAATGATGTTATTAGGGTTTTCTAGTTTGCATATGATGGATTAGGTTTTTTGAATTTGTCTAGAGATCTAGATCTTCTTTAAAGTAGCTTGAGTTACAAATGATGTTATTAGGGTTTTCTAGTTTTCATATGATCGATTAGGGTTTTTGAATGTGTCTAGAGATCTAAAGCTTCTTGAGAGTGGCTTGAGTTATAAATGATGTTATTAGGGTTTTCTACTTTTCACATAATGGATTAGGGTTTTTTAATTTGTCTAGATATCTAGAGCTTCTTGAAAGTGGCTTGAGTTGCAAATGATGCTATTAGGGTTTTTCTAGTTATCATATGATGGATGAGGGTTTTTGAATGTGTCTAGAGATCTAGAGGTTCTTGAGAGTTACATGAGTTGTAACTGCTGTTATTAGGGTTTTCTAGTTTTCATATGATGGATTAGGGTTTTTAAATGTGTCTAGAGATCTAGAGCTTCTTGAGAATGGCTTGAGTTGTAAATGATGTTATTAGGGTTTTCTAGTTTTCATATGATGGATTAGGGTTTTTGAATTTGTCTAGAGATCTAGAGCTTCTTTAAAGTAGCTTGAGTTACAAATGATGTTATTAGGGTGTTCTTGTTTTCATATGATGGATTAGGGTTTTGAATGTGTGTAGAGATCTAGAGCTTCTTGAGAGTGGCTTGAGTTGTAAATGATGTTATTAGGGTTTTCCACTTTTCACATAATGGATTAGGGATTTTTAATGTGTCTAGAGATCTAAATCTTCTTGAAAGTGGCTTGAGTTGCAAATAATGCTATTAGGGTCTTTCTAGTTATCATATGATGGATTAGGGTTTTTGAATGTGTCTAGAGATCTAGAGCTTCTTGAAAGTGGCTTGGGTTGCAAATGATGCTATTAGGGTTTTCTAGTTTTTATATGATCGATTATGGTTTTTGAATGTGTCTAGATATCTAGATCTTTTTGAGAGTGGCTTGAGTTGCAAATGATGTTATTAGGGTTTTCTAGTTTTCATATGATGGATTAGGGTTTTTGAATGTGTCTAGAGATCTAGAGCTTCTTGAGAGTGGTTTGAGTTGCAAATGATGTTATTATTATGGTTTTCTAGTTTTCATATGATGGATTAGGGTTTTTGAATATGTCTAGAGATCTAGAGCTTCTTGAAAGTGGCTTGAGTTGCAAATGATGCTATTAGGGTTTTCTAGTTTTCATATGATGGATTATGGTTTTTGAATGTTTCTAGAGATCTAGAGCATCTTGAAAGTGACTTGAGTTGCAAATGATGTTATTAGGGTTTTCTGGTTTTCATATGATGGATTAGTGTTTTTGAATGTGTCTAGAGATCTAGTGCTTCTTGAGAGTGGCTTGAGTTGCAAGTGATGTTATTAGGGTTTTTCCAGTTTTCATATGATGGATTAGGGTTTTAGAATGTGTCTAGAGATCTGGAGCTTCTTGAGAGTTGCAGGGTTTTTAAATGTGTCTAGAGATCTAGAGCTTCTTGAGAATGGATTGAGTTGTAAATGATGTTATTAGGGTTTTCTAGTTTGCATATGATGGATTAGGTTTTTTGAATTTGTCTAGAGATCTAGATCTTCTTTAAAGTAGCTTGAGTTACAAATGATGTTATTAGGGTTTTCTAGTTTTTATATGATCGATTAGGGTTTTTGAATGTGTCTAGAGATCTAAAGCTTCTTGAGAGTGGCTTGAGTTATAAATGATGTTATTAGGGTTTTCTACTTTTCACATAATGGATTAGGGTTTTTTAATTTGTCTAGATATCTAGAGCTTCTTGAAAGTGGCTTGAGTTGCAAATGATGCTATTAGGGTTTTTCTAGTTATCATATGATGGATGAGGGTTTTTGAATGTGTCTAGAGATCTAGAGGTTCTTGAGAGTTACATGAGTTGTAACTGCTGTTATTAGGGTTTTCTAGTTTTCATATGATGGATTAGGGTTTTTAAATGTGTCTAGAGATCTAGAGCTTCTTGAGAATGGCTTGAGTTGTAAATGATGTTATTAGGGTTTTCTAGTTTTCATATGATGGATTAGGGTTTTTGAATTTGTCTAGAGATCTAGAGCTTCTTTAAAGTAGCTTGAGTTACAAATGATGTTATTAGGGTGTTCTAGTTTTCATATGATGGATTAGGGTTTTGAATGTGTGTAGAGATCTAGAGCTTCTTGAGAGTGGCTTGAGTTGTAAATGATGTTATTAGGGTTTTCCACTTTTCACATAATGGATTAGGGATTTTTAATGTGTCTAGAGATCTAAATCTTCTTGAAAGTGGCTTGAGTTGCAAATAATGCTATTAGGGTCTTTCTAGTTATCATATGATGGATTAGGGTTTTTGAATGTGTCTAGAGATCTAGAGCTTCTTGAAAGTGGCTTGGGTTGCAAATGATGCTATTAGGGTTTTCTAGTTTTTATATGATCGATTATGGTTTTTGAATGTGTCTAGATATCTAGATCTTTTTGAGAGTGGCTTGAGTTGCAAATGATGTTATTAGGGTTTTCTAGTTTTCATATGATGGATTAGGGTTTTTGAATGTGTCTAGAGATCTATAGCTTCTTGAGAGTGGTTTGAGTTGCAAATGATGTTATTATTATGGTTTTCTAGTTTTCATATGATGGATTAGGGTTTTTGAATATGTCTAGAGTTCTAGAGCTTCTTGAAAGTGGCTTGAGTTGCAAATGATGCTATTAGGGTTTTCTAGTTTTCATATGATGGATTATGGTTTTTGAATGTTTCTAGAGATCTAGAGCATCTTGAAAGTGACTTGAGTTGCAAATGATGTTATTAGGGTTTTCTGGTTTTCATATGATGGATTAGTGTTTTTGAATGTGTCTAGAGATCTAGTGCTTCTTGAGAGTGGCTTGAGTTGCAAGTGATGTTATTAGGGGTTTTCCAGTTTTCATATGATGGATTAGGGTTTTAGAATGTGTCTAGAGATCTGGAGCTTCTTGAGAGTTGCAGGGTTTTTAAATGTGTCTAGAGATCTAGAGCTTCTTGAGAATGGCTTGAGTTGTAAATGATGTTATTAGGGTTTTCTAGTTTAAATATGATGGATTAGGGTTTTTGAATTTGTCTAGAGATCTAGAGCTTCTTTAAAGTAGCTTGAGTTACAAATGATGTTATTAGGGTTTTCTAGTTTTCATATGATGGATTAGGGTTTTTGAATGTGTCTATAGATCTAAAGCTTCTTGAGAGTGGCTTGAGTTGTAAATGATGTTATTAGGGTTTTTTTCTACTTTTCACATAATAGATTAGGGTTTTTTAATGTGTCTAGAGATCTAGAGCTTCTTTAAATTGGCTTGAGTTGCAAATGATGCTATTAGGGTTTTTCTAGTTATCATATAATTGATGAGGGTTTTTGAATGTGTCTAGAGATCTAGAGCTTCTTGAAAGTGGCTTGGGTTGCAAATGATGCTATTAGGGTTTTCTAGTTTTTATATGATGGATTATGGTTTTTGAATGTGTCTAGATATCTAGATCTTGTTTAGAGTGGCTTGAGTTGCAAATGATGTTATTAGGGTTTTCTAGTTTTCATATGATGGATTAGGGTTTTTGAATGTGTCTAGAGATCTAGAGATTCTTGAGAATGGCTTGAGTTGCAAATGATGTTATTAGGGTTTACTAGTTTTCATATGATGGATTAGGGTTTTTTAATGTGTCTAGAGATCTAGAGCTTCTTGAAAGTGTCTTGAGTTGCAAATGATTTTATTAGGGTTTTTTATTTATCATATGACGGATTAGGGTTTTTGAATGTGTCTAGAGATCTTGAGCTTCTTGAGAGTTGTTTGACTTGTAACTGATGTTATTACTGTTTTCTAGTTTTCATATGATGGATTAGGGTTTTTAAATGTGTCTAGAGGTCTAAAGCTTCTTGAAAGTGGCTTGAGTTGCAAATGATGCTATTAGGGTTTTCTAGTTTTTATATAATGGATTATGGTTTTTGAATGTGTCTAGAGATCTAGAGCTTCTTGAGAGTGGCTTGAGTTGCAAATGATGTTATTATTATGGTTTTCTAGTTTTCATATGATGGATTAGGGTTTTTGAATGTGTCTAGAGATCTAGAGCTTCTTGAAAGTGGCTTGAGTTGCAAATGATGCTATTAGGGTTTTCTAGTTTTCATATGATGGATTATGCTTTTTGAATGTTTCTAGAGATCTAGAGCATCTTGAAAGTGACTTGAGTTGCAAATGATGTTATTAGCGTTTTCTGGTTTTCATATGATGGATTAGTGTTTTTGAATGTGTCTAGAGATCTAGTGCTTCTTGAGAGTGGCTTGAGTTGCAAGTGATGTTATTAGGGGTTTTCCAGTTTTCATATGATGGATTAGGGTTTTAGAATGTGTCTAGAGATCTGGAGCTTCTTGAGAGTTGCAGGGTTTTTAAATGTGTCTAGAGATCTAGAGCTTCTTGAGAATGGCTTGAGTTGTAAATGATGTTATTAGGGTTTTCTAGTTTAAATATGATGGATTAGGGTTTTTGAATTTGTCTAGAGATCTAGAGCTTCTTTAAAGTAGCTTGAGTTACAAATGATGTTATTAGGGTTTTCTAGTGTTCATATGATGGATTAGGGTTTTTGAATGTGTCTATAGATCTAAAGCTTCTTGAGAGTGGCTTGAGTTCTAAATGATGTTATTAGGGTTTTCTACTTTTCACATAATGGATTAGGGTTTTTTAATGTGTCTAGAGATCTAGAGCTTCTTCAAAGTGGCTTGAGTTATAAATGATGCTATTAGGGTTTTTCTAGTTATCATATGATGGACTAGGGTTTTTGAATGTGTCTAGAGATCTAGAGCTTCTTGAAAGTGGCTTGGGTTGCAAATGATGCTATTAGGGTTTTCTAGTTTTTATATGATGGATTATGGTTTTTGAATGTGTCTAGATATCTAGATCTTTTTGAAAGTGGCTTGAGTTGCAAATGATGTTATTAGGGTTTTCTAGTTTTCATATGATGGATTAGGGTTTTTGAATATGTCTAGAGATCTAGAGCTTCTTGAGAGTGGCTTGGGTTGCAAATGATGTTATTAGGGTTTTCTAGTTGTCATATGATGGATTAGGGTTTTTGAATGTGTCTAGAGATCTAGAGCTTCTTGAAAGTGGCTTGAGTTGTAAATGATGTTATTATGGTTTTCTAGTTTTCATATGATGGATTAGGGTTTTTGAATGTGTCAAGAGATCTAGAGCTTCTTGAAAGTGGTTTGAGTTGCAAATGATGCTGTTAGGGTTTTCTAGTTTTCATATGATGGATTATGGTTTTTGAATGTGTCTAGAGATGTAGAGCTTATTGAAAGTGACTTGAGTTGCAAATGATATTATTAGGGTTTTCTATTTTTGATATGATGGATTAGAGTTTTTGAATGTGTCTAGAGATCTAGAGCTTCTTAAGAGTGGCTTGAGTTGCAAATGATGTTATTAGGGGTTTTCTAGTTTTCATATGATGGATTAGGGTTTTTGAATTTGTCTAAAGATCTAGAGCTTCTTGAGAGTTGCATGAGTTGTAACTGCTGTTATTAGGGTTTTCTAGTTTTCATATGATGGATTAGGGTTTTTAAATGTGTCTAGAGATCTAGAGCTTCTTGAGAATGGCTTGAGTTGTAAATGATGTTATTAGGGTTTTCTAGTTTTCATACGATGGATTAGGGTTTTTGAATTTGTCTAGAGATCTAGATCTTCTTTAAAGTAGCTTGAGTTACAAATGATGTTATTAGGGTTTTCTAGTTTTCATATGATGGATTAGGGTTTTTGAATGTGTCTAGAGATCTAAAGCTTCTTGAGAGTGACTTGAGTCGTAAATGATGTTATTAGGGTTTTCTACTTTTCACATAATGGATTAGGGTTTTTTAATGTGTCTAGAGATCTAGAGCTTCTTGAAAGTGGCTTGAGTTGCAAATGATGCTATTAGGGTTTTTCTAGTAATCATATGATGGATGAGGGTTTTTGAATCTGTCTAGAGATCTAGAGCTTCTTGAAAGTGGCTTGGGTTGCAAATGATGCTATTAGGGTTTTCTAGTTTTTATATGATGGATTATGGTTTTTGAATGTGTCTAGATATCTAGATCTTTTTGAGAGTGGCTTGAGTTGCAAATGATGTCATTAGGGTTTTCTAGTTTTCATATGATGGATTAGGGTTTTTGAATGTGTCTAGAGATCTAGAGCTTCTTGAGAGTGGCTTGAGTTGCAAATGATGTTATTAGGGTTTTCTAGTTTTCATATGATGGATTAGGGTTTTTGAATGTGTCTAGAGATCTAGAGCTTCTTGAAAGTGGCTTGAGTTGTAAATGATGTTATTATGGTTTTCTAGTTTTCATATGATGGATTAGGGTTTTTGAATGTGTCAAGAGATCTAGAGCTTCTTGAAAGTGGCTTGAGTTGCAAATGATGCTGTTAGGGTTTTCTAGTTTTCATATGATGGATTATGGTTTTTGAATTTGTCTAGAGATCTAGATCTTCTTTAAAGTAGCTTGAGTTACAAATGATGTTATTAGGGTTTTCTAGTTTTCATATGATGGATTAGGGTTTTTGAATGTGTCTAGAGATCTAGAGCTTCTTGAGAGTGGCTTGAGTTGCAAATGATGTTATTATTATGGTTTTCTAGTTTTCATATGATGGATTAGGGTTTTTGAATATGTCTAGAGATCTAGAGCTTCTTGAAAGTGGCTTGAGTTGCAAATGATGCTATTAGGGTTTTCTAGTTTTCATATGATGGATTATGGTTTTTGAATGTTTCTAGAGATCTAGAGCATCTTGAAAGTGACTTGAGTTGCAAATGATGTTATTAGGGTTTTCTGGTTTTCATATGATGGATTAGTGTTTTTGAATGTGTCTAGAGATCTAGTGCTTCTTGAGAGTGGCTTGAGTTGCAAGTGATGTTATTAGGGGTTTTCCAGTTTTCATATGATGGATTAGGGTTTTAGAATGTGTCTAGAGATCTGGAGCTTCTTGAGAGTTACAGGGTTTTTAAATGTGTCTAGAGATCTAGAGCTTCTTGAGAATGGCTTGAGTTGTAAATGATGTTATTAGGGTTTTCTAGTTTAAATATGATGGATTAGGGTTTTTGAATTTGTCTAGAGATCTAGAGCTTCTTTAAAGTAGCTTGAGTTACAAATGATGTTATTAGGGTTTTCTAGTTTTCATATGATGGATTAGGGTTTTTGAATGTGTCTATAGATCTAAAGCTTCTTGAGAGTGGTTTGAGTTGTAAATGATGTTATTAGGGTTTTTTCTACTTTTCACATAATAGATTAGGGTTTTTTAATGTGTCTAGAGATCTAGAGCTTCTTTAAATTGGCTTGAGTTGCAAATGATGCTATTAGGGTTTTTCTAGTTATCATATAATTGATGAGGGTTTTTGAATGTGTCTAGAGATCTAGAGCTTCTTGAAAGTGGCTTGGGTTGCAAATGATGCTATTAGGGTTTTCTAGTTTTTATATGATGGATTATGGTTTTTGAATGTGTCTAGATATCTAGATCTTGTTTAGAGTGGCTTGAGTTGCAAATGATGTTATTAGGGTTTTCTAGTTTTCATATGATGGATTAGGGTTTTTGAATGTGTCTAGAGATCTAGAGATTCTTGAGAATGGCTTGAGTTGCAAATGATGTTATTAGGGTTTACTAGTTTTCATATGATGGATTAGGGTTTTTTAATGTGTCTAGAGATCTAGAGCTTCTTGAAAGTGTCTTGAGTTGCAAATGATTTTATTAGGGTTTTTTATTTATCATATGACGGATTAGGGTTTTTGAATGTGTCTAGAGATCTTGAGCTTCTTGAGAGTTGTTTGACTTGTAACTGATGTTATTACTGTTTTCTAGTTTTCATATGATGGATTAGGGTTTTTAAATGTGTCTAGAGGTCTAAAGCTTCTTGAAAGTGGCTTGAGTTGCAAATGATGCTATTAGGGTTTTCTAGTTTTTATATAATGGATTATGGTTTTTGAATTTGTCTAGAGATCTAGAGCTTCTTGAGAGTGGCTTGAGTTGCAAATGATGTTATTATTATGGTTTTCTAGTTTTCATATGATGGATTAGGGTTTTTGAATGTGTCTAGAGATCTAGAGCTTCTTGAAAGTGGCTTGAGTTGCAAATGATGCTATTAGGGTTTTCTAGTTTTCATATGATGGATTATGGTTTTTGAATGTTTCTAGAGATCTAGAGCATCTTGAAAGTGACTTGAGTTGCAAATGATGTTATTAGCGTTTTCTAGTTTTCATATGATGGATTAGTGTTTTTGAATGTGTCTAGAGATCTAGTGCTTCTTGAGAATGGCTTGAGTTGCAAGTGATGTTATTAGGGTTTTCTAGTTTAAATATGATGGATTAGGGTTTTTGAATTTGTCTAGAGATCTAGAGCTTCTTTAAAGTAGCTTGAGTTACAAATGATGTTATTAGGGTTTTCTAGTTTTCATATGATGGATTAGGGTTTTTGAATGTGTCTATAGATCTAAAGCTTCTTGAGAGTGGCTTGAGTTATAAATGATGTTATTAGGGTTTTCTACTTTTCACATAATGGATTAGGGTTTTTTAATGTGTCTAGAGATCTAGAGCTTCTTGAAAGTGGCTTGAGTTGTAAATGATGCTATTAGGGTTTTTGTAGTTATCATATGATGGATTAGGGTTTTTGAATGTGTCTAGAGATCTAGAGCTTCTTGAGAGTGGCTTGAGTTGCAAATGATGTTATTAGGGTTTTCTAGTTTTCATATGATGGATTAGGGTTTTTGAATTTGTCTAGAGATCTAGAGCTTCTTGAAAGTGACTTGAGTTGTAAATGATGTTATTATGGTTTTCTATTTTTCATATGATGGATTAGGGTTTTTGAATGTGTCAAGAGATCTAGAGCTTCTTGAAAGTGGTTTGAGTTGCAAATGATGCTGTTAGGGTTTTCTAGTTTTCATATGATGGATTATGGTTTTTGAATGTGTCTAGAGATGTAGAGGTTATTGAAAGTGACTTGAGTTGCAAATGATATTATTAGGGTTTTCTAGTTATCATATGATGGATTAGGGTTTTTGAATGTGTCTAGAGATCTAGAGCTTATTGAAAGTGGCTTGGGTTGCAAATGATGCTATTAGTGTTTTCTAGTTTTTATATGATGGATTATGGTTTTTGAATGTGTCTAGATATCTAGATCTTTTTGAGAGTGGCTTGAGTTGCAAATGATGTTATTAGGGTTTTCTAGTTTTCATATGATGGATTAGGGTTTTTGAATGTGTCTAGAGATCTAGAGCTTCTTGAGAGTGGCTTGAGTTGCAAATGATGTTATTAGGGTTTTCTAGTTTTCATATGATGGATTAGGGTTTTTGAATTTGTCTAAAGATCTAGAGCTTCTTGAGAGTTGCATGAGTTGTAACTGCTGTTATTAGGATTTTCTAGTTTTCATATGATGGATTAGGGTTTTTAAATGTGTCTAGAGATCTAGAGCTTCTTGAGAATGGCTTGAGTTGTAAATGATGTTATTAGGGTTTTCTAGTTTAAATATGATGGATTAGGGTTTTTGAATTTGTCTAGAGATCTAGAGCTTCTTGAAAGTGGCTTGAGTTGTAAATGATGTTATTATGGTTTTCTAGTTTTCATATGATGGATTAGGGTTTTTAAATGTGTCTAGAGATCTAGAGCTTCTTGAGAGTGGCTTGGGTTGCAAATGATGTTATTAGGGTTTTCTAGTTTTCATATGATGGATTAGGGTTTTTGAATGTGTCTAGAGATCTAGAGCTTCTTGAAAGTGGCTTGAGTTGTAAATGATGTTATTATGGTTTTCTAGTTTTCATATGATGGATTAGGGTTTTTGAATGTGTCAAGAGATCTAGAGCTTCTTGAAAGTGGTTTGAGTTGCAAATGATGCTGTTAGGGTTTTCTAGTTTTCATATGATGGATTATGGTTTTTGAATGTGTCTAGAGATGTAGAGCTTATTGAAAGTGACTTGAGTTGCAAATGATATTATTAGGGTTTTCTATTTTTGATATGATGGATTAGAGTTTTTGAATGTGTCTAGAGATCTAGAGCTTCTTAAGAGTGGCTTGAGTTGCAAATGATGTTATTAGGGGTTTTCTAGTTTTCATATGATGGATTAGGGTTTTTGAATTTGTCTAAAGATCTAGAGCTTCTTGAGAGTTGCATGAGTTGTAACTGCTGTTATTAGGGTTTTCTAGTTTTCATATGATGGATTAGGGTTTTTAAATGTGTCTAGAGATCTAGAGCTTCTTGAGAATGGCTTGAGTTGTAAATGATGTTATTAGGGTTTTCTAGTTTTCATACGATGGATTAGGGTTTTTGAATTTGTCTAGAGATCTAGATCTTCTTTAAAGTAGCTTGAGTTACAAATGATGTTATTAGGGTTTTCTAGTTTTCATATGATGGATTAGGGTTTTTGAATGTGTCTAGAGATCTAAAGCTTCTTGAGAGTGACTTGAGTCGTAAATGATGTTATTAGGGTTTTCTACTTTTCACATAATGGATTAGGGTTTTTTAATGTGTCTAGAGATCTAGAGCTTCTTGAAAGTGGCTTGAGTTGCAAATGATGCTATTAGGGTTTTTCTAGTAATCATATGATGGATGAGGGTTTTTGAATCTGTCTAGAGATCTAGAGCTTCTTGAAAGTGGCTTGGGTTGCAAATGATGCTATTAGGGTTTTCTAGTTTTTATATGATGGATTATGGTTTTTGAATGTGTCTAGATATCTAGATCTTTTTGAGAGTGGCTTGAGTTGCAAATGATGTCATTAGGGTTTTCTAGTTTTCATATGATGGATTAGGGTTTTTGAATGTGTCTAGAGATCTAGAGCTTCTTGAGAGTGGCTTGAGTTGCAAATGATGTTATTAGGGTTTTCTAGTTTTCATATGATGGATTAGGGTTTTTTAATGTGTCTAGAGATCTAGAGCTTCTTGAAAGTGGCTTGAGTTGTAAATGATGTTATTATGGTTTTCTAGTTTTCATATGATGGATTAGGGTTTTTGAATGTGTCAAGAGATCTAGAGCTTCTTGAAAGTGGCTTGAGTTGCAAATGATGCTGTTAGGGTTTTCTAGTTTTCATATGATGGATTATGGTTTTTGAATTTGTCTAGAGATCTAGATCTTCTTTAAAGTAGCTTGAGTTACAAATGATGTTATTAGGGTTTTCTAGTTTTCATATGATGGATTAGGGTTTTTGAATGTGTCTAGAGATCTAGAGCTTCTTGAGAGTGGCTTGAGTTGCAAATGATGTTATTATTATGGTTTTCTAGTTTTCATATGATGGATTAGGGTTTTTGAATATGTCTAGAGATCTAGAGCTTCTTGAAAGTGGCTTGAGTTGCAAATGATGCTATTAGGGTTTTCTAGTTTTCATATGATGGATTATGGTTTTTGAATGTTTCTAGAGATCTAGAGCATCTTGAAAGTGACTTGAGTTGCAAATGATGTTATTAGGGTTTTCTGGTTTTCATATGATGGATTAGTGTTTTTGAATGTGTCTAGAGATCTAGTGCTTCTTGAGAGTGGCTTGAGTTGCAAGTGATGTTATTAGGGGTTTTCCAGTTTTCATATGATGGATTAGGGTTTTAGAATGTGTCTAGAGATCTGGAGCTTCTTGAGAGTTACAGGGTTTTTAAATGTGTCTAGAGATCTAGAGCTTCTTGAGAATGGCTTGAGTTGTAAATGATGTTATTAGGGTTTTCTAGTTTAAATATGATGGATTAGGGTTTTTGAATTTGTCTAGAGATCTAGAGCTTCTTTAAAGTAGCTTGAGTTACAAATGATGTTATTAGGGTTTTCTAGTTTTCATATGATGGATTAGGGTTTTTGAATGTGTCTATAGATCTAAAGCTTCTTGAGAGTGGCTTGAGTTGTAAATGATGTTATTAGGGTTTTTTCTACTTTTCACATAATAGATTAGGGTTTTTTAATGTGTCTAGAGATCTAGAGCTTCTTTAAATTGGCTTGAGTTGCAAATGATGCTATTAGGGTTTTTCTAGTTATCATATAATTGATGAGGGTTTTTGAATGTGTCTAGAGATCTAGAGCTTCTTGAAAGTGGCTTGGGTTGCAAATGATGCTATTAGGGTTTTCTAGTTTTTATATGATGGATTATGGTTTTTGAATGTGTCTAGATATCTAGATCTTGTTTAGAGTGGCTTGAGTTGCAAATGATGTTATTAGGGTTTTCTAGTTTTCATATGATGGATTAGGGTTTTTGAATGTGTCTAGAGATCTAGAGATTCTTGAGAATGGCTTGAGTTGCAAATGATGTTATTAGGGTTTACTAGTTTTCATATGATGGATTAGGGTTTTTTAATGTGTCTAGAGATCTAGAGCTTCTTGAAAGTGTCTTGAGTTGCAAATGATTTTATTAGGGTTTTTTATTTATCATATGACGGATTAGGGTTTTTGAATGTGTCTAGAGATCTTGAGCTTCTTGAGAGTTGTTTGACTTGTAACTGATGTTATTACTGTTTTCTAGTTTTCATATGATGGATTAGGGTTTTTAAATGTGTCTAGAGGTCTAAAGCTTCTTGAAAGTGGCTTGAGTTGCAAATGATGCTATTAGGGTTTTCTAGTTTTTATATAATGGATTATGGTTTTTGAATTTGTCTAGAGATCTAGAGCTTCTTGAGAGTGGCTTGAGTTGCAAATGATGTTATTATTATGGTTTTCTAGTTTTCATATGATGGATTAGGGTTTTTGAATGTGTCTAGAGATCTAGAGCTTCTTGAAAGTGGCTTGAGTTGCAAATGATGCTATTAGGGTTTTCTAGTTTTCATATGATGGATTATGGTTTTTGAATGTTTCTAGAGATCTAGAGCATCTTGAAAGTGACTTGAGTTGCAAATGATGTTATTAGCGTTTTCTAGTTTTCATATGATGGATTAGTGTTTTTGAATGTGTCTAGAGATCTAGTGCTTCTTGAGAATGGCTTGAGTTGCAAGTGATGTTATTAGGGTTTTCTAGTTTAAATATGATGGATTAGGGTTTTTGAATTTGTCTAGAGATCTAGAGCTTCTTTAAAGTAGCTTGAGTTACAAATGATGTTATTAGGGTTTTCTAGTTTTCATATGATGGATTAGGGTTTTTGAATGTGTCTATAGATCTAAAGCTTCTTGAGAGTGGCTTGAGTTATAAATGATGTTATTAGGGTTTTCTACTTTTCACATAATGGATTAGGGTTTTTTAATGTGTCTAGAGATCTAGAGCTTCTTGAAAGTGGCTTGAGTTGTAAATGATGCTATTAGGGTTTTTGTAGTTATCATATGATGGATTAGGGTTTTTGAATGTGTCTAGAGATCTAGAGCTTCTTGAGAGTGGCTTGAGTTGCAAATGATGTTATTAGGGTTTTCTAGTTTTCATATGATGGATTAGGGTTTTTGAATTTGTCTAGAGATCTAGAGCTTCTTGAAAGTGGCTTGAGTTGTAAATGATGTTATTATGGTTTTCTATTTTTCATATGATGGATTAGGGTTTTTGAATGTGTCAAGAGATCTAGAGCTTCTTGAAAGTGGTTTGAGTTGCAAATGATGCTGTTAGGGTTTTCTAGTTTTCATATGATGGATTATGGTTTTTGAATGTGTCTAGAGATGTAGAGGTTATTGAAAGTGACTTGAGTTGCAAATGATATTATTAGGGTTTTCTAGTTATCATATGATGGATTAGGGTTTTTGAATGTGTCTAGAGATCTAGAGCTTATTGAAAGTGGCTTGGGTTGCAAATGATGCTATTAGTGTTTTCTAGTTTTTATATGATGGATTATGGTTTTTGAATGTGTCTAGATATCTAGATCTTTTTGAGAGTGGCTTGAGTTGCAAATGATGTTATTAGGGTTTTCTAGTTTTCATATGATGGATTAGGGTTTTTGAATGTGTCTAGAGATCTAGAGCTTCTTGAGAGTGGCTTGAGTTGCAAATGATGTTATTAGGGTTTTCTAGTTTTCATATGATGGATTTGGGTTTTTGAATTTGTCTAAAGATCTAGAGCTTCTTGAGAGTTGCATGAGTTGTAACTGCTGTTATTAGGATTTTCTAGTTTTCATATGATGGATTAGGGTTTTTAAATGTGTCTAGAGATCTAGAGCTTCTTGAGAATGGCTTGAGTTGTAAATGATGTTATTAGGGTTTTCTAGTTTAAATATGATGGATTAGGGTTTTTGAATTTGTCTAGAGATCTAGAGCTTCTTTAAAGTAGCTTGAGTTACAAATGATGTTATTAGGGTTTTCTAGTTTTCATATGATGGATTAGGGTTTTTGAATGTGTCTATAGATCTAAAGCTTCTTGAGAGTGGCTTGAGTTGTAAATGATGTTATTAGGGTTTTCTACTTTTCACATAATGGATTAGGGTTTTTTAATGTGTCTAGAGATCTAGAGCTTCTTGAAAGTGGCTTGAGTTGTAAATGATGCTATTAGGGTTTTTGTAGTTATCATATGATGGATTAGGGTTTTTGAATGTGTCTAGAGATCTAGAGCTTCTTGAGAGTGGCTTGAGTTGCAAATGATGTTATTAGGGTTTTCTAGTTTTCATATGACGGATTAGGGTTTTTGAATGTGTCTAGAGATCTAGAGCTTCTTGAAAGTGGCTTGAGTTGTAAATGATGTTATTATGGTTTTCTAGTTTTCATATGATGGATTAGGGTTTTTGAATGTGTCAAGAGATCTAGAGCTTCTTGAAAGTGGTTTGAGTTGCAAATGATGCTGTTAGGGTTTTCTAGTTTTCATATGATGGATTATGGT
Organism: Cichorium intybus; assembly: GCA_023525715.1. Lineage (NCBI taxonomy): Eukaryota > Viridiplantae > Streptophyta > Magnoliopsida > Asterales > Asteraceae > Cichorium > Cichorium intybus. The sequence goes on along the minus strand of CM042017.1, from coordinate 64,393,771 downwards.
TTTTGAATGTGTCTAGAGATGTAGAGGTTATTGAAAGTGACTTGAGTTGCAAATGATATTATTAGGGTTTTCTAGTTATCATATGATGGATTAGGGTTTTTGAATGTGTCTAGAGATCTAGAGCTTCTTGAAAGTGGCTTGGGTTGCAAATGATGCTATTAGGGTTTTCTAGTTTTTATATGATGGATTATGGTTTTTGAATGTGTCTAGATATCTAGATCTCTTTGAGAGTGGCTTGAGTTGCAAATGATGTTATTAGGGTTTTCCAGTTTTCATATGATGGATTAGGGTTTTTGAATGTGTCTAGAGATCTAGAGCTTCTTGAGAGTGGCTTGAGTTGCAAATGATGTTATTAGGGTTTTCTAGTTTTCATATGATGGATTAGGGTTTTTGTATGTGTCTAGAGATCTAGAGCTTCTTGAAAGTGTCTTGAGTTGCAAATGATTTTATTAGGGTTTTCTATTTATCATATGACGGATTAGGGTTTTTGAATGTGTCAAGAGATCTAGAGCTTCTTGAAAGTGGTTTGAGTTGCAAATGATGCTGTTAGGGTTTTCTAGTTTTCATATGATTTATTATGGTTTTTGAATGTGTCTAGAGATGTAGAGCTTATTGAAAGTGACTTGAGTTGCAAATGATATTATTAGGGTTTTCTATTTTTGATATGATGGATTAGAGTTTTTGAATGTGTCTAGAGATCTAGAGCTTCTTGAAAGTGGCTTGAGTTGCAAATGATGTTATTAGGGGTTTTCTAGTTTTCATATGATGGTTTAGGGTTTTTGAATTTTCTAAAGATCTAGAGCTTCTTGAGAGTTGCATGAGTTGTAACTGCTGTTATTAGGGTTTTCTAGTTTTCATATGATGGATTAGGGTTTTTAAATGTGTCTAGAGATCTAGAGCTTCTTGAGAATGGCTTGAGTTGTAAATGATGTTATTAGGGTTTTCTAGTTTTCATACGATGGATTAGGGTTTTTGAATTTGTCTAGAGATCTAGATCTTCTTTAAAGTAGCTTGAGTTACAAATGATGTTATTAGGGTTTTCTAGTTTTCATATGATGGATTAGGGTTTTTGAATGTGTCTAGAGATCTAAAGCTTCTTGAGAGTTACTTGAGTTGTAAATGATGTTATTAGGGATTTCTATTTTTCACATAATGGATTAGGGTTTTTTAATTTGTCTAGAGATCTAGAGCTTCTTGAAAGTGGCTTGAGTTGCAAATGATGCTATTAGGGTTTTTCTAGTAATCATATGATGGATGAGGGTTTTTGAATGTGTCTAGAGATCTAGAGCTTCTTGAAAGTGGCTTGGGTTGCAAATGATGCTATTAGGGTTTTCTAGTTTTTATATGATGGATTATGGTTTTTGAATGTGTCTAGATATCTAGATCTTTTTTAGAGTGGCTTGAGTTGCAAATGATGTCATTAGGGTTTTCTAGTTTTCATATGATGGATTAGGGTTTTTGAATGTGTCTAGAGATCTAGAGCTTCTTGAGAGTGGCTTGAGTTGCAAATGACGTTATTAGGGTTTTCTAGTTTTCATATGATGGATTAGGGTTTTTGAATGTGTCTAGAGATCTAGAGCTTCTTGAAAGTGGCTTGAGTTGTAAATGATGTTATTATGGTTTTCTAGTTTTGATATGATGGATTAGAGTTTTTGAATGTGTCTAGAGATCTAGATCTTCTTTAAAGTAGCTTGAGTTACAAATGATGTTATTAGGGTTTTCTAGTTTTCATATGATGGATTAGGGTTTTTGAATGTGTCTAGAGATCTAAAGCATCTTGAGAGTGGCTTGAGTTGTAAATGATGTTATTAGGGTTTTCTACTTTTCACATAATGGATTAGGGTTTTTTAATTTGTCTAGAGATCTAGAGCTTCTTGAAAGTGGCTTGAGTTGCAAATGATACTATTAGGGTTTTTCTAGTTATCATATGATGGATGAGGGTTTTTGAATGTGTCTAGAGATCTAGAGCTTCTTGAGAGTTACATGAGTTGTAACTGCTGTTATTAGGGTTTTCTAGTTTTCATATGATGGATTAGGGTTTTTAAATGTGTCTAGAGATCTAGAGCTTCTTGAGAATGGCTTGAGTTGTAAATGATGTTATTAGGGTTTTCTAGTTTTCATATGATGGATTAGGGTTTTTGAATTTGTCTAGAGATCTAGAGCTTCTTTAAAGTAGCTTGAGTTACAAATGATGTTATTAGGGTTTTCTAGTTTTCATATGATGGATTAGGGTTTTTGAATGTGTCTATAGATCTAAAGCTTCTTGAGAGTGGCTTGAGTTGTAAATGATGTTATTAGGGTTTTCTACTTTTCACATAATGGATTAGGGTTTTTTAATGTGTCTAGAGATCTAGAGCTTCTTGAAAGTGGCTTGAGTTGTAAATGATGCTATTAGGGTTTTTGTAGTTATCATATGATGGATTAGGGTTTTTGAATGTGTCTAGAGATCTAGAGCTTCTTGAGAGTGGCTTGAGTTGCAAATGATGTTATTAGGGTTTTCTAGTTTTCATATGACGGATTAGGGTTTTTGAATGTGTCTAGAGATCTAGAGCTTCTTGAAAGTGGCTTGAGTTGTAAATGATGTTATTATGGTTTTCTAGTTTTCATATGATGGATTAGGGTTTTTGAATGTGTCAAGAGATCTAGAGCTTCTTGAAAGTGGTTTGAGTTGCAAATGATGCTGTTAGGGTTTTCTAGTTTTCATATGATGGATTATGGTTTTTGAATGTGTCTAGAGATGTAGAGGTTATTGAAAGTGACTTGAGTTGCAAATGATATTATTAGGGTTTTCTAGTTATCATATGATGGATTAGGGTTTTTGAATGTGTCTAGAGATCTAGAGCTTCTTGAAAGTGGCTTGGGTTGCAAATGATGCTATTAGGGTTTTCTAGTTTTCATATGATGGATTAGGGTTTTTGAATGTGTCTAGAGATCTAAAGCATCTTGAGAGTGGCTTGAGTTGTAAATGATGTTATTAGGGTTTTCTACTTTTCACATAATGGATTAGGGTTTTTTAATTTGTCTAGAGATCTAGAGCTTCTTGAAAGTGGCTTGAGTTGCAAATGATACTATTAGGGTTTTTCTAGTTATCATATGATGGATGAGGGTTTTTGAATGTGTCTAGAGATCTAGAGCTTCTTGAGAGTTACATGAGTTGTAACTGCTGTTATTAGGGTTTTCTAGTTTTCATATGATGGATTAGGGTTTTTAAATGTGTCTAGAGATCTAGAGCTTCTTGAGAATGGCTTGAGTTGTAAATGATGTTATTAGGGTTTTCTAGTTTTCATATGATGGATTAGGGTTTTTGAATTTGTCTAGAGATCTAGAGCTTCTTTAAAGTAGCTTGAGTTACAAATGATGTTATTAGGGTGTTCTAGTTTTCATATGATGGATTAGGGTTTTGAATGTGTGTAGAGATCTAGAGCTTATTGAGAGTGGCTTGAGTTGTAAATGATGTTATTAGGGTTTTCCACTTTTCACATAATAGATTAGGGATTTTTAATGTGTCTAGAGATCTAGAGCTTCTTGAAAGTGGCTTGAGTTGCAAATGATGCTATTAGGGTCTTTCTAGTTATCATATGATGGATTAGGGTTTTTGAATGTGTCTAGAGATCTAGAGCTTCTTGAAAGTGGCTTGGGTTGCAAATGATGCTATTAGGGTTTTCTAGTTTTTATATGATCGATTATGGTTTTTGAATGTGTCTAGATATCTAGATCTTTTTTAGAGTGGCTTGAGTTGCAAATGATGTTATTAGGGTTTTCTAGTTTTCATATGATGGATTAGGGTTTTTGAATGTGTCTAGAGATCTAGAGCTTCTTGAGAGTGGCTTGAGTTGCAAATGATGTTATTATTATGGTTTTCTAGTTTTCATATGATGGATTAGGGTTTTTGAATATGTCTAGAGATCTAGAGCTTCTTGAAAGTGGCTTGAGTTGCAAATGATGCTATTAGGGTTTTCTAGTTTTCATATGATGGATTATGGTTTTTGAATGTTTCTAGAGATCTAGAGCATCTTGAAAGTGACTTGAGTTGCAAATGATGTTATTAGCGTTTTCTGGTTTTCATTTGATGGATTAGTGTTTTTGAATGTGTCAAGAGATCTAGTGCTTCTTGAGAATGGCTTGAGTTGCAAGTGATGTTATTAGGGGTTTTCCAGTTTTCATATGATGGATTAGGGTTTTAGAATGTGTCTAGAGATCTGGAGCTTCTTGAGAGTTACAGGGTTTTTAAATGTGTCTGGAGATCTAGAGCTTCTTGAGAATGGCTTGAGTTGTAAATGATGTTATTAGGGTTTTCTAGTTTAAATATGATGGATTAGGGTTTTTGAATTTGTCTAGAGATCTAGAGCTTCTTTAAAGTAGCTTGACTTACAAATGATGTTATTAGGGTTTTCTAGTTTTCATATGATGGATTAGGGTTTTTGAATGTGTCTATAGATCTAAAGCTTCTTGAGAGTGGCTTGAGTTGTAAATGATGTTATTAGGGTTTTCTACTTTTCACATAATGGATTAGGGTTTTTTAATGTGTCTACAGATCTAGAGCTTCTTGAAAGTGGCTTGAGTTGTAAATAATGCTATTAGGGTTTTTGTAGTTATCATATGATGGATTAGGGTTTTTGAATGTGTCTAGAGATCTAGAGCTTCTTGAAAGTGGCTTGGGTTGCAAATGATGCTATTAGGGTTTTCTAGTTTTTATATGATGGATTATGGTTTTTAAATGTGTCTAGATATCTAGATCTTTTTTAGAGTGGCTTGGGTTGCAAATGATGTTATTAGGGTTTTCTAGTTTTCATATGATGGATTAGGGTTTTTGAATGTGTCTAGAGATCTAGAGCTTCTTGAGAGTGGCTTGAGTTGCAAATGATGTTATTAGGGTTTTCTGGTTTTCATATGATGGATTAGTGTTTTTGAATGTGTCTAGAGATCTAGAGCTTCTTAAGAGTGGCTTGAGTTGCAAATGATGCTATTAGGGGTTTTCTAGTCTTCATATGATGGATTAGGGTTTTTGAATTTGTCTAAAGATCTAGAGCTTCTTGAGAGTTGCATGAGTTGTAACTGCTGTTATTAGGGTTTTCTAGTTTTCATATGATGGATTAGAGTTTTTAAATGTGTCTTGAGATCTAGAGCTTCTTGAGAATGGCTTGAGTTGTAAATGATGTTATTAGGGTTTTCTACTTTGCATATGATGGATTAGGGTTTTTGAATTTGTCTAGAGATCTAGATCTTCTTTAAAGTAGCTTGAGTTACAAATGATGTTATTAGGGTTTTCTAGTTTTCATATGATGGATTAGGGTTTTTGAATGTGTCCAGAGATCTAAAGCTTCTTGAGAGTGGCTTGAGTTGTAAATGATGTTATTAGGGTTTTCTACTTTTCACATAATGGATTAGGGTTTTTTAATTTGTCTAGAGATCTAGAGCTTCTTGAAAGTCGCTTGAGTTGCAAATGATGCTATTAGGGTTTTTCTAGTTATCATATGATGGATGAGGGTTTTTAAATGTGTCTAGAGATCTAGAGCTTCTTGAGAGTTACATGAGTTGTAACTGCTGTTATTAGGGTTTTCTAGTTTTCATATGATGGATTAGGGTTTTTAAATGTGTCTAGAGATCTAGAGCTTCTTGAGAATGGCTTGAGTTGCAAATGATGTTATTATTATGGTTTTCTAGTTTTCATATGATGGATTAGGGTTTTTGAATGTGTCTAGAGATCTTGATCTTCTTGAAAGTGGCTTGAGTTACAAATGATGTTATTAGGGTTTTCTAGTTTTCATATGATGGATTATGGTTTTTGAATGTTTCTAGAGATCTAGAGCATCTTGAAAGTGACTTGAGTTGTAAATGATGTTATTAGCGTTTTCTAGTTTTCATATGATGGATTAGTGTTTTTGAATGTGTCTAGAGATCTAGTGCTTCTTGAGAATGGCTTGAGTTGCAAGTGATGTTATTAGGGGTTTTCCAGTTTTCATATGATGGATTAGGGTTTTAGAATGTGTCTAGAGATCTGGAGCTTCTTGAGAGTTGCAGGGTTTTTAAATGTGTCTAGAGATCTAGAGCTTCTTGAGGATGGCTTGAGTTGTAAATGATGTTATTAGGGTTTTCTAGTTTAAATATGATGGATTAGGGTTTTTGAATTTGTCTAGAGATCTAGAGCTTCTTTAAAGTAGTTGAGTTACAAATGATGTTATTAGGGTTTTCTAGTTTTCATATGATGGATTAGGGTTTTTGAATGTGTCTATAGATCTAAAGCTTCTTGAGAGTGGCTTGAGTTGTAAATGATGTTATTAGGGTTTTCTACTTTTCACATAATGGATTAGGGTTTTTTAATGTGTCTAGAGATCTAGAGCTTCTTGAAAGTGGCTTGAGTTGTAAATGATGCTATTAGGGTTTTTGTTGTTATCATATGATGGATTAGGGTTTTTGAATGTGTCTAGAGATCTAGAGCTTCTTGAGAGTGGCTTGAGTTGCAAATGATGTTATTAGGGTTTTCTAGTTTTCATATGATGGATTAGGGTTTTTGAATGTGTCTAGAAATCTAGAGCTTCTTGAAAGTGGCTTGAGTTGTAAATGATGTTATTATGGTTTTCTCGTTTTCATACGATGGATTAGGGTTTTTGAATGTGTCAAGAGATCTAGAGCTTCTTGAAAGTGGTTTGAGTTGCAAATGATGCTGTTAGGGTTTTCTAGTTTTCATATGATGGATTATGGTTTTTGAATGTGTCTAGAGATGTAGAGCTTATTGAAAGTGACTTGAGTTGCAAATGATATTATTAGGGTTTTCTAGTTTTGATATGATGGATTAGAGTTTTTGAATGTGTCTAGAGATCTAGAGCTTCTTAAGAGTGGCTTGAGTTGCAAATGATGTTATTAAAGGTTTTCTAGTTTTCATATGATGGATTAGGGTTTTTGAATTTGTCTAAAGATCTAGAGCTTCTTGAGAGTTGCATGAGTTGTAACTGCTGTTATTAGGGTTTTCTAGTTTTCATATGATGGATTAGGGTTTTTAAATGTGTCTAGAGATCTAGAGCTTCTTGAGAATGGCTTGAGTTGTAAATGATGTTATTAGGGTTTTCTAGTTTTCATACGAGGGATTAGGGTTTTTGAATTTGTCTAGAGATCTAGATCTTCTTTAAAGTAGCTTGAGTTACAAATGATGTTATTAGGGTTTTCTAGTTTTCATATGATGGATTAGGGTTTTTCAATGTGTCTAGAGATCTAAAGCTTCTTGAGAGTGGCTTGAGTTGTAAATGATGTTATTAGGGTTTTCTACTTTTCACATAATGGATTAGGGTTTTTTAATGTGTCTAGAGATCTAGAGCTTCTTGAAAGTGGCTTGAGTTGAAAATGATGCTATTAGGGTTTTTCTAGTTATCATATGATGGATGAGGGTTTTTGAATGTGTCTAGAGATCTAGAGCTTCTTGAAAGTGGCTTGGGTTGCAAATGATGCTGTTAGGGTTTTCTAGTTTTCATATGATGGAATATGGTTTTTGAATGTGTCTAGAGATGTAGAGCTTATTGAAAGTGACTTGAGTTGCAAATGATATTATTAGGGTTTTCTAGTTTTGATATGATGGATTAGAGTTTTTGAATGTGTCTAGAGATCTAGAGCTTCTTGAGAGTGGCTTGAGTTGCAAATGATGTTATTAGGGGTTTTCTAGTTTTCATATGATGGATTAGGGTTTTTGAATTTGTCTAAAGATCTAGAGCTTCTTGAGAGTTGCATGAGTTGTAACTGCTGTTATTATGGTTTTCTAGTTTTCATATGATGGATTAGGGTTTTTAAATGTGTCTAGAGATCTAGAGCTTCTTGAGAATGGCTTGAGTTGTAAATGATGTTATTAGGGTTTTCTAGTTTAAATATGATGGATTAGGGTTTTTGAATTTGTCTAGAGATCTAGAGCTTCTTTGAAGTAGCTTGAGTTACAAATGATGTTATTAGGGTTTTCTAGTTCTCATATGATGGATTAGGGTTTTTGAAAGTGTCTATAGATCTAAAGCTTCTTGAGAGTGGCATGAGTTGTAAATGATGTTATTAGGGTTTTCTACTTTTCACATAATGGATTAGGGTTTTTTAATGTGTCTAGAGATCTAGAGCTTCTTGAAAGTGGCTTGAGTTGAAAATGATGCTATTAGGGTTTTTCTACTTATCATATGATGGATGAGGGTTTTTGAATGTGTCTAGAGATCTAGAGCTTCTAGAAAGTGGCTTGGGTTGCAAATGATGCTATTAGGGTTTTCTAGTTTTTATATGATGGATTATGGTTTTTGAATGTGTCTAGATATCTAGATCTTTTTTAGAGTGGCTTGAGTTGCAAATGATGTTATTAGGGTTTTCTAGTTTTCATATGATGGATTAGGGTTTTTCAATGTGTCTAGAGATCTAGAGCTTCTTGAGAGTGGCTTGAGTTGCAAATGATGTTATTAGGGTTTTCTAGTTTTCATATGATCGATTAGGGTTTTTGAATGTGTCTAGAGATCTAGAGCTTCTTGAAAGTGGCTTGAGTTGTAAATGATGTTATTATGGTTTTCTAGTTTTCATATGATGGATTAGGGTTTTTGAATGTGTCAAGAGATCTAGAGCTTCTTGAAAGTGGCTTGAGTTGCAAATGATGCTGTTAGGGTTTTCTAGTTTTCATATGATGGATTATGGTTTTTCAATGTGTCTAGAGATGTAGAGCTTATTGAAAGTGACTTGAGTTGCAAATGATATTATTAGGGTTTTCTAGTTTTGATATGATGGATTAGAGTTTTTGAATGTGTCTAGAGATCTAGAGCTTCTTGAGAGTGGCTTGAGTTGCAAATGATGTTATTAGGGGTTTTCTAGTTTTCATATGATGGATTAGGGTTTTTGAATTTGTCTAAAGATCTAGAGCTTCTTGAGTGTTGCATGAGTTGTAACTGCTGTTATTAGGGTTTTCTAGTTTTCATATGATGGATTAGGGTTTTTAAATGTGTCTAGAGATCTAGAGCTTCTTGAGAATGGCTTGAGTTGTAAATGATGTTATTAGGGTTTTCTAGTTTTCATACGATGGATTAGGGTTTTTGAATGTGTCTAGAGATCTAGAGCTTCTTGAAAGTGGCTTGAGTTGCAAATGATGCTATTAGGGTTTTCTAGTTTTCATATGATGGATTATGGTTTTTGAATGTTTCTAGAGATCTAGAGCATCTTGAAAGTGACTTGAGTTGCAAATGATGTTATTAGCGTTTTCTAGTTTTCATATGATGGATTAGTGTTTTTGAATGTGTCTAGAGATCTAGTGCTTCTTAAGAATGGCTTGAGTTGCAAGTGATGTTATTAGGGGTTTTCCAGTTTTCATATGATGGATTAGGGTTTTAGAATGTGTCTAGAGATCTGGAGCTTCTTGAGAGTTGCAGGGTTTTTAAATGTGTCTAGAGATCTAGAGCTTCTTGAGAATGGCTTGAGTTGTAAATGATGTTATTAGGGTTTTCTAGTTTAAATATGATGGATTAGGGTTTTTGAATTTGTCTAGAGATCTAGAGCTTCTTTAAAGTAGCTTGAGTTACAAATGATGTTATTAGGGTTTTCTAGTTTTCATATGATGGATTAGGGTTTTTGAATGTGTCTATAGATCTAAAGCTTCTTGAGAGTGGCTTGAGTTGTAAATGATGTTATTACGGTTTTCTACTTTTCACATAATGGATTAGGGTTTTTTAATGTGTCTAGAGATCTAGAGCTTCTTGAAAGTGGCTTGAGTTGTAAATGATGCTATTTGGGTTTTTCTAGTTATCATATGATGGATTAGGGTTTTTGAATGTGTCTAGAGATCTAGAGCTTCTTGAAAGTGGCTTGGGTTGCAAATGATGCTATTAGGGTTTTCTAGTTTTTATATGATGGATTATGGTTTTTGAATGTGTCTAGATATCTAGATCTTTTTGAGAGTGGCTTGAGTTGCAAATGATGTTATGAGGGTTTTCTAGTTTTCATATGATGGATTAGGGTTTTTGAATGTGTCTAGAGATCTAGAGCTTCTTGAGAGTGGCTTGAGTTGCAAATGATGTTATTAGGGTTTTCTAGTTTTCATATGATGGATTAGGGTTTTTCAATGTGTCTAGAGATGTAGAGCTTATTGAAAGTGACTTGAGTTGCAAATGATATTATTAGGGTTTTCTAGTTTTGATATGATGGATTAGAGTTTTTGAATGTGTCTAGAGATCTAGAGCTTCTTGAGAGTGGCTTGAGTTGCAAATGAAGTTATTAGGGGTTTTCTAGTTTTCATATGATGGATTAGGGTTTTTGAATTTGTCTAAAGATCTAGAGCTTCTTGAGAGTTGCATGAGTTGTAACTGCTGTTATTAGGGTTTTCTAGTTTTCATATGATGGATTAGGGTTTTTAAATGTGTCTAGAGATCTAGAGCTTCTTGAGAATGGCTTGAGTTGTAAATGATGTTATTAGGGTTTTCTAGTTTTCATACGATGGATTAGGGTTTTTGAATGTGTCTAGAGATCTAGAGCTTTTTGAAAGTGGCTTGAGTTGCAAATGATGCTATTAGGGTTTTCTATTTTTCATATGATGGATTATGGTCTTTGAATGTTTCTAGAGATCTAGAGCATCTTGAAAGTGACTTGAGTTGCAAATGATGTTATTAGCGTTTTCTAGTTTTCATATGATGGATTAGTGTTTTTGAATGTGTCTAGAGATCTAGTGCTTCTTAAGAATGGCTTGAGTTGCAAGTGATGTTATTAGGGGTTTTCCAGTTTTCATATGATGGATTAGGGTTTTAGAATGTGTCTAGAGATCTGGAGCTTCTTGAGAGTTGCAGGGTTTTTAAATGTGTCTAGAGATCTAGAGCTTCTTGAGAATGGCTTGAGTTGTAAATGATATTATTAGGGTTTTCTAGTTTAAATATGATGGATTAGGGTTTTTGAATTTGTCTAGACATCTAGAGCTTCTTTAAAGTAGCTTGAGTTACAAATGATGTTATTAGGGTTTTCTAGTTTTCATATGATGGATTAGGGTTTTTGAATGTGTCTATAGATCTAAAGCTTCTTGAGAGTGGCTTGAGTTGTAAATGATGTTATTAGGGTTTTCTACTTTTCACATAATGGATTAGGGTTTTTTAATGTGTCTAGAGATCTAGAGCTTCTTGAAAGTGGCTTGAGTTGTAAATGATGCTATTTGGGTTTTTCTAGTTATCATATGATGGATTAGGGTTTTTGAATGTGTCTAGAGATCTAGAGCTTCTTGAAAGTGGCTTGGGTTGCAAATGATGCTATTAGGGTTTTCTAGTTTTTATATGATGGATTATGGTTTTTGAATGTGTCTAGATATCTAGATCTTTTTGAGAGTGGCTTGAGTTGCAAATGATGTTATGAGGGTTTTCTAGTTTTCATATGATGGATTAGGGTTTTTGAATGTGTCTAGAGATCTAGAGCTTCTTGAGAGTGGCTTGAGTTGCAAATGATGTTATTAGGGTTTTCTAGTTTTCATATGATGGATTAGGGTTTTTGAATGTGTCTAGAGATCTAGAGCTTCTTGAAAGTGTCTTGAGTTGCAAATGATTTTATTAGGGTTTTCTATTTATCATATGACGGATTAGGGTTTTTGAATGTGTCAAGAGATCTAGAGCTTCTTGAAAGTGGTTTGAGTTGCAAATGATGCTGTTAGGGTTTTCTAGTTTTGATATGATGGATTAGAGTTTTTGAATGTGTCTAGAGATCTAGAGCTTCTTGAAAGTGGCTTGAGTTGCAAATGATGTTATTAGGGGTTTTCTAGTTTTCATATGATGGATTAGGGTTTTTGAATTTGTCTAAAGATCTAGAGCTTCTTGAGAGTTGCATGAGTTGTAACTGCTGTTATTAGGGTTTTCTAGTTTTCATATGATGGATTAGGGTTTTTAAATGTGTCTAGAGATCTAGAGCTTCTTGAGAATGGCTTGAGTTGTAAATGATGTTATTAGGGTTTTCTAGTTTTCATACGATGGATTAGGGTTTTTGAATTTGTCTAGAGATCTAGATCTTCTTTAAAGTAGCTTGAGTTACAAATGATGTTATTAGGGTTTTCTAGTTTTCATATGATGGATTAGGGTTTTTGAATGTGTCTAGAGATCTAAAGCTTCTTGAGAGTGACTTGAGTTGTAAATGATGTTATTAGGGTTTTCTACTTTTCACATAATGGATTAGGGTTTTTGAATGTGTCTAGAGATCTAGAGCTTCTTGAAAGTGGCTTGGGTTGCAAATGATGCTATTAGGGTTTTCTAGTTTTTATATGATGGATTATGGTTTTTGAATGTGTCTAGATATCTAGATCTTTTTTAGAGTGGCTTGAGTTGCAAATGATGTCATTAGGGTTTTCTAGTTTTCATATGATGGATTAGGGTTTTTGAATGTGTCTAGAGATCTAGAGCTTCTTGAGAGTGGCTTGAGTTGCAAATGATGTTATTAGGGTTTTCTAGTTTTCATATGATGGATTAGGGTTTTTGAATGTGTCTAGAGATCTAGAGCTTCTTGAAAGTGGCTTGAGTTGTAAATGATGTTATTATGGTTTTGTAGTTTTCATATGATGGATTAGGGTTTTTGAATGTGTCAAGAGATCTAGAGCTTCTTGAAAGTGGCTTGAGTTGCAAATGATGTTGTTAGGGTTTTCTAGTTTTCATATGATGGATTATGGTTTTTGAATGTGTCTAGAGATGTAGAGCTTATTGAAAGTGACTTGAGTTGCAAATGATATGATTAGGGTTTTCTAGTTTTGATATGATGGATTAGAGTTTTTGAATGTGTCTAGAGATCTAGAGCTTCTTGAGAGTGGCTTGAGTTGCAAATGATGTTATTAGGGGTTTTCTAGTTTTCATATGATGGATTAGGGTTTTTGAATTTGTCTAAAGATCTAGAGCTTCTTGAGAGTTGCATGAGTTGTAACTGCTGTTATTAGGGTTTTTTAGTTTTCATATGATGGATTAGGGTTTTTAAATGTGTCTAGAGATCTAGAGCTTCTTGAGAATGGCTAGAGTTGTAAATGATGTTATTAGGGTTTTCTAGTTTGAATATGATGGATTAGGGTTTTTGAATTTGTCTAGAGATCTAGATCTTCTTTAAAGTAGCTTGAGTTACAAATGATGTTATTAGGATTTTCTAGTTTTCATATGATGGATTAGGGTTTTTGAATGTGTCTAGAGATCTAAAGCATCTTGAGAGTGGCTTGAGTTGTAAATGAGGTTATTAGGGTTTTCTACTTTTCACATAATGGATTAGGGTTTTTTAATTTTTCTAGAGATCTAGAGCTTCCTGAAAGTGGCTTGAGTTGCAAATGATGCTATTAGGGTTTTTCTAGTTATCATATGATGGATGAGGGTTTTTGAATGTGTCTAGAGATCTAGAGCTTCTTGAGAGTTACATGAGTTGTAACTGCTGTTATTAGGGTTTTCTAGTTTTCATATGATGGATTAGGGTTTTTAAATGTGTGTAGAGATCTAGAGCTTCTTGAGAGTGGCTTGAGTTGTAAATGATGTTATTAGGGTTTTCCACTTTTCACATAATGGATTAGGGAATTTTAATGTGTCTAGAGATCTATAGCTTCTTGAAAGTGGCTTGAGTTGCAAATGATGCTATTAGGGTCTTTCTAGTTATCATATGATGGATTAGGGTTTTTGAATGTGTCTAGAGATCTAGAGCTTCTTGAAAGTGGCTTGGGTTGCAAATGATGCTATTAGGGTTTTCTAGTTTTTATATGATCGATTATGGTTTTTGAATGTGTCTAGATATCTAGATCTTTTTGAGAGTGGCTTGAGTTGCAAATGATGTTATTAGGGTTTTCTAGTTTTCATATGATGGATTAGGGTTTTTGAATGTGTCTAGAGATCTAGAGCTTCTTGAGAGTGGCTTGAGTTGCAAATGATGTTATTATTATGGTTTTCTAGTTTTCATATGATGGATTAGGGTTTTTGAATATGTCTAGAGATCTAGAGCTTCTTGAAAGTGGCTTGAGTTGCAAATGATGCTATTAGGGTTTTCTAGTTTTCATATGATGGATTATGGTTTTTGAATGTTTCTAGAGATCTTGAGCATCTTGAAAGTGACTTGAGTTGCAAATGATGTTATTAGCGTTTTCTGGTTTTCATATGATGGATTAGTGTTTTTGAATGTGTCTAGAGATCTAGTGCTTCTTGAGAGTGGCTTGAGTTGCAAGTGATGTTATTAGGGTTTTTCCAGTTTTCATATGATGGATTAGGGTTTTAGAATGTGTCTAGAGATCTGGAGCTTCTTGAGAGTTGCAGGGTTTTTAAATGTGTCGAGAGATCTAGAGCTTCTTGAGAATGGCTTGAGTTGTAAATGATGTTATTAGGGTTTTCTAGTTTAAATATGATGGATTAGGGTTTTTGAATTTGTCTAGAGATCTAGAGCTTCTTTAAAGTAGCTTGAGTTACAAATGATGTTATTAGGGTTTTCTAGTTTTCATATGATGGATTAGGGTTTTTGAATGTGTCTATAGATCTAAAGCTTCTTGAGAGTGGCTTGAGTTGTAAATGATGTTATTAGGGTTTTCTACTTTTCACATAATGGATTAGGGTTTTTTAATGTGTCTAGAGATCTAGAGCTTCTTGAAAGTGGCTTGAGTTGTAAATGATGCTATTAGGGTTTTTGTAGTTATCATATGATGGATTAGGGTTTTTGAATGTGTCTAGAGATCTAGAGCTTCTTGAAAGTGGCTTGGGTTGCAAATGATGCTATTAGGGTTTTCTAGTTTTTATATGATGGATTATGGTTTTTGAATGTGTCTAGATATCTAGATCTTTTTGAGAGTGGCTTGAGTTGCAAATGATGTTATTAGGGTTTTCTAGTTTTCATATGTTGGATTAGGGTTTTTGAATGTGTCTAGAGATCTAGAGCTTCTTGAGAGTGGCTTGAGTTGCAAATGATGTTATTAGGGTTTTCTGGTTTTCATATGATGGATTAGTGTTTTTGAATGTGTCTAGAGATCTAGAGCTTCTTAAGAGTGGCTTGAGTTGCAAATGATGCTATTAGGGGTTTTCTAGTCTTCATATGATGGATTAGGGTTTTTGAATTTGTCTAAAGATCTAGAGCTTCTTGAGAGTTGCATGAGTTGTAACTGCTGTTATTAGGGTTTTCTAGTTTTCATATGATGGATTAGGGTTTTTAAATGTGTCTAGAGATCTAGAGCTTCTTGAGAATGGCTTGAGTTATAAATGATGTTATTAGGGTTTTCTAGTTTGCATATGATGGATTAGGGTTTTTGAATTTGTTTAGAGATCTAGATCTTCTTTAAAGTAGCTTGAGTTACAAATGATGTTATTAGGGTTTTCTAGTTTTCATATGATGGATTAGGGTTTTTGAATGTGTCTAAAGATCTAAAGCTTCTTGAGAGTGGCTTGAGTTGTAAATGATGTTATTAGGGTTTTCTACTTTTCACATAATGGATTAGGGTTTTTTAATTTGTCTAGAGATCTAGAGCTTCTTGAAAGTGGCTTGAGTTGCAAATGATGCTATTAGGGTTTTTCTAGTTATCATATGATGGATGAGGGTTTTTGAATGTGTCTAGAGATCTAGAGCTTCTTGAGGGTTACATGAGTTGTACCTGCTGTTATTAGGGTTTTCTAGTTTTCATATGATGGAATAGGGTTTTTAAATGTGTGTAGAGATCTAGAGCTTCTTGAGAGTGGCTTGAGTTGTAAATGATGTTATTAGGGTTTTCCACTTTTCACATAATGGATTAGGGATTTTTAATGTGTCTAGAGATCTAGAGCTTCTTGAAAGTGGCTTGAGTTGCAAATGATGCTATTTGGGTCTTTCTAGTTATCATATGATGGATTAGGGTTTTTGAATGTGTCTAGAGATCTAGAGCTTCTTGAAAGTGGCTTGGGTTGCAAATGATGCTATTAGGGTTTTCTTGTTTTTATATGATCGATTATGGTTTTTGAATGTGTCTAGATATCTAGATCTTTTTTAGAGTGCCTTGAGTTGCAAATGATGTTATTAGGGTTTTCTAGTTTTCATATGATGGATTAGGGTTTTTGAATGTGTCTAGAGATCTAGAGCTTCTTGAGAGTGGCTTGAGTTGCAAATGATGTTATTATTATGGTTTTCTAGTTTTCATATGATGGATTAGGGTTTTTGAATATGTCTAGAGATCTAGAGCTTCTTGAAAGTGGCTTGAGTTGCAAATGATGCTATTAGGGTTTTCTAGTTTTCATATGATGGATTATGGTTTTTGAATGTTTCTAGAGATCTTGAGCATCTTGAAAGTGACTTGAGTTGCAAATGATGTTATTAGCGTTTTCTGGTTTTCATATGATGGATTAGTGTTTTTGAATGTGTCTAGAGATCTAGTGCTTCTTGAGAGTGGCTTGAGTTGCAAGTGATGTTATTAGGGGTTTTCCAGTTTTCATATGATGGATTAGGGTTTTAGAATGTGTCTAGAGATCTGGAGCTTCTTGAGAGTTGCAGGGTTTTTAAATGTGTCGAGAGATCTAGAGCTTCTTGAGAATGGCTTGAGTTGTAAATGATGTTATTAGGGTTTTCTAGGTTAAATATGATGGATTAGGGTTTTTGAATTTGTCTAGAGATCTAGAGCTTCTTTAAAGTAGCTTGAGTTACAAATGATGTTATTAGGGTTTTCTAGTTTTCATATGATGGATTAGGGTTTTTGAATGTGTCTATAGATCTAAAGCTTCTTGAGAGTGGCTTGAGTTGTAAATGATGTTATTAGGGTTTTCTACTTTTCACATAATGGATTAGGGTTTTTTAATGTGTCTAGAGATCTAGAGCTTCTTGAAAGTGGCTTGAGTTGCAAATGATGCTATTTGGGTCTTTCTAGTTATCATATGATGGATTAGGGTTTTTGAATGTGTCTAGAGATCTAGAGCTTCTTGAAAGTGGCTTGGGTTGCAAATGATGCTATTAGGGTTTTCTTGTTTTTATATGATCGATTATGGTTTTTGAATGTGTCTAGATATCTAGATATTTTTTAGAGTGCCTTGAGTTGCAAATGATGTTATTAGGGTTTTCTAGTTTTCATATGATGGATTAGGGTTTTTGAATGTGTCTAGAGATCTAGAGCTTCTTGAGAGTGGCTTGAGTTGCAAATGATGTTATTATTATGGTTTTCTAGTTTTCATATGATGGATTAGGGTTTTTGAATATGTCTAGAGATCTAGAGCTTCTTGAAAGTGGCTTGAGTTGCAAATGATGCTATTAGGGTTTTCTAGTTTTCATATGATGGATTATGGTTTTTGAATGTTTCTAGAGATCTTGAGCATCTTGAAAGTGACTTGAGTTGCAAATGATGTTATTAGCGTTTTCTGGTTTTCATATGATGGATTAGTGTTTTTGAATGTGTCTAGAGATCTAGTGCTTCTTGAGAGTGGCTTGAGTTGCAAGTGATGTTATTAGGGGTTTTCCAGTTTTCATATGATGGATTAGGGTTTTAGAATGTGTCTAGAGATCTGGAGCTTCTTGAGAGTTGCAGGGTTTTTAAATGTGTCGAGAGATCTAGAGCTTCTTGAGAATGGCTTGAGTTGTAAATGATGTTATTAGGGTTTTCTAGGTTAAATATGATGGATTAGGGTTTTTGAATTTGTCTAGAGATCTAGAGCTTCTTTAAAGTAGCTTGAGTTACAAATGATGTTATTAGGGTTTTCTAGTTTTCATATGATGGATTAGGGTTTTTGAATGTGTCTATAGATCTAAAGCTTCTTGAGAGTGGCTTGAGTTGTAAATGATGTTATTAGGGTTTTCTACTTTTCACATAATGGATTAGGGTTTTTTAATGTGTCTAGAGATCTAGAGCTTCTTGAAAGTGGCTTGAGTTGTAAATGATGCTATTAGGGTTTTTGTAGTTATCATATGATGGATTAGGGTTTTTGAAT
This sequence comes from Cichorium intybus, assembly GCA_023525715.1. Classification (NCBI taxonomy): domain Eukaryota; kingdom Viridiplantae; phylum Streptophyta; class Magnoliopsida; order Asterales; family Asteraceae; genus Cichorium; species Cichorium intybus. The sequence continues at coordinate 64,375,934 of CM042017.1, read as the reverse complement.
GTGTCTAGAGATCTAGAGCTTCTTGAATGTGGCTTGGGTTGCAAATGATGCTATTAGGGTTTTCTAGTTTTTATATGATGGATTATGGTTTTTGAATGTGTCTAGATATCTAGATCTTTTTGAGAGTGGCTTGAGTTGCAAATGATGTTATTAGGGTTTTCTAGTTTTCATATGATGGATTAGGGTTTTTGAATGTGTCTAGAGATCTAGAGCTTCTTGAGAGTGGCTTGAGTTGCAAATGATGTTATTAGGGTTTTCTGGTTTTCATATGATGGATTAGTGTTTTTGAATGTGTCTAGAGATCTAGAGCTTCTTAAGAGTGGCTTGAGTTGCAAATGATGCTATTAGGGGTTTTCTAGTCTTCATATGATGGATTAGGGTTTTTGAATTTGTCTAAAGATCTAGAGCTTCTTGAGAGTTGCATGAGTTGTAACTGCTGTTATTAGGGTTTTCTAGTTTTCATATGATGGATTAGGGTTTTTAAATGTGTCTAGAGATCTAGAGCTTCTTGAGAATGGCTTGAGTTGTAAATGATGTTATTAGGGTTTTCTAGTTTGCATATGATGGATTAGGGTTTTTGAATTTGTCTAGAGATCTAGATCTTCTTTAAAGTAGCTTGAGTTACAAATGATGTTATTAGGGTTTTCTAGTTTTCATATGATGGATTAGGGTTTTTGAATGTGTCTAGAGATCTAAAGCTTCTTGAGAGTGGCTTGAGTTGTAAATGATGTTATTAGGGTTTTCTACTTTTCACATAATGGATTAGGGTTTTTTAATTTGTCTAGAGATCTAGAGCTTCTTGAAAGTGGCTTGAGTTGCAAATGATGCTATTAGGGTTTTTCTAGTTATCATATGATGGATGAGGGTTTTTGAATGTGTCTAGAGATCTAGAGCTTCTTGAGAGTTACATGAGTTGTAACTGCTGTTATTAGGGTTTTCTAGTTTTCATATGATGGATTAGGGTTTTTAAATGTGTCTAGAGATCTAGAGCTTCTTGAGAATGGCTTGAGTTTCAAATGATGTTATTATTATGGTTTTCTAGTTTTCATATGATGGATTAGGGTTTTTGAATGTGTCTAGAGATCTAGATCTTCTTGAAAGTGGCTTGGGTTACAAATGATGTTATTAGGGTTTTCTAGTTTTCATATGATGGATTATGGTTTTTGAATGTTTCTAGAGATCTAGAGCATCTTGAAAGTGACTTGAGTTGTAAATGATGTTATTAGCGTTTTCTAGTTTTCATATGATGGATTAGTGTTTTTGAATGTGTCTAGACATCTAGTGCTTCTTGAGAATGGCTTGAGTTGCAAGTGATGTTATTAGGGGTTTTCCAGTTTTCATATGATGGATTAGGGTTTTAGAATGTGTCTAGAGATCTGGAGCTTCTTGAGAGTTGCATGGTTTTTAAATGTGTCTAGAGATCTAGAGCTTCTTGAGAATGGCTTGAGTTGTAAATGATGTTATTAGGGTTTTCTAGTTTAAATATGATGGATTAGGGTTTTTGAATTTGTCTGGAGATCTAGAGCTTCTTTAAAGTAGCTTGAGTTACAAATGATGTTATTAGGGTTTTCTAGTTTTCATATGATGGATTAGGGTTTTTGAATGTGTCTATAGATCTAAAGCTTCTTGAGAGTGGCTTGAGTTGTAAATGATGTTATTAGGGTTTTCTACTTTTCACATAATGGATTAGGGTTTTTTAGTGTGTCTAGAGATCTAGAGCTTCTCGAAAGTGGCTTGAGTTGTAAATGATGCTATTAGGGTTTTTGTAGTTATCATATGATGGATTAGGGTTTTTGAATGTGTCTAGAGATCTAGAGCTTCTTGAGAGTGGCTTGAGTTGCAAATGATGTTATTAGGGTTTTCTAGTTTTCATATGATGGATTAGGGTTTTTGAATGTGTCTAGAGATCTAGAGCTTCTTGAAAGTGGCTTGAGTTGTAAATGATGTTATTATGGTTTTCTAGTTTTCATATGATGGATTAGGGTTTTTGAATGTGTCAAGAGATCTAGACCTTCTTGAAAGTGGTTTGAGTTGCAAATGATGCTGTTAGGGTTTTCTAGTTTTCATATGATGGATTATGGTTTTTGAATGTGTCTAGAGATGTAGAGCTTATTGAAAGTGACTTGAGTTGCAAATGATATTATTAGGGTTTTCTAGTTTTGATATGATGGATTAGAGTTTTTGAATGTGTCTAGAGATCTAGAGCTTCTTAAGAGTGGCTTGAGTTGCAAATGATGTTATTAGGGGTTTTCTAGTTTTCATATGATGGATTAGGGTTTTTGAATTTGTCTAAAGATCTAGAGCTTCTTGAGAGTTGCATGAGTTGTAACTGCTGTTATTAGGGTTTTGTAGTTTTCATATGATGGATTAGGGTTTTTAAATGTGTCTAGAGATCTAGAGCTTCTTGAGAATGGCTTGAGTTGTAAATGATGTTATTAGGGTTTTCTAGTTTACATACGAGGGATTAGGGTTTTTGAATTTGTCTAGAGTTCTAGATCTTCTTTAAAGTAGCTTGAGTTACAAATGATGTTATTAGGGTTTTCTAGTTTTCATATGATGGATTAGGGTTTTTGAAAGTGTCTAGAGATCTAAAGCTTCTTGAGAGTGGCTTGAGTTGTAAATGATGTTATTAGGGTTTTCTACTTTTCACATAATGGATTAGGGTTTTTTAATGTGTCTAGAGATCTAGAGCTTCTTGAAAGTGGCTTGAGTTGAAAATGATGCTATTAGGGTTTTTCTAGTTATCATATGATGGATGAGGGTTTTTGAACGTGTCTAGAGATCTAGAGCTTCTTGAAAATGGCTTGGGTTGCAAATGATGCTATTAGGGTTTTCTAGTTTTTATATGATGTATTATGGTTTTGGAATGTGTCTAGATATCTAGATCTTTTTTAGAGTGGCTTGAGTTGCAAATGATGTTATTAGGGTTTTCTAGTTTTCATATGATGGATTAGGGTTTTTCAATGTGTCTAGAGATCTAGAGCTTCTTGAGAGTGGCTTGAGTTGCAAATGATGTTATTAGGGTTTTCTAGTTTTCATATGATGGATTAGGGTTTTTGAATGTGTCTAGAGATCTAGAGCTTCTTGAAAGTGGCTTGAGTTGTAAATGATGTTATTATGGTTTTCTAGTTTTCATATGATGGATTAGGGTTTTTGAATGTGTCAAGAGATCTAGAGCTTCTTGAAAGTGGCTTGAGTTGCAAATGATGCTGTTAGGGTTTTCTAGTTTTCATATGATGGATTATGGTTTTTGAATGTGTCTAGAGATGTAGAGCTTATTGAAAGTGACTTGAGTTGCAAATGAAATTATTAGGGTTTTCTAGTTTTGATATGATGGATTAGAGTTTTTGAATGTGTCTAGAGATCTAGAGCTTCTTGAGAGTGGCTTGAGTTGCAAATGATGTTATTAGGGGTTTTCTAGTTTTCATATGATGGATTAGGGTTTTTGAATTTGTCTAAAGATCTAGAGCTTCTTGAGAGTTGCATGAGTTGTAACTGCTGTTATTAGGGTTTTCTAGTTTTCATATGATGGATTAGGGTTTTTAAATGTGTCTAGAGATCTAGAGCTTCTTGAGAATGGCTTGAGTTGTAAATGATGTTATTAGGGTTTTCTAGTTTGCATATGATGGATTAGGGTTTTTGAATTTGTCTAGAGATCTAGATCTTCTTTAAAGTAGCTTGAGTTACAAATGATGTTATTAGGGTTTTCTAGTTTTCATATGATGGATTAGGGTTTTTGAATGTGTCTAGAGATCTAAAGCTTCTTGAGAGTGGCTTGAGTTGTAAATGATGTTATTAGGGTTTTCTACTTTTCACATAATGGAATAGGGTTTTTTAATTTGTCTAGAGATCTAGAGCTTCCTGAAAGTGGCTTGAGTTGCAAATAATGCTATTAGGGTTTTTCTAGTTATCATATGATGGATGAGGGTTTTTGAATGTGTCTAGAGATCTAGAGCTTCTTGAAAGTGGCTTGGGTTGCAAATGATGCTATTAGGGTTTTCTAGTTTTTATATGATGGATTATGGTTTTTGAATGTGTCTAGATATCTAGATCTTTTTGAGAGTGGCTTGAGTTGCAAATGATGTTATTAGGGTTTTCTAGTGTTCATATGATGGATTAGGGTTTTTGAATGTGTCTAGAGATCTAGAGCTTCTTGAGAGTGGCTTGAGTTGCAAATGATGTTATTAGGGTTTTCTAGTATTCATATGATGGATTAGGGTTTTTGAATGTGTCTAGAGATCTAGAGCTTCTTGAAAGTGTCTTGAGTTGCAAATGATTTTATTAGGGTTTTCTATTTATCATATGACGGATTAGGGTTTTTGATTGTGTCTAGAGATCTTGAGCTTCTTGAGAGTTGTTTGACTTGTAACTGATGTTATTACTGTTTTCTAGTTTTCATTTGATGGATTAGGGTTTTTAAATGTGTCTAGAGGTCTAGAGCTTCTTGAAAGTGGCTTGAGTTGCAAATGATGCTATTAGGGTTTTCTAGTTTTTATATGATAGATTATGGTTTTTGAATGTGTCTAGATATCTAGAGCTATTTGAGAGTGGCTTTAGTTGCAAAGGATGTTATTAGGGCTTTCTAGTTTTCATATGATAGATTAGGGTTTTAGAATGTGTCTAGAGATCTAGAGCTTCTTGAGAGTGGCTTGAGTTGCAAATGATGTTATTATGGTTTTCTAGTTTTCATATGATGGATTAGGGTTTTTGAATGTGTCAAGAGATCTAGAGCTTCTTGAAAGTGGCTTGAGTTGCAAATGATGCTGTTAAGGTTTTCTAGTAGTCATATGATGGATTATGGTTTTTGAATGTGTCTAGATATATGGAGCTTCTTGAAAGTGACTTGAGTTGCAAATGATATTATTAGGGTTTTCTAGTTTTCATATGATGGATTAGAGTTTTTGAATGTGTCTAGAGATCTAAAGATTCTTGAGAGTGGCTTGAGTTGCAAATGATGTTATTAGGGGGTTTTATAGTTTTCATATGATGGATTAGGGTTTTTGAATTTGTCTAGAGATCTAGAGCTTCTTGAGAGTTGCATGAGTTGTAACTGCTGTTATTAGGGATTTCTAGTTTTCATATGATGGATTAGGGTTTTTAAATGTGTCTAGAGATCTAGAGCTTCTTGAGAATGGCTTGAGTTATAAATGATGTTATTAGGGTTTTCTAGTTTTCATATGATGGATTAGGGTTTTTGAATTTGTCTAGAGATCTAGAGCTTCTTTAAAGTAGCTTGAGTTACAAATGAAGTTATTAGGGTTTTCTAGTTTTCATATGATGGATTAGGGTTTTCAATGTGTGTAGAGATCTAGAGCTTCTTGAGAGTGGCTTGAGTTGTAAATGATGTTATTAGGGTTTTCTACTTTTCACATAATGGATTAGGGATTTTTAATGTGTCTAGAGATCTAAAGCTTCTTGAAAGTGGCTTGAGTTGCAAATAATGCAATTAGGGTTTTTCTAGTTATAATATGATGGATTAGGGTTTTTGAATGTCTCTAGAGATCTAGAGCTTCTTGAAAGTGGTTTGGGTTGCAAATGATGCTATTAGGATTTTCTAGTTTTTATATGATCGATTATGGTTTTTGAAAGTGTCTAGATATCTAGATCTTTTTGAGAGTGGCTTGAGTTGCAAATGATGTTATTAGGGTTTTCTAGTTTTCATATGATGGATTAGGGTTTTTGAATGTGTCTAGAGATCTAGAGCTTCTTGAGAGTGGCTTGAGTTGCAAATGATGTTATTATTATGGTTTTCTAGTTTTCATATGATGGATTAGGGTTTTTGAATGTGTCTAGAGATCTAGAGCTTCTTGAAAGTGGGTTGAGTTGCAAATGATGCTATTAGGGTTTTCTAGTTTTCATATGATGGATTATGGTTTTGAATGTTTCTAGAGATCTAGAGCATCTTGAAAATGACTTGAGTTGCAAATGATGTTATTAGGGTTTTCTAGTTTTCATATGATGGATTAGTGTTTTTGAATGTGTCTAGAGATCTAGTGCTTCTTGAGAGTTGCAGGGTTTTTAAATATGTCTAGAGATCTAGAGCTTCTTGAGAATGGCTTGAGTTGTAAATGATGTTATTAGGGTTTTCTAGTTTAAATATGATGGATTAGGGTTTTTGAATTTGTCTAGAGATCTAGAGCTTCTTTAAAGTAGCTTGAGTTACAAATGATGTTATTAGGGTTTTCTAGTTTTCATATGATGGATTAGGGTTTTTGAATGTGTCTATAGATCTAAAGCTTCTTGAGAGTGGCTTGAGTTGTAAATGATGTTATTAAGGTTTTCTACTTTTCACATAATGGATTAGGGTTTTTTAATGTGTCTAGAGATCTAGAGCTTCTTGAAAGTGGCTTGAGTTGCAAATGATGCTATTAGGGTTTTTCTAGTTATCATATGATGGATGAGGGTTTTTGAATGTGTCTAGAGATCTAGAGCTTCTTGAAAGTGGCTTGGGTTGCAAATGATGCTATTAGGGTTTTCTAGTTTTTATATGATGGATTATGGTTTTTGAATGTGTCTAGATATCTAGATCTTTTTGAGAGTGACTTGAGTTGCAAATGATGTTATTAGGGTTTTCTAGTTTTCATATGATGAATTAGGGTTTTTGAATGTGTCTAGAGATCTAGACCTTCTTGAGAGTGGCTTGAGTTGCAAATGATGTTATTATTATGGTTTTCTAGTTTTCATATGATGGATTAGGGTTTTTGAATGTGTCTAGAGATCTAGAGCTTCTTGAAAGTGGCTTGAGTTGCAAATGATGCTATTAGGGTTTTCTAGTTTTCATATGATGGATTATGGTTTTGAATGTTTCTAGAGATCTAGAGCATCTTGAAAGTGACTTGAGTTGCAAATGATGTTATTAGGGTTTTCTAGTTTTCATATGATGGATTAGTGTTTTTGAATGTGTCTAGAGATCTAGTGCTTCTTGAGAGTTGCAGGGTTTTTAAATGTGTCTAGAGATCTAGAGCTTCTTGAGAATGGCTTGAGTTGTAAATGATGTTATTAGGGTTTTCTAGTTTAAATATGATGGATTAGGGTTTTTGAATTTGTCTAGAGATCTAGAACTTCTTTAAAGTAGCTTGAGTTACAAATGATGTTATTAGGGTTTTCTAGTTTTCATATGATGGATTAGGGTTTTTGAATGTGTCTATAGATCTAAAGCTTCTTGAGAGTGGCTTGAGTTGTAAATGATGTTATTAAGTTTTTCTACTTTTCACATAATGGATTAGGGTTTTTTAATGTGTCTAGAGATCTAGAGCTTCTTGAAAGTGGCTTGAGTTGCAAATGATGCTATTAGGGTTTTTCTAGTTATCATATGATGGATGAGGGTTTTTGAATGTGTCTAGAGATCTAGAGCTTCTTGAAAGTGGCTTGGGTTGCAAATGATGCTATTAGGGTTTTCTAGTTTTTATATGATGGATTATGGTTTTTGAATTTGTCTAGATATCTAGATCTTTTTGAGAGTGGCTTGAGTTGCAAATGATGTTATTAGGGTTTTCTAGTTTTCATATGATGGATTAGGGTTTTTGAATGTGTCTAGAGATGTAGAGCTTCTTGAGAGTGGCTTGAGTTGCAAATGATGTTATTAGGGTTTACTAGTTTTCATATGATGGATTAGGGTTTTTGAATGTGTCTAGAGATCTAGAGCTTCTTGAAAGTGTCTTCAGTTGCAAATGATTTTATTAGGGTTTTCTATTTATCATATGACGGATTAGAGTTTTTGAATGTGTCTAGAGATCTTGAGTTTCTTGAGAGTTGTTTGACTTGTAACTGATATTATTACTGTTTTCTCGTTTTCATATGATGGATTAGGGTTTTTAAATGTGTCTAGAGGTCTAGAGCTTCTTGAAAGTGGCTTGAGTTGCAACTGATGCTATTAGGGTTTTCTAGTTTTTATATGATGGATTATGGTTTTTGAATGTGTCTAGATATCTAGAGCTTTTTGAGAGTGGCTTTAGTTGCAAATGATGTTATTAGGGTTTTCTAGTTTTCATATGATAGATTAGGGTTTTTGAATGTGTCTAGAGATCTAGAGCTTCTTGAGAGTGGCTTGAGTTGCAAATGATGTTATTATGGTTTTCTAGTTTTCATATGATGGATTAGGGTTTTTGAATGTGTCAAGAGATCTAGAGCTTCTTGAAAGTGGCTTGAGTTGCAAATGATGCTTTTAGGGTTTTCTAGTTTTCATATGATGGATTATGGTTTTTGAATGTGTCTAGAGATATGGAGCTTCTTGAAAGTGACTTAAGTTGCAAATGATATTATTAGGTTTTTCTAGTTTTCATATGATGGATTAGAGTTTTTGAATGTGTCTAGAGATCTAGAGCTTCTTGAGAGTGGCTTGAGTTGCAAATGATGTTATTAGGGGGTTTTCTAGTTTTCCTATGATGGATTAGGGTTTTTGAATTTGTCTAGAGATCTAGAGCTTCTTGAGAGTTGCATGAGTTGTAACTGCTGTTATTAGGGTTTTCTAGTTTTCATATGATGGATTAGGGTTTTTAAATGTGTCTAGAGATCTAGAGCATCTTGAGAATGGCTTGAGTTGTAAATGATGTTATTAGGGTTTTCTAGTTTTCATATGATGGATTAGGGTTTTTGAATTTGTCTAGAGATCTATAGCTTCTTTAAAGTAGCTTGAGTTACAAACGATGTTATTAGGGTTTTCTAGTTTTCATATGATGGATTAGGGTTTTGAATGTGTGTAGAGATCTAGAGCTTCTTGAGAGTGGCTTGAGTTGTAAATGATGTTATTAGGGTTTTCTAATTTTCACATAATGGATTAGGGATTTTTAATGTGTCTAGAGATCTAAAGCTTCTTGAAAGTGGCTTGAGTTGCAAATAATGCTATCAGGGTTTTTCTAGTTATCATATGATGGATTAGGGTTTTTGAATGTGTCTAGAGATCTAGAGCTTCTTGAAAGTGGCTTAGGTTGCAAATGATGCTATTAGGGTTTTCTAGTTTTTATATGATCGATTATGGTTTTTGAAAGTGTCTAGATATCTAGATCTTTTTGAGAGTGGCTTGAGTTGCAAATGATGTTATTAGGGTTTTCTAGTTTTCATATGATGGATTAGGGTTTTTTAATGTGTCTAGAGATCTAGAGCTTCTTGAGAGTGGCTTGAGTTGCAAATGATGTTATTATTATGGTTTTCTAGTTTTCATATGATGGATTAGGGTTTTTGAATGTGTCTAGAGATCTAGAGCTTCTTGAAAGTGGCTTAGGTTGCAAATGATGCTATTAGGGTTTTCTAGTTTTTATATGATCGATTATGGTTTTTGAAAGTGTCTAGATATCTAGATCTTTTTGAGAGTGGCTTGAGTTGCAAATGATGTTATTAGGGTTTTCTAGTTTTCATATGATGGATTAGGGTTTTTTAATGTGTCTAGAGATCTAGAGCTTCTTGAGAGTGGCTTGAGTTGCAAATGATGTTATTATTATGGTTTTCTAGTTTTCATATGATGGATTAGGGTTTTTGAATGTGTCTAGAGATCTAGAGCTTCTTGAAAGTGTCTTCAGTTGCAAATGATTTTATTAGGGTTTTCTATTTATCATATGACGGATTAGAGTTTTTGAATGTGTCTAGAGATCTTGAGTTTCTTGAGAGTTGTTTGACTTGTAACTGATATTATTACTGTTTTCTCGTTTTCATATGATGGATTAGGGTTTTTAAATGTGTCTAGAGGTCTAGAGCTTCTTGAAAGTGGCTTGAGTTGCAACTGATGCTATTAGGGTTTTCTAGTTTTTATATGATGGATTATGGTTTTTGAATGTGTCTAGATATCTAGAGCTTTTTGAGAGTGGCTTTAGTTGCAAATGATGTTATTAGGGTTTTCTAGTTTTCATATGATAGATTAGGGTTTTTGAATGTGTCTAGAGATCTAGAGCTTCTTGAGAGTGGCTTGAGTTGCAAATGATGTTATTATGGTTTTCTAGTTTTCATATGATGGATTAGGGTTTTTGAATGTGTCAAGAGATCTAGAGCTTCTTGAAAGTGGCTTGAGTTGCAAATGATGCTTTTAGGGTTTTCTAGTTTTCATATGATGGATTATGGTTTTTGAATGTGTCTAGAGATATGGAGCTTCTTGAAAGTGACTTAAGTTGCAAATGATATTATTAGGTTTTTCTAGTTTTCATATGATGGATTAGAGTTTTTGAATGTGTCTAGAGATCTAGAGCTTCTTGAGAGTGGCTTGAGTTGCAAATGATGTTATTAGGGGGTTTTCTAGTTTTCCTATGATGGATTAGGGTTTTTGAATTTGTCTAGAGATCTAGAGCTTCTTGAGAGTTGCATGAGTTGTAACTGCTGTTATTAGGGTTTTCTAGTTTTCATATGATGGATTAGGGTTTTTAAATGTGTCTAGAGATCTAGAGCATCTTGAGAATGGCTTGAGTTGTAAATGATGTTATTAGGGTTTTCTAGTTTTCATATGATGGATTAGGGTTTTTGAATTTGTCTAGAGATCTATAGCTTCTTTAAAGTAGCTTGAGTTACAAACGATGTTATTAGGGTTTTCTAGTTTTCATATGATGGATTAGGGTTTTGAATGTGTGTAGAGATCTAGAGCTTCTTGAGAGTGGCTTGAGTTGTAAATGATGTTATTAGGGTTTTCTAATTTTCACATAATGGATTAGGGATTTTTAATGTGTCTAGAGATCTAAAGCTTCTTGAAAGTGGCTTGAGTTGCAAATAATGCTATCAGGGTTTTTCTAGTTATCATATGATGGATTAGGGTTTTTGAATGTGTCTAGAGATCTAGAGCTTCTTGAAAGTGGCTTAGGTTGCAAATGATGCTATTAGGGTTTTCTAGTTTTTATATGATCGATTATGGTTTTTGAAAGTGTCTAGATATCTAGATCTTTTTGAGAGTGGCTTGAGTTGCAAATGATGTTATTAGGGTTTTCTAGTTTTCATATGATGGATTAGGGTTTTTTAATGTGTCTAGAGATCTAGAGCTTCTTGAGAGTGGCTTGAGTTGCAAATGATGTTATTATTATGGTTTTCTAGTTTTCATATGATGGATTAGGGTTTTTGAATGTGTCTAGAGATCTAGAGCTTCTTGAAAGTGGCTTGAGTTGCAAATGATGCTATTAGGGTTTTCTAGTTTTCATATGATGGATTATGGTTTTTGAATGTTTCTAGTGATCTAGAGCATCTTGAAAGTGACTTGAGTTGCAAATGATGTTATTAGGGTTTTCTAGTTTTCATATGATGGATTAGTGTTTTTGAATGTGTCTAGAGATCTAGTGCTTCTTGAGAGTTGCAGGGTTTTTAAATCTGTCTAGAGATCTAGATCTTCTTGAGAATGGCTTGAGTTGTAAATGATGTTATTAGGGTTTTCTAGTTTAAATATGATGGATTAGGGTTTTTGAATTTGTCTAGAGATCTAGAGCTTCTTTAAAGTAGCTTGAGTTACAAATGATGTTATTAGGGTTTTCTAGTTTTCATATGATGGATTAAGGTTTTTGAATGTGTCTATAGATCTAAAGCTTCTTGAGAGTGGCTTGAGTTGTAAATGATGTTATTAAGGTTTTCTACTTTTCACATAATGGATTAGGGTTTTTTAATGTGTCTAGAGATCTAGAGCTTCTTGAAAGTGGCTTGAGTTGCAAATGATGCTATTAGGGTTTTTCTAGTTATCATATGATGGATGAAGGTTTTTGAAAGTGTCTAGAGATCTAGAGCTTCTTTAAAGTGGCTTGGGTTGCAAATGATGCTATTAGGGTTTTCTAGTTTTATATGATGGATTATGGTTTTTGAATGTGTCTAGATATCTAGATCTTTTTGAGAGTGGCTTGAGTTGCAAATGATGTTATTAGGGTTTTCTAATTTTCATATGATGGATTAGGGTTTTTAAATGTGTCTAGAGATCTTGAGCTTCTTGAGAGTGGCTTGAGTTGCAAATGATGTTATTAGGGTTTACTAGTTTTCATATGATGGATTAGGGTTTTTGAATGTGTCTAGAGATCTAGAGCTTCTTGAAAGTGTCTTGAGTTGCAAATGATGTTATTAGGGTTTTCTAGTTTTCATATGACGGATTAGAGTTTTTGAATGTGTCTAGAGATCTTGGGCTTCTTGAGAGTTGTTTGACTTGTAACTGATGTTATTACTGTTTTCTCATTTTCATATGATGGATTAGGGTTTTTAAATGTGTCTAGAGGTCTAGAGCTTCTTGAAAGTGGCTTGAGTTGCAATTGATGCTATTAGGGTTTTCTAGTTTTTATATGATGGATTATGGTTTTTAAATGTGTCTAGATATCTAGAGCTTTTTGAGAGTGGCTGTAGTTGCAAATGATGTTATTAGGGTTTTCTAGTTTTCATATGACAGATTAGGGTTTTTGTATGTGTCTAGAGATCTAGAGCTTCTTGAGAGTGGCTTGAGTTGCAAATGATGTTATTATGGTTTTCTAGTTTTCATATGATGGATTAGGGTTTTTGAATGTGTCAAGAGATCTAGAGCTTCTTGAAAGTGGCTTGAGTTGCAAATGATGCTGTTAGGGTTTTCTAGTTTTCATATGATGGATTATGGTTTTTGAATGTGTCTAGAGATATAGAGCTTCTTGAAAGTGACTTAAGTTGCAAATGATATTATTAGGGTTTTCTAGTTTTCATATAATGGATTAGAGTTTTTGAATGTGTCTAGAGATCTAGAGCTTCTTGAGAGTGGCTTGAGTTGCAAATGATGTTATTAGGGGGTTTACTAGTTTTCATATGATGGATTAGGGTTTTTGAATTTGTGTAGAGATCTAGAGCTTCTTGAGAATTGCATGAGTTGTAACTGCTGTTATTAGGGTTTTCTAGTTTTCATATGATGGATTAGGGTTTTTAAATGTGTCTAGAGATCTAGAGCTTCTTGAGAATGGCTTGAGTTGTAAATGATGTTATTAGGGTTTTCTAGTTTTCATATGATGGATTAGGGTTTTTGAATTTGTCTAAAGATCTAGAGCTTCTTTAAAGTAGCTTGAGTTACAAAAGATGTTATTAGGGTTTTCTAGTTTTCATATGATGGATTAGGGTTTTGAATGTGTGTAGAGATCTAGAGCTTCTTGAGAGTGGCTTGAGTTGTAAATGATGTTATTAGGGTTTTCTACTTTTCACATAATGGATTAGGGATTTTTAATGTGTCTAGAGATCTAAAGCTTCTTGAAAGTGGCTTGAGTTGCAAATAATGCTATTAGGGTTTTTCTAGTTATCATATGATGGATTAGGGTTTTTGAATGTGTCTAGAGATCTAGAGCTTCTTGAAAGTGGCTTGGGTTGCAAATGATGCTATTTGGGTTTTCTAGTTTTTATATGATCGATTATGGTTTTTGAATGTGTCTAGATATCTAGATCTTTTTTAGAGTGGCTTGAGTTGCAAATGATGTTATTAGGGTTTTCTAGTTTTCATATGATGGATTAGGGTTTTTGAATGTGTCTAGAGATCTAGAGCTTCTTGAGAATGGCTTGAGTTGCAAATGATGTTATTATTATGGTTTTCTAGTTTTCATATGATGGATTAGGGTTTTTGAATGTGTCTAGAGATCTAGAGCTTCTTGAAAGTGGCTTGAGTTGCAAATGATGCTATTAGGGTTTTCTAGTTTTCATATGATGGATTATGGTTTTTGAATGTTTCTAGAGATCTAGAGCATCTTGAAAGTGACTTGAGTTGCAAATGATGTTATTAGGTTTTTCTAGTTTTCATATGATGGATTAGTGTTTTTGAATGTGTCTAGAGATCTAGTGCTTCTTGAGAGTGGTTTGAGTTGCAAGTGATGTTATTAGGGGTTTTCTAGTTTTCATATGATGGATTAGGGTTTTAGAATGTGTCTAGAGATCTGGAGCTTCTTGAGAGTTGCAGGGTTTTTAAATATGTCTAGAGATCTAGAGCTTCTTGAGAATGGCTTGAGTTGTAAATGATGTTATTAGGGTTTTCTAGTTTAAATATGATGGATTAGGGTTTTTGAATTTGTCTAGAGATCTAGAGCTTCTTTAAAGTAGTTTGAGTTACAAATGATGTTATTAGGGTTTTCTAGTTTTCATATGATGGATTAGGGTTTTTGAATGTGTCTATAGATCTAAAGCTTCCTGAGAGTGGCTTGAGTTGTAAATGATGTTATTAGGGTTTTCTACTTTTCACATAATGGATTAGGGTTTTTTAATGTGTCTAGAGATCTAGAGCTTCTTGAAAGTGGCTTGAGTTGCAAATGATGCTATTAGGGTTTTTCTAGTTATCATATGATGGATGAGGGTTTTTGAATGTGTCTAGAGATCTAGAGCTTCTTGAAAGTGGCTTGGGTTGCAAATGATGCTATTAGGGTTTTCTAGTTTTGATATGATGGATTATGGTTTTTGAATGTGTCTAGATATCTAGATCTTTTTGTGAGTGGCTTGAGTTGCAAATGATGTTATTAGGGTTTTCTGGTTTTCATATGATGGATTAGGGTTTTTGAATGTGTCTAGAGATCTAGAGCTTCTTGAGAGTGGCTTGAGTTGCAAATGATGTTATTAGGGTTTTCTAGTTTTCATATGATGGATTAGGGTTTTTGAATGTGTCTAGAGATCTAGAGCTTCTTGAAAGTGTCTTGAGTTGCAAATGATTTTATTAGGGTTTTCTATTTATCATATGACGGATTAGGGTTTTTGAATGTGTCTAGAGATCTTGAGCTTCTTGAGAGTTGTTTGACTTGTAACTGATGTTATTACTGTTTTCTAGTTTTCATATGATGGATTAGGGTTTTTAAATGTGTCTAGAGGTCTAGAGCTTCTTGAAAGTCGATTGAGTTGCAAATGATGCTATTAGGGTTTTCTAGTTTTTATATGATGGATTATGCTTTTTTAATGTGTCTAGATATCTAGAGCTTTTTGAGAGTGGCTTTAGTTGCAAATGATGTTATTAGGGTTTTCTAGTTTTCATATGATAGATTAGGGTTTTTGAATGTGTCTATAGATCTAGAGCTTCTTGAGAGTGGCTTGAGTTGCAAATGATGTTATTATGGTTTTCTAGTTTTCATATGATGGATTAGTGTTTTTGAATGTGTCAAGAGATCTAGAGCTTCTTGAAAGTGGCTTGAGTTGCTAATGATGCTGTTAGGGTTTTCTAGTTTTCATATGATGGATTATGGTTTTTGAATGTGTCTAGAGATATAGAACTTCTTGAAAGTGTCTTGAGTTACAAATGATATTATTAGGGTTTTCTAGTTTTCATATGATGGATTAGAGTTTTTGAATGTGTCTAGAGATCTAGAGCTTCTTGAGAGTGGCTTGAGTTGCAAATGATGCTATTAGCGGGTTTTCTAGTTTTCATATGATGGATTAGGGTTTTTAATTTGTCTAGAGATCTAGAGCTTCTTGAGAGTTGCATGAGTTGTAACTGTTGTTATTAGGGTTTTCTAGTTTTCATATGATGGATTAGGGTTTTTAAATGTGTCTAGAGATCTAGAGCTTCTTGAGAATGGCTTGAGTTGTAAATGATGTTATTAGAGTTTTCTAGTTTTCATATGATGGATTAGGGTTTTTGAATTTGTCTAGAGATCTAGAGCTTCTTTAAAGTAGCTTGAGTTACAAATGATGTTGTTACGGTTTTCTAGTTTTCATATGATGGATTAGGGTTTTTGAATGTGTGTAGAGATCTAGAGCTTCTTGAGAGTGGCTTGAGTTGTAAATGATGTTATGAGGGTTTTCTACTTTTCACATAATGGATTAGGGATTTTTAATGTGTCTAGAGATCTAAAGCTTCTTGAAAGTGGCTTGAGTTGCAAATGATGCTATTAGGGTTTTTCTAGTTATCATAAGTTGGATTAGGGTTTTTGAATGTGTCTAGAGATCTAGAGCTTCTTGAAAGTGGCTTGGGTTGCAAATGATGCTATTTGGGTTTTCTAGTTTTTATATGATCGATTATGGTTTTTGAATGTGTCTAGATATCTAGATCTTTTTGAGAGTGGCTTGAATTACAAATGATGTTATTAGGGTTTTCTAGTTTTCATATGATGGATTAGGGTTTTTGAATGTGTCTAGAGATCTAGAGCTTCTTGAGAGTGGCTTGAGTTGCAAATGATGTTATTATTATGGTTTTCTAGTTTTCATATGATGGATTAGGGTTTTTGAATGTGTCTAGAGATCTAGAGCTTCTTGAGAGTTGCAGGGCTTTTAAATGTGTCTAGAGATCTAGAGCTTCTTGAGAATGGCTTGAGTTGTAAATGATGTTATTAGGGTTTTCTAGTTTAAATATGATGGATTAGGGTTTTTGAATTTGTCTAGAGATCTAGAGCTTCTTTAAAGTAGCTTGAGTTACAAATGTTGTTATTAGGGTTTTCTAGTTTTCATATGATGGATTAGGGTTTTTGAATGTGTCTATAGATCTAAAGCTTCTTGAGAGTGGCTTGAGTTGTAAATGATGTAATTAGGGTTTTCTACTTTTCACATAATGGATTAGGGTTTTTTAATGTGTCTAGAGATCTTGGGCTTCTTGAAAGCGGCTTGAGTTGCAAATGATGCTATTAGGGTTTTTCTAGTTATCATATGATGGATGAGGGTTTTTGAATGTGTCTAGAGATCTAGAGCTTCTTGAAAGTGGCTTGGGTTGCAAATGATGCTATTAGGGTTTTCTAGTTTTTATATGATCGATTATGGTTTTTGAATGTGTCTAGATATCTAGATCTTTTTTAGAGTGGCTTGAGTTGCAGATGATGTTATTAGGGTTTTCTAGTTTTCATATGATGGATTAGGGTTTTTGAATGTGTCTAGAGATCTAGAGCTTCTTGAGAATGGCTTGAGTTGCAAATGATGTTATTATTATGGTTTTCTAGTTTTCATATGATGGATTAGGGTTTTTGAATGTGTCTAGAGATCTAGAGCTTCTTGAAAGTGGCTTGAGTTGCAAATGATGCTATTAGGGTTTTCTAGTTTTCATATGATGGATTATGGTTTTTGAATGTTTCTAGAGATCTAGAGCATCTTGAAAGGGACTTGAGTTGCAAATGATGTTATTAGGTTTTTCTAGTTTTCATATGATGGATTAGTGTTTTTGAATGTGTCTAGAGATCTAGTGCTTCTTGAGAGTGGTTTGAGTTGCAAGTGATGTTATTAGGGGTTTTCTAGTTTCATATGATGGATTAGGGTTTTAGAATGTGTCTAGAGATCTAGAGCTTCTTGAGAGTTGCAGGGTTTTTAAATATGTCTAGAGATCTAGAGCTTCTTGAGAATGGCTTGAGTTGTAAATGATGTTATTAGGGTTTTCTAGTTTAAATATGATGGATTAGGGTTTTTGAATTTGTCTAGAGATCTAGAGCTTCTTTAAAGTAGTTTGAGTTACAAATGATGTTATTAGGGTTTTCTAGTTTTCATATGATGGATTAGGGTTTTTGAATGTGTCTATAGATCTAAAGCTTCTTGAGAGTGGCTTGAGTTGTAAATGATGTTATTAGGGTTTTCTACTTTTCACATAATGGATTAGGGTTTTTTAATGTGTCTAGAGATCTAGGGCTTCTTGAAAGTGGCTTGAGTTGCAAATGATGCTATTAGGGTTTTTCTAGTTATCATATGATGGATGAGGGTTTTTGAATGTGTCTAGAGATCTAGAGCTTCTTGAAAGTGGCTTGGGTTGCAAATGATGCTATTAGGGTTTTCTAGTTTTGATATGATGGATTATGGTTTTTGAATGTGTCTAGATATCTAGATCTTTTTGAGAGTGGCTTGAGTTGCAAATGATGTTATTAGGGTTTTCTGGTTTTCATATGACGGATTAGGGTTTTTGAATGTGTCTAGAGATCTTGAGCTTCTTGAGAGTTGTTTGACTTGTAACTGATGTTATTACTGTTTTCTAGTTTTCATATGATGGATTAGGGTTTTTAAATGTGTCTAGAGGTCTAGAGCTTCTTGAAAGTCGATTGAGTTGCAAATGATGCTATTAGGGTTTTCTAGTTTTTATATGATGGATTATGCTTTTTTAATGTGTCTAGATATCTAGAGCTTTTTGAGAGTGGCTTTAGTTGCAAATGATGTTATTAGGGTTTTCTAGTTTTCATATGATAGATTAGGGTTTTTGAATGTGTCTATAGATCTAGAGCTTCTTGAGAGTGGCTTGAGTTGCAAATGATGTTATTATGGTTTTCTAGTTTTCATATGATGGATTAGTGTTTTTGAATGTGTCAAGAGATCTAGAGCTTCTTGAAAGTGGCTTGAGTTGCAAATGATGCTGTTAGGGTTTTCTAGTTTTCATATGATGGATTATGGTTTTTGAATGTGTCTAGAGATATAGAGCTTCTTGAAAGTGTCTTGAGTTACAAATGATATTATTAGGGTTTTCTAGTTTTCATATGATGGATTAGAGTTTTTGAATGTGTCTAGAGATCTAGAGCTTCTTGAGAGTGGCTTGAGTTGCAAATGATGTTATTAGCGGGTTTTCTAATTTTCATATGATGGATTAGGGTTTTTAATTTGTCTAGAGATCTAGAGCTTATTGAGAGTTGCATGAGTTGTAACTGTTGTTATTAGGGTTTTCTAGTTTTCATATGATGGATTAGGGTTTTTAAATGTGTCTAGAGATCTAGAGCTTCTTGAGAATGGCTTGAGTTGTAAATGATGTTATTAGAGTTTTCTAGTTTTCATATGATGGATTAGGGTTTTTGAATTTGTCTAGAGATCTAGAGCTTCTTTAAAGTAGCTTGAGTTACAAATGATGTTGTTACGGTTTTCTAGTTTTCATATGATGGATTAGGGTTTTTGAATGTGTGTAGAGATCTAGAGCTTCTTGAGAGTGGCTTGAGTTGTAAATGATGTTATGAGGGTTTTCTACTTTTCACATAATGGATTAGGGATTTTTAATGTGTCTAGAGATCTAAAGCTTCTTGAAAGTGGCTTGAGTTGCAAATGATGCTATTAGGGTTTTTCTAGTTATCATATGTTGGATTAGGGTTTTTGAATGTGTCTAGAGATCTAGAGCTTCTTGAAAGTGGCTTGGGTTGCAAATGATGCTATTTGGGTTTTCTAGTTTTTATATGATCGATTATGGTTTTTGAATGTGTCTAGATATCTAGATCTTTTTGAGAGTGGCTTGAATTACAAATGATGTTATTAGGGTTTTCTAGTTTTCATATGATGGATTAGGGTTTTTGAATGTGTCTAGAGATCTAGAGCTTCTTGAGAGTGGCTTGAGTTGCAAATGATGTTATTATTATGGTTTTCTAGTTTTCATATGATGGATTAGGGTTTTAGAATGTTTCTAGAGATCTGGAGCTTCTTGAGAGTTGCAGGGCTTTTAAATGTGTCTAGAGATCTAGAGCTTCTTGAGAATGGCTTGAGTTGTAAATGATGTTATTAGGGTTTTCTAGTTTAAATATGATGGATTAGGGTTTTTGAATTTGTCTAGAGATCTAGAGCTTCTTTAAAGTTGCTTGAGTTACAAATGTTGTTATTAGGGTTTTCTAGTTTTCATATGATGGATTAGGGTTTTTGAATGTGTCTATAGATCTAAAGCTTCTTGAGAGTGGCTTGAGTTGTAAATGATGTTATGAGGGTTTTCTACTTTTCACATAATGGATTAGGGATTTTTAATGTGTCTAGAGATCTAAAGCTTCTTGAAAGTGGCTTGAGTTGCAAATGATGCTATTAGGGTTTTTCTAGTTATCATATGTTGGATTAGGGTTTTTGAATGTGTCTAGAGATCTAGAGCTTCTTGAATGTGGCTTGGGTTGCAAATAATGCTATTTGGGTTTTCTAGTTTTTATATGATCGATTATGGTTTTTGAATGTGTCTAGATATCTAGATCTTTTTGAGAGTGGCTTGAATTACAAATGATGTTATTAGGGTTTTCTAGTTTTCATATGATGGATTAGGGTTTTTGAATGTGTCTAGAGATCTAGAGCTTCTTGAGAGTGGCTTGAGTTGCAAATGATGTTATTATTATGGTTTTCTAGTTTTCATATGATGGATTAGGGTTTTAGAATGTTTCTAGAGATCTGGAGCTTCTTGAGAGTTGCAGGGCTTTTAAATGTGTCTAGAGATCTAGAGCTTCTTGAGAATCGCTTGAGTTGTAAATGATGTTATTAGGGTTTTCTAGTTTAAATATGATGGATTAGGGTTTTTGAATTTGTCTAGAGATCTAGAGCTTCTTTAATGTAGCTTGAGTTACAAATGTTGTTATTAGGGTTTTCTAGTTTTCATATGATGGATTAGGGTTTTTGAATGTGTCTATAGATCTAAAGCTTCTTGAGAGTGGCTTGAGTTGTAAATGATGTAATTAGGGTTTTCTAATTTTCACATAATGGATTAGGGTTTTTTAATGTGTCTAGAGATCTAGGGCTTCTTGAAAGCGGCTTGAGTTGCAAATGATGCTATTAGGGTTTTTCTAGTTATCATATGATGGATGAGGGTTTTTGAATGTGTCTAGAGATCTAGAGCTTCTTGAAAGTGGCTTGGGTTGCAAATGATGCTATTAGGGTTTTCTAGTTTTTATATGATCGGTTATGGTTTTTGAATGTGTCTAGATATCTAGATCTTTTTTAGAGTGGCTTGAGTTGCAAATGATGTTATTAGGGTTTTCTAGTTTTCATATGATGGATTAGGGTTTTTGAATGTGTCTAGAGATCTAGAGCTTCTTGAGAATGGCTTGAGTTGCAAATGATGTTATTATTATGGTTTTCTAGTTTTCATATGATGGATTAGGGTTTTTGAATGTGTCTAGAGATCTAGAGCTTCTTGAAAGTGGCTTGAGTTGCAAATGATGCTATTAGGGTTTTCTAGTTTTCATATGATGGATTATGGTTTTTGAATGTTTCAAGAGATCTAGAGCATCTTGAAAGTGACTTGAGTTGCAAATGATGTTATTAGGTTTTTCTAGTTTTCATATGATGGATTAGTGTTTTTGAATGTGTCTAGAGATCTAGTGCTTCTTGAGAGTGGTTTGAGTTGCAAGTGATGTTATTAGGGGTTTTCTAGTTTTCATATGATGGATTAGGGTTTTAGAATGTGTCTAGAGATCTGGAGCTTCTTGAGAGTTGCAGGGTTTTTAAATATGTCTAGAGATCTAGAGCTTCTTGAGAATGGCTTGAGTTTAAATGATGTTATTAGGGTTTTCTAGTTTAAATATGATGGATTAGGGTTTTTGAATTTGTCTAGAGATCTAGAGCTTCTTTAAAGTAGTTTGAGTTACAAATGATGTTATTAGGGTTTTCTAGTTTTCATATGATGGATTAGGGTTTTTGAATGTGTCTATAGATCTAAAGCTTCTTGAGAGTGGCTTGAGTTGTAAATGATGTTATTAGGGTTTTCTACTTTTCACATAATGGATTAGGGTTTTTTAATGTGTCTAGAGATCTAGGGCTTCTTGAAAGTGGCTTGAGTTGCAAATGATGCTATTAGGGTTTTTCTAGTTATCATATGATGGATGAGGGTTTTTGAATGTGTCTAGAGATCTAGAGCTTCTTGAAAGTGGCTTGGGTTGCAAATGATGCTATTAGGGTTTTCTAGTTTTGATATGATGGATTATGGTTTTTGAATGTGTCTAGATATCTAGATCTTTTTGAGAGTGGCTTGAGTTGCAAATGATGTTATTAGGGTTTTCTGGTTTTCATATGATGGATTAGGGTTTTTGAATGTGTCTAGAGATCTAGAGCTTCTTGAGAGTGGCTTGAGTTGCAATTGATGTTATTAGGGTTTTCTAGTTTTCATATGATGGATTAGGGTTTTTGAATGTGTCTAGAGATCTAGAGCTTCTTGAAAGTGTCTTGAGTTGCAAATGATTTTATTAGGGTTTTCTATTTATCATATGACGGATTAGGGTTTTTGAATGTGTCTAGAGATCTTGAGCTTCTTGAGAGTTGTTTGACTTGTAACTGATGTTATTACTGTTTTCTAGTTTTCATATGATGGATTAGGGTTTTTAAATGTGTCTAGAGGTCTAGAGCTTCTTGAAAGTCGATTGAGTTGCAAATGATGCTATTAGGGTTTTCTAGTTTTTATATGATGGATTATGCTTTTTTAATGTGTCTAGATATCTAGAGCTTTTTGAGAGTGGCTTTAGTTGCAAATGATGTTATTAGGGTTTTCTAGTTTTCATATGATAGATTAGGGTTTTTGAATGTGTCTATAGATCTAGAGCTTCTTGAGAGTGGCTTGAGTTGCAAATGATGTTATTATGGTTTTCTAGTTTTCATATGATGGATTAGTGTTTTTGAATGTGTCAAGAGATCTAGAGCTTCTTGAAAGTGGCTTGAGTTGCAAATGATGCTGTTAGGGTTTTCTAGTTTTCATATGATGGATTATGGTTTTTGAATGTGTCTAGAGATATAGAGCTTCTTGAAAGTGTCTTGAGTTACAAATGATATTATTAGGGTTTTCTAGTTTTCATATGATGGATTAGAGTTTTTGAATGTGTCTAGAGATCTAGAGCTTCTTGAGAGTGGCTTGAGTTGCAAATGATGTTATTAGCGGGTTTTCTAGTTTTCATATGATGGATTAGGGTTTTTAATTTGTCTAGAGATCTAGAGCTTCTTGAGAGTTGCATGAGTTGTAACTGTTGTTATTAGGGTTTTCTAGTTTTCATATGATGGATTAGGGTTTTTAAATGTGTCTAGAGATCTAGAGCTTCTTGAGAATGGCTTGAGTTGTAAATGATGTTATTAGAGTTTTCTAGTTTTCATATGATAGATTAGGGTTTTTGAATTTGTCTAGAGATCTAGAGCTTCTTTAAAGTAGCTTGAGTTACAAATGATGTTGTTACGGTTTTCTAGTTTTCATATGATGGATTAGGGTTTTTGAATGTGTGTAGAGATCTAGAGCTTCTTGAGAGTGGCTTGAGTTGTAAATGATGTTATGAGGGTTTTCTACTTTTCACATAATGGATTAGGGATTTTTAATGTGTCTAGAGATCTAAAGCTTCTTGAAAGTGGCTTGAGTTGCAAATGATGCTATTAGGGTTTTTCTAGTTATCATATGTTGGATTAGGGTTTTTGAATGTGTCTAGAGATCTAGAGCTTCTTGAAAGTGGCTTGGGTTGCAAATGATGCTATTTGGGTTTTCTAGTTTTTATATGATCGATTATGGTTTTTGAATGTGTCTAGATATCTAGATCTTTTTGAGAGTGGCTTGAATTACAAATGATGTTATTAGGGTTTTCTAGTTTTCATATGATGGATTAGGGTTTTTGAATGTGTCTAGAGATCTAGAGCTTCTTGAGAGTGGCTTGAGTTGCAAATGATGTTATTATTATGGTTTTCTAGTTTTCATATGATGGATTAGGGTTTTAGAATGTTTCTAGAGATCTGGAGCTTCTTGAGAGTTGCAGGGCTTTTAAATGTGTCTAGAGATCTAGAGCTTCTTGAGAATGGCTTGAGTTGTAAATGATGTTATTAGGGTTTTCTAGTTTAAATATGATGGATTAGGGTTTTTGAATTTGTCTAGAGATCTAGAGCTTCTTTAATGTAGCTTGAGTTACAAATGTTGTTATTAGGGTTTTCTAGTTTTCATATGATGGATTAGGGTTTTTGAATGTGTCTATAGATCTAAAGCTTCTTGAGAGTGGCTTGAGTTGTAAATGATGTAATTAGGGTTTTCTACTTTTCACATAATGGATTAGGGTTTTTTAATGTGTCTAGAGATCTAGGGCTTCTTGAAAGTGGCTTGAGTTGCAAATGATGCTATTAGGGTTTTGCTAGTTATCATATGATGGATGAGGGTTTTTGAATGTGTCTAGAGATCTAGAGCTTCTTGAAAGTGGCTTGGGTTGCAAATGATGCTATTAGGGTTTTCTAGTTTTTATATGATCGGTTATGGTTTTTGAATGTGTCTAGATATCTAGATCTTTTTTAGAGTGGCTTGAGTTGCAAATGATGTTATTAGGGTTTTCTAGTTTTCATATGATGGATTAGGGTTTTTGAATGTGTCTAGAGATCTAGAGCTTCTTGAGAATGGCTTGAGTTGCAAATGATGTGATTATTATGGTTTTCTAGTTTTCATATGATGGATTAGGGTTTTTGAATGTGTCTAGAGATCTAGAGCTTCTTGAAAGTGGCTTGAGTTGCAAATGATGCTATTAGGGTTTTCTAGTTTTCATATGATGGATTATGGTTTTTGAATGTTTCTAGAGATCTAGAGCATCTTGAAAGTGACTTGAGTTGCAAATGATGTTATTAGGTTTTTCTAGTTTTCATATGATGGATTAGTGTTTTTGAATGTGTCTAGAGATCTAGTGCTTCTTGAGAGTGGTTTGAGTTGCAAGTGATGTTATTAGGGGTTTTCTAGTTTTCATATGATGGATTAGGGTTTTAGAATGTGTCTAGAGATCTGGAGCTTCTTGAGAGTTGCAGGGTTTTTAAATATGTCAAGAGATCTAGAGCTTCTTGAGAATGGCTTGAGTTGTAAATGATGTTATTAGGGTTTTCTAGTTTAAATATGATGGATTAGGGTTTTTGAATTTGCCTAGAGATCTAGAGCTTCTTTAAAGTAGTTTGAGTTACAAATGATGTTATTAGGTTTTTCTAGTTTTCATATGATGGATTAGGGTTTTTGAATGTGTCTATAGATCTAAAGCTTCTTGAGAGTGGCTTGAGTTGTAAATGATGTTATTAGGGTTTTCTACTTTTCACATAATGGATTAGGGTTTTTTAATGTGTCTAGAGATCTAGGGCTTCTTGAAAGTGGCTTGAGTTGCAAATGATGCTATTAGGGTTTTTCTAGTTATCATATGATGGATGAGGGTTTTTGAATGTGTCTAGAGATCTAGAGCTTCTTGAAAGTGGCTTGGGTTGCAAATGATGCTATTAGGGTTTTCTAGTTTTGATATGATGGATTATGGTTTTTGAATGTGTCTAGATATCTAGATCTTTTTGAGAGTGGCTTGAGTTGCAAATGATGTTATTAGGGTTTTCTGGTTTTCATATGATGGATTAGGGTTTTTGAATGTGTCTAGAGATCTAGAGCTTCTTGAGAGTGGCTTGAGTTGCAAATGATGTTATTAGGGTTTTCTAGTTTTCATATGATGGATTAGGGTTTTTGAATGTGTCTAGAGATCTAGAGCTTCTTGAAAGTGTCTTGAGTTGCAAATGATTTTATTAGGGTTTTCTATTTATCATATGACGGATTAGGGTTTTTGAATGTGTCTAGAGATCTTGAGCTTCTTGAGAGTTGTTTGACTTGTAACTGATGTTATTACTGTTTTCTAGTTTTCATATGATGGATTAGGGTTTTTAAATGTGTCTAGAGGTCTAGAGCTTGTTGAAAGTCGATTGAGTTGCAAATGATGCTATTAGGGTTTTCTAGTTTTTATATGATGGATTATGCTTTTTTAATGTGTCTAGATATCTAGAGCTTTTTGAGAGTGGCTTTAGTTGCAAATGATGTTATTAGGGTTTTCTAGTTTTCATATGATAGATTACGGTTTTTGAATGTGTCTATAGATCTAGAGCTTCTTGAGAGTGGCTTGAGTTGCAAATGATGTTATTATGGTTTTCTAGTTTTCATATGATGGATTAGTGTTTTTGAATGTGTCAAGAGATCTAGAGCTTCTTGAAAGTGGCTTGAGTTGCAAATGATGCTGTTAGGGTTTTCTAGTTTTCATATGATGGATTATGGTTTTTGAATGTGTCTAGAGATATAGAGCTTCTTGAAAGTGTCTTGAGTTACAAATGATATTATTAGGGTTTTCTAGTTTTCATATGATGGATTAGAGTTTTTGAATGTGTCTAGAGATCTAGAGCTTCTTGAGAGTGGCTTGAGTTGCAAATGATGTTATTAGCGGGTTTTCTAGTTTTCATATGATGGATTAGGGTTTTTAATTTGTCTAGAGATCTAGAGCTTCTTGAGAGTTGCATGAGTTGTAACTGTTGTTATTAGGGTTTTCTAGTTTTCATATGATGGATTAGGGTTTTTAAATGTGTCTAGAGATCTAGAGCTTCTTGAGAATGGCTTGAGTTGTAAATGATGTTATTAGAGTTTTCTAGTTTTCATATGATAGATTAGGGTTTTTGAATTTGTCTAGAGATCTAGAGCTTCTTTAAAGTAGCTTGAGTTACAAATGATGTTGTTACGGTTTTCTAGTTTTCATATGATGGATTAGGGTTTTTGAATGTGTGTAGAGATCTAGAGCTTCTTGAGAGTGGCTTGAGTTGTAAATGATGTTATGAGGGTTTTCTACTTTTCACATAATGGATTAGGGATTTTTAATGTGTCTAGATATCTAAAGCTTCTTGAAAGTGGCTTGAGTTGCAAATGATGCTATTAGGGTTTTTCTAGTTATCATATGTTGGATTAGGGTTTTTGAATGTGTCTAGAGATCTAGAGCTTCTTGAAAGTGGCTTGGGTTGCAAATGATGCTATTTGGGTTTTCTAGTTTTTATATGATCGATTATGGTTTTTGAATGTGTCTAGATATCTAGATCTTTTTGAGAGTGGCTTGAATTACAAATGATGTTATTAGGGTTTTCTAGTTTTCATATGATGGATTAGGGTTTTTGAATGTGTCTAGAGATCTAGAGCTTCTTGAGAGTGGCTTGAGTTGCAAATGATGTTATTATTATGGTTTTCTAGTTTTCATATGATGGATTAGGGTTTTAGAATGTTTCTAGAGATCTGGAGCTTCTTGAGAGTTGCAGGGCTTTTAAATGTGTCTAGAGATCTAGAGCTTCTTGAGAATGGCTTGAGTTGTAAATGATGTTATTAGGGTTTTCTAGTTTAAATATGATGGATTAGGGTTTTTGAATTTGTCTAGAGATCTAGAGCTTCTTTAATGTAGCTTGAGTTACAAATGTTGTTATTAGGGTTTTCTAGTTTTCATATGATGGATTAGGGTTTTTGAATGTGTCTATAGATCTAAAGCTTCTTGAGAGTGGCTTGAGTTGTAAATGATGTAATTAGGGTTTTCTACTTTTCACATAATGGATTAGGGTTTTTTAATGTGTCTAGAGATCTAGGGCTTCTTGAAAGTGGCTTGAGTTGCAAATGATGCTATTAGGGTTTTGCTAGTTATCATATGATGGATGAGGGTTTTTGAATGTGTCTAGAGATCTAGAGCTTCTTGAAAGTGGCTTGGGTTGCAAATGATGCTATTAGGGTTTTCTAGTTTTTATATGATCGGTTATGGTTTTTGAATGTGTCTAGATATCTAGATCTTTTTTAGAGTGGCTTGAGTTGCAAATGATGTTATTAGGGTTTTCTAGTTTTCATATGATGGATTAGGGTTTTTGAATGTGTCTAGAGATCTAGAGCTTCTTGAGAATGGCTTGAGTTGCAAATGATGTGATTATTATGGTTTTCTAGTTTTCATATGATGGATTAGGGTTTTTGAATGTGTCTAGAGATCTAGAGCTTCTTGAAAGTGGCTTGAGTTGCAAATGATGCTATTAGGGTTTTCTAGTTTTCATATGATGGATTATGGTTTTTGAATGTTTCTAGAGATCTAGAGCATCTTGAAAGTGACTTGAGTTGCAAATGATGTTATTAGGTTTTTCTAGTTTTCATATGATGGATTAGTGTTTTTGAATGTGTCTAGAGATCTAGTGCTTCTTGAGAGTGGTTTGAGTTGCAAGTGATGTTATTAGGGGTTTTCTAGTTTTCATATGATGGATTAGGGTTTTAGAATGTGTCTAGAGATCTGGAGCTTCTTGAGAGTTGCAGGGTTTTTAAATATGTCAAGAGATCTAGAGCTTCTTGAGAATGGCTTGAGTTGTAAATGATGTTATTAGGGTTTTCTAGTTTAAATATGATGGATTAGGGTTTTTGAATTTTCCTAGAGATCTAGAGCTTCTTTAAAGTAGTTTGAGTTACAAATGATGTTATTAGGGTTTTCTAGTTTTCATATGATGGATTAGGGTTTTTGAATGTGTCTATAGATCTAAAGCTTCTTGAGAGTGGCTTGAGTTGTAAATGATGTTATTAGGGTTTTCTACTTTTCACATAATGGATTAGGGTTTTTTAATGTGTCTAGAGATCTAGGGCTTCTTGAAAGTGGCTTGAGTTGCAAATGATGCTATTAGGGTTTTTCTAGTTATCATATGATGGATGAGGGTTTTTGAATGTGTCTAGAGATCTAGAGCTTCTTGAAAGTGGCTTGGGTTGCAAATGATGCTATTAGGGTTTTCTAGTTTTGATATGATGGATTATGGTTTTTGAATGTGTCTAGATATCTAGATCTTTTTGAGAGTGGCTTGAGTTGCAAATGATGTTATTAGGGTTTTCTGGTTTTCATATGATGGATTAGGGTTTTTGAATGTGTCTAGAGATCTAGAGCTTCTTGAGAGTGGCTTGAGTTGCAAATGATGTTATTAGGGTTTTCTAGTTTTCATATGATGGATTAGGGTTTTTGAATGTGTCTAGAGATCTAGAGCTTCTTGAAAGTGTCTTGAGTTGCAAATGATTTTATTAGGGTTTTCTATTTATCATATGACGGATTAGGGTTTTTGAATGTGTCTAGAGATCTTGAGCTTCTTGAGAGTTGTTTGACTTGTAACTGATGTTATTACTGTTTTCTAGTTTTCATATGATGGATTAGGGTTTTTAAATGTGTCTAGAGGTCTAGAGCTTGTTGAAAGTCGATTGAGTTGCAAATGATGCTATTAGGGTTTTCTAGTTTTTATATGATGGATTATGCTTTTTTAATGTGTCTAGATATCTAGAGCTTTTTGAGAGTGGCTTTAGTTGCAAATGATGTTATTAGGGTTTTCTAGTTTTCATATGATAGATTACGGTTTTTGAATGTGTCTATAGATCTAGAGCTTCTTGAGAGTGGCTTGAGTTGCAAATGATGTTATTATGGTTTTCTAGTTTTCATATGATGGATTAGTGTTTTTGAATGTGTCAAGAGATCTAGAGCTTCTTGAAAGTGGCTTGAGTTGCAAATGATGCTGTTAGGGTTTTCTAGTTTTCATATGATGGATTAGGGTTTTTGAATGTGTCTATAGATCTAAAGCTTCTTGAGAGTGGCTTGAGTTGTAAATGATGTAATTAGGGTTTTCTACTTTTCACATAATGGATTAGGGTTTTTTAATGTGTCTAGAGATCTAGGGCTTCTTGAAAGTGGCTTGAGTTGCAAATGATGCTATTAGGGTTTTGCTAGTTATCATATGATGGATGAGGGTTTTTGAATGTGTCTAGAGATCTAGAGCTTCTTGAAAGTGGCTTGGGTTGCAAATGATGCTATTAGGGTTTTCTAGTTTTTATATGATCGGTTATGGTTTTTGAATGTGTCTAGATATCTAGATCTTTTTTAGAGTGGCTTGAGTTGCAAATGATGTTATTAGGGTTTTCTAGTTTTCATATGATGGATTAGGGTTTTTGAATGTGTCTAGAGATCTAGAGCTTCTTGAGAATGGCTTGAGTTGCAAATGATGTGATTATTATGGTTTTCTAGTTTTCATATGATGGATTAGGGTTTTTGAATGTGTCTAGAGATCTAGAGCTTCTTGAAAGTGGCTTGAGTTGCAAATGATGCTATTAGGGTTTTCTAGTTTTCATATGATGGATTATGGTTTTTGAATGTTTCTAGAGATCTAGAGCATCTTGAAAGTGACTTGAGTTGCAAATGATGTTATTAGGTTTTTCTAGTTTTCATATGATGGATTAGTGTTTTTGAATGTGTCTAGAGATCTAGTGCTTCTTGAGAGTGGTTTGAGTTGCAAGTGATGTTATTAGGGGTTTTCTAGTTTTCATATGATGGATTAGGGTTTTAGAATGTGTCTAGAGATCTGGAGCTTCTTGAGAGTTGCAGGGTTTTTAAATATGTCAAGAGATCTAGAGCTTCTTGAGAATGGCTTGAGTTGTAAATGATGTTATTAGGGTTTTCTAGTTTAAATATGATGGATTAGGGTTTTTGAATTTGCCTAGAGATCTAGAGCTTCTTTAAAGTAGTTTGAGTTACAAATGATGTTATTAGGGTTTTCTAGTTTTCATATGATGGATTAGGGTTTTTGAATGTGTCTATAGATCTAAAGCTTCTTGAGAGTGGCTTGAGTTGTAAATGATGTTATTAGGGTTTTCTACTTTTCACATAATGGATTAGGGTTTTTTAATGTGTCTAGAGATCTAGGGCTTCTTGAAAGTGGCTTGAGTTGCAAATGATGCTATTAGGGTTTTTCTAGTTATCATATGATGGATGAGGGTTTTTGAATGTGTCTAGAGATCTAGAGCTTCTTGAAAGTGGCTTGGGTTGCAAATGATGCTATTAGGGTTTTCTAGTTTTGATATGATGGATTATGGTTTTTGAATGTGTCTAGATATCTAGATCTTTTTGAGAGTGGCTTGAGTTGCAAATGATGTTATTAGGGTTTTCTGGTTTTCATATGATGGATTAGGGTTTTTGAATGTGTCTAGAGATCTAGAGCTTCTTGAGAGTGGCTTGAGTTGCAAATGATGTTATTAGGGTTTTCTAGTTTTCATATGATGGATTAGGGTTTTTGAATGTGTCTAGAGATCTAGAGCTTCTTGAAAGTGTCTTGAGTTGCAAATGATTTTATTAGGGTTTTCTATTTATCATATGACGGATTAGGGTTTTTGAATGTGTCTAGAGATCTTGAGCTTCTTGAGAGTTGTTTGACTTGTAACTGATGTTATTACTGTTTTCTAGTTTTCATATGATGGATTAGGGTTTTTAAATGTGTCTAGAGGTCTAGAGCTTGTTGAAAGTCGATTGAGTTGCAAATGATGCTATTAGGGTTTTCTAGTTTTTATATGATGGATTATGCTTTTTTAATGTGTCTAGATATCTAGAGCTTTTTGAGAGTGGCTTTAGTTGCAAATGATGTTATTAGGGTTTTCTAGTTTTCATATGATAGATTACGGTTTTTGAATGTGTCTATAGATCTAGAGCTTCTTGAGAGTGGCTTGAGTTGCAAATGATGTTATTATGGTTTTCTAGTTTTCATATGATGGATTAGTGTTTTTGAATGTGTCAAGAGATCTAGAGCTTCTTGAAAGTGGCTTGAGTTGCAAATGATGCTGTTAGGGTTTTCTAGTTTTCATATGATGGATTATGGTTTTTGAATGTGTCTAGAGATATAGAGCTTCTTGAAAGTGTCTTGAGTTACAAATGATATTATTAGGGTTTTCTAGTTTTCATATGATGGATTAGAGTTTTTGAATGTGTCTAGAGATCTAGAGCTTCTTGAGAGTGGCTTGAGTTGCAAATGATGTTATTAGCGGGTTTTCTAGTTTTCATATGATGGATTAGGGTTTTTAATTTGTCTAGAGATCTAGAGCTTCTTGAGAGTTGCATGAGTTGTAACTGTTGTTATTAGGGTTTTCTAGTTTTCATATGATGGATTAGGGTTTTTAAATGTGTCTAGAGATCTAGAGCTTCTTGAGAATGGCTTGAGTTGTAAATGATGTTATTAGAGTTTTCTAGTTTTCATATGATAGATTAGGGTTTTTGAATTTGTCTAGAGATCTAGAGCTTCTTTAAAGTAGCTTGAGTTACAAATGATGTTGTTACGGTTTTCTAGTTTTCATATGATGGATTAGGGTTTTTGAATGTGTGTAGAGATCTAGAGCTTCTTGAGAGTGGCTTGAGTTGTAAATGATGTTATGAGGGTTTTCTACTTTTCACATAATGGATTAGGGATTTTTAATGTGTCTAGAGATCTAAAGCTTCTTGAAAGTGGCTTGAGTTGCAAATGATGCTATTAGGGTTTTTCTAGTTATCATATGTTGGATTAGGGTTTTTGAATGTGTCTAGAGATCTAGAGCTTCTTGAAAGTGGCTTGGGTTGCAAATGATGCTATTTGGGTTTTCTAGTTTTTATATGATCGATTATGGTTTTTGAATGTGTCTAGATATCTAGATCTTTTTGAGAGTGGCTTGAATTACAAATGATGTTATTAGGGTTTTCTAGTTTTCATATGATGGATTAGGGTTTTTGAATGTGTCTAGAGATCTAGAGCTTCTTGAGAGTGGCTTGAGTTGCAAATGATGTTATTATTATGGTTTTCTAGTTTTCATATGATGGATTAGGGTTTTAGAATGTTTCTAGAGATCTGGAGCTTCTTGAGAGTTGCAGGGCTTTTAAATGTGTCTAGAGATCTAGAGCTTCTTGAGAATGGCTTGAGTTGTAAATGATGTTATTAGGGTTTTCTAGTTTCATATGATGGATTAAGGTTTTTAAATGTGTGCAGAGATCTATAGCTTCTTGAATGTAGCTTGAGTTGCAAATGATGTTATTAGGGTTTTCTAGTTTTCATATGATGGATTAGAGTTTTTGAATGTGTCTAGAGATCTAGATCTTCTTGAGAGTGGTTTGAGTTGTAAATGATGTTATTAGGGTTTTGTAGTTTTCATATGATGGATTAGGGTTTTTGAATGTGTCTAGAGATCTAGAGCTTCTTGAAAGTGGCTTGAGTTGCAAATAATGCTATTAGGGTTTTTCTAGTTATCATATGATGGATTAGGGTTTTTGAATGTATCTAGAGATCTAGAGCTTCTTGAAAGTGACTTGAGTTGCAAATGAAGTTATTGGGGTTTTCTAGTTTTCATATGATGGATTAGGGTTTTTGAATGTGTCTAGAGATCTAGAGCTTCTTGAGAG
The DNA here is from genome assembly GCA_023525715.1 of Cichorium intybus. Lineage (NCBI taxonomy): Eukaryota > Viridiplantae > Streptophyta > Magnoliopsida > Asterales > Asteraceae > Cichorium > Cichorium intybus. The sequence goes on along the minus strand of CM042017.1, from coordinate 64,343,451 downwards.
TTGCTTGAGTTGCAAATGATGTTGTTAGGGTTTTCTAGTTTTCATATGATGGATTAGGGTTTTTGAATGTGTTTAGAGATCTAGAGCTTCTTGAAAGTGGCTTGGTTTACAAATGATCTTATTAGGGTTTTCTAGTTATCATATGACAGATTAGGGTTTTTGAATGTGTCCAGAGATCTAGAGCTTCTTGCGAGTTGCTTCAATTTTAACTGATGTTATTAGGGTTTTCTAGTTTTCATATGATGGATAAGGGTTTTAAATGTGTCTAGAGATCTAGAGTTTCTAGAGAATGGATTTAGTTACAAATGATGTTATTACGGTTTTCTAGTTTTCATATGATGGATTAGCGTTTTTGAATACGTCTAGAGATCTAGAGCTTCTTGAGAGTGGCTTGAGTTGCAAATGATGTTATTATGGTTTTCTAGTTTTCATATGATGGATTAGGGTTTTTGAATGTTTCTAGAGATCAAGAGCTTCTTGAAAGTGGCTTGGGTTGCAAATGATGTTATTAGGGTTTTCTAGTTTTCATATGATGGATTAGGTTTTTGAATGTCTCTAGAGATCTACAGCTTCTTGAGAGTGGCTTGAGTTGCAAATGATGTTATTATGGTTTTCTAGTTTTCATATGATGGATTAGGGTTTTTGAATGTTTCTAGAGATCAAGAGCTTCTTGAAAGTGGCTTGGGTTGCAAATGATGTTATTAGGGTTTTCTAATTTTCATATGATGGAATAGGGTTTTTGAATGTGTCTAGAGATCTAGAGCTACCTGAAACTGGCTTGAGTTGCAAATGATTTTATTAGGGTTTTCTAGTTATCATATGATGGATTAGGGGTTTTGAATGTGTCTAGAGATCTAGAGCTTCTTAAGAGTTGCTTGAGTTGTATTTGATGTTATTAGGGTGTTCTAGTTTTCATATGATGGATTAGGGTTTTTAAATGTGTGTAGAGGTCTAGAGCTTCTTGAAAGTGGCTTGAGTTGCAAATGATGCTATTAGGGTTTTCTAGTTTTTATATGATGGATTATGGTTTTTGAATGTGTCTAGACATCTAGATCTTTTTTAGAGTAGTTGAGTTGCAAATGATGTTATTAGGGTTTTCTAGTTTTCATATGATGGATTAAAGTTTTTGAATGTGTCTTGAGATCTAGAGCTTCTTGAGAGTGGCTTGAGTTGCAAATGATGTTATTATGGTTTTCTAGTTTTCATATGACGGATTAGGGTTTTTGAGTGTGTCTAGAGATCTAGAGCTTCTTGAAAGTGGCTTGAGTTGCAAATGATGCTATTAGGGTTTTCTAGATTTCATATGATGGATTAGGGTTTTTGAATGTGTGTAGAGATCTAGAGCTTCTTGAGAGTGGCTTGAGTTGTAAATGATGTTATCAGGGTTTTCTACTTTTCACATAATGGATTAGGGATTTTTAATGTGTCTAGAGATCTAAAGCTTCTTGAAAGTGGCTTGAGTTGCAAATGATGCTATTAGGGTTTTTCTAGTTATCATATGATGGATTAGGGTTTTTGAATGTGTCTAGAGATCTAGAGCTTCTTGAAAGTGGCTTGGGTTGCAAATGATGCTATTAGGGTTTTCTAGTTTTTATATGATCGATTATGGTTTTTGAATGTGTCTAGATATCTAGATCTTTTTGAGAGTGGCTTGAATTACAAATGATGTTATTAGGGTTTTCTAGTTTTCATATGATGGATTAGGGTTTTTGAATGTGTCTAGAGATCTAGAGCTTCTTGAGAGTGGCTTGAGTTGCAAATGATGTTATTATTATGGTTTTCTAATTTTCATATGATGGATTAGGGTTTTAGAATGTTTCTAGAGATCTGGAGCTTCTTGAGAGTTGCACGGCTTTTAAATGTGTCTAGAGATCTAGAGCTTCTTGAGAATGGCTTGAGTTGTAAATGATGTTATTAGGGTTTTCTAGTTTCATATGATGGATTAAGGTTTTTAAATGTGTGTAGAGATCTATAGCTTCTTGAATGTAGCTTGAGTTGCAAATGATGTTATTAGGGTTTTCTAGTTTTCATATGATGGATTAGGGTTTTTGAATGTGTCTAGAGATCTAGATCTTCTTGAGAGTGGTTTGAGTTGTAAATGATGTTATTAGGGTTTTGTAGTTTTCATATGATGGATTAGGGTTTTTGAATGTGTCTAGAGATCTAGAGCTTCTTGAAAGTGGCTTGAGTTGTAAATGATGCTATTAGGGTTTTCTAGTTATCATATGATGGATTAGGGTTTTTGAATGTGTCTAGAGATCTAGAGCTTCTTGAAAGTGACTTGAGTTGCAAATGAAGTTATTGGGGTTTTCTAGTTTTCATATGATGGATTAGGGTTTTTGAATGTGTCTAGAGATCTAGAGCTTCTTGAGAGTGGCTTGAGTTGCAAATGATGTTGTTAGGGTTTTCTAGTTTTCATATGATGGATTAGGGTTTTTGAATGTGTCTAGAGATCTAGAGCTTCTTGAAAGTGGGTTAGGTTGCAAATGATCTTATTAGGGTTTTGTAGTTATCATATGACGGATTAGGGTTTTTGAATGTGTCTAGAGATCTAGAGCTTCGTACGAGTTGCTTGAGTTTTAACTGATGTTATTACGGTTTTCTAGTTTTCATATGATGGATTAGAGTTTTAAATGTGTCTAGAGATCTAGAGTTTCTTGAGAATGGGTTTAGTTGCAAATGATGTTATTAGGGTTTTTTAGTTTTCATATGATGGATTAGGGTTTTTGAATGTGTGTAGAGATCTAGAGCTTCTTGAGAGTGGCTTGAGTTGCAAATGATGTTACTATGGTTTTCTAGTTTTCATATTATTCAGTAGCTTTTGGATTCCGATTGTTCGAATGCAATGTTTTTAGAAAAAGAACTTCCTTAGGTGTTGAGCATTCCATCTCCTCGGTATCATTCGTCCATCAGTGGTTTCCAGCACATAGGACCTGTTTCGGTGCGCTTCTTGTACCTTATAAGGGCCCTCCCATGTCGGTCCTAATTTGCCTCCTGGCTGTGCTTGACTAATCTCGTTCCTCCTCAACACAAAGTCCCCTACCTTGAAAGCTTTAGATTGTACACGCTTATTATAGTACCTTTCTGTGTTGGATTTGTATGCTGCCTGTCGCAGGTTGGGGAGCTCCCTTTTTTCGTCCAGTAAATCCAAAATGTGACTCAAATCTTCTTCAGCTTTCTCTGGTGTGAAAGTGGAAATTCTGAGGGATGTTATCATTAACTCCGTGGGAAGTACAGCTTCCGTGCCGTATGTTAAACTGAATGGAGTTTCTCGCATGCCAGCTCGAGGAGTTGTTCGATAGGACCATAATACGCTTGGGAGTTCTTCCACCCAGTTACCTTTAGCTTTTCCCAATCTCTTCTTGATTCCGTTGACAATGGTCCGATTGGTTACTTCCGTTTGTCCATTCGCTTGCGGGTGTGCCACAGATGTGAATTGTTGTCGAATGTTTCTGTCATTGCACCAACCTCTGAACGGATTTTCTGCAAACTGTAATCCGTTGTCTCTAATCAACACCCTAGGCGTGCCAAACCTTGTCAGTATACTCTTCCACATAAACTTTATGATGGTCCTACCCGAGATAGAGGCTAGTGGCTCAGCTTCCACCCATTTCGTGAAGTAATTGACAGCAACTACGAGGAATTTCACTCTCCCAGAGGCCTCAAGAAATGGTCCTACAATATCAATTCCCCACTGGTAGAATGGCCAGGGGCTGCTAATACTCGTCATAGTGTTGGGAGGCAAGTTTTGTACCGTGGCAAAGGTTTGGCACGCGGGGCATGCTCGCGTCATTTCTGTCGCGTCGTGGTGTATATCTGGCCAGAAGACTCCCATTCGCAGTATTTTACCAGTTAGAGCGCGCGCGCCCTCATGAGCTCCCGCAAGTCCCGAGTGTGTCTCTTCCAATATCTGTCGTCCTTCTTGCATGGTTATGCACTTCAACCATGGGGTAAGGTATCCCTTTTTATACAATATTCCCTCCATTATAACAAAATTTGGGGCTTTGACCCTTATCTTTCGCGCACTTGCGTCGTCTTCTGGTAGTGTGCCGTGTCGGAGGTATTCTACAAGAGGTGTCATCCACGTCACTTCCTCGCGTCTCGTCTCACAAATTTGTTTTTCATCTATACTTCTTGTCGGCAAAACTTCGACCAATACCTGCTTCGTCAAGTGATCAAAGGAAGTTGAAGCGATCTTACTCAGGGCATCAGCCCTCCTGTTTTCTGATCTTGGGATTTGTTTGATAGTGAACTTATCAAAGGATTTGGTTAACTTCTGAACGGTATCCACGTATCCTTGCATTCTTGTATTTCATGCTTCGTATCGGCCATTAACTTGGTTTGTTACCAGCATTGAATCGCTCAAAGCTCCAACTTGTTTTGCTCCATTTTCAATTGCTAGTCTTAAGCCTGCTAACAGGGCTTCGTATTCTGCTTCGTTGTTAGACATCCTGAAATCGAACCTTAATGCATACGTAATTTCCTCCCCATGTGGGCTTTTCAGAATGAGGCCTGCGCCTGATCCTTCTTTGCTCGCTGCTCCGTCAGTAAAAAGGGTCCACTCACATTGTTGCTTATCTGTAGGTTTCAACTGGCTGTCTGGCACTGTTACTTGCATCTGTTCTGGAATTTCGGTGAGAAAGTCCGCCAAAGCTTGGCCTTTGATGCCTGATCGCAGTCGATATTCAATGTGATGCTCTCCTAACTCTATTGCCCATTTTGCTAATCGACTGGAGTTTTCTGGTTTCAAGAGTATTTGTTTTAGTGGTTGGCTGGTGAGGACCTCAATGTGGTGCGCCTGGAAATATCGTCGGAGTCGCCTGGCAGCATATACGAGTGCTAAGACGAGTTTCTCCAATATAGGATAATTGACCTCCGGGCCTTGAAGTGCCCGACTTACGAAATACACTGGTAGTTGCATGGTGTTCCTTTCTACTTCCAAAACCGCTGAAATCGCTTCTTGTGTCGCTGACAGATATACGAATAAAGTTTCCCCGGGGATCGGGCTGGCGAGCTTTGGTAGTTGGCTAAGTGTTTCTTTGAGTTTCTGCCACGCTTTGTCGGCTGCAGGCGTCCATTTGAATCCTTCTTTACTTACCTCGCCTTTCAGGGTATTAAAGAGTGGTAACGCTTTTTCAGCTGACTTGGCTATGAAACGGCCTAAGGCAGTTAATTTTCCGTTGAGGCCTTGCATTTCCTTCACTGTAGTAGGTATTTTAGTGTCGATAGCATCTTGGAGCTTTGCCGGATTGGGGAGGACACCTTGGTTTGTCACATAGTATCCCAGGAACTGGCCTTCCTCCACCCCGAAAACACATTTTCATGGGTTTAATTTCATCTTCGCCTCTTCCAACATTTTGAAGGTTTCTTCAATGTCAGTCGTTAGTGCAAGTGTTTCTTGACTTTTAATGACCATATCATCGACGTAAACTTCTATATTTCTTCCGATTTGATTGTGAATCATTCTGTCGACCAAGCGTTGGTAAGTTGCTACTGCGTTTTTCAATCCAAATGGCATTTTTTTTATAGAAAAATGTTCCCCTGTCGGTATAAAATGCAGTCTTTTCTTCGTCTTCTTTCTTCATCTGAATTTGGTGGTACCCCTTATACGCGTCTAAGAAACACTTCCAACGGAAACCTTGAAGTGACTCTACTTTTTGGTCAATTTCTGGCAGTGGGTAACAATCTTTGGGGCACGCCTTGTTTAAATCTGTATAGTCTATACATATGCGCCAACTACCATCGTGTTTCTTGACCATTACTGGGTTGGCTATCCAATCGGGGAAAATTGCTTCGCGTAGAATTCCGGCAGCCACTAGCTTAGATACTTCAGCGTTGATTGCAGCATTACGTTCTCCAGCCTGGCTTCGCTTCTTCTGCTTTATAGCGCTACTTCCCATTTTAACATTCAAATTATGTTCTATGACATCTCTGTCTACCCCCACCATGTCAGACGGTTGCCATGCAAACACGTGTTTGTATTGTCGAAGTAAGGTAATAATTGCATCTCTTACATCAGCAGGGAGTGTGTTGCCTATTTTGACAAGCTGCTCAGGATAGGCTGGATTCACGATTGCTTTGTCACCGGATTCTTCTGAGCGCACTTTCGTGGTAGGGCGGATGATATCTGTGGGTTGCAGTACCTGGTAACATCTCAATTGTTGAGGATTCGTGGCGAGGACACACGCAGTGCCGCCAGATGTTTTGAATTTGAGTGTGTCGTGAACCGTAGATGGTATCGCGCCAAACTTCAAGAGTCCTGGTCACCCCAATATCATGTTGTGTTCCGACGGTGCCCGTACCACTACAAATTCGAGGAGGACGGTTTTGTAGAGTTTTTCATCGAAGCTTCGTAGAGTAAAGGGCAAATGTATCGTCCCGACTGGCCAAATGCTGTGTCCCGTGAACCCTACCAATCGGTGCGTGGCTGGCTGCAGGGTGTTTTTAATTACTTGAGGAAGTAAATTGAAACAATGCTCGTGAATAATGTCTGCCGCACTTCCGGTGTCGATATATACTCTGTGAATCTTGATATTTTTAACATACCCAACGATGATTATGGGGTCATCTCCCTGCCAGTTTTCTGGTCGGGGATCGTCAATGGAAAAATCCAGGTTTGAAATCTTTTGCTGGGGGCACGCGGCCTCCTCTCTGGCGCGTGAGATTCGTTTGTGGCAAGTGCGGATGGCTAGTATCTCAAGTCCTCGTCCAGTTCCTTGTTCGTTCTTCTTGTTTCTTCCCATGTTCCGGTTTGCTTCGTATTGTTCTCGTAACTTCTTCGCCGTTTCTACAATATTTCCTTTTAGTTGTTTTTCCTCCATCTCGCGTTTCAGCATGGCGCAGTCTGCCGTGTCGTGAGCCCTACTTTTGTGGTATTCACAGTACCGGTTCCTGTTATCATGGGCTTTACCAATGTTCTCCTTCACCACGTAAACGTCTGCATTTCTGCTTCGCTGTTCTTCTCTAGGAAATGGGTTGTATCGTCGTGGTGGTCGACCTCCTCTGAAGGAGGAAGTGGAATAATCGGTTCGTCGGCTGTGGTATTGGTATCGATCATGGCGCTTACGATACTGGTCTGAGGTGGCTTTGAGGTAGGATTGTTTTTTGACAGTTCCTTCTTCTTGACGAAGGAAACGCTCTACTCGTTCCTTGAGTTCGTGACGTGTTTGGGGTGGTTTACCCAGGAACTTTCTGGATAGCGGTCCTGGAAGAAGTCCCTAGGTAAAGGCTCCCGTTACCATTCTATCGTCTTGTCCTGGGGACATCTAGTGTTGCTTTGTTGAAACGACGAAAGTATTCTTTCACAGACTCTCCTTCGCGTTGTTTACATCCCATGATGGCGTGATTATCGCCTCTGTACTTTCGGAGTTGCATAAAATTCGTTAGGAAGAGTTGTTTCAGCTGCTCAAAATTGTAAATGCTATTTGGTGCTAAACTTTTAAACCACGCGCCTACATTTCCATCTAAAGTTGTTGGGAAGTACGTGTACCAGAATCGCTGATCTAGTTTCAGGGACGTCATATGCCATTCATATGTATCGATGTGGCTATCAGGGCATGTTATGTCGTTATATACTTTCAACGTTGGTAGTTTGGCCGTACTGGGAATCTCGTAGTCCAGTAACTCCTTGACGAAGGGGAGCGATTGGGTGTTATTGTCGGGATGGGGGCTGGTGGAAATTGCTGAAAAGGTGGATGAAGCGGTACAAAATTGTATGGTGGCGATATATAAGATGGCGTATAACTACTGCCGTAATATGGCGATAATGCGAGAGACGTGTGGGGAGTTGGTATACCGGTAAACATTTGATAAGGGACAGTTGAGACTGGTATAGGGTTTGAGGAGAGGGAAGTGGTTATCGGCGATGAAGAAGGGAATCCCTGGGAAAAGGAGGGATTCAGTACCGTCCCTGATTGAAGGAAAGGAGGAGGAAGCAACGGTGCACCCGACGTTGTGGGTGTAGTTGTTTGTGATGTAAGTAGTGGTGGAGTAAGCGATGTTCCGGCTTGAAGGAAAGGATTAAAGTATGTTACTGGTGATGTTTTGGAGGTTGGCAGTGGCGGCTGCCATGGTGGTATGATAATGGCTGGGGAAGATGTATTTAGTACATTTACCGGCGTTTGTGGTGTAGCGGCGTCCAAAGATACCATCGGTCGGATTGGGCTTGGCGTAACATCGCTTTGTCGATTCTCCGGTGGTGTAGCCATTCAGTATCAGAGAATATGATCCTTGTGTTGTCACACAACGGATGGCGCCAATGATGAGAACTCTTCTTCTTCGTGTTAGCCGAGTGGTCGGAATGGAGACCTGAGTTCACAACAACGAGGAAACAGTCAGTCGCACTCCGGGAGGCGATCCCGGAAGGGCGCTCCGACGGTCTAATTAGTACGGTGATCGGAGAGATTAGAGAGAATGTGATGACGAAAAGTGAGAATGAGAGAATGACGATGATGATCTCCCCATGGGATAGATCATCATATACCGTTGTACCTTTGGGGACCACACGATCGTTAGGATCGTGGGCCTTTCCTGATTGGCGGATCCTTTGTGCTCGTCTATGATTGGTGCGTTGGTCTGACCAGGTAGTGGATCGTATATTAACTGAATCGTCTGTTAGTAAATCATACACATGACTCTCATGAGGAGAGCTGTCATTCTCTTATTGGTTTGAGAGATTCCCGAATATTCGCAGTTGTTGGCAAGCGTGCCGTCCAGCCAGGCGGGTTGCGCGGCCCCTGGCGGCTGGCTGGACGTTGCTTGCTGTCGTGCTGGCAGGCTGGCGAGTACCTCGCCCATGGTATATCATCAATCAGTTTCCTTGATTGGCAGGAAGTGAGCGGACTTAGTTAACCTATCGATGATTACCCAGATGGTGTCTAGCCCACCAGTTGTCTTGGGTAATTTGGTTATGAAGTCCATAGTTATCCGCTCCCACTTCCACTCGGGTATTTCGGGTTGTTGTAATAAACCCGAGGGCTTCTGGTATTCTACTTTAACCTTAGCACAAGTCAAGCATTTTCCCTTGTACGTAGCAATCTCTGCTTTCATGTTTGGCCACCAATATAACTTTTTGAGGTCCAAGTACATCTTGTCGGACCCAGGATGGACGGAGTACCTTGTTTTGTGTGCCTCATTCATGATAACATCTCTGTATCTACCAAATCTTGGGGTCCAAATTTTTATCCATCACTCGCAAGGTTTTTATCCATCCCTCGCAAGGTTTCATTCGCGACATTCTTGACTTCCAGGTTTTTATCCATCCCTCGCAAGGTTTCATTCGCGACATTCTCAGGTTTTAAGGCTTCTACCTGTGGTTCCTTGATCTGGGTGGACAGATGGGAATGGATCATTATCGTCAATGAGTTTACTCGGTGGCCCGAGTATTCCTTTCGACTAAGGGCATCTGCTGCCACGTTGGCCTTCCCTGGGTGATACCGAATTTCGCATTCATAATCACTCAGCAGCTCTACCCATCGTGGTTTCCTCATGTTGAGCTCCTTTTGATTGAGAATATGCTGGCGGCTTTTATGGTAAGTGAAAATCGTACACTTAGTGCCGTATAGGTAGTGCCTCCAGATTTTCAATGCGAAAACCACAGCTCCCAACTTGAGGTCATGTCTAGTGTAATTGACCTTGTGGGTTTTAAGCTATCTCGAGGCGTAAGCAATGACCTTTCCTCTTTGCATCAGCACGCAACCCAGACCCTGGTTCGATGCATTGCAATAGACTACGAAATCCTATGTTCCTTCTGGGAGGGACAGGATAGGTGCGCTGCACAAGGCCTTCTTTAGAGTCTCGAAGGCGGCGTCTTGTCTGTCTTCCCAACTAAATGTTACACCTTTCTATGTTAGGGCAGTAAGTAGCTTTGCAATCTTGGAAAAGTTCTGTATGAACCTTCTATAGTAGCCAGCAAGGCCCAAAAACTGACGGATCTCTGTCGGCGTCCTTGGGGCTTCCCAGTTTTTGATGGCTTTGATCTTGGAGGGATCCACATGTATCCCTTCCTTGCTGACCACGTGGCCTAAAAAGTCCACCTTTTGTATCCAAAATTCACATTTTGAAAACTTAGCATACAACTTTTCCGTTCTTAACGTCTCTGAGGCTTGTTGCAAATGTTGACTATGCTCTTCCTTGCTTCGTGAGTAGATAAGTATGTCGTCGATGAACACGATCACAAATTTATCTAGATAGGGTCTGCATACGCGGTTCATTAGGTCCATGAATACCGCAGGCGCATTTGTCAACCCGAAAGGCATCACAACGAATTCATAATGTCCGTAGTGCGTCCTGAAGGCTGTCTTAGGGACATCTTCCTCCTAAAATCGAAGCTGGTGATACCCTGATCTTAGATCGATTTTGAAAAGTAGCTTAACCCTTGAAGCTGGTCGAAGAGGTCTTCGATTCCTCATGTTGAGCTCTACCCATCGTCATTACCTCATGTTGAGCTCCTTTTGATTGAGAATGTGCTGGAGGCTTTTATGGTCAGTGAAAATCGTACACTTGGTGCCGTATAGGTAGTGCCTCCAGATTTTCAACGCGAAAACCACAGTTCCCAACTCGAGGTCATGTCTAGTGTAATTGACCTTGTGGGTTTTAAGCTGTCTCGAGGCGTAAGCAATGACCTTTCCTCTTTGCATCAGCACGCAACCCAGACCCTGGTTTGATGCATTGCAATAGACTACGAAATCCTCTGTTCCTTCTAGGAGGGACAATATAGGTGCGCTGCACAAGGCCTTCTTTAGAGTCTCGAAGGCGGCATCTTGTCTGTCTTCCCATGTAAATGTTACACTCTTCTGTGTTAGGGCAGTAAGTGGCTTTGGAATTTTGGAAAGTTCTTTATGAACCTTCTATAGTAGCCAGCAAGGCCCAAAAACTGACGGATCTCTGTCGGTGTCCTTGGGGCTTCCCAGTTTTTGATGGCTTTGATCTTGGAGGGACCCACATGTATCCCTTCCTTGCTGATCACGTGGCCTAAAAAGTCCACCTTTTGTATCCAAAATTCGTATTTTGAAAACTTAGCATATAACTTTTCCGTTCTTAACGTCTCCAAGACTTGTTGTAGATGTTGACTATGCTCTTCCTTGCTTCGTGAGTATATAAGTATGTCATCGATGAACACGATCACTAATTTATCTAGATAGGGTCTGCATACGCGGTTCATTAGGTCCATAAATACCGCAGGCGCATTTGTCAACCCGAAAGGCATCACAACGAATTCATAATGTCCGTAACGCGTCCGGAAGGCTGTCTTAGGGACATCTTCCTCATGAAATCGAAGCTGGTGATACCCTGATCTTAGATCGATTTTTGAAAAGTAGCTTGACCCTTGAAGCTGGTCGAAGAGGTCGTCGATTTGAGGTAGCGGGTATCGGTTCTTGATGGTGAGTTTGTTCAACTCTCGATAATCGATGCACATTCGGAATGATCCATCCTTTTTCTTCACGAATAAGACCGGTGCTCCCCAAGGTGAGAAGCTTGGCCTGGTGAACCCTTTGCTTAACAGCTCGTTCAGTTGGCTGGATAATTCCTGCATTTCTGTCGGGGCTAACGGTGCTTTCGCTACTGGGGTGGCTCCAGGTATCAAATCGATTCTGAATTTTATTTGTCGAGTATGTGGTATTCCCAGAAGGTCTTCTGGTAATACATCGAAGAAGTCGCAGACTTCTTGAATTTCTTTGATGCTCTTCACCTCTTTCTTTACATCGACAAAGTGGGCTAGGAAGGTGTGGTATCTTTTTTGTAGGTATTTCCAGGCTTTGATGCAGGACACGATGCAGAGGCTAGTACTGGGTTTGTCGTCATAGACAACAAGGGTCTTACCATATGGTAAGTGAAGTCGAATTCCTCGTTCGTAACACATGATGTCGGCATGATGGGGGATTAACCAATCCATACCAACAATCACGTCAAAACTACCTATTTTAACAGGCATTAGCCATTTCTACTGTAAACGTTTTATTGAGTGGTTGTGGTTTTTGTGTTAGTAAGTGTTTGAACTATGGCTCACGAAGCTTCTCTCCGCTCCGCTATCGAATAGTATAAAAGCGTAAGAGTTATTGACGAGGAACGTACCGGTGAGTACAGTGGGATCCTCCACCGCTTCCGCACATCCCATGGCTAGGACCTTTCCGTTCCTCCCGATGGTCTTGTTCTTCTGGCAATCCCGTTTGAAGTGTCCAGTCTCTCCACACCCATAACAAGCATGGCTCATCCCAACGTTTGAGGCTTGGGTGGTCTGGTGAGTCGAAGCCTTGCAGTACCTCGAAGTGTGCCCTTTCTTGTCGTAGGTTGAACAGTGCATCTCTCTGCAAGCTCTGTGGTGGTGGAAGTTGCACTTGTTGCATTTAGGTAAATTCCCAACATACGGTCTTGTTTGTACTGGGGCAATAGGGGCAGTAGTGGCATGGACAGTCACTACTTGTTGTGTTTTAGCGTTTCAAGACTGAATGGTGGTAAGTTTTTGGAAAGAATTGTTATTAATAAAATCTCTTTAACTACGACGTTTAGATTACATAATTTCTTTTGCTCTTTTCCTATTGCAAATTATCAACACACTTTTCAGTACAACATATGTCATTATATTGGTAATACTTTTGTGGTTTCACACAATTCGAGAAAGAAAAATTTGACTCTCGTAAGAGTTTATAATACGCAATTAGCTAAGGTCGGCACAACAGCCCCCAAAAGTGAAATTGTTTGGTTATAGGATTGCGTCTACATTTAATAATGAGCAGCACATAAGGCTTACTCATGGATTTCCTAATCTATAACAAAATTTGGGTAATGGGAACACTACTCAGTGGGAATTTGATTCCCTCGCTCTCCGGAGTTTGGCCACCTGTGCTCTCAGTTTCGCCGCCTCTCGTATGGCCCGTTCAGCCCTCAGCTTCGTGCTCCGGGCCCTCATCTCAGCATCCCTCAGCCTCTGTTCCACAGCACGTAGTCTGCCGTACATGTTCCTGAGATCCTCCTTAGAATCTCTGACGGTGTCCCATAGTGTTTCCACTCTCGATATGGTCCGTTCATGGGCCTCATCGAGGCGTCGCACACGCACTGTGGTGACCTCTGTAGCGGTAGAGAACATTCAAATGCCGAAAAAACGGGGATAAATCAGCACGCGCGCCACGGATATCACTTGTGCGCGGCGCGGTCACTTAAATTTTGCAACTATAAATAGAGGGTTTTAGGCCGAAAAATGCAGCAAAGACCTGGCATAGGAACGACTCCCAAGGCTTCTTTGACTCCGAGTTTCAGTTTTCAGCAACCATAAATTGGTATTTTATGTTTTTCTCTTTAATTTTCAGTTAGTTTCATAGTGAGTAGCATTTGGCTAATGTCTTTGGGAGTGACAACCATTGATACTTAGTCTTAGTTTCTGTTTGGATGTTTTGGTCACTGTTTTGTATCAGTGGGATCTGAGTTTTTGGTTAATGAATCATTTGGTTATTAGTGATTGCTTCTTTTCGGTATTTTATGGTTTTGAATGAATTCTTGGATGTTTGATTGTGATTGGATGTTGATTTGATCTTGATTGTTCTGAACATCATTTCTAATTTCAGTAACCAATGTTGGTTTGGACTTTAGTTTAGTGAATGCTTGTTTGGAATTATTTGAGTTTATGATTTTTGGGATTGTTTGGCAAACGTTACGAACTAGATCCTCTGACTGTAGAGTGACACTACAGTTGGTAATCTGTCACCTGTCTCGACCACGTAACTCTTGTGGATCGACCCTGACTACCGCTATACTAGTGTGCGTTAGGTATTTTCTTATTTTTGACCGCACGACGACCTAGGCGTGTCAAGTTTTGGCGCCGTTGCCGGGGAGTTGTGAGCTTGAGAATAGGTGATCTGTAGGACTTTTAGTTTCTGAATTTTTGTTTTAGTATTAAGATTTTTCATTTGGTTAGTATCTTGCTTTTTGATTTCTCGGGCGTGTTGCACTAGTGCATGCGTACCCGTAGGGGTGAAGAATTATCCCCTTTGAGTTTTGACTCAGAGATTGAGCGAACTGCGCGCAAGATCCGTGCACGTAGGCGTTTAAATACAGTGAGTTTTAGTAATGTCAGTAGTAGCTTAGAGCATGTTGCCCAAGAACCCTCGGGTGAGGCAACGGGGATGTCATTTATTCCCCCGGTTTCAGAATTTCACATTAGGAGCACGAGTGCTACTGGTGGTGCAGTTTCAGCCCTTGCACCTATACCAGCATGCACTCCGCCGTCGATTCCGCCATTTCAACCTTTATCCCAACCACAATCCACAAACCCGTTTACATCTGCCATGTCTTGGGGAGCGCCGACCCGTAATGGCAGCCTAGTATCTAGACAGCAGACAACCATTTCTCAACCCATTTCACAACCTTTATCACAACCACAACCGCCACCAGTACTTTTTAAACCTCAAACCACATTCCAACCTATACCACCACAGCAACAATACAAACAGCAACCTCATCAGCAGCAGTACCAGTATCAAGAGGCTGAGGAGAGGTATAAGGATGAAGATGAAGGATGGGTTCCACCAGCACCACAGCAATCATGGAACTGAGGTAGGGGACCTCCGAGAAGAGCACAGCAACACCAACCACCACAAGGTCAGCAGGGATATAATGATCATCACTTTTACGGTAATCCTGCTTAACCCTTGTATTTTGCACAACCGATGGGGTAATCGGTTGCATCGTACTTCCAGCCACGGGAGTACGATGACTCGTCGCCCATTTACATTCCAGAAAATATAGAATCACAAGTAGAAATTAGGCCTAAGTTGCTAGGAATATTACCGGAATTTAGGGGATATAAACAAGATGACCCGTACAATCACTTGTATGAGTTTATAGCAATAGCCAATGCTAACACCCCTAGGAATACCAATAAGAACATTTTTAGATTAAGATTGTTCCCATTTACTCTGAAAGACAAAGCCAAATATTGGTTCACGTCTCTGCCATCGAATAGCATCATTACATGGGACCAACTCAAAGCTAAGTTCTTACAAGAGTTTTATCCGGCGAGCAAGACGACAGAGATCAGGAAGGCTATTTAGGATTTCTAGCAGAAGCCTGGAGAAGCTTTTCATGAAGCATGGGATCGTCTAAAGGAGTTGATGAGGTCATGCCCTCATCACGATATTCCAAAGTGGCAAC
Organism: Cichorium intybus; assembly: GCA_023525715.1. NCBI lineage: Eukaryota > Viridiplantae > Streptophyta > Magnoliopsida > Asterales > Asteraceae > Cichorium > Cichorium intybus. The sequence continues at coordinate 64,328,307 of CM042017.1, read as the reverse complement.
TGGTTAAGGTATTCTTTGAGGGAGCAAGTGAGACGAACCAAGCCATGATCAACGCATCATCTAGTGGCACTATTATGATGCAAGACCCGGAGGAAGCTTGGCAGTTTTTGGAACAGCTAAGCAATGGATCTAAGGCGAACTTCTCCACGAGAAAAACGGTAGGCACAGCTGCAGCAGTGGGAGCTGATGCCGATTGGAGAAAGGATGTGAAGAAGGAGATAAGTGAGCTCAATAAGAAATTCGATAGACTCATGTCTACTCTGCAGAATGGACCGTAGAGCCAGCAGCAAGGAGGTCAAGGAGGACCAAGGACTCGGGAAGCAAATCAAGTCTATGGTCAGGGTCAAGGTCAATATAACAATGGACGGCCCTATAGACCATACAACCAAGGTCAACAGAATTTCAACAACCAGAGGCAAAACAACTACCAAGGGCAATCATCCAACCCGCCTAGGCAATATCAACCGGCGAATAATAATGCCAGTGGGAATGGGAACAGCAACAATAGGGGCCTAACAATTCCATCAACAATGCCCCAAGGACTCAGGAGGATCTAGCAGCGAAAATGTATGAGATGTTCAATACGATGCAACAGCAATCTTAAGCCAATGCGAAAGCTATTGCCAATATGGAGAGGCAAAGACCAACGAAAGAGAGATAATAGGAAGCTGCCCAGTACCACAGAAGTCAATCCGACCCATGGCCAGCGGGCCGGAAAAGAACATGTCAACGCTGTCGAGGCTGAGTGGAGAAAAGTCACCTTGGAAGATTTGTTTGAATCTGAAAGTGAAGCTGAGAATGAAAAGGAGGAAGTTAAGATTGAAGGTGAAAGTAAGCAGGAAGAAGAGGTTAAGGAAGAGGTGGAAATTGAAGAGGAGAATAAGAAAGAAGAGGAAGAAGTACAGGTTGAAAAGGAACCTCAACCACAAGAGGACAAGGAAGTCCAGAAAGAGGACCAGCCAATGGTGCTGGAATCAAACAAAGGAAGAAGGACAAGAAAGGAAAGAAAAAACAGGAGGTGCCTGTCGAGCCGACTGGACGCTCAATTAACCAACCTATGTGGGATGAGCTAAAGGACGCTCCTGAAGACACTAAGATTCTTCAGGAGATGTGTAGGAGTAATAAGGAGAGTAAGATACCTACACCCGAGATGGTGAGGTTAACTGTTAAGGCAAGCGAGGCATTATTGGGGACATTGCCTAAAAAGGAGAGGGACCCCGGTTCACCGCTGATTACTATCACGGTGGGGGATGTGACTATTAGGAACACCTTGCTGGATGTTGGAGCAAGTGTTAATGTATTACCGAGATATTTATATGACAAGTACAAGAACGAAGAATTGGAACCTGCCAAGACAATGTTGCAGCTGGCGGATCAATCTACCAAAGTATGCCAGGGTAAATTAACAAATATGATAATGAAGGTTGGGGACTTTTTCTATCCTGCCGACTTTTTGGTGATGGAGTATGAAAGCTTAGAAGATGCGCCAGCATTAATTTTGGGTCGACCATTTCTAGCCACAGCTGGGGCAATGATGGATTGCAAGACTGGAGATTTGGACATCTCCTTTGGAACTAGAAAGCGCATACTCAACATGTTTGGATGCCCAATATCCATGCCATCTGGAAGGAATGATAAGTACTTGAATGACAATCCTCTTATGCCACCTGGAATTAAGGACAAAGTTAAACAGTGGACACGGGTAAGTGAAGGTGCAAAAGAGGAGATCTTAGGTGAGGCTAAACAACAACCATTGTCAACAATCGATAAGGTGCAGCTGCTGGATATGATGGAGTTAATGGAGATTAAGCATCAACTGTATGAAAGCATGTAAGATGCAGGGAAGTCAAGGTTTTCCAATTATTAGATGCTCAGTAGCAATGGATCAGTCAGGTCAGCGATAGAATGACACAATTGACTTCATTGATCGCAACAGTAATCCAGAAAATCGCACCAGAAATAAAGGAGGGGATGCCCAGTGAAGAATGGGAAGAATAAGAAGCGACACGTCTGGCTGAAGATGTTAAACTTAGTGCTTGTTGGGAGGCAACACATCTTTCATAGGTAGGTACTGTATTTCTTAGTAATTCGGAAGATTATATCATCGTCATTGCAGGTATTATTGGTCCAAGGCAAGTGTGGGGTTGATTTGGAGGAAAATCGAGTTTTCAAAGACCGCGCCGCAGGAACGTAAACCAACCTGATGCATAGGGGTTGCTTTGGGAACACACGCGCCGCAGTTTGCTCATATCCGCGTCGTGGGGTTCGATCGGTCGGTTTCCTTTGATAAAAAGGTATGTCGCGACACTATTCATACAGAACCCACACCGCGCCTCAGAGAGCTCCGATCATCAGAAGTTTTTCTTGCACTTTTTCTTGCTCATTTCATTCCTGCTATTGAGGTATGTCAATCTAACTCGTTTATACTTGTTAGAACTAGCGATAAGGCAACAAAATTGGTTGATTTCTCGAAAAACTCAAAAACTTAGAAATCGACAATGCTGACTCGTAGGGTGTTTATTTTGCCAAATGAGGACCCTAGATGAGTTAGTCGATGCTTAGGCTACCTTGTATTGCATTTGGATTGAGCTTTAACAGGTTTGATCGCGATTTTGGGTTTGAAAGTTGAACTAGGCGCTCGTCGCACCGCGCCATGGTTCTTGAACCGCGTCGCGGTGTGGTGGGGAAGAAAAAGGACTGAAATTGCAAATTTTTTTCAGATGTATTTCAGGCCTGATCACCCATTTCTCCAGTTCCCCGAGGAACCGGAGAGTTCTGTTGAGTATGCTACAAGGAGATATGCGCTTACGAGTCGCCTGGTTCTCGAGGCGACGATTATTGATCGGGACATTTTGCGAGATGGTGGGCTCTGGGGCGAGATTGAGCCGTTTTTGCACCGTACATGGGTTGATGGAGAGGCCAGATTCACATGCCGAGGCTGGGATAGGCTCATGGCCACCCAGGGGCCAGGACGACACCATATATACTGAGCTTCTTTTGGAGTTTCTATCCACGGTCCATTACGCACCAGGTTCATCGGATGCTCGGTCCAGGCTTGTTCGATTTCGGTTGGGGGGTATCCCCAGGGAGTGCAGTCTTCACGAGTTTGGGAGGCTCACGGGTATCTACACGCAGGCGGATCTCCAGCACCCGCACTTCGCGCTATTCTTTCGCGCGTGTATTCGGGGGCAGCCCACAAGGGATGCCAATTTCGCTGTTTGGGCCACGTTGTCCAACATTCACTATGAGGCGGGGTCGGCCAGAGAAATCCAGCTCTGCAATCCGCTCCACAGACTCATGCACTGCATGGTCACCACAACTCTATAGTAGAGGGAGGGGGCGAGAAGGTGTCTGGTGATGACATGACTTATCTTTGGGTGCTCCTCGACCCTACCAGGTTCATCCACCTCCCGTACGCCTTAGCAGTCTCCCTCTCCACCCGTACGACGGGTGCATCATCCAGCAGTCCTCTAACCAGCGGGCACTACATCACCCGCTTGGCCCGCTCTTACCGGATACTCACTGCTACCACCGTAGCCTCTTTGATCGCTTTACCTCCAGTTCGCACATCCGTGCGAGCCCTGGAGAACATGGGGCTGATCGAGAAGCAGCGCCCGGGCCAGTATGTGAGGGTGGCGACCGAGGCCACCCAGGACCCCAAGCCAGCATACGCCCAGCTGGGTAGGAGACGCCAGAGACCACCAGCACAGCCAACACCACAGCCACAGCTATCTGATGTACTGGCAGCCATCCAGGACTTGAGCCACAGTATGTCTGCCAGGGAGGCACATGATCGATGGATAGCGCAGACACAGAGGATGATCATGCTCCGGATACAGATAGATGACATTCCACCTCACCCTTACGGAGGCGATGATGGGGCAGGTCCATCTGGGACCCGCCATGATGACGAGTGATGTACTTTTCTTATTTTATTTTGGGATATATGTACTGTACTTATGACACTTTTATCTTTTGTCTGTTTATATTTTGTTTACATTTAATGTTTTTGTGAGTTATGCATGTAATACCATATGGAGGAGTTGTTTCAAACAAGTGTGGGGTCACCGTGCCCCCTCCACTTGTTTTGACCACCGGCGTGTTCACTGTTGCGCTACAACTCCAGAATTTTGAGTCGAGGACTTTTTGTTCGTATTTTGTACCTGTGACACCAAGTACCAATCAAGCGATCTACCGTCCAAAGGGGTAACTCTTTCTCCCTTGTTTTGAATAATTTTGTACAACGGGGACGTTGTACGGTTTGAAGTGTGGGGTGTGGACGGTCGAAAGAGTACTTTTTGAAATTTTTGCGGGAAATGACTAGTTTTCAAAATTTTTAGCAACATTTTCAAAATTTTTAATAGGTTGTAATTTTGAAACAAATAGTTTCTAATCGTTTATAGCATTGGTATTTTTCAAGAGATACCATTTAGTTGTGATCATGCTATTAGTTTAGTCAAATAAGTTGAGTTTTATGAGTTTAGAAGATTGGACCGTTTGATGTTTGGGATTTAGGAAGGAATTGTCAATATGTGACCTTTGTTGTTTGAGCCGGTGGGTCCGAAAAGGATGGCCTTGAAAAAGGCATTTATGCACCTTACCACCTAAGATCGTCTGGTTTGGGATGGTATTTCTGAAAGCTCGTTACACGTACAACATCGAAAGTCTTGGACAATTCTTTAGTGGCCTTTAGAATCTGAATGAGTAAGTTTGCTTTATGCATACAGAAAATTTGTAATCAAGGGTTGTTTAGAAAGCCATGAATTCCAAAGAACATTCCGATTATGTTTTCACGAACTATTTCACTCTAACTCATAAGGCAATAAGCTTTGAAATTAAACACATTCAAAAATTGTTTGAATCTTAGTTAGAATCTGTTAAAAACTCTCTTGCTTACGGACAAGCAAGGCACAAGTGTGGGGTGTTTGACAACGCCTAGTAATATCAAATATTTTAGTCGTTGTTGATCCCTATTCTTAGTGAATTTATATCATATATATCATGGTATTCTCACTTTTCGTGCCAGCACTTGTTTGGAAAGAAACAATGAAAACAGGGACCAAAAGCATATAATTTGGAAGAAGTTTGAAGATCAAGGCAATATCAGGAGAATTCGCACGCGCGCCGCGGAATATGCAAACGTGCGACGCGGTGACTCAGCGATGAGGCGGTGGAGAACATTCAAATGACGAAAAAACGGGGATAAACCAGCACGCGCGTCGTGGATATCACTTGTGCGCGGCGCGGTCACTTAAATTTTGAAACTATAAATAGAGGGTTTTAGGCCGAAAAATGCAGCAAAGACCTGGCATAGGAACTGTTGGAAATCCATGTTCATTTCATAGGTTTCAAAAACTTGAAGTTGCAACGGAAGCTTAAAAGATGAACACGAATTCCATTCCAAGAGGATCATGCTACATGCATGTAGAGATAAAATGAAAAACAAACATAGTTAAAGTTCAAGATCATAACCTTTGTTCTTGGAGTTTATTTGGACGACTTGTATATGGCTAGGTACCAAAATAGATTCCCTCTAAAGTTGATCCACCAACAAGTGTAGTGACACCAAGAAAATGCTAGTTTTCTACTTGCAAAACACACCTTATTGTGCTTAATCTTGAATCCGATTTTGTCAAGTTAAAGGAGATGTTTTGAGAGCAATTTTTGAGGTCTAAAACTTCAGCCAAAAACATTTGAAAGAGAGTGTATGCTTTTGTACAAAAATCGTCCAACATGCTACATGGAAAGATGCTTCATCTACTTTCTTTTATGCATGCAATCATAATATTTTATGGTCAAGGCCACAAAACCAAGAGAATAAAGTCATGCCTTGTTGGAGCATGCCCACACACCACCCTTGGTGTGTGGTGGACGTAACTTTAAAGAAAAAGAGACAAAAGATTCTTACTTTTATTATTTATAAATATTTTCTATAAAATTGTTTATAAATAATAAACTCTTATTTCTTAATTCAACCACTTTTATTAATTCACACATGTATAAAATATATACACTTATAAATAACATATATATATATATATATATATATATATATATATATATATATATATATATGTGTGTGTGTGTGTGTGTGTGTTTATATAGATGTATTTTATATTATGTATATATATATATATATATATATATATATATATATATATATATATATATATATATATATATATATATATATATCATAAATTATATATATATATATATATATATATATATATATATATATATATATATATATATACATATACATTTTTAACACAAAATTAACAAAAGGGTTAAATGCTTATTATTTAAATCATCTAACAATTAAATGATATAAATAATCATATACACTCTCAAATTAATTCATCTTATATGAATTATGACTTGGAACAATTATTGTTTTCTATAAAATAATAATTCTCAAAACCAATTGCAAGTATTATATCATTTGATAATAAATCAAATTCATTGTATCAAATGATCAAATTGGTGTCTAACTTATTATTGGTGTGACCCTATAGGATCATACATTATTAGCAATATCATTTTATCATCATCCTTGGGCATATAGAACTAACAATCTCCCACTTGCACAAGGTTGCATCATAGAATGATACTGACAGTGATGAACGTCTAGCAACATTTCACTGCCCCCAATAATACATGACAAAATGCCATTCAACAACATCTAATTCTTCAAAAGCACGAGGCTCTAATTGATGTACAAGGTTATCTATCAATTATCCCTTGCCACAGACATCATGTTGAACATGAGACATGGATCTTAATCATTCTCATTTTATGTTCAACTTTTAATCAGGCGCCTTAGATGTCTAACTCTCAACACATAAGAGGAACAAATCCCGTCTTGACTACATACGCCCCTCATATAGTTAGTACTATACATGAGTATGGTCTGTATGGTTGTCTATTTTTCAAGAACAACGGTGAACCATATCAAATCGTAGCACTCCCTACACTTGAGTCCCAAATATGCATCTCGGGTCTAAGGATACAATGATAATACCTTTATTCAAGAATCACTTATGATAATGATCCATGGAGTGATCTTGAAGCGGGTCAAGTCTAGTACTTGTTCACTGACAAGTACCTATGAATTTGGTTGCAACCTTTTGCTACTTTTACCCATAAAAGTCAACCAATCCGATTCATATTAGTCTTACTTCACAGTTGCTCCCACAACTATGATCGACTATGGACATTTAGAATAATTAGATTATTCAAGGATTAAACATGCTAATATTAAAACACAAAATTATGAATGAAACATCACGTCACATATATTACATAATTCTTGTTGTTTACATAATTTCATGTTCATAAAACACTAAACACAAGTCAAAACCATTCATTAGAAAAACGAAGTCCTATACCCTTAGCGTGACTTTCATGCTTAGCTTGGGGTAAAGGCTTCGTGAATGGGTCTGCCAAATTCTGATCTGTATGAACCTTGTGAATACTTATTTCACCATTCTTAACTTCATGTCTTATGTAGTTATACCTTCGGTGAATGTGTTTGGTCTTTTGATGCGATCTAGGCTCCTTTGCTTGAGCTATAGCACCTAGATTATCACAGAAGATTTCTATGGGGTCCCGAATGGAAGGAACAACCCCTAGATCTTCAATGAACTTTCTCATCCAGACAGCTTCTTGAGCAGCTTCCGAAGCAGCAACGTATTCTGATTATGTAGTGGATTGTGCAATCACTTCTTGTTTGGAACTCTTCCATGACACGACTCCTCCATTTAAAATAAAGACATACCCAGATTGAGATCTCGAATCGTCCCTATCTATTTGGAAGCTTGCGTCAGTGTAACCCTTTACCTTTAAGCTTTCTTCCAAACCACCGTAAACTAAGAACATATCTTTAGTTCTTCTCAAGTACTTATGAATATTCTTTACAGCAGTCCAGTGGGCTTCACCTAGGTTCTGTTGATACCTACTAGTCATGCTTAAGGCACATGAGACGTCAGGCCTAGTGCATAACATGGCATACATGATGGACCCAATTGCCGAAGCATATGGGACATGTTTCATCCTTTCAAGTTCAGTCCTAGTGCTTGGGCACTGAGACTTACTTAGGATGGTGCCATGCGGTATTGGCAAGAATCCTCTTTTGGAGTCTTGCATCTTGAAACTTTTCAAGATTTTATCAATATATACACTTTGGCTTAGACCAATAAGTCTCTTAGATATATCTCTATAGATCTTTATGCCTAATACATAAGCAGCTTCTCCTAAGTCCTTCATTGAGAAACAGTTCTCAAGGAACGTTTTGACACCTTTTAAGGTTGGGATGTCATTTCCAAATAGAAGTATGTCATCAACATACAATACTAGGAATATGACTATGCTCCCACTAGCTTTCTTGTAAACACAGGAGTCATCCTCATTTTTAATGAATCCAAAATTCGTAATCTTTTCATCAAAGCGGATGTTCCATGTTCGAGATGCTTGCTTTAATCCATAGATGGATCTTTTAAGCTTGCACACCTTACTTGGATGCTTGGGATCGACAAAACCTTCAGGTTGATCCATATAGACATCTTCCAATAAGTGTCCATTAAGGAAAGCGGTATTGACATCCATTTGCCATATCTCATAATCATAGTATGCGGCTATGGCAAAGAGTATCCTAATCGACTTGATCATTGCCACTGCTGAAAAGGTCTCATCATAGTCAATACCATGAGTTTGTGAGTATCCTTTAGCGACAAGTCTTGCCTTAAAAGTGTGAACATTTCCATCCACGTCGGTTTTCTTCTTGAAAACCCATTTGTTCCCAACAGTCTTACAATTGGTGGGAAGATTAACCAAGTCCCATACTTGGTTATCGTGCATGGATTGCATCTCAGTGTTCATGGCTTCAAGCCATTTATCAGATTCAGGATCTGACATTGCACTCTGGTAGTTGACGGGTTCATCAGAATCTATCGTATAACATTCCTCTTCCATCATTAGGTAACCATACCTTTCAGGTTCAAATCGAACCCTACCAGATCTGCGAACATCTTGTGTTACAATTTGTTCCTGATCAACTGTTTGTTCAGGTTCAACAATTTCTTGTTGAATGCTAGATCCAATTTCTTGTGTGTCAGGCTGTGGTTCCTAAAGTTCTTCAAGTTACACAAACCTCCCACTAGCCTCTTCCGTTAGAAACTTGTTTTCTAGGAATTCAGCTTTTCGAGAAATAAATATCTTATTCTCTATGGGATTGTAGAAGTAGTATCCAAGACAATCTTTCGGATACCCTACAAAGATACACTTAATTGAACGGGGTTCTAGTTTGTTTGAAGCTTCTTGTCTAACATAAGCTTCACAACCCCATACCTTGAGATAGGATAAAGATGGAGCCCTTCCATGCCATATCTCATAAGGTGTTTTATCTACCTTCTTGGTAGGTGCCATGTTTAGGAGACGAGCGGCTGTTTGTAAAGCATAACCCCAAAATGACAAAGGTAGAGTACTTCTACTCATCATGGATCGAACCATATCCAATAGTGTTCGATTCCGCCTTTCAGATACACCATTATGTTGTGGTGTTCCAGGCGGAGTAAGTTGTGAAACAATTCCACAAGTCTTAAGATGATCCATGAAGTTTGTACTTAAGTACTCACCTCCTCTATCAGAACGAAGAACTTTAATTGTTTTGTTGAGTTGATTTTCAACTTCACTTTGAAACGCTTTGAACATTTCAAACGCCTCATGTTTATGTTTAATCAAATAAACATATCCAAATCGACTTAAGTCATCAGTGAAGGTGATGAAATATCTTTCACCATATCTAGTCATTGGCTTGAAAGGACCACATATATCCGTATGTATGATTCCTAACAAGTCCTTTGCCCTCTCGTTGGTGCCTGAGAAAGGAGCTTTAGTCATCTTGCCATGTAAACAAGATTCACATATATCAAATGAGTCATTCTCATTTGCCTTCAAAAGTCCACTCTTTTGAAGCTGGGATATGCGTTTCTTGTTTATATGCCCAAGTCGACAATGCCATAGATAAATTTGACTCAAATCACATTTGGGTCTCTTGGTGAAAGTGTGGTATAAAGAGCCATGGTTAGTCTTTTCATCAAGGTTTACTTCATAAATTCCATTTAAAGGTCTAGCCTCAAAATAGAACACATTGTTTTTGTAAACACAAATGTCATCATTCATAAAGCAAAGATCAAATCCACATTGTCTCAACTTAGCAACCGAAATAATATTCCTAGTCAAGCTAGGAACATAATAAACATTCAACAATGTCAAATACATGCCACTAGGTAGTAATAAAGCAAAACTTCCAATTGAATCCACCGCAACCCTTGCACTGTTTCCAACCTGGAGTGCTACCTTGTTTGCGTTCAGTCGCCTACTCCTTTTGAACCCCTGCAACATATTACAAATGTGAGTTCCACAACCAGTATCAGATACCCATGTGTTAGGAGATAAATTATAAAGTTCTAGGTCTATCACATAGATACCTGAAGTGCCCTGACCGGCCTTCTTCTTCTTCAACTCCGCAAGATAGGTAGGGCAATTTCTCTTCCAATGCCCAACTTTGCCACATTCGAAGCACGCGTCTTCTTTGGCAACCTTTGCCTTCTTCTTGGGCGGACGGGTTGGTTGGACAACTTTCTTGCCCTTTCCTTTGACAACCTTTGCCTTTCCCTTGCCCTTGGAGTTGGTGGGGTGTTCGGGTCTAGTCCTCTTTGTACCACCTTCCTTGATCATGAGAACTTGAGTGGTTTTCTTAGGCAGATTCTTTTCCGCAATAATTAGCATCCCATGCAATTCCGGGATAGTCTTGTTTAAACCATTCATGTTATAATTCATGACAAAGGGATCAAAAGACTTTGTCAAGGAGTTAAGGATCATATCCGTTGCTAGCTCTTCGGGCATCACAACTCCAAGATGTGCCAAATGATCAATGTGACTCTTCATCTTGAGCACATAGGAGCTAACCGACTGTCCATCCTCCATCTTGCAAGCATGGAAAGCCCGAACAGTTTCGAACCTTTCCGTTCTTGCAAGTTGTTGGAACATTTCCTTCAATTGATTAATCATGTCATAGGCCGAATGATTCTCCAAATCCTTCTGAAGGTCAGGGATCATGGTTGCCAACATTAGACATGATGCATCAATGGAGACATCCATCTTTTTAGGCCATGCATCATGTGCGGGCTTAGGAATGGCAGGGGCTCTTCAGGAATTGGTTCATTGAGAACATATTCTTTATTTTCTTGTTTGAGAACTATTCTCACACTACGGTACCAATCCAAGAAGTTGGTGTGGTTAAGTTTTTCTCCCTCAAGGAGAGACCGTAGTGAGGTTTTGTTAGGAGCCGGGTTTGTTGTGTTTGGTGCCATCTACAAAATTTTAACAAGGTTTGATTTAGTAAATTATGATATTAAGTCCTTAATAATTAACACCCTTTCTTGTTTCATAAACTTTAATTGATTAATGTCTAGAATCCAAGTTGCAATACAAACAAGCGGTTAGGTATCCTTTATCCCGCCTATTCGAATCAACAAGGTAGGTAACGGTTTACCAATTATATCCAAATATAATTTCTAGAGTTATGGGATCCCATTATAACATTTATAAGTTTGGCATGTTTGATCCCATCTATGCCTTGGATTTCTAATGTTTAGGTGACCTTTATCACAAAAGATTTCCAAACAAATCACCCCACTTAAACGGACGCGTAGTTTTGACAACTATTAATAGTTAGGTGTCCTTTATCCCATCAATATTGCAAAACTATCTCTTGTATCACAAGAAGACTCCAAGTGGTTAGGTAACCTTTATCCCACAAGGATATACAAGTGATACATGAGTGTCTTTAAGAGGTACGGCATTGATTTGTATTTCGAAAGGGATTTGTTTGTTTTACAATTCTAATTTTGAAAACATATGGTATCATGTAGATTGCATACATCCAATGAACATGGTACCATTTAATCATATTTTGTTAATTGGTTCCTTAATCATAAAATCTCCATTTTATTGATTCTTTGTTTGTGGTCAAGATTACAATTAATATCCAATATTAAGCTTGAGTTTGATCACATACATGAGAACCAATTTTAATCCTAAATAATTACCATTATTATTTAGGGTTGGAGTTTGTAAGAATTCATAAAATCTCCATTTTATTTCTTGTTCATTCATTTTCAAAACTTGACTTTTAAGGTTTTATAACAAAAACCCATTTTTAATAAAACCAATTGTATTACATCTTATGTTTTAAATGTCAATTTTAATAAATTACAAACTCCTTGATGATTATGTTTAATTATCTAGGTTGTCTAGCATGCAAAATCTTATTTTCATCCACAACATAAAATCATAAAACATTCAATCATCACATGCATGCATGGGTGCATAAACACAAGCCAACTAATTTGATATTTCATGTGAGCCATACATGAAATATCAAGTCCAAACCTAAGGACAAAAGTGTGACAAAAACTCAACCAAATGATCTTCGATTTGGCTACAATTTTGCCAAGCTTCTTATATCATCAAATGACACTTGAACCACCATTTCTTGACACCATGGCATGATCTATTTATTTTTTTTATATGCCCAAAACAGATCCGACAGATAGCAGCCCCAAACAGGAGGTTTTTGCATTTTGTTCACTTCATTCTTAGTCATTTTCATGCTTATACTTGTCAAAACTTAATGTATATACTAGATATTAAAGTTACTAACAAGTATAGCATCAAAACACCAAGATATGAATTTTTAAAACCCTCCTTATTTGGTTCGAAATTGGACAGCATGAAACAGGAAATTTGATGCCAAAAATCCTTGTGTTGCTACTCTTGGTTCTTGCTCTTGCTCCTTCTCTTGTTACATTTTGTGAAAGATATAAAATACTACTATTCTAATACTTACAAAATGAATAAAAGAAGGAAATAACTAATTATTATTACAAACAATTTGAATAAAAGAATAGATTACAACCAAATCGAATTTAAACACAAAACATGCAACACATGGTCCTTGGCTTGTTTATGCACCATTTTATCACATAAAATCATAAGAAAATCAACACTTTGTTTTTCTAAGGCAACAATTATGTAACCAAATGCATGCAAACATAAATTTTATTTGGTTACATAAAATCATAGATAATATACTTGCATGTTGCCAAAGAAGCCATGCATGAACATTGCATTCAAGAAGATGAACATTCATGGCTTCCAAAAACCAAGTTTATCCAAATAAACTTATTATCTAAACATGCAATATAGCTATGGCTATGATACCAATTGTTGGAAATCCATGTTCATTTCATAGGTATCAAAAACTTGAAGTTGCAACGGAAGCTTAAAAGATGAACACGAATTCCATTCCAAGAGGATCATGCTACATGCATGTAGATATAAAATGAAAAACAAACATAGTTAAAGTTCAAGATCATAACCTTTGTTCTTGGAGTTTATTTGGACGACTTGTATATAGCTAGGAACCAAAATAGATTCCCTCTAAAGTTGATCCACCAACAAGTGTAGTGACACCAAGAAAATGCTAGTTTTCTACTTGCAAAACACACCTTATTGTGCTTAATCTTGAATCCGATTTTGTCAAGTTAAAGGAGATGTTTTGAGAGCAATTTTTGAGGTCTAAAACTTCAGCCAAAAACATTTGAAAGAGAGTGTATGCTTTTGTACAAAAATCGTCCAACATGCTACATGGAAAGATGCTTCATCCACTTTCTTTTATGCATGCAATCATAATATTTTATGGTCAAGGCCACAAAACCAAGAGAATAAAGTCATGCCTTGTTGGAGCATACCCACACACCACCCTTGGTGTGTGGTGGACGTAACTTTAAAGAAAAAGAGACAAAAGATTCTTACTTTTATTATTTATAAAGATTTTCTATAAAATTGTTTATAAATAATAAACTCTTATTTCTTAATTCAACCACTTTTATTAATTCACACATGTATAAAATATATACACTTATAAATAACATATATATACATATATATATATATATATATATATATATATATATATATATATATATATATATATATGTTATAAATTCAGCGTTACCATGATAATTATGAACAAACTAAAAACTAGATTATAGATGAAGAAAGAAAGAAAGCTTGAGAGCTTGGAGAGAGTAGAGAGAGTTTATATCACTTGTGAAAGAGTTGATATGAGATGCATTTTCTTCCTTACATTGATGGTCTATTTATACTACCAAGTCTGCTATTCAAATATAGTTGTTTAATTGGTAAATGCAAAGTGATGACAAAGTGATGACATAATGTTGTCATTCACCAATTACTTGTAACACTCCCCCTTGAATGACATCATTTTACATCGGAGTTCAACTTTGAAGTACTGCCTCATTAAAAACCTTTCTAAAAAAACCCAATGGGAAAAAACTTTAGCGAAGGGAAAAAGAGTGCAGTGTCTAGTTAACTCCCCCTCATTTAGATATCGAATGACCATTATGTATTGTGTAGATGTCTCATTCCAATACCATGAACATGTTTTCTAAAGATCTTGGTAGGAAGTGCCTTTGTGAAAAGATCTGATGCATTGTTGCTAGATTGAACATATTTTAGTTCAATCTGTTGATTCTTTATACGCTCTTTAGTGTATTCAAAAAACTTTGGAGGAATATGTTTTGTCCTGTCGCTTTTGATGTACCCTTCTTTCATTTGAGCGACACATGCTGCATTATCTTCATAGATTAAGGTTGGAGATTTATCTTTATGTATTCCACAAGAGGTCAGGATAAGTTGTGTCATCGATCTTAACCATGTACATTCTCTACTAGCTTCATTTAGAGCAATTACTTCAGCATGATTTGAAGATGTGGCAACGAGTGTTTGCTTTTGAGAATGCCAAGATATTGCAGTACCTCCACTCATGAATACATATCCAGTTTGAGATCTTGCTTTATGAGGATCAGACAAGTAACCTGCATCTGCATAACCAATCAAGCCTTGTTTTGAACTATTAGGAAAAAATAAACCTAAATCAGTAGTTCCGCGAAGGTATCGTAATATGTGCTTGATTCCATTCCAGTGTCTTTTTGTTGGAGATGAACTAAATTTTGCTAATAGATTTACTGCAAAAGAAATGTCAGGTCTAGTACAATTAGTAAGATACATAAGAGCTCCAATTGCATTAAGATATGGTACTTCTGGACCAAGAATTTCTTCATTTTCCTCACAAGGTCGATATGGATCTTTGTCAATATTTAGTGATCTAACAATCATTGGAGAGCTTAAAGGTTTGGCTTTATCCATATTAAAACGTTTCAAGACCCTTTCTGTATAGTTTGATTGATGGACAAGTATCCCATTTGGCATATGCTCAATCTGTAAACCAAGACAATATTTGGTTTTCCCAAGGTCTTTCATTTCAAATTCTTTCTTTAAAAATTCAATCACTTCAAGGATTTCTTTATTCGTCCCAATAATGTTTAGATCATCAACATAGACGGCTATAATCACATATCCAGATGTTGTTTTCTTAATAAATACACACGGACAAATAGTATTGTTTTTATAGCCTTTGCTTATTAAGTAATCACTTAGACGATTGTACCACATACGTCCAGATTGCTTTAACCCATACAATGATCTTTGCAGTTTGATAGAATACATTTGTTTGGGTTTTGCACTTAATGCTTCTGGCATTTTAAATCCTTCGGGGATTTTCATATATATATCACTGTCAAGTGATCCATATAAGTAAGCAGTAACAACATCCATAAGATGCATATCTAAATTTTCAGAAACTGCTAGACTGATTAAATATCTGAAAGTGATTGCATCCACAACAGGAGAATATGTTTCTTCATAATCAATTCCCGGCCTTTGAGAAAAACCCTGAGCAACGAGCCTGGCTTTGTATCTCACAATTTCATTTTTCTCATTTCTTTTTCGTATAAAAAACCATCTGTATCCCAATGGTTTCACAACTCCAGGTGTGAGTATAATAGGTCCAAAAACCTTTCTGTTATTGAGAGACGTTAATTCAGCTTGCATGGCCGCTTTCCATTTACCCCAATCCAGTCTATTTTGGTATTCAATGACATATTGTGGTTCTGGATCCTCATTGATAATATTACATGCAACTGAATAAGAAAATATTATATCTTCTAATTCATATTGGCTCCTTACTATTTTTATATGACCATAATTAATTTCAATCTCCTTATCATTTATTTCCTCAACTGGGGAAGTAATGTTATTTTGTGTTTCTTTATGAACACTTTCATTATGCTCAAACATATTTTCCATTCCTCTTCTTTTTCTAGGATTTGCATCCTTAGAACCAAATGGCCTTCCACGCTTCAGGCGTGCTTTGGATTCTTGAGTTACTTTTTCATCAGATTGTCTATCTGGGAGTTCAATTCGAGCTGGAGCATTAACAGCAGGTATATATGATTTAGTAACTCTTTTTATATCAGTAAATGCATCAGGTAATTGATTTGCAACTTCTTGCAAATGTATTATTTTTTGAACACCCATCTCACATTCTTGTGTGCGAGGATCAAGATATGATAAAGAAGGTTCATAACATGAAACATTCTTTTCTTGGGTTTTCATTTCTCCCCCAAGTGTTGGGCAATTTTCTTCATTGAAATGGCAATCAGCAAGACGTGCTGTAAACATATCACCTGTCAAAGGTTCAAGATATCTTATTATTGAATTTGTTTCAAAACCTACATATATTCCCAACCTCCTTTGAGGACCCATTTTTGTACGTTGTGGTGGAGCAATAGGAACATATACTGCACCTCCAAAAATTTTAAGGTGGGATATATCTTGTTCTTTTCCAGAAACAAGTTGAAAGGGAGAATATGTATGATATGCACTTGGTCTCATACGAATCAGTGATGCAGCATGTAAAATTGTATGACCCCATATGCAAACAGGAAGTTTTGTTCTCATTATTAATGGTCTAGCTATTAATTGGAGACGTTTAATCAGTGATTCTGCTAAACCATTTTGAGTGTGTACATGTGCAACTGGATGCTCAACAGTAATTCCTATAGACATACAATAATCATTAAATACTTGAGACGTAAACTCACCTGCATTATCAAGTCTCACTTTATTGATGTTATAATCAGGAAAATGTGCTCTCAGTTTAATAATCTGAGTTAGGAATTTTGCGAATGCCATGTTACGAGTTGATAATAGGCAAACATGAGACCATCTAGTTGATGCATCTATTAAGACCATAAAGTATTTAAATGGTCCAGAAGGTGGATGAATTGGTCCACATATGTCTCCTTGAATTCTTTCTAGAAATCTAGGTGATTCCCTTTCAACTTTCATTGGTGAAGGTCTTGTAATTAATTTCCCAAGGGAACAAGAAATACACGGGTTCTTATTACCTATTTGAGGGAACTTCTGGTCCTTCAATGGATGCCCAGATGTATTTTCAATTATTCGGCGCATCATTGTTAATCCTGGATGACCCAGCCTATCATGTCACAAACTAAATATTCTAGGATCACAAAATTTTTCTTTAACCACCAAGTTTGACTCAACTATATTTATATATGTAAAATGTAAACCAGAATCAAATTGTGGTAATTTCTCCAATATATGGTTTTCATTTATTATAAACATATATTTCTTGTTTCCTATTGTTTTGGTGAATGTGTCATATCCGTTAAGATATATATCATTAAAACCCAATAAATTTCTGTTTGACTTTGGGGAAAATAACGCATTACTGATTACAAACTTCGTACCATTAGGTAACATGACACAAG
The DNA here is from genome assembly GCA_023525715.1 of Cichorium intybus. NCBI lineage: Eukaryota > Viridiplantae > Streptophyta > Magnoliopsida > Asterales > Asteraceae > Cichorium > Cichorium intybus. The sequence continues at coordinate 64,310,524 of CM042017.1, read as the reverse complement.
CATTTCTTGCTCCTACGATCAAGTCTACAGGACCTGATATTGTATTTATGTGCCCTTTTACGGGTTTTAGTGTGGAAAAATATTTCTTTGTTTTCAAGATGGTGTGTGTGGTACCACAATCAATTATTAAGAGTTCTCCAAGATTTCCTTGGTTTTGTGCTCCAGTTGAACTCATTTTGAACTTCATATAAGAAAAATAAATGATGAGTTATGAACACAATTTTAATAAAAGTGACCCAAAAAAAAACTTCATTAAGAAAGAAAAACATTACAATGAAAAATTAAAAAACATGTTACAACAAGGAAACTAGTTTTCTAGGATGTCTAAATCATTGCAAAAGTCTAGAGTGTTTAGTTCAATGTTTCCTAAATCAACACCATCAATGAGGTTGACTTCTTTCCCTTTCCTTTAATGGAATCTTGGTAAAGTTTACAAAGATGGGGATCTGTACGACAGGTCCTTGACCAATGACCTATGCTACCACATCTATAACAAGAACCTCCGGAGTTCTGTGATGTTCCGACATCATTTCTTTTTTCTTGTGGTTGGACATTATTTTCTTGTGGAGTGTGTTGATTATTGTTTCTTTGACCACGCCCACGGTTATAAGGATGACCGCGTCCACGACCCTGAGTATAACCGCGCCCAAAATTTTGGTTTTGGTTAAAATGGTCTCGACCGCGACCACGGCCTCGTCCACGTCCACGACCACGACCACGTCCTCGTCCATACGAATTATTTCTAGGTTCATAAGTGATAGTAGCATTTGCTTCAGGAAGTGCTACTGAACCTGTTGGACGGGACTGGTGGTTCTTTATTAATAGTTCATTATTTTGTTCAGCAACAAGGAGAAGTGTATTAAGCTCAGAATATTTTTTGAGCTTTTGCATACGATATTGTTGTTGCAATGTCATATTTGATGCATGGAATGTGGAGAGAGTTTTCTCCAACATTGAAGTCTTGAAACCTCAACGATAACCACTCAGCCCTAGCACTTGGAAGTATAACTTCCTTTTGGTGATCAAATCTTTCTTTTAAGCTTTTCCAAAGAGTGCTAGGATCGGTGGTATTGAGGTATTCATACCTCAACATTTCATCAATGTGTTTGCGTAGGAAAATTATTGCACGTGCTTTATCTTGCGACGTGCACTTATTTTTTTCTTTTATAGTTTCAGATAAATCCATGGACTCAAGATGCATCGTAACATCTATAGTCCAAGGCATGTAGTTCTTTCCGCTGACTTCAAGAGCAGTAAATTCAAGCTTTGCAATGTTTGACATATTGTAGTTCCTAAGAAAAATAAAACTCATTAAATTTGTCGTTTAAAGGTGGGGATGAGTTTTACTATTTCTATTATAGTTACAGACATAATTAAATAGATGAATTTCTCAAATTCCTTTTATTTTAAAATTTAAAATTTAACTTTTTAATCGGTTGCGCATAAATAAACGTTAGTATATATAAATAGATGTCAGAGCATGAAAAATAGTTAGTATACATAAATAAACGTTAGTGTGCGTAAATAAACATTTAGTTTATATAAATAAGCGTTAGTATACATAAATAAATGTTAGTATGCGTAAATAAATGTTATTTTGCATAAATAAATGTTAGTTGTCGTAAATAAACGTTAGTTGCATAAATAAACGTTAGTTGCCGTAAATAAACGTTAGTTTGCATAAATAAATGTTAGTATACATAAATAAATGTTAGTTGCATAAATAAAAATTAGTATGCGATAATAAAAGTTAGTTTGCACTAATAAATGTTAATGAAGCGTAAATAAAGTTAGAATAAGAAATGAACTTCGTTAGTAGTCATAACGTCAAGGATAAATAAGAAAAGAAATTTGTTAGTAGTCATAACTTCGAGAATAAAATGTTCTTTTTTTTGTTGTCGTTATTATTATTATTATTATTAATTAACATTCTAGTTTTGATGATATTACATACCTTGATTAAGATCGATGTGTCTTTTAATTGCCTTCGTTAGAGCCTCATGCTGATAACGTGTTATAAATTCAGCGTTACCACGATAATTATGAACAAACTAAAAACTAGAATATAGATGAAGAAAGAAAGAAAGCTTGAGAGCTTGGAGAGAGTAAAGAGAGTTTATATCACTTGTGAAAAAGTTGATATGAGATGCATTTTCTTCCTTACATTGATGGTCTATTTATACTACCAAGTCTACTATTCAAATATAATTGTTTAATTGGTAAATGCAAAGTGATGACAAAGTGATGACATAATGTTGTCATTCACCAATTACTTGTAACAATATATATATATATATATATATATATATATATATATATATATATATATATATATATATATATATATATATATATATATATATATATTTCATAAATTTTATATATATATATATATATATATATATATATATATATATATATATATATATATATATATATATATATATATATATACATATACATTTTTAACACAAAATTAACAAAAGGGTTAAATGCTTATTATTTAAATCATCTAACAATTAAATGATATAAATAATCATATACACTCTCAAATTAATTCATCTTATATGAATTATGACTTGGAACAATTATTGTTTTCTATAAAATAATAATTCTCAAAACAAATTGCAAGTATTATATCATTTGATAATAAATCAAATTCATTGTATCAAATGATCAAATTGGTGTCTAACTTGTTATTAGTGTGACCCTATAGGATCATACATTATTAGCAATATCATTTTATGATCATCCTTGGGCATATAGAACTAACAGGAACGACTCCCAAAGCTTCTTTGACTTCGAGTTTTAGTTTTCAGCAATCATAAATTGGTATTTTATGTTTTTCTCTTTAATTTTCAATTAGTTTCATAGTTAGTAGCATTTGGCTAGTGTCTTTGGGAGTGACAACCATTGATACTTAGTCTTAGTTTCTGTTTGGATGTTTTGGTTACTGTTTTGTATCAGTGGGATCTGAGTTTTTGGTTAATGAATCATTTGGTTATTAGCAATTGCTTCTTTTCGCTATTTTATGCTTTTGAATGAATTCTTGGATGTTTGATTGTGATTGGATGTTGATTTGATCTTGATTGTTCTGAATATCATTTCTGATTTCAGTAACCAATTAGGATTAGTTGTTGGTTTGGCCTTTAGTTTAGTGAATGCTTGTTTGGAATTATTTGAGTTTATGATTTTTGGGATTGTTTGGCAAAATTTAGGAACTAGATCCTCTGACTGTTGAGTGACACTACAGTTGGTAATCTGTCACCTATCTCGACCACGTATGTGACACCCCCATTTTTACTGTTTGCAAATACTATGGTTTTTCATATAAATACATGAATACAAAAATACGGTTTATCAAAAACCGATAATTTACATGTTTAAAACTGTGGGTGTTACAAATCCATACCAAATCTAACCATAGTAAGCAAGAAAAGGATTAAACCTCGTGTCCAAAGTAGGAGCTAAATCAAGCTCCACTCCAGCTAAACTTCATCCCATCTATAGCAATTTATATTAACCTGGAATACATGGCAAAACATAGAATACGTAAGACAAAAATGTCTCGTGAGTTACATGAGTTTTAGACTCAAACCTTTAACTTCTCTTTCCAACTTTTATAAAATTTATATCATAAAACTTCTGTCAAAACTTTATAGTACTAACATACTATAACTTTTTACTTCTCTAAATCATTTCATAACATACTTTGGAAAAATAGCATTTTTCAACACTTTATAGTAGTAACATACTATAACTCTTTACTTTTCAAAATCACTTCATAATATACTTTACAAAAATAGCTTCTTTCTTACTTTCTTTGACTGGTTTTATAAGCTTGCTGGATTTTTATACTTAGGGCTTTAATCACTATAAGTGATACCCCAAGTCTCTATGGCTAGAAAGAACGGATCAATCCTCACCATAGAAGTGCTGAGGCAATCTACTTCGCGATGGGGATATTCCCCAGTAGACCCCTTACCTAACCCGGGAAGGTTGGAACATAGTTCCCTTACTAACGCTGCTTGCTACAATTACCAGTCATACAAAACATTTGAACATTACTTTCATACATATAACTTGTGGCTAAGTGCCAAGCTTCATTACTTTCTATCTTTATGGCTAGATGCCAAATTTGTAACTTTCATCTTTCATAAACCATACGTTTAAAACATGTATATATAACATTTTAGGCTTAATGCCAAGTCATACTTGAAAACATACACAATTTGTAACCGAAACATACTTCTTAAACATATTGTGGCTATATGCCAATCCATACTTTCAAACATGTATAACTTATATTCAAAACATATATACCTTCATATAATTGGTTCATAGACCAAAATATACTTTCACATATTTGGCTCATAGGCTAAAACATAACTTCAAATATAGCATTATACTTTCACAAACAAGTTAGAAATAATACTCTTGCATATAATTTCACATATAGAAATTTTATAATAAAAATCTTGAAAATACTTACTTGCCATGTACACCAAAATAGGTAAAATACTGCATGTACTCACCTCGAGTCGGCAATGTAGAAATCCATGCGGCAACTTCTCAAATCCAACCAATCTTAAAACCGCACACCTTATACTCCTATAAAGTATATTAAGTTAATTATTACCAAGTACACTAATTAACGTTACTATAAATAGTTACTTATAGCGTTGCTTATAGTTTAAATGTTTATAACTTTCGACATGCACGTTGTGTCTCGACATATACCCCCGACCTCTTTTATTCAATTTTTACTCAACAAATAAGTTATCATATGATTCCATTAATTTTAAGTAAACCCAAGCCCACAACATGACACCCAAAACCAACAACTAAGATGATTATCACAAAAGAAGAAACCAACAGCAAGGCTGATTTCTGGACCCTCAACAAGATTTGCAATATTGCGCCAAGGAAAGATTGAAAATAAAATCCAATAAAAAACATGGGTAAACTAGACCCAAGGAAAATGTCACAGGGCCTGACCTCATGTTATTTGAACCTTTCAAGAATAAATGAAAAATCTCCAAAGTTGACTGATGCAATCAGTCCACCTACTGAACCATACCTTAAAGAAATAATAATCGTTCAAAATGGGTTAAGAACTGAACTCTAAAATTTGGTGAGGACAAACTAGACTTCAACAGGGAACTAAGGCCACAGACCTTGCCCCCAAACGATTTTTGTACAATTTATAATGAATTAATCAAGACAGTGAACCAAAACTAACAGCACCTGGACCAATTTGTGAAAATGAACAATTCCACACAACTTAGGGTCTTAAACAATTCATAACCTTTTAAGAGAACAAACTAGACACAATTTCCAATTCAGGGACATAAAACTCAACCCAATTGGACATTCACACGATTTTATAAGAATTTAACAAGATTGGTCAAAACAGTGGGCTTCCATACTTTTCATATAACACACAAAGATTTAAACTCTAACCCATTAAGATCTTCATTAAGACTATTTTAGGGTCTGAAACAAATCCAATAACATCATTAAATTAGAATAGTTGGGTAGGATACTATCGTTAGAGCTTTACACAACACAAACACTCATAAGTATGTGTGTGTATGTATGAATCGGACATCAAGAACTTCAAGAACTTCAGGATAACGAGATGAAGACTTGTGGTAATAACATCAAGACATCAAAATCAGATTAAGACCTTGAAACACATCCACACACTCATATAACATGATAGAAGTGTAGTGGTGATGAATGCCACGGTTGGAAGGAGAAAAAAAATAGAAAGGTTTACCCAAATAGTGTGCAATCCAAGATGTCTTCTTCCCCTAGCTTCCACCAAACACGACCCTTCACCACCCCCTTCCAGCTCACGGTTTGCAGCAACTCCTTCCCACCCTTCACGGCTTAACAGAAAAGACAAGAGCTTCACTTCTCGTTCACAACTTGGAGGGATACCACCAAAAGAACAACTCCCAATCTAAGGTTTAAGAAACATACAAAGAAAAGATTGGGAGCAATAGTAGTTGCAATCATAGGCTGGAGTAAAAGAAAAAGAAAACGTGTAGGGCCTCACCATGACCGTGGAAATTAAAATCAAAAGATGCAACTTGTCAAAATGTCAAATTACATCCCTCAAGATTGATACACTATTTTTATTTTACCCTAAGACATAATCGTTCCTCACTTCAAGTTTAATAAAATGACATATTGTCCCCTCCAACTATATTTTCCAATCTTTTGAATTTTAGATATAGTAATTTATTATTATTATTATTACTTAAATCATACATCCGCAAATTATGACATTCCAGAAAATGGGTGTTACAACTCTCCCCCACTTATAAGAATTTCGTCCCCGAAATTCAACACCAAGACAATAGATAACAACTTTACTTGTTCTATATGATATCACATCACTAATAATCAACAGCGTACATCAGTCTGTATATTAAAGTAAACAATAAACGACACCACTATATACACCTTTATTACAAAGAGTCTCTTCAGTATCCCGTTATTACCGGAGTCAAGCAGCGAATTTTGAAAAAGAAACGACACTCAGGGTAGCGAAGAGTCGCATCCACTGTAGATGGTTTGAATTTTGGTAATAAGAACGTAAAGTGTCCTTTCAATTACATACGTCCTTTCGGTTCCAGCTGCAAAATGCTATATATACAGGTAAGTAGCATCATTTATTTCCACATTCATTTTCAGTCTCATTCTCTTCTATCACTAGTTTGTTCGTATACGAACTCACCTTTAAAGCTAAGTCATGGAAAACAGATCTTCAATGGGCGATCTATCAAACCCTGGACCTGGTTTCCCGCAAGGAGAGGGTTCTTCAAATCAAACATCTTTACTGGAGTTCGGTGACTTTAACTTTCTAAACATCCATTATTATTATTTTTTTTCTAATGTTTTGTTGATTTTGAATTATGGTACAGTCTTCCAGATATACTATCTATAGAGCCACTCAACGATGAGCCGGAAATTTTTCCCGAGCTAAACATCAACTTAGACGATCCGGTGAATGTATCTTTAGACCATGCACTTGATCAAACTCCACACCTTCTACCAGGTTAAATTCTTTTAAATGATTGCTTTTATGAATATTCAATTTTGTTTTATCATCTAATAATTGTTTTTGTAGACCCATCTGTGGATGATTTTTCTGGCTACAATCCATTCATCGACGTACCCTCAACGAGTAGTGAGATCATCCCCACGAATCAAGGATTCATGGCTGACATTCAAAATGACAATCAATTACAAACGACTCATAACATAAATATTGAAGTGAATCCCGAACTTGGGGTTGGTTTTCAATATCAAAATCACCTTCAGGTGATTCAGAGGAAACTAGAAGGATTTCAAAATCCTGAGTCCATGATTGAAAACGTACAATTACCACCAATAGAAGCTACTGATTTTAATGAATCAATGTCCATCTTTGGTTCAGAAAATCAGGATCATGTTCAAATGATCCCAAATACTAATAATAATACATTTGAACTCAATCCTTCAGCTCCGACAACCACAGTAGCTGGCAGTAGAAGAGGTTTCAGACACTCATTAAGTAAAGAAATAATAGCTGAACACTTTAATGAACCAATTGAGAAAGCTGCGAAAGAACTCAACATTGGAACGACACAATTAAAAAAACGCTGTAGAGATTTAGGTATCGATCATTGGCCACAACGACAACTTAAGAGTCTACAAACTCTTATTGATCGTGTTGAGGTGAGGAATTACAATTTTTTTATCATAATGCTGCAATTACTAAAGTTATTTATGTCACAGGAATTCAGTAACGAGTTTACTGGAGCAGAAGGATTATCGAGAGATTTATTACCCAACCTAAAAAAAGAGAAAGAAGCAATACTTGAAGGATCACAATCGGGTCTAACAGACGGCACAAAGAAACTGATACAAACTGCTCATAAGGTTGAATATAAGAAAAGAAAATTTCTGGAAAAGGGGGAAACTTCATCAAGAATTCATACACAGCAGCAACCTCTGCCATCTAATTCTGGTACGAGCAGTATTAATCCTGGTTTACTCGAGCATGCGAGTGAGGATAATTTTGGAGGCTCTGTAGGTAACCTAGCCAGGTTTCCTCCTTCTTCTAGCTACCCCCAGCCGGATCCAAATTGGAACCCTTCCTCATCACTTCCCTACTTACACACTCCTCAGACGAGTCAATTTTTAACACATACTCATGGGGTTACGGGTTCCAACCCTATCGAGACCCCACACCTTGGAGCTCCTCCTCCAATAACTGAAAACATACCCCTTCCAAATCCTCAAGAAGGTACAAGTCGACCTACAGATGACAAAGAGTGGAGTGTAGATGATCTTTTTTCGCTTCCTTCTGATTCTTCAGTTTAGGCTACTAGTTCTGTAAACTTTTCTTAATGTATTACTATAAAGTTATAGTAATGGGTCACATGTATCGATGTGTTACTATTTTTATTTATTATTAATATTATTTTCCAATCTTTCTTTCTTTGGTCACTGTAGTGACACTACTTTTATCTTTATTTTATAATCATAATTCGTTTCCGTTAGACAACGAAATTTTCAGTTATACTCTTTCTTTTATATTTGTACTATATACTCCATTAACATATCCAATATATTTATACCTTCTGGCCATGTCTCTTTTACTGGTTCCTTTCATATTGTCTCGGGAGTATTAATTATCTTATTAATTTCTTTTACCTTGTCATATTAAGTGGTATATATCCACTGCATTAACCTTTAATACTTATTACATAGGCATATAACCTCTATGTTATTCTTATTACTCTCTTCACAACCTTACTCACCAGACTACCATAATTCCTTTACGGTTCCACCAGTCTCAATACATATCCTGTGATTATGATAATACGGGCCCATATTACCATAATCACCTATACATATTGATTCTGCTTTTACCACAAAGTTTTATGGGACACTGGTTCTTTTAATACATAACACTATTACACGTACATGGTGATCATTACTAGAAATCTTACTACTTTATATACATAGTCTTTAATAAATATGAACAGTTATGGAAAATATCATACCATTTTCTTAACAGTCAAACTTATACTCAATCAAAGCGTTAGCTAAACATTTCTTAAAGTTATATATATATATATATATATATATATATATATATATATATATATATATATATATATATATATATATACATATATTAAATGATGCGTAATATCTTAGTCATTTAAGACATCATATAGTATACTTTCATGAACTAACATTCCTATAGCACGAGTTTAAGCCTAGGAGTGGAACAAGCCAATCCTAATTCGCTTAAACTATGGCTCTGATACCAACTTGTGACACCCCCATTTTTACTGTTTGCAAATACTATGGTTTTTCATATAAATACATGAATACAAAAATACGGTTTATCAAAAACCGATAATTTACATGTTTAAAACTGTGGGTGTTACAAATTCATACCAAATCTAACCATAGTAAGCAAGAAAAGGATTAAACCTCGTGTCCAAAGTAGGAGCTAAATCAAGCTCCACTCCAGCTAAACTTCATCCCATCTATAGCAATTTATATTAACCTGGAATACATGGCAAAACATAGAATACGTAAGACAAAAATGTCTCGTGAGTTACATGAGTTTTAGACTCAAACCTTTAACTTCTCTTTCCAACTTTTATAAAATTTATATCATAAAACTTCTGTCAAAACTTTATAGTACTAACATACTATAACTTTTTACTTCTCTAAATCATTTCATAACATACTTTGGAAAAATAGCATTTTTCAACACTTTATAGTAGTAACATACTATAACTCTTTACTTTTCAAAATCACTTCATAATATACTTTACAAAAATAGCTTCTTTCTTACTTTCTTTGACTGGTTTTATAAGCTTGCTGGATTTTTATACTTAGGGCTTTAATCACTATAAGTGATACCCCAAGTCTCTATGGCTAGAAAGAACGGATCAATCCTCACCATAGAAGTGCTGAGGCAATCTACTTCGCGATGGGGATATTCCCCAGTAGACCCCTTACCTAACCCGGGAAGGTTGGAACATAGTTCCCTTACTAACGCTGCTTGCTACAATTACCAGTCATACAAAACATTTGAACATTACTTTCATACATATAACTTGTGGCTAAGTGCCAAGCTTCATTACTTTCTATCTTTATGGCTAGATGCCAAATTTGTAACTTTCATCTTTCATAAACCATACGTTTAAAACATGTATATATAACATTTTAGGCTTAATGCCAAGTCATACTTGAAAACATACACAATTTGTAACCGAAACATACTTCTTAAACATATTGTGGCTATATGCCAATCCATACTTTCAAACATGTATAACTTATATTCAAAACATATATACCTTCATATAATTGGTTCATAGACCAAAATATACTTTCACATATTTGGCTCATAGGCTAAAACATAACTTCAAATATAGCATTATACTTTCACAAACAAGTTAGAAATAATACTCTTGCATATAATTTCACATATAGAAATTTTATAATAAAAATCTTGAAAATACTTACTTGCCATGTACCCCAAAATAGGTAAAATACTGCATGTACTCACCTCGAGTCGGCAATGTAGAAATCCATGCGGCAACTTCTCAAATCCAACCAATCTTAAAACCGCACACCTTATACTCCTATAAAGTATATTAAGTTAATTATTACCAAGTACACTAATTAACGTTACTATAAATAGATACTTATAGCGTTGCTTATAGTTTAAATGTTTATAACTTTCGACATGCACGTTGTGTCTCGACATATACCCCCGACCTCTTTTATTCAATTTTTACTCAACAAATAAGTTATCATATGATTCCATTAATTTTAAGTAAACCCAAGCCCACAACATGACACCCAAAACCAACAACTAAGATGATTATCACAAAAGAAGAAACCAACAGCAAGGCTGATTTCTGGACCCTCAACAAGATTTGCAATATTGCGCCAAGGAAAGATTGAAAATAAAATCCAATAAAAATCATGGGTAAACTAGACCCAAGGAAAATGTCACAGGGCCTGACCTCATGTTATTTGAACCTTTCAAGAATAAATGAAAAATCTCCAAAGTTGACTGATGCAATCAGTCCACCTACTGAACCATACCTTAAAGAAATAATAATCGTTCAAAATGGGTTAAGAACTGAACTCTAAAATTTGGTGAGGACAAACTAGACTTCAACAGGGAACTAAGGCCACAGACCTTGCCCCCAAACGATTTTTGTACAATTTATAATGAATTAATCAAGACAGTGAACCAAAACTAACAGCACCTGGACCAATTTGTGAAAATGAACAATTCCACACAACTTAGGGTCTTAAACAATTCATAACCTTTTAAGAGAACAAACTAGACACAATTTCCAATTCAGGGACATAAAACTCAACCCAATTGGACATTCACACGATTTTATAAGAATTTAACAAGATTGGTCAAAACAGTGGGCTTCCATACTTTTCATATAACACACAAAGATTTAAACTCTAACCCATTAAGATCTTCATTAAGACTATTTTAGGGTCTGAAACAAATCCAATAACATCATTAAATTAGAATAGTTGGGTAGGATACTATCGTTAGAGCTTTACACAACACAAACACTCATAAGTATGTGTGTGTATGTATGAATCGGACATCAAGAACTTCAAGAACTTCAGGATAACGAGATGAAGACTTGTGGTAATAACATCAAGACATCAAAATCAGATTAAGACCTTGAAACACATCCACACACTCATATAACATGATAGAAGTGTAGTGGTGATGAATGCCACGGTTGGAAGGAGAAAAAAAAATAGAAAGGTTTACCCAAATAGTGTGCAATCCAAGATGTCTTCTTCCCCTAGCTTCCACCAAACACGACCCTTCACCACCCCCTTCCAGCTCACGGTTTGCAGCAACTCCTTCCCACCCTTCACGGCTTAACAGAAAAGACAAGAGCTTCACTTCTCGTTCACAACTTGGAGGGATACCACCAAAAGAACAACTCCCAATCTAAGGTTTAAGAAACATACAAAGAAAAGATTGGGAGCAATAGTAGTTGCAATCATAGGCTGGAGTAAAAGAAAAAGAAAACGTGTAGGGCCTCACCATGGCCGTGGAAATTAAAATCAAAAGATGCAACTTGTCAAAATGTCAAATTACATCCCTCAAGATTGATACACTATTTTTATTTTACCCTAAGACATAATCGTTCCTCACTTCAAGTTTAATAAAATGACATATTGTCCCCTCCAACTACATTTTCCAATCTTTTGAATTTTAGATATAGTAATTTATTATTATTATTATTACTTAAATCATACATCCGCAAATTATGACGTTCCAGAAAATGGGTGTTACAACGTAACTCCTGTGGATCGACCCTGACTACCGCTATACTAGTGTGTGTTAGGTATTTTCTTATTTTTGACCGCACGACGACGTAGGCGTGTCAGAATTCGCCTGATATTGCCTTGATCTTCAAACTTCTTCCAAATTGTACGCTTTTGGTCCCTGTTTTCATTGTTTCTTTCCAAACAAGTGCTGGCATGAAAAGTGAGAATACCATGATATATACGATATAATTTCACTAAGAATAGGACTCAACAACGACTAAAATATTTGATATTACTAGGCGTTGTCAAACACCCCATACTTGTGCCTTGCTTGTCCCCAAGCAAGAGAGTTTTTAATAGATTTTAACTAAGACTCAAACAATTTTTGAATGTGTTTAATTTCAAAGCTTATTGTCCCATGAGTTAGAGTGAAATAGTTCGTGAAAACATAATCGGAATGTTCTTTGGAATTCATGGCTTTCTAAAGAACCCTTGATTACAAATTTTCTGTATGCATAAAGTAAACTTACTCATTCAGATTCTGAAGGCCATTAAAGAATTGTTGACACGCGTAGGTCGTCGTGCGGTCAAAAATAAGAGAAATACCTAACACACACACTAGCACAGTGGTAGTCAGGGTCGATCCGCATGAGTTACGTGGTCAAGACCGGTGACAGATTACCAACTGTAGTGTCACGCTACAGTCAGAGGACCTAGTTCCTAACTTTTGACAACTAATCCCAAAAATCATAAACTAACACAATTCCAAGCAATCATAAACTAATACTAAGCTACCAACCAAGCCTTGTTACTTACTGAAATCAGAAGTACATCTCCAAATCAGAAGCAAACAAAGGCAAATCAAACATCAAACACAATCCAAACATCCAACAATTCGATAACAAGCATAAACACCGAAAAACAGACAATTAACGAAAACCGAATGATTGCTATTAACCAAATCAGATTCCAAGGTTCCAAAATAGTAAACAAATATCCAAGAACAAAAACAAAAGCTCAATGTCAATGGTTGTCACTCCCAAAGACACTAGCCACTATCACTAACTATTGAACTAAATGAAAATTAAATATAAAAACATGAAAATACCAAAAGATGGTTGCTGAAGCTAAATCTTGGAATCAAAGAGCCTTGGGTGTCTAGTTCACACCAGGTCTTCGCTAGTTTTTTCGACCTAGGAGCCTCTATTTATAGTTGCAAAAATCTCGAGGTCGTGCCGTGCATAAGTGAATCCCGCGGCGCACGTAGTGGCTTATCCCCTTTTTATCGGCATTTGAATTTCCTCCACCGCCTCATATCCGCGTCGCGCCTTGATGAATTCCGCGGCGCGCATACGTTTTTTCCTGATTTTGATTTGATCTTCCAACTTCTTCTAATTTGCACGCTTTTGGTCCCTGTTTTCATTATTTCTTTCCAAACAAGTGCTGGCACGAAAAGTGAGAATACCACGATGTATATGATATAATTTCACTAAGAATAGGGCTCAACAACGACTAAAATATGTGATATTACTAGGCGTTGTCAAACACCCCACACTTGTGCCTTGCTTGTCCCCAAGCAAGAGAATTTTTAATAGATTCTAACTAAGACTCAAACAATTTTTGATTGTGTTCAGTTTCAAAGCTTATCGCCCTATGAGTTAGAGTGAAATAGTTCATGAAAACATAATCGGAACGTTCTTTGGAATTCATGGCTTTCTAGAGAACCCTTGATTACAAATTTTCTGTCCGCCATGAAGTCTACTTACTCATTCAGATTCTAAAGGCCATTAAGGAATTGTCCATGACTTTCGATGTTGTCCGTGTAACAAGCTTTCAGAAATACCATCCCATACCAGACGATCTTAGGTGGCAAGGTGCATAAGCCCCACTCATTTTAGTCTTACCGGCTGGAACAACAAAGGCCACAGATTGACATTTCCCTCCTAAATCCCAAACTTGAAACAGTCCAATCTTCTAAACTCATAAAACTCAACTTATTTGACTAAACTAATAACATGGTCACAACTACATAGTATTTCTCGAAAAATACTATTGCTATCAACAATCACAAACTATTCATTTCAAAATTTCAATTTATTAAAAATTTTGAAAAAGTTGCTAAAAATTTGAAAATTGGTCATTTCCCGCAAAAATTTTAAAAACTACTCTTTCGACCGTCCACACCCCACACTTAAAACCGTACAACGTCCCCGTTGTACAAAAATTATTTAGAATAAGGGAGAAAGAGTTACCCCTTTGGACGGTAGATCACTTGATTGGTGCTCAGTGTCACAGGTACAAATACGAACAAAAAGGTCTTTGATTTCGCATTCTGGAGTTGTAGCGCAACAGTGAACACGTCGGTGGTCAAAACAAGTGGAGGGAGCACGGTGACCCCACACTTGTTTGAGACAACTCCTCCAATTTGGTATATCATGCATGACTCAACAGAAAGATTAAACACAAACATAACAAGCAAAATAAAATATAAACAAGCAAAAGATAAAAGTGTCATAAGTACAGTACATATATCCCAAAAAAGTGAAAAAGAAAATACATCAATCGGCACCTGGTGGCCTGGAAGATCCTGCGTCATGGTCGTGGGCTCGGGCTAGGAATGGCCGGGGGCGCTGTCCCTATGCTGATGCAATCTGTAAAAGTACTTCCCCAATCTACTCCAGCTGGTCCTCAATCCTAACGACCTTGGCCTCCAATCGGTGGATGGCTGATGGCTCCTCCTGCTGAGGCTGTGGTGCTGGCTCTGCTGGTGCTGCCGGCCTCCGTCGTCTCCTGCCTGGCTGGGCATATGCTGGCCGGGGGTCCTGGGGTTCCTTTGTCGTAACTCTCACGTACTGGCCTGGGCGCTGCTGCTCAATAAGCCCCATGTTCTCCAGTGCTCGCGCCGTAGTGCGAGATGGAGATAAAGCAGTCAAAGAGGCCACCACGGGAGCAGTAAGGATCCGATATGAACGGGCCAAGCGGGTGATGTAATTCCCGCGGGCCAGAGGACTGCTAGAGGATGCACCCGTCGCACGGATGGACAAGGAGACGGCTAGGGCAAATGGGAGGTGAAGGAACCGGGAGGGGTCAATGAGAACCTAGAGATATGTCATGTCATCACTAGACACCTTCTCGCCCCCTCCCTGTGCATGATGGTGGTGGAGACGATGCGGTGCATGAGGCGGTGGAGTGGATCACGAAGGTGGCTCTCCCTAGATGTCCCCGCCTCGTAAAACATGTTGGACAATGGTGCCTAAATCTCTGTATTGGCAGCCCTCTCGAGCTGCCCCTGAATGCACGCACCTATGAAGTGTGTGTAATGTCGGTGCTGGAGATTCGCCTCCGTGTAAATGCCTGTGCGCCTTCCAAACTCCCGGAGGCTGCACTCCCTATTGGCTCCCCCCAAATCGGAACCGTACCAATCTAGAACGAGGATCTGACGATCCTGGTGAAAAACGGACAGTGGATAGAAACTCCAGCAGAAGCTCGATATATACTGTGTCGTCCTGGTTGGCCATAAGCCTATCCCAGCCTCGGCATGTGAACCTGGCCTCGCCATCAACCCATGTACGGTGCAAAAATGGCTCAATCTCGCCCCAGAGCTCTGTGTCTCTGAGGATATCCCGGTCGATGATCGTCGCCTCGAGGACCCGACAACCAATAAGTGCATCCCTCCTACTGGCATACTCGACAGAGCTGGCTGGCCCCTCGGGAAACTGGAGGAATTGATGGTCAAGCCTGAAAGACATCTGTACAAAAGAAACAATAGCCACAAAAATATTTTCAATTTTGGTCCTTTTCTTCCCCACCGCACCGCGGCACGGCCCAAGAGCCAGGGCGCGGCGCGGCGAGCGGCTGTTTCAAAATCCAAACCCAATCTTGCGATTTAACCTGTTTAAAGTCAATCCAAATACACTACAAGGTAGCCTAAGTGCCGACTAACTCATCTAGGGTCATTATTTGGCAAAATAAACACCCTACAAGTCAGCATTGGCGATTTCTAAGTTTTGAAGTTTTTGGAGAAATCAACCAAATTAACTACCTAATCACTAGTTTTAACGAGTAAAAGCTAGTTAGAATGACATACCTTGGTAGTAGGAATGAAATGAGCAAGGAAAACACAAGAAATTTTTCGATGATTAGAGCTCTGCAGCGTGGTGTGTGAATAGTATCGTTGCTTACCTTTTTGACGAAGGAAACCGACCAATCGATTCCCGCGGCACGGATATGAACAAACCACGGCACGCATGCCCCCAAATCAACCATTGCTCATTGGGTTGGTTTACGATCCCGCGGTGCGCATATGGCCGGACCGCGACGCGGTAATCAAAAATTCCAATTTCTTCAAAACAACCCCACACTTTCCTTGGACCAAGAATACCTGCAAATGACGATGGTATAATCTTCCTAATTACTCCTAAGAATACAGAACCTAACCTATGACAAGATGGGTTGCCTCCCAACAAGCGCTAAGTTTAACGTCTTCAGCCAGACGTACCACTCCTACTCCTATTCGTCTTGAATTCCTGATGGCATCTTCTTGTAATCCGGCATGAAATTGTGGGCCATCATTGAAATCAAAGAAGTGAGTTGAGTCATCCTATCACTAACTCCACTAATCCATTGCTGCTGAGCTTCCAGAAGCTGGAAGACCTTTGCTTCTCTTTCCCTTGCGTCTTTCTCATACTGCTGATGTCTTGCTTCTAACATTTCCATCATGTCCAGCAGCTGCTCCATGTCAATAGTGGACAACATATGCTCCTTTGTTTCCTTCAAGACCTCCTCTTTTCCTCCTTCTCCTGTTCGGGTCCATATTTTGCTTTTATTCTCAATTCCTGGTTCCATTAGCATACTTTTGTCCAATTGCTTGTCATCATACCCTTGAGGTAAAGATACAGGACTTCTAAACATATTTAGCCTTCTTTTTCGCGTCCCAAAGAAGATGTCAAAATATCCTGTTTTGTAATCAATAACGGCGCCAGCTGTAGCAAAAAATGGGCGTCCTAATATTAACGCGGGCACGTCCTCCAAACTTTCATACTCCATAACTAAGAAGTCTACAGGGTAAAAGAAATCCCCAACCTTCACTATGACATTGGTCAATTTTCCCCGGGATACTTTTGTTGACTGATTAGCCAGTTGTAATATGGTATTTACCGGCTCCAATTCCTCATTCTTGTATTTATCATACAAATATCCCAGCAGCACATTCACACTTGCCCCCAAATCCAATAAGGTGTTCTTAATAACCACATCTCCTACAGTAGCAGTAATTAGTGGTGATCCAGGATCCTTCTCTTTTTTGGGCAGTGTTCCCAACAGTGCCTCACTTGCCTTGATTGTCAACCTCACAGTGTCCGGTGTGGGAACCTTGCTTTTTCCATTTTTCTCGCACATCTCCTGAAGAATTCTTATATCCTCAGGAGCCTCCTTAAGTTTGTCCCACAAGGGTTGGTTCATCAATGGCCCTATCGATTGGGTGCTTCCTTCCCTTTCTTTCCCTTCTTATCCTTCATTCTTTGTTTAATTCCTGCTATTATTGCCTGATTTTCCTCTTGGACATCCTTGTCCTCCTTGGGTTGAAGCTCCTCTTCAACAGGAATTTCCTTTTCTTCCGTCCCTTTCTTACTCTCCTCTTTAATCTCCACCTTTTCTGTGACCTCTTCTTCTTTCTCAAGCTTAGCCTCACTTCTTGATTCTAGTAAATCCTCCAGGGTGACTTTCCTCCATTCACCATCGATAGTGTTGACATGCCCCTTTCCGGCCCGCTGACCATGGGTTGGATTGATTTCTGTGGTACTTGGCAGCTTCCCATTATCTCTTTTTCGTTGGTCTTCAGCCATTTGGGCGATTTGCCTCTCCATATTAGCGATAGCTTTTGCATTGGCTTGAGACTGCTACTGCGTCGTGTTGAACATCTCATACATTTTCGTGACAAAATCTTCTTGAGTCCCTGGAACATTGTTGATAGACGTGTTGGGCCCCCTATTATTGTCGTTGCTACCACTCCCACTCGCATTTCCATTATTGTTTGCGGGCTGGTATGGCCTAGGCTGATTAGATGGTTGATTCTGATAGTTATTCTGCCTCTGGTTGTTGATGTTCTGCTGTTCTTGATTATATGGTCTATAGGGTCGTCCATTGTTATATTGGCCTTGACCCTGGCCATAGACTTGATTCGCTTCTTGAGTTTTTGGTCCTCCTTGACCTCCTTGTGGTTGACTCTAAGGTCCATTCTGCAGAGTAGACACAAGCTTATCGAATTTCTTATTTAATTCGCTTATCTCCTTCTTTACATCCTTTTTCCAATTAGCATCAGCTCCCACTGCTGCAGCTGTGCCTACCGTCTTTCTTGTGGAGAAATTTTCATTGGAGCCATTGCTTAATTGTTCCAAAAACTGCCAAGTCTCTTCCAGGTCTTGCATCATAATAGTGCCACTAGATGATGCGTTGATCATTGTAACACCAAATACTTGTGATAAGTATTTGAAAGTTAATTCTAGCAAAAAGGGGTAAATTGGTTATTTTACCATAAAAGGGTAATTTGGTCATTTGACCATGTAAATGACCAATTATGTAAAAATATTGTTTGCTTGTTTGCGTATTTGTATATATATATATATATATATATATATATATATATATATATATATATATATATATATATATATATCTATACTATACTATAAACCATATATAAATTACAACATTTTAAAACACAAAAGTCTTAAAGTCTTAAAAATGTACAACCCATTGATGCATGAATCTCCTATCTTACATCAGGAAGAGATAGGAGCCCTTGATTCAATTAGAAACAATCCAAACCCTTCACTATTAGTTATCCATACTAAGTGATTTGGACCAATCAGAATGCAACAAATTCAAAAAACTTATCCCCCCACAAATTACATTATAAAAACTAAGAAGCCTTCTACACAATTTACACTCCATCTATTATTTCTCTCTTTCTCTCAAATAACTTTTGTTTATATTTCTGCACAACACAAATGTAATACTTCATTGCTTTGTATGCTTTTCATATGAAGTTCTGCACACAAACACAAATATTATAATAATGGTAATTTTGCAGGTCTATAACAAGTTTCAGCACAACACCAAGGTATTGGTGTTTATTTTTTCAGATTTTGCAGGTCTAACCTGTTTTTGATTACGAACAAAAGTTTATGTTACGCTGATTTCTCTTTAATTTTTCAAGGTTTTAGTCTGTTTCTGCAAAAGAACAAGAATAGAAGTTTTATGTTACACCAAATTTAACTAAACCAACTGAATTTGCATTTCAAATTTCATTTATGTGATTATTGATATCTTTTCTCATTTTCAGGAAGAAAATAAGTGCCTTCAAGAAAAAAAAAACAAGGAAAACGAAAAGACAATGTTAATCTAATTTATGCATAAATAACAACAAATTATAATTGATGTCTTTTTGCTTACATGATGCCGTAATTGTTGGTCTTTTTGCAGATACTAGATATTGTTGCTTATTTCATTTAAAGGTATGCAGTTCTATCAACAACTAAAAAATACATTTTCAGTTTAATACCACATATGAACATAGTAGTTATCCTTTTTTAAAAACTTTTAACTAAGAAGCAAGTTATTATACATGTGACTGAAATCAAACCTGTTATTATTCTTAGCAGAAAATCGGGAACCAAACCTATAAAAGTAGCAAACATCAGCCACCTGCAGCAAATGTGGAGTTAGTGGTGGTGCTAAATCGAAGAACCAGATACTGAAACTTGAACTTACTGTTGGAGTTTTGCAATAAGTTTTTCAAAATTCGTATCTGAGCATCATAATCGATATTTTCCTGTTAAGATTAATATTTCCAGATTTAAAAGAAATATATTGCGGTTCACAAATATTTGTTTTCAGTATAGTGAATATACAACTGACATCAATAAACGTTTTAATTTTTGTAAACATATTGCAGATCTGAAAAACAAAAACAGTTCCAGATCTAACAAAGCTATTTCCCCTTCAAATATTTTCAATTTGGTAAAAAGTATATAAAAACTGAACCACACATTTTTCACATTATTCATAAATCAGGAAACAAAAATCAGAATACTCATCAGTAGGAAAACGGATCATAAATCAGGAAACAAAAATAGAATACACATAACAAAATCTAAAACACATAACAAAATCTATACATCCAACATCAAAACAGAAAAAAAAAACAGAAAACATAAATCTGAAACCTGTATTCGGGATCTGATTCAACAACTTCAATCTATTTTCAGATCGGGAACGGATCTATAGCCCGAAAAGAGAAGAATTCAACCCCCCTTTTCCCCGCTTTCGATTGTAGTTTGAAGGAAAAGGATCGATAGTGTATAACACTAGCATGGAGATCGGATCGGATTTGCGAGATCGGATCTTTCCTTTGAGTTCCTGCCCAAAGATCGGATTTGCGAGATCGGATCTTTTCCTTTGAGTTCCGCCACCGCAACTCACTCAGTAAACTCGATGACTTGACTGATTCGACTCACCCAGTTGCAAAGACATTGTTGCATCATCACTGCCTTCTTTAGTCGCCGGAAAACTGGAAGCTTAAATATCGTTGGCAGATCGGAGATGAAGCTTGGCAGATCGGAGATGAAGCTTGGCGGGATCTAGGGAGGTTGGAGACGGAGGTGTAGCGGCTGGAGAAAAATATGGTATTAGGCTTAGGGTTATAATGTGTATATATATTACCACATGTATAAATTGCAGGTTGGCTCTTGTAATTTATAAGTTTTGTTAATAACGAAAGGAAAAAGGACGTGTGAATAAATTGAAACCAAATGTCAAAAATCAAATTTAGGTTTTTAAAAGATTATTGGCCTAATTCTTTTTCTTAGTGGAAGACCCGAATGATTATCAATAAAAAACTTCACAACCAAAAGTAAATTATTTAATTTATCAATAAGCTTTTGGTCGGTTTCATCATCATATTAATAGGGTTTATGTCCATTTAGTGTACATATTTTAATAAAGGGGCAAAAACGAAATGCTTTAGTAAGAAGATTTAATCGTAGCTATAGGTGAAAAAGATTGTAAGCATTCAGATCATTACATATTGATTTAGTATATTTGTAAGTTGTAGGAAAATTGATTATAAGAATTTTATGATGTAAAAGTAAACTTTGAAATGTTAAAGAAATTATTTATGTAGGAAAATTGACTATAAGAGTTTCAAGTTTTGTTATCCTATTATTTCAAAATAAGATTCTAAAAATTTTCAAATTAGCATATAATATTTTTAATACATTTTTAGCATTACTTTAAAAACCAAGAATTGTGGAAGACGAACGTCACTTAAATTCAAGAATATCATTTAAATATAAAGTCATTTAATTTGACTGCCGAGCGAGATATAAATGAAATGTGTATTCTTATCTTCTATCGAGTTACAAAAATAAGCTTAGAAAATAATTGATGTCTTTTTGCAAAGAATGTTAGATATGATGGGATTGAGTATCATACGATTGAAGTTATATGTTCTATCAACAATTTGTAATTTCTCATCTATCTCAACATTTTTAGTTGAAATTATTTCAATTAACGCCACTATTTTCTAAACACCTTACAGAACCTTGAATTAAATTACAAAATTAAATCTTATTTTACAAAATTGATTTATTTATGAATTAATAAATATTAATGAGAAATCGAAAAGGTTGAGTATCCTGCACATGGCTCGATATTGCCATGCTCTTATGATGAAAGTTTCCAAGACTTTGTCTCTTTCACTTACATACATAATACTCCACTTCTTTCAACTTTCATATGCCTGTACAATAGCTTGTCAAATTGTACCGGAGATGAAAAAGTAGTTTGAATGTTTTTACCTTTAATAAATATACATCTACATAAACAAGAATTTAATATATTTTATTAAATTTTTATTAGTATGTATATTTGTAATCCAGTTCACATCAAATTGAAATATTATGCTAATTTATATTATTTATTATATACCCAACAAAATATATTCACCATCCACCTAGAAAAAACCAATTCTTAAAAAGTTGTGTTTACGTTTCTATTCCGTCTCATATTTATCGTTATGAAACAATTGAAATGTAGATAGTATGCAATCATTTTTGAAATTCGGTTTTAATTTTACATATATAAATTACAGTTTAACGTTTTCAATTCTGTCTCGCATTAATAAATATCAAACACCTAAAAGAGATACTGTATACAGACATTTTTTAAATTCGATAACAATTTTACATAAAAAATGACAATTTTGAATTTTTAAATGCGTCTCACAGAAAACCTAACTTAACTGATAAATTGAAAAACATTCGTTAAATGAAACTATTTGCCATTTTCAAAATATTTACCGAAACTAACTATTTTCCACCGTCGGATTACGCGGGTACAATCCTAATAGCGTTAAACGAACTCTTTGCATGAAGAAATATTTTGCTGAAGAAAACTATACACCTACATAAATCTATCGATCGAAAATCACTATTTGACGTTTGATGAAACAAAACTAATCGCCGTCGGAAATTATGCACGTAAATGAAATTAATCGCCGCCCGCTGCATTGCGCGGGTACACACCTAGTATATATATATATATATATATATATATATATATATATATATATATATATATATATATATATATATATATATATATATATATGTATATATATATATATATATATATATATATTTGTATATATATATATATATATATATATATATATATATATATATATTTGTATATATATATATATATATATATATATATATATATATATATATATTTGTATATATATATATATATATATATATATATATATATATTTGTGCATATGTGTATATGTATGTATGTATTTATTTTAATGTTTTTGAATATATATTTATATTAATTTCTGTTAATGTTTTTGCAGATTTTGAACAATTTATCAATCAATTTGAAGAATTGAAAAGTGACAAACAAAAAAAATGAAGATATCATGAAATTTTGTTGTTTTTTATATTTGTTGTATGTATTGTTCATTATTTCTAATAAATTTGTATGTATCGTTCAAAACAGTTGTATATTATTATTTTTAATAAATCGTTTTTTATTGTTTGCATTCATAATTAAATACAAGAATACGTATATATGAATTTCGAAAATATGCATATATGCACCTGCGAGTATGTATATATGCATCCGCAAATAAATAAATTTATGTGTTTTTTAAAAATAAAAAAATCTAATTAAAAAATTTATGTTTTTTCAAAATCTAAAAACCTGATTTAAGAAAATGAAAATTAGATTTTTTTTGAAATTTGAATATTCAAATCTAACAGGCTTAATTTTAGGAAACGGTTATTGTTGTTGCCAAAAATAAAAAAATTTATGTTATAAATGAGATTTGTTAAATGACTATCAAGCCCTTTTATGATTCAACTAATCAGAAAGAGTTCTTAGGTTCCTAGGAAAATAATGCTTCTCTCTTGATTCAGACTCCACACACATATATATATATATATATATATATATATATATATATATATATATATATATATATATATATATATATATATATATATATATATATATATATATATATATATATATATATATTTATATTTATATATATATATATATACGAAACAAGTAGATAATTTTACAAAAATATTTGAGTTTTGTACCTTCGTATAGTCCTTTTAAAAAGCATTTGCCAATTCACGATAGTTTCTAATCTAGTTACCAAATATATTAATTTGTTCTTTAGTGAGTTTAGATTTTCTTTTCAATATCTAACTTTAATAATAACAAGTGGGGCCCCGTGCTCCGCACGGGTTCCGGTGCAACAGTGCTTTGAGGGACAAATTTTCACAAAAAAGCTTAATACGTAAGAAGCATGGCCGAATTCCTGTTTCTTATCTTCTTTATCCGTTGACTGTTCATCATCTTTTGTTCCAGAGGATTCATTAGCTGATGAGCTGAGGTGAGGTAACCTATCTTTTTTGATCCAACAAAGATATACACACAGACAATGAGCTGACAAGTCCAAATTTTGAATGTAAATCATCCAATGCATGACCAAACATCCTTGACACAAAACTGAAAAAGAAAAAAATAAAAAAATATAAAGAATATCATGTATCTGGAGTAATTAAGTACACAGAAATTAAAGTATATGTAAGACGAAAGGCGATAATAACCTTGAGGTAGAAAGTTTAGAGGCGAGAGGAGATGATGTGTTTTAAAGTTTCTGCTGTATTAGAATGTACTTCAGGAGAACTCAATTATAGCATTGTAATTTCATTTTTTTCTTATTAAAGCAGTGAAATTTTCCAAAGTTAGAAAAATATTAACCTCGTACACGCAACCGCACGTCGATGATCTGGCATGATGCTATTATCTGCTGACCTGTAATCAAGCGGCTTTTGCTCGGTTGAAAGCAACCTATCCACCTACACACCACAATACACTCACTTTTGTAAATATGAAAACGACCATTTTGCCCACAACCAAGTGAAAGTTATAATCCAGGCCTCAGCAATTACTATATCGATGCATTGTTGGAGGCCTTTAAGAACAGAACTTTCGGCACCCGTCATAGTCGATGCCATTTCCTCACATGAAGACGCCTGTGCACCAGCAACCATGACAACACCAAGAATTCTAAAATTAGGCGAAGTATTGGAAAAACCATATTGGTATCATGGAAAGCAATCAGAATAAATTGATGCACAAATGAAAAAAGGTACATACTCAGATCTAGATGCGAATCCAGTGTGATCATTGTCGACTTCAACAAACACGATACCTCTCTGTGGAATGAAGTATGGATCTTTAGGTTGCAATCCACCCAAATTTATCAAGAATATCAACTAATATAAAGTTAATCTATGTTCAAAGTACTTAGTAAGGTTAATATGAACAATAAAAATACGTTGAATTTTAAAATCCATTTCTTTCTCCTTTGAACTTGGTGGTTCCATCTGTGACAAAAAAAAATCATAAGTTGCTTCCTGAACCATTGGCTTGGTAATTTCCTGAAACAGAAAAATTGGTTGTTTTGTTGTTCCAGTCCTATCCCGCAGTCTGACTCATATTAAAAAATATGAAAGATTAAAAGTCAAAATTCAAAAGAAATTGTGATAGAAATATTTTAAATATAAAATAAGATTGTAATAAGATGTATCAGACCTGATTAGCCGTGATCCCTTCTATCTGCTTTATCAAAGGGCTCCTGATTTCAGTCCTCTCCTGCACTCCCATTCATATTTTAAGTTTGATCAGATTTAATGATTTAAAGAAATATATAAAGATTTTTACCTGAGTGAGAGAAGTTGACAAGAGTGAAACAATGGAAGTAGAAGCAGGAAATCCAGTAGGGTCATATGATGTTGGTTCTCCCCATTTATTTACTGATGGAATAAAATCTTTATAAACAGCAAATGAACCATTAAATTTTGAAGCTTCAATAACCCAAACATTAACATTTTCTCCAAGTTTTGAAACGATAATTTCACCAATTTTTTCAATATCTGATAGCCTTTCAATCACTGTATTCCCAGTGCCCCTCACTCTGTCCCCATTGAAGAATATAGCATTCATTGAAGGTACCTTCATAATTACGCCACATCGGCAAAAAAAAACACTTCATTACAACTATATATTTATATGTAATGTGACTGTAAATTTGTGGTATTTTTAGATTTTTATAGACTTACAATTGGATTTTGGAAAAAAATTGCTATAAAAAGAGATGCTGCAACTTTGTAGTGACCTCTGCTAACAGGAAACAAAGGAACCTTCAATATTCCACTCCAACGGCCCATTGACTAATTGACCTACAAAATCACAGAGGAAAAGAATGGATAAAACCGTAAATTTATTCTAAACTTTAACAAATTTATTGATTTTAGCACATACAACTGTCTGTGGATCGTACACCAGCGAGACCTGCCAATAACTTCAGAAAACGTATCCTCCTAATACCAACAATCTCTTGTTTTGCCTTTTAACTCCTCCCTTAATTGATGAGGTCGAATCTTCATCTAAGATCTAACACTTCGTTATCAATACCGTAATACTAAAGCCGCAGCTAAAAATGTAGAAACATAACAAAAAATTGCAATTCGCGAGAAGAAGAATCAGAAAGATAAATTCAAAACCCTTAAATTAGAAGAAAGATAAATTATAAGGGATTTGTAATACATACTTTGTTGTTGAAGAAGTAAAAATGTAACCAAACCTGCAAATTTAAGAAGACAATCAACAGCAAAAATGGAAAATGTTGAAGAAGTAAAAACGTAAGGAAAACCTGAAAATTTCGAGAAATAGAAAATCAATCAGCAAAATCGGATAGAATCAGAAGGAAGTTGAACCGAAAAATTAAGATGCGTACGTACCTGTCGCATCGCAGGAGCAAGGAGGAAAGCGACATCAAATAACGATAGCAGGTATAATCGAAGCAATAGAAGGACGACGAAAACCCTAGTACGCAAAATCGAGGAAGTGGTGGAGACTCGATGAAGCGGTGGAGACGATGAATGGCAAAGACGATAGAAAAGAGGCAGTGGCATCTCTACATAGACCGGGTTGAGCAGATCCAAACCCGAATTACAGGACCCAGATCCAACAGACGACCCGCGTGTCACAATTGGAAAAAAACGTGTATATATATATATATATA
This sequence comes from Cichorium intybus, assembly GCA_023525715.1. Lineage (NCBI taxonomy): Eukaryota > Viridiplantae > Streptophyta > Magnoliopsida > Asterales > Asteraceae > Cichorium > Cichorium intybus. Next base: position 64,283,505 of record CM042017.1, on the reverse strand, counting down.
TATATATATATATATATATATATATATATATATATATATATATATAAACCTATATATATATATATAAAAACCAATGCAATTATGTAAATGAATAATCACTAAAATGACTAAAATGGAACGTGTCATACCACGAAATAATTATCTTTTTCAAAACTATCACAAATTAGCCACATATTTCACAAAATGGTCTTTGCGGAATTCCTTTAATTTTGCAAATTTACTTTTCTAGTAAAAAACCTATTAATTTTGCCAACAATTTTGCAAAATTATTACCATTTTGCCCGATCATCGATATTTCATTTAGTTTGTGAATTTATTTCGCGAAAATAGCTATTATTTTGCGAAATTAATACCAACTGAACGTGTTTCTAACAGTTTATAAAGTAATTTCACGAAAGCGAATTCGATTTTGCAAAACGGTCATTTTCAAAATGCTATTTAGCAAATTTGATTTTGCAAAATGGTTATTCTGTGATAAATTTTCAAAACGATGGTCATTTTCGACATGACACATCCCAATTTAGTCATTTTAGTGATTACCCCTTATCTAAAACCTCCAATTTGATGCAAATATAGACCTCAATAGATAATAGCCATGAAAAAAACATGTTTAAAACCGAAATTTAAGTACAAAAGACTCTACAAACCTTTAGGCCATTGAGAAAGGATGCTTTCTTTCAGTGTTGAAACAGTCGCGGCTGCTGGAAATCTTTTAGGACCAATATCGGATCCACCAATCAAATGAAATCTGATCTATAATGAATCTTGAACTCCATACATTTTTCAATTTTATCTGTAACAGAAATAATAGATACCCAAATACGTAAAGATGTTTATTTGTTCTTTTTCCGCGATACAAAAGAAAGAATATATGAACTCGATTAGATAACGCAAGTAATTTTCCGCCATGTGCGAGCCAGACCCCCCTTAAAACCCCCAAACCCCCTTACCCCCCACTTGTTTTTCCTTTTATTGAATTTAAATATGATTTTCAAGTATATGCTACATATGGGTGAAAAAAAAAAGCCTAAAAACTGAAACCCCCAATTCAGACCAGGTCCAATTAATAACCGATCCAACTGAAGCCTTGTCAAAACTGAAAATTCGTCTTCAGAAGCTCATCCCTTCTTCTCTAACGCAGCCGCAATTCCTACCAACATAAACAAAAACAAAATTACCTTAAAAATCACGTAATTGCTTCTTTATGCACTTGTATAAAATATTTCAACGATCAATTCTGTAAAAGTACCTTAGAAACGTTGTTAAACTATTACTTAGTCTCATGACAAATTGCAAACTTTGAGCATTTGGTTTACAAAACTGTTACACTATTAACCAAATACCTCACATCTCAAATGGATGCCATTATTCATACATTATACAAAAGGACCAAATTATTGATATCAAACTGCTCCTGTTTTTTAAAGCTTTCATGTAAAACTTTTTTGCAGATATTTTTTATAGTAGTAAAAGGCTTATTACCTTGACTCTCTTTCTATTGGGCATCAGAACCAAACCCAAAGCGCGATGCTGACTGGTACTGTACAAGTGGTTTCTTTCCAAGAGGGAACCAAAACTCAACATCATCCACAAACTGATACAACAAAATAAACTAATCCAACACCATCATTTCAACAAAAAAACATGTTTTATTTCTTAAACTTACCCCTAAAGTCGGGCTTTCATACTCCAGTTGTATATAATCCTCTTTCTTCTCTACTACCCTTGGTGTGAAGTTATCCGGTTTTGTTGATATTATCTGTTATAAACCATAAAAAAAAGCTAGTAAAACCCTTTGAAATTTGAAGGAAAATGGGTTTTTAATTTAATACTTGAAATGTTTTTATCTAACCACTTCAAGAGGCTCCTCCATTGCCACTTCTTTGCTCACTGGTTTCTTACTTCCAAGGCCTTCATTTTGGATTGTAGTTCCTGCAGAAAGCAAAGTTTATGAACATCGATTTGAAAATTGAAGTGGTTTAATTAATATTCAAACTCAATGTATGACAACGTGAATGGTTTCTTACTTCCAAGGCCTTCATTTTGGATTATAGTCCCCTTGCTATAGTGCAACTTACAGGTTTAGTCCAATTTTGGATTTTGGCTGAACCTGTAATTTCCAGTCTCAACTGACATGAATAGAATCGGTAAACATTATCATCCCATGGAATCAAATCTAAGATCAGTGATATACTATGTACTGAAAAGAAAGTATTCAATTTCAAAACCAATTTGATTTTTCATTTGCAACATCCATACTGGAGAAATAAACAATTACCAACGGTTTCTAACACCTCCAATACCACGAAACATTATCATTCAAATATCAGAATAGAATTAGTAAACTAACCATTGTTGTTACATTTGATGATAAACTGACGGTGATTAAATTTTGCACGGTTGCAAGGACATGCAAATTTATAGATTTGGGAAACAGTCCTTTTAGCTCGAAGTTAAAGGAAACATAGAAAAAAAACACATAAATAAACACAAATGCTTTCAAAAACCCGGAAAAAAAAAACAGGCGGTGACAGTCAATTTTTGTGGTTAGCTTGGAGGGCAGGGAAGACTCAAGCATAACATGTGTAAAATTTACAAAGAACCACATTGATCTAATTTTATTAATAGAGTTGGGGAGGGCTAGCAGGTGGCACCCCTATCTTGTGCCATTGGGAAAATATCACAGGCCAAGAAGACTACTTTTGCAAAAGGGATAAAAAGAAGAGAAACATCAATATATTTTGACGGTGATTAAAATCAACCGGAGTTTTAATCGGAACCTAATTGAAAAACAAAGATTATATATTAATATACAGGTACAAACAACCAACAGTTGATACAAAATTTCATAATTGAAAATTTACCACATTGTCTTGAGGTTTTCTCTTGTAATAAGCAAGCAAAGTCGATTCAAGAACGAAATATCTCATATGAATGAAAGATCTCCCAATTTTTCTCCTTCCATATCGCACCATCCACCCATCATACAAAACTTTCGGATTCGACATCTCAATATCTTTTCCCGATCCTCACGAAATCGAGAACTAACAACTCATTTTTCCAGAACGAAAAACCCCCCAAAATTGAAATCAATCAAAAACCTACAAACCTAAACCCCGCAGTTTCAAATTCCAAACCCGGTTTATCGATTAAGTAGGATAAATTCAATCCACGAGTACATCGAAGGAAAGTTTTATAATGAAGGCAAATGAAAGCAACAAAAAACGAAAAGAAACGATATCCAAAATAAACAACCACATGAAAAAAATACCTTCGAGAACAATGAACACAGTAAGGATTATCCAAAGCAGTCGGAAATCTCACACATGCAAAGGGATACAAGAGACAGACGGTGTGTAAGACGGAGGTGGAGGCCAATCGGTGGGTAAGGGGTTGACGGTGGGAAAGACGAATGAGGAAGGCGTGCAGAACCGACGGGAAATCGACAGAGGTGGAGAGCAATCGGTGCGTAAGGGCTTGACGGTGGGAAGGACGAATGAGGAAGGAAGCGGTGGACACAATAGAAGTTCGGAATATAAAACACTGAGATCCCGTATAAGGATCCAATCGACAGAAGATCCGCGTGTCACAAGCCAAAAATAAAAAACGTTACACCGATGACAAAAATCACGCAAATTGATTAATAGATAAATTTATATTTTATTCTACGTTAGACATATAAACCTTTTTATTTAACCTTAATAATATTTATATTTTATTCTACGTTAGACATATAAACCTTTTTATTTTAATACAAAATAGCATTCAATTAGTTTGCATTTCATATAAACTTTTTTATTTTCATTTTTTAGAAAAGTTATATTTAAGTAGTATTCTACATGGATGCAACTACTAATTTACTGATTGCAAAGAACCGGATTATTTCCATAGCTTATTGTGTTTTTAATAAAAAAAATTTTACTAACCAATTAATAAGTAGACCATATAGCAAAAAGTTATGGTTTATTGTTTTATAAAATCACAGTTACCGTATAACCTATATGATGTTTAAAAACAGACCAGTGCATTTTTAATGCATAAATTACAAGTTGTTGCAGCTTAAATGACATGTATTTGCATTATTTTTTATTTCAAATGCTGCAATTTTCTATAAATTAATATGCTTTCTAATGATTATTTTTTATCTATTGCCGTCTCCGATCCAATACTAAGAGCTATAACTTATTCTAATGAAAAGTTAATTATTTTTAACTTTAAGTGTCTGATTAATTAATTTTCATTTTGTAAATTGTAGTAATCATTTGAAAAACTACACCTAGATTTAATTTAGGTTAAATAAAATCGTTAGAATTTAGTTGAATGAAATTAGTATCAAGCCGAAGTTTTATGATAATTTTGGATAAATGTAAATAAAATGTAGCAATTAAATATAGTCTCTGGACTAAAATACCCGAGTTATCATTAATTTGAATTAGTAAATAATTTAGAGGTTGAAAATTATAAAAAAAAAAATAAAACAACACCTATTTGGTAAAAATCTTTTTGAAAATATATATATTTGGTAAATATTTTTCTAAAAAACACAATTTTCTTAAAAATCCAGTATGTCAATATTTTTTGTATCCGGTATTTAATTTGATATATTAAAAAACCATGGTTTTATTAATATTATTAAGTACGCCATTTAAGCACATCGTGAGTGCATGAGAATTAGGGGTGTGAGAAAAAACTGAAACCGAATAACCGAACCGAACCGAATGATATTTGGGTTGTTTGGTTCGGGTTATTTGGTTTTCGGTTAATTTGGTTTGGTTAACCGAATAAGGATACCTTATTCGGTTTGGTTTTGGTTAAAATTTAATTGTTTTGGTTACACCGAAAAACTGAATAAATTATTAATTAATATATATTTTTATAAATTAATATTTTATATCTTAATTCATATATATTTGTTAAAAGGAAACTTTATAATTCCTTAATAAGTTACAATGAACTATATATATATATAAAGCTCAATTAGTCCAATAATGCAATTGTCTAAAGTCCAAACTCTACATACCCATTTTACTATTTGAGATTGTCTTTTTTTTTTTTACCGTTCCTTTTTTCCTCATATGTTATGTACTTATGTATAGTGTTTTTGTTTTCATTTGGTAAAAGTTCAGTGAGTTTTGTTTTCTTAAGTTTATGTATATTTTTTCTTACGAATGTTTATTTGGTTTAACCGGTAAACCGATTCAATTAAACCGTAACCGAATAATCCAAAACCGATTAAACCGAACCTTATTTGGTTTGGTTGTGGTTAGTTTTAAAATGCCAAAAAACCGAACCGAAAAAACCGAAAACCGAAAAAACCGACCGAATAACACCCCTAATGAGAATTACATAGCGACAAACAAAGTTTCTCAAACGTAAAAACCGGATATTTCGTCGGTAGAAAAACTCATGTTTTGTAATTCTTGGGAATGGTATGATGCAGGGAGGATCGTTGCAGTATCAGTAGTAATTTTGATAACGTTGTTTATGGTTCAAAGGTTTGGAACCGACAAAGTTGGATATACCTTCGTCCCTATCATTTGTGTCTGGTTCTCCCTCAATATTGGAGTCGGTGTTTATAATTTCGTTAAGTTCGACCCTTCTGTAGCCAAAGCTATAAACCCTAAATACATCATCGATTACTTCAAACGAAACAAAAAGGACGCCTGGATTTCTCTCGGAGGCACCGTCCTCGCCATCACAGGCATACTTCCCATATAATAACTGGTTTCCATTTTGTAACAGTTTCTGACACACTAATTTAATTTTATCAGGAACCGAGGCCATGTTTGCTGATGTTGGACAATTTACGGTCAAATCGATACAAATAAGCATGTGTTGTGTGGTTTATCCAACCCTTATCACAGCGTATAGCGGACAGGCGTCGTGGTTAAGAAAGCACCCCGATGAAGTGGCGGATACGTTCTATAACTCGGTTCCCAAGGAGTTGTACTGGCTTGTGTTTGTAGTAGCTGTTTTGGCCGCAATTATAGCAAGTCAGGCGATGATATCTGGGACTTTCTCGATCGTTAAACAGTCGCTTTCACTCGGCTGCTTTCCTCGTGTTCAAATCGTACATACTTCTACAAAGTATGAAGGACAAGTTTTCATACCGGAATTGAACTATCTTCTTATAATCTGTTGTGTTCTTGTTACAATTACATTCGGGACATCCGAAAAGCTCAGCCATGCTTACGGTAAAAATTCCTTACGTTTCATAAAAACGTCATCATGCATGCTTTCTAACGAGTTTTTATTGCAAAAGTGGGGTTGTTTTCCGTTTTGCTTGCAAAAATAGGGTCATTTTATTAACCTTTGTAGAAATGGAGTTGTTACCCCACCAAATTACCAAAATTGTGTAATAAATTTATGATAAAATCCATATAGTTTCAATAATAGCCTTTTAATTCATCTAATGTTATTATAGTTATGTTTTAATAGTTATACATTTTAGTTTACACATTTAATATTATAGATATGATATTGTTGATTTAAAATCTATATTGCTAAACTTTATATATAATTTTTAAAAGTTATATCGTCACTGAAATATACAAAAATATATCTTATCATATATCATATCTTAATTCTTTTTATATTTTCTTAAACCTATAACGTCTAACTTTGAAAGTCAAATTTAAATATATTAAAATTAAGTTTTTTTTTACGATATCAACGTCATTTGGTCTTAAAAAAATTCACACATTAAATTTCATTTTATGCTAGTGTTTATATAGCACCACAATGTGTGCATAGCTACAAGATTGGTTTATATATTTTTTTCTATCACTAAAATTGATTTACTATTCTAAAAATAACACTTTATAATTACAACATTGGTTTTTTTGTAATATCTGATATAAATAACCATTATTATTTATCTTAAAGTTTAGATATCATATGTTAGTGTTACTCCGTATATATATATATATATATATATATATATATATATATATATATATATATATATATATATATATATATATATATATATATATATATATATATATATATATATATATATATATATATATATATATATATATATATATATATATATATATATATATATATATAATAAGGATTATTTTAAAATAAAAACAACCACAACAACAAAAAGACAAAAGAACATAATTATAAAAATATTAAGTACCATAAATAATAATAATAATAAAAATAATAATAATAATAATAATAAATCATCAAAATGATTTCTTTGAAAAGAAAATCAAAACATAGTGTATAAGGAAAAGTTTGTTTATCATAGAATGATGGTATGATAACGAGTTATATATCTTTTTTAAGGTTTTGAAAATGTTATGGTTTTAATATAAAAACTTAATAGCTTTTCATATAAATAACTGAAATATTGTTTTTTTTTCTTTATATAATAAAATTTAATATTGACATTGACTCAAAAGTATTAAAATGATCTTTTTAAACATATATATTGTTAAAAGTTATACAAAAATTTCTATCACATTTATAAGTATTACATATAAAATATAACATAAAAGTTATAAATTAGAAGTTATTATTAAAAGTTTAAAGGGGTCATAACCCCATTTTTACAAATGAAATACAAGCAGCCCTATTTTTTTCAAAGTAAATAGAAACAACACTATTTTTACAAAAATGATATTTCTAACTTGGACTTTTGTTTTCTAATCAATGAAGGTATAGCTGTTATATTCGCCGAGACGCTAACATCATCGTTTATGGTGGTAATTATGCTTGTCATATGGAATACAAACATACTTCTAGTGCTTTTATATGTGCTCGTGATCAGCTCCATGGAATACGTTTACTTAAGCTCGGTTCTCTTCAAATTCTGTCAAGGTGGATACTTGCCGTTCTTGTTTGCGGTCATGCTAATGTTCATAATGTGCACTTGGAACTATGTTTACCGGGCGAAATACAACTATGAGATCAATAATAAGGTCTCACAAGAGGTCATAAGAGACATGATTGTAGATACAAACATCAATCGCATGCGAGGAGTCGCAATCTTCTACTCTGAGCTCGCCCATGGGATTCCCCCAATATTTAAACACTATGTTGATATTGTACCTGCCTTACATTCGGTTATTGTGTTTGTTTCAATCAAGTCATTGCCAATAAGTAAGGTGCCACCTGAAGAAAGATTTTTGTTTCGTAGAGTGAAGCCAAATGAGTTGTATGTGTTTCGGTGTGTGGTAAGGTACGGGTATGCGGACGTGTACAACGAAAAGGAGTCTTTTGAGAATATTCTAATGGAAAGATTAAAAGATTCCATTGAATCTGATTATGGTGTTTCTGATGAACAACAAGGTGGTATAATGGAAGAGGATGTGGGTACACTAGACAGGGCTTCACAAGCTAGAGTCGTGCATTTAGTGGGCGAGCACGGGATCATTTCAAGGAGAGAGTCTTCGATTGGGAAGGGGTTTTCGATTGATTACGCTTATAATTTTATGAAAAAGAACCTGCGGCAAAGTTACAATGTGTTCGAAATTCCTCATAAACGGATGTTGAAGGTTGGAATGACTTATGAGCTTTAACGGTGATGAACAAGCCCCACGTGTCGATGAAGGTATTGAAGCATCAAGTTTAATAAACTTTTTTGGGAGATAACGTGCATTAACTAATGGTGTATTCGCGTAATGCGGTGGTGGTGAATAGTTTGTTTTGACAATTAGTTTTTCGGTAGAAAATTAATGAATTCTTTTTTGTGGATAGTTTTCTTTCAACAAATAGTCTATTTTGAAAAATGCCATAATCCAAAAACCACGCAATGCATTGGCAAACCTTTTTTGAGACTACTATAACACTGGATTAAATTTCGAGTGTGTTTAAATTTATCTGGTTATTATAATATTTAAATTTATCTCGTTATTAATTTTTTGATACTTTTCTATGATATAAATGAAAATTATGTTTTGTTTGGACACATCAGAATTTAGAGGTGCAGACGATTTTCACATGTGCTTTAATTAGTTCGGCATTCAGTTAAAAAATCTCTCCCATATATATTAGAAGTCGGTTTCCGGTAATTAGTTTTTTAAGGCGACAAATAGTTTCTTTAGAGTTTACATGATTAATGCATTTTGATTGGGTTCTCATGGGTCGCATAGAGTGAGGAAGTTTAAAAACCATTACTTTTATTAATGTATAACAGAAGTTTATCAAAAATTAGTTTGAGACTTAAATTTTAAATATACATATCAATTGTGAGATTATGTTTTTACGGGAAAAGCTACTTATTAAGCATATTAGATAAACACCATGAGGGAAAATGTTGCAAAACATGTCACATATTAGTGGTTGGAATACTTGCTTCTGGTATATTTAATTTGTAAATATTATTCGTTTTAATCAGCCCCTTATTATGAATATCTTTTACATATACACGCATTCAAATATTTGGTCACTATATCTGACAGACTTAATTTGTCACTAAATCTAGTCATTAGTAATTGAAAGTCGTCACCATTTTATACATTCAGTGACCAAATATTTGGTCACTAATTAGTTATTGTCAGAGACCAAGAAAAAGTGGTCACTAATAATTTATTTTTAGTTACCAAAAAAACTTTATTGGTTAGAGACCCAAACATGCTCACCAAAAAAAATCGTCACTAATCAATTCAACTTTATGTGACTAAGATCAATAAACCATAAAACAAAATACTATATAACATTGTAAATTTGTAATATTTTGTGTTTACAGTGACTAATTGTCCAACATTTGACCTTGACTTGGACTTTGACTTTTTTTATCTTATTAAGCCATTGTACTCTGAAATATCTACACCAAATTATAGCAGTGAAAGATTATTGGTATTTGGATGACATAACTATAATTAGATAGTTTCTTTAAGTATGACATAATAGCAAGAAATTGAAGTAGAATGCTATAATACATAGATAAATGCAAGTACGTTGCTATTTATTGCATTTAACCCATCTCACAATACAATACATTCACAAACTCTGCATATAACATTAAATCAAAAGCAAGAGTTGTATGCTAATTTGATCCAAGTTAGTTTACAATTATGCTAATTTGATCCAGGTTAGTTCACAATTTTGCTTTACAGTTATATGCTTTCCAGGTTAGTTCACAGGTTATGCTTTCCCAAGTAAAATTAGTTTTCTTCTTCTACACGATGTCACGATTACTTGAGGTTTTTTATTGCATGTATGTGTACCTATTCATAAATATGTTTGTGCATATATACCGAGTTACCGACATTGCATATATACATATGTGTAAAATGCATATATACATATGTTGAGATGTGTATATGTGCATACATGCATATATGCATAAATACATATATGCATAGATATATGTGTCTATGTGCATATTTATGCATATGTGCATACATGCATATATGCATAAATACATATGTGCAAAGATATATGTATCTATGTACATATACACACATGTGCGTATTTGTATATATATATATATATATATATATATATATATATATATATATATATATATATATATATATATATATATATATATATATATGCATAAATATATGTGCATTTGTGCATATGTGTATATATATGTATGTATTTATTTTAATGTTTTTGAATATACATTTATATTAATTTCTGTTAATTTTTTTGCAGATTTTGAACAATTTATCAATCAATTTGAAGAATTGAAAAGTGACAAACAAAAAAAATGAAGATATCATGAAATTTTGTTGTTTTTTTATATTTGTTGTATGTATTGCTCATTATTTCTAATAAATTTGTATGTATCGTTCAAAACAGTTGTATATTATTATTTTTAATAAATCGTTTTTTATTGTTTGCATTCATAATTAAATACAAGAATATGTATATATGAATTTCGAAAATATGCATATATGCACCTGCGAGTATGTATATATGCATCCGCAAATAAATAAATTTATGCGTTTTTTAAAATAAAAAAATCTAATTAAAAAAATTTATGTTTTTTCAAAATCTAAAAACCTGATTTAAGAAAATGAAAATTAGATTTTTTTTGAAATTTGAATATTCAAATCTAACAGGCTTAATTTTAGGAAACGGTTATTGTTGTTGCCAAAAATAAAAAAATTTATGATATAAACGAGATTTGTTAAATGACTATCAAGCCCTTTTATGATTCAACTAATCAGAAAGAGTTCTTAGGTTCCTAGGAAAATAATGGTTCTCTCTTGATTCAAACTCCACACATATATATATATATATATATATATATATATATATATATATATATATATATATATATATATATATATATATATATATATATATACATATATATATATATATATATATATATATACATACATACATACATACATACATACATACATACATACATACATACATACTTACATACATACATACATACATACATACATACATACATACATATATATATATATATATATATATATATATATATATATATATATATATTATATATATAAATATATATATATATATACTAGGTGCGTACCCGCGCAATGCAGCGGGCGGCGATTAATTTCATTTACATGAATTGTTTCTTGGGCGTCGATTAGTTCCTTTTCGTTAGAGTCGAATAGTGGCTTTCGATCAATTGTTTCCTGTCTGTGTTTAGTTTCGTTTAAGGTATTGATTTCCTTTTCTAATTAAATTATATTGAGTGTAATTTTGTTTCGGCAATTACTATCAATAGTTTACGGTTAGCATATAGTTTTGTTTTTGCAATTAATTGGCAATTGGGGTATCTACGCAATGCGATACAGCGGTGACAATAGTTTGTTTCGACCTGTAATTTCTTGTCGACGGTTAGTTCATTTGGTGGTTAGTTTGTGTTCAAAATGCAATCGGCGAACGGCGAATAGTTTCATTTTGCAAATAGTTTTGTTGCAACTGTTAAAGTTTATGGTTTACAGTTTAAAGGGAGGTGTGGTGCAACGGAGTTTTAGAAAACGACCAGAAACCTTAGTTTTAGAATACAATTTAAGAAATTAGCAAACATTAAAGTTCAGGTTTTAGAATATACGAATACCTTCCGTTACATCATTTTTGTCTCTTGCCCATTCATCCAAAAGAAAACCCTCATAAATAATATTGATGTCCCTAATTCAACTTTTTGAAATTAAAAAAAAAGAAGAGTAAAAAATATAATTTTTACATATTAGTTAACATAACCGGCAAAAGAACTTAGTGGATACAAATTGGTTTATTTGCATCTACAAATATGCAATAAAATCATGAAAACAAAATGATCGAAATACCAAGATGAAAAAAAATATTCTCCTAATACCAATATGAATTCAAAACTAACAGTAACTGAGGCGCATTCAGGCACTTCCGGATCCCATTTATTATGTGTATCAACTTCTCATATTTTTTGGTAATTAAGAATATTCACCTAGAGCAACTCGTATATTCTCCTAAATACCAATATAAATTCAAAACTAAACAGTAAGCATTCATTATACTTTCATTAATTTTATCCGGGCATTTTATCAACCACCTATCTTGCAAGTCAAAGTTTCATATTGTGATTTTTAATTTAACGCATGAAGTCCATGGTAATATAAATATACAAAGTAGAAAGAGAGAATAAGCAATTTTATAGAGAAGTTGAAACGATTGATGTCAAACCAGATTTTTACCCATACATACACTGATCTACAACACACAAATATCTACAACATAAACTCAAACAGACCTGCAATATACACCAATGGATCTGAAATATCTCAATATACCGAAATTCGGTGCTGGTGAGGGAAAAGAGAAAGAAACTCGATGTTGGGGACGTCTTTTTTAAGATGAGGTGGACCAGCAGCTTCATATTTAGCTGATACAGGGTAGTATTTTGTGTAGAGAATGTAGATCAACGCTTTGGTTTTGATCCAGGCATGGAAGTGTAGGAGTGGTCGCAGATGATAGTGTATCCAATGGTGGTGGTTGATCGTGGTGACAACGAACATCTGTGGGATAATAGTTTGGATCCAAGAAAACAACAATATCAATTAAAAGTTTTAACAAATCAAAAAGCACCAAGATCTATTATTTTGTTTGTACATATTACAAAGCAAACTAAATCAATTATGCAGGTTAACATCTAGGCATTGAGAAAGACAGAAAAGTTCAAAAGGAGTACCCCACAAAGATGAGCTTCATCTAATTTAAGCCACCAGATCTTGAGGATGATTGATTGGAGATGCAAACTCAGAAGATACGTATTGATCAAGATAGATGTTGCTGTAAATAAAATGCCAAAGTCCAGGTGGACCACCGACAATAGTGATATTTATAAAGTTGATAGTAAAGAGGAGCAAGGGCACGAAGGTAAATATACATACCTCCACACCACGAAGTTGAAAGTGAGCCAATAGAGAGAATTCTTTCATTTTAGTAGACTTTTTGAAGTAGTAAGATGACTATTTTGTCCCTGTTCCAAGCATCAGTCATCCATATTGTTCCATCTATTTTAGTAATGAAAGTTGAATGCTTTAATAGATAGGAAAAAAAAAGAAAGTTTAATGCTAAAATAGATAGTAAAATTAAATAATTTAATGTAGAATTGCATATGATTGATGTGTATAAAAAGTTTCCTTTTGAAGAAGCTGTTGTTATTCCGGAAGAAAATCAAGGGTAGAGATACTTGCAAGAGCAGATAGAACTTACATGATTGAATCTATGATGGGTTATCTTAAGGCCTTGCAGACTGGAACCGGCCACAAGGGGGCAAATGCGGCGGCGGGTGATCACATGGCCGTTTAGACAAGGGGGAAAAAATTGATCTTTTTCGTTAAACAAATTATAAGAATATAGAGATAAAGAGTTCAACACTAACAATTGAAGTCTCGGCAAGATGCCAACTAATACTGCTATTAGTGGTGCTTGGTAATCTGTCAACTGTTTGTTCAAAAGCTAGTTTTGATTCCTTAATGATCTCAATACATCTAACTGATCTGAAAATACTAAGATTAAACATAGTTAGTTAATGAAATTAAACTTTTAAGCAATCAGAACAAAATATGAACAATTCTTTCCTGCATTTTCCGGTGGAAGCAAGTGACAGTCCAATGACTCCAGCTCCAGCATATAGGTCAGTAACAGATGCACCAAGAGGGACATATTTATGTAGCTTTTGAAGCAAAGAATCAAAAGCCTGAAAAATAATTAAAAACAATCTTATTTACAGTAAACACCTCGAAAACGATAGTTAGATAACGGTTTACGGTTTTAGCCTATTCAAGTTCAAGGGTAAAATCGTCCAAACTGCTTCCATATATTTACCTCCATTTTTTTTCCACTTTTACCCTTCACGTAATCAAGCAAAAACAAATAGTTAAAACCTGAAGAGTGCATAAAGTTCAAAATCTTGTGTAACCCAACCCAACACAGTAAAACTACAAAAACACAAATATAAGTATAAATATAATACTAATAATAAATAAATAAATAAATATTAGCATCTGAAAATCAAAGTACGTTACCATAATTATCATCCCTTCTGAATTGAGTTTTATGTGGGCCCACTCCTTTATCATGCATGGAAGCATAAAGTCTTTGGTATGCTCTATACAAACTGCAAATAAATAAATAAATAATCTCAATTCAACTACTTTGCAATTAAAATAAAAGATAAGAGTAAATTGCAATTTTCGTCCCTGTGCTTACCATTTTGATCCTAGTTATAATTTTTTTTGCAGTGGTGGTCCATATGGATTCTAACTCTTTCACTTTTGGTCCACCTGGTTTCCAAATCTTTTGCTTTTGGTCCCTGTGGTTTACACAATCGGTAACAGGGGGAGGGACCAAAAATCGTTCAATCTGGAAAGCACATGGACCAAAAGTGAAAGATTTTGCTACTGCCTGCACTCTCCAGCTTTTGCTCCTTTCAACCTGTCAAATTTTATTCTAATTATCAATACAAAAAAATTGAAAATACTACTTATATTTAACAAATGTGTCTTTTATGAGTTTGAAAATAAAGAACCAGGTAAAGAAAAAATAAGTTATAAGTGAATCTTCCACTCAAGCTCACATAAGTGAATCTTCCACTGTTAAAAAAATATAAAAATAAAAATTCAAAATTTTTGGAAATAAATCAGATAAGCAAAAGCAAAATAAATACTTACAGGGCAAAATCTATCCAAAATGTTGATTTCACCACTTGGATCAATACCAGTTCTTGCTGTAAGACATTCCATGACAATTGAGCGTGCTGGAAGCCATGATTTTACATGACCGTTTCAGTTTAGCCGAAGTACGTTGCTATTTTGGGATCTTTAGCCAAAGAACATTGGTATTCTATTAATAAGTTACAGAGTACATTTGACCTTTCTTGTGTTATTAATCAACCATTTCAGAAGACAAAAGAGAGTACTCTAAGTAGCATTCTGCTTTAGTTTATGCATTAGTCTATAACAATGAAAGAGCGATTCTATAATAAAGAAAAAATGAAAGTATGTCGCTACTTATCTTGTATTTAGTCTTTAAGCATCATACCTTGGGACTTGGAAGAACCACTGTGATGATCCGGATGTCATTCAAGGTCACCAACTTAACAACTGAAAACAGAGTTGTTTAAGGTCATCAACCAAAAAGTAAGCAAATATACATTCTGTCAAAGGGAACATGAACCGAACATTTATTATTACCAGAAAAGATAAAACTTCCAAAGAAAAGAGAGCATGAATCCAAGGACACCAGATTCGAATGCCTTTATATACCACTTTCCATAATTAAATTACAGAAAAAAAATTGGTTTTACATACAAGATTGGGAGCAACAGAGTGGAGTGATACAATGTCATCCTCCTAACATCATTTAAAGAATCATAAACCATCAGCCAGTCCTTGGACTCCAATCCTTCCATTAGACCCTGAGATCCCGAAAAACAGAAAGAGTGATACAATATCGTGAATTGAGAGTGGAGTGATACAATGCCATCCTCCTAACATCTTTTAAAGAATCACAAACCTTCAGCCAGTCCTTGGACTCCACTCCTTCCATTAGACCCTGAGATCCCGAAAAACAGAAAAAGAGTGATAAAATGTCATGAATTGAGAATGATACCAAGCATAGGGGTGCGATTCGGGTTTCACGATTACCAGCAAGACCGCTTCAACCTGTCACCAGAAGGGAAACAATTTTAAACAACTTTGAGAGAATCAAACAAACCCAAATTCATACCTGGTATCGCCAAATCGCACAGATCTGCGGTGGTTTGAAGACAGAAAAAGAGGGAGATATATTGTGGTTTGAAGATTGAGAAAAAGATGGCATTAGCTTGGTGCTCGTTCGATAAGGGAAACTTGGTGTTTCTATAGCGGAAACTGAAGGCAGCCATAGTGGCGGTGGCTGATGGTGATGGCGGATCTGGTCGCTGATGGTGGAGGAGATGGCGTGCTATGGTGCTGGTGCAAGTTAGGGTTTTTGAAGAGAGGGGAGAGAAAGTGGAGTATGAGTCAAAATCTTTTGGAATATATTATGTCTGGGTCTTCCAAATTTTGAAATTTGAAACAGATGTCCGCTTAATTATCAGCCAGCCTGTCAACAGTAATCAATTAAAAGGAGAGGTGAATAGCTATGCATCAGGTGATTGTATTGTCTTAAAAATTAAGACATCATGTTTTAAAAGCTTGTAAGTTATATATGGTTTATAGTATAGTATATATATATATATATATATATATATATATATATATATATATATATATATATATATATATATATATATATATATATATAACATTATATAAAGGGTATATAAAGTACAAGTTATTTTTGCATTAAGATCTTACTTTTAAGATAGTAGAACTATCTTAAACATAGACAAGTTTGGGCGCGATTTTTACAATTTGAATGAAATTGAAAAGCATGTAATGATAGGGATTGCCAACATGTAATTCACACGGATCAAACAACTATGTGTTAGAGTCGTTGATCCATTTTTCAATCTAACGCCTCTCCTTCTTCTATGATGCTAATCATCTCTATAAAAAGACTCACATGAATTCATTATTAAACATTGCGGACCGATTCAATCCTCACTTTCTCTCTATATTTTCTCTATAAATCCTTTAATCTAAGATGGCAGCCAAAATCGGTACAATCTGACAATGGTTCTCTTCAATAATATGTTTACTTCCTTCTCCTCTGTTACACTAAACAACGCCCTCATTACTACCAAGTTCGCCATTCGTTTATGTGATGATTTTTTATGTTGAAAAAGCTGTATAATAATTCAAGTTTTGAGACTTTGTAGTTGGATATGTGTAATACCGAGTTTTAATTAAGTTTTTGGTTTAAATGTTTCTATGATAATTTTAGGGCTTTGTAGTTCTGTATCTTGTATTTGTTAAAAGAAATAATTCTTTTTATTAGTGCTATTAATCATTTCCCATTAGAACATGTTTTTAGGCTTTATATAAAGCTTGTCCCCCACTAGTTTATTAAGTGTGTATTTCTATTCCTTTGTAATTGGTATATAAACCAACTATCAGTTGATAAATATATACGAGAGATTCAATATTTATCCAAAATTCATTCCCAGTACATTGTACATTTCTAATATGGTATCAGAGCAGTGTTGAGATTCTAAATCAACACACCATTTACCAAAGATCCATCTGACTATGAAATGACAGAAGGTGATAATCCAAATCTAGATTTGGCTATACAACTAGCAAATCGGATCAAAATTTTCCAACTACAAAACCCAAAATTACCTGATCACTTACCCCTGATTCCGTTGGAACTTGGAAGTGGATTTATCTCAAAAAAGGGTGGATCGACGGGCCCGAAAAGGGTCCAGCCTCACAATTTAACGCAACTTCTTCATACCGACTGCATCAGCCGGGAATCGAACCCGAGTTTGTACCGTGTAGAAGGTCTCAACCTCGACCCACAACCTCCGCCAAACCAACCCACACCTCCGACCCACAACTCCGATTCACATCAACTCCGACCCACACCTCCGCCAACGGCGACGGAACAACAAAAACGAGCAGAAGGTCTCAATCGAACGAGCATCGCCGCCGTGAACAACAGGACCGTCGCTCCAAACGGCGACGGAAGCTTCAAGATCGGCGAAGATGGAGACAGATCCGGCGTAAATCGAGCAACTAGACCGAAACAAATGGCAAAATCAGATGATGCGGGATCGTGTAACGTCGCTCCGAACAACAAAACCGGCGCCGGATCTTTTTCTTTGCGGACCGATGGGGTTGGCGGCGAGGATGCGGGATCGAGAGATGGCAGATCGAGAGTGGGGAGATCGATTTCTTTCACAGATGCAGAACTCCCGTTTTTTAAACCCAAAACAATAAAATCACATTTTGACCCTGAAAAAAGGAAATGGCAGAAATTACCCCTGAAGTTTATTCCTTTATTTCCTATATAAATAAAGGTTTAAAAAATTGCAGAAATGATCCACAAAAAGGAGGGAATGCAAATATGATTTTTTCTTCTGATAATTTACGAGATAAAACCTGGATACTTGACAGCGGGGCCACCGACACCATGACTTATGAAATATCAGATCTTATTTCACTATCCAAACTTCGGAAAGCACAGATACAAACTGCAAATGGTGAAAAAATGGAAGTTAAACAAGGAGGAACTATTGAATTTTCTCCTATGTTAAAACTCTCTAATTGTCTCTATGTCCCATCTCTATCACAAAACCTGTTATCAATAAACCATGTTACAAAAGAACTAAATTGCTCAGTTCTAATGCACCCCACTTTTTGTATCTTACAGGATATCAGGACGGGGGCGATCATTGGGCGTGGCACTGAGAAACAAGGATTGTATTATGTGGACGAGGTGACTCAAAATGGTATTGTGATGATGGCTCATGGAACCACAGAAATAGAAGCATGGTTATGGCACAGAAGATTGGGTCATCCATCTACGGGTTATTTACATACTCTATTCCCTAATCTATTTCCTTCAAAAAATTTATCGTTGTGTGAAACATGTGTGTTAGCCAAAAGCCATAGACAAACATTCAAACCAAATAAAACCAGGGTTGATGTCCCTTTCTCACTAATTCATTCCGATGTATGGGGTCCCTCGCCGATCATTGGAGGACAAAATCTTCGTTTCTTTGTGTTGTTTATTGATGACTGCACTCGTATGACATGGATTTATTTCTTAAAAAATAAATCTGAAGTTCTTGACAAATTCGTTATGTTTCATACAATGATTCAAACCCAATTTCAAAAAAATATTCAAATTTTTCGGTCTGACAATGGAGGGGAATTCGTTAACACCTCTATGAAACAATTTTTTCAATCAAAAGGAATAATACATCAAACTACCTGCCCACATACCCCAGAACAAAATGGTGTAGCTGAAAGAAAAAACCGTTTTTTGTTAGAAATAACTAGAGCTCTTTTAATCGAATCAAAAGTTCCAAAATCTTTTTGGCCTGAAGCTCTTGCCACAGCTACATACCTTATAAACCGACTTCCAACAAATATTCTCAAATTTAAAACTCCACTACAAACCCTATCAGAATTTGTCATAATTTCCTCATTTCTTATGCTAGAACCAAAGATCTTTGGGTACACTACCTTTGTTCATATACCTAAGTCTCAGCGAAATAAACTCGACCCATGTGCTGAAAAATGTGTATTCGTTGGATATGGAGTGAATCAAAAGGGATACAGATGTTATAATCCCAAGACTCATCACATGTTCACCACTATGAACTGTGATTTTCTTGAAACAGAATACTACTATGCCTCCCAACATAGTGGTCAGAGGGAGATAGAGGGTTCAAACGCACTAAGTTGGTTAAAGTATGTTCAAGCAACACCAGAAGAAAATATCCACAGCACTCAAGAGTCACCCAACGAAACCACTCAAGGAAAATCACACAACATGTCCACACAATATACAAATCCTAACTCTAGTGCCATCCCAGATCAGTCTCCCAACCTGACATCCGAGGTATGTAACACTCAGTCTCCTCATACTCATGATTCTCCTGAACATGTTGATTGAACATGTTGATCTTGTTACCTCTGATCATGAAACTGCCACAGAACAAGAAGAACAACTTGACATCCGAGAACAAGAAGAACTAATACAGGAACAACCAACAAAAAGATATATGTTACCACCAAGAACTAACAGAGGGATCCCACCAAAAAGATATTCTCCAGAAAGAGAATCTCGAGGTTCTAGATATCCTATGGCAAATATGGCTAATGGTAACTTGACTCAAGAAACTAGGGCTTTCAATGCTGCACTATACTCTGAAGAAACTCCAACTAGCATAGATCAAGCCTTGAAGATGAAGAATTGGAAAGACGCAATGGAAAATGAAATGAAAGCCCTATTAAAAAATGACACATGGGAAAAATGTGTTATTCCAGTTGGAAAGAGACCGGTAGGATGTCGATGGGTCTTTACAGTAAAACATAAGCCCGATGGTACTGTTGAGAGATATAAAGCAAGATTGGTAGCCAAAGGTTACACTCAAACCTATGGTATTGACTACGCTGAAACTTTCTCTCCGGTTGCAAAAATCAATACAATTCGGGTCCTTTTTTCCATTGCTGCAAATGAAGGATGGCCATTACACCAGTTTGACGTAAAGAATGCCTTTTTACATAGAGAACTAAAAGAAGAAGTTTACATGGAAGCCCCCCCGGGTTTCACGAAACACTTCAAACCAAGAGAAGTCTGTCGCCTTAAAAAATCTCTCTACGGATTAAAACAATCTCCTAGAGCTTGGTTTGGGAGATTCACTTTAGCTATGAAACAATATGGTTTCAAACAAAGTAACTCTGATCATACTTTGTTTCTTAAACGAAGAAATAACCTTATAACCTGTTTAATTATATATGTTGATGATATGATAATTACAGGGAACGATGAGGAGGAAATTGCAAAACTAAGAAAAAATTTGTTTCAAGAGTTCGAAATGAAAGACCTAGGGAGGCTCAAATACTTTCTTGGAATTGAAGTACTAAGATCAAAACAAGGAATTTTTATCTGCCAGAAGAAATATGTTTTAGACTTATTAGCAGAAACTGGAATGATTGATTGCAAACCAGCAGAGACTCCCATGATAATGAATCAAAAGCTATGTATAGAAAAAGAGGCAAAATCAGCAGATAAGGAAAGATATCAACGAATTATGAGAAAATTGATATACCTCTCACATACTCGTCCTGATATATCATATGTTGTGGGGGTAGTTAGCCAATTCATGCATCAACCCCAGGTTTCTCATATGGAGGCAGTCTGGACAATTCTCAGATATCTCAAAAGAACAACTAACCATGGAGTTTTGTTTAAAACAAACGGACATTTGAATACCTAACTCTATACTGATGCTGACTGGGCAGGAGACAAAGGAAATAGAAGGTCAACCTCTGGATACTTTACCTTAGTTGGAGGAAATCTGGTTACATGGAAAAGTAAAAAACAAAAGGTTGTCTCTTTATCTAGCGCCGAAGCTGAGTTCAAGGGAATAGCGCGAGGAGTTGCCGAAGTTTTATGGATACGAAAACTATTAACCGAAATTGGTTTTGTCCAAAGAGAAACAAGTAAAATTATGTGTGATAATAAAGCTGCTATTCAAATTTCAGAAAATCCCGTACAACATGACCGAACGAAACATGTAGAAGTTGACAGACATTTCATCAAGGAAAAATTGGAAACGGGAATCATCGAATTACCGTTTGTTCGATCAGAAGACCAGGTAGCTGACATTCTGACAAAAGCTGTCAAAGGAAAAATCCTAAAAAATTGTTTAATCAAGTTGAATTTTGGAAATTCCATTATTCAACGTGAGGAGGAGTGTTAAAAGAAATAATTCTTTTTATTAGTGCTATTAATCATTTCTCATTAGAACATGTTTTTAGGCTTTATATAAAGCTTGTCCCCCACTAGTTTATTAAGTGTGTATTTCTATTCCTTTGTAATTGGTATATAAACCAACTATCGGTTGATAAATATATACGAGAGATTCAATCTTTATCCAAAATTCATTCCCTGTATCCAAAATTCATTCCCTGTACATTGTACATTTCTAACAGTATTTTTCAAAAAACGATCTTTGTATACGATCTAAGGTTTATTGCAGTGACCACCATTCTCTAGTTTCATCACCGCTGACCACCAAAATCAGGTATTTATTCTTAATTTTGTTGGTTTGGTTTCCATCTAAGGTTGATTCCGGTTTAATCACCGCTGAGCACCGTCAACTGCTCCAAAATATCGTATTTACTCCTCATTTTTTGCTTTCTTTAAGTGATTTCTTGAATTGCGTTGAGAAGGCTAAACTCAATCCATTATATTTTTATGAGACTCATGTCAGATGGATTCTGTGTGGATTTTGTAGGGTTCATTGAAATGTTGTTTATCTCTTAGATCTCCCACTAAGTCTCGATTTGGTGTCTTTGGATTTTCTGAAGACCTTAAATTGAAGGAATATACAGATTTGAAAAAAGAAGCAGGTTGATTACCTGAATACCAATTTATGTTTACTATTCGTTGACAAAAAGAAGCAATCGAGAACTTGAAAACCAATTTTGCTCTTATAACTTAAATTTCTTGCTTATTAGGTTTGTTTCTTTTTTGCTTTTTTATTTTGAAATTTTTGGCAAGCAATACATTTTTGCGTTGATTATTGGCTTAATAAACCAATTTTGTGTTTACTTTTCGATGAAAAAAGAAGCAGACCGAGAAATTGAACACAAGATTTTGGTAAAATTTAGTCATATCTGTTTGTTTTATTCCAGATCTATCATTTTGGTTTGATTTGTATAACTTTAGTTCGTAAATATTGAAGATATGTATGAGAAACAAAGAGATTGGATCTGAGACACAATAATATGGAAAATATTTGGCTTAATTTGATTTATATAATTTAAATATTTAGTTTTTTTCTTCTTTTTGAATAAAATAATCATTATATGGTTAAACTTTGTTGCCATTTGTGATCGCAGTAGCGAAATTATGTTCCTGTTGCTGGTACTATGAGATTTTGTTGATTGATGTTAATGAGAAAGTTATGGTTTGCTGTCAGAAATTCTGTTATCAAAATTTCAAAATAAAATACATTGTTGTCAAAACTTTTGATGTCACAGTTTTTAAAAGTGTGTTGTTTCAATGTATTTGTAGCATGTTGTATCATTAGACATTTACGCTTCTAAATCACACAAAAGCATTAGGTAAAGGTGACGTTTCCTTAGACCTGAAGTGAAATATGGGTTTTTATGATATGCCCTCAAAGTTAAAAAAAAGTTCAATCGATTCTGTTCGTTTATTGGTTGTATTTTTATGATAAATGTGTTATTAAAACTTGCAAAATTTGTGTGATTGTTTTCTAACATTTCTATTTCTATTTCTTATAGAATTCTCTATGTTAATTTTTTCCAATGTGTTTCAACGAAAAAGAGTAGTCACCAAATGTAGGCATACGTATTAAAATGGTCCGAAAAATAAGTTTGTGAGATGGGTTGGAAATTGGGTAGGGTTTTGACGGAGGTGGGCTTGGGTTACCTAGGGTAGTCAGATGCATGTGCTGCATTCCACAACCATGGAATTTGTATTCTTCATTTTCTACACGTTTGAGATGCAAGGCGTTTATGACAGAATCGAGGCATATTTAAAAGTTTGAATACGGGTTGCAGTTATTCTGCTATTGACCCTATATAGTATGAATTTTTTTGGTGTTTAATTTTTGCTTAAACGGTATCATTAAATTGCATTTAAACTCTTAATGTTTTATTGTCCACACGTAGATTTTTTTGGGAGAATCACTTTGGCCATGAATGTGTTAATTAGTAAATGAAAATTTGATTATTGGATGAAGCAAAATTTTAAATCTTATTTCAAGTCATTTGGAAAGAAGCGTAATTTAGATAGGACAATATTTACAAATATGAATAACTTTGTTTCACGTTAACATTAAACTAACTAAAGCTTTTAATAGGCCGCATGTGATTATCCTGGACTTGAAGCTTTACTGTTAGGGACTATGGAATACATATGCAGAAAAATATTGTTTTACGGTTATCGGGTGCCTCGACAGGACTATGGAATGCATTTTGTTGACATTCCTAATTATGATATGTTATTATAAGTTATATCAATCATAACATTTGTATAAAAGTTCAAAATGAATATTAATCTTTTATTTATATATTTATGACTTCTGAATAAAAGAATTACTATAATGGTTTTATATCATTTATTAATTAATTAATAATAATAATAAATGCACAAAAGAGAACTTATGTTTTTTGGTTTTATAAAACTTTTTGTACTTAGGATCCCTACAATGGAAAAGAGCTGAACTTCATTAATATTTAATATAATTATATAAAATGTATGTATAGCAAAAAATACTAACATAATAAAAAGTAAAAGTTATAAAGAATAATAAACATATAGAAAATAAGTTAAAACCTACATAATTATTAACAACTTTTTTTTTCTAAAAGATAAGTAAACAATTAACAACTATATATTGCTAGAACAATTTTTTTTTTTAAATTTAGATTTTGAAATATAAAATCTACCATTTAAAAAAAGTTTTGCATTTATTGTATTTTTATAGTTTTAAAACTAATGGCGATGTCATCTATTTTCCCATTTTTTTGATCGGGCGGATCATTGGAGTACACAAATAATCTCCGAAAAAAATATGACTATAACCAAACGCAACAATGTATTTATATTTTGTCGATGCATTATATGTTCTTTGTAATATGACTCTAAATTGCTATTATTTTTAACCAAAATAGTTGCCAAAGAAAATAACGGCCCCCCGAAAAGTATATGCCAAAACAAATTATTTGTCAAATCTCACACAAGTTATTAAACTCTACAGAATTTTGTTCGTTTTAGAGAAATATCGACCTGTACCGCATGTGTTCGCTCTTAACAATTTGTGTCCCGCCGCATTGCGCAGGTACACAACTAGTATATATATATATATATATATATATATATATATATATATATATATATATATATATATATATATATATATACTAGTTATGTACCCGCGCAATGCGGCGGGACATAAATTGTTAGGGACGAGCACCATGCTGTTCGGTTCAATGTTTCGCTAAAACGAACAAAAAACCGTAATGTTTAATAAGTTGTTTGAGACGTAACTAATGCAATTTTAGGAAAAGAAAAAATGGTTTGATAGATCAATGATTCGTATAAGCTTTTGACCCTAACACTTTACATTGTTACCCTCCATGATATATTTTATTACTCTTAATCATTTACATGTAAGTAGCTTACAAAAAAGATCGTAGTCTAACCGTCGTCACTTTTTAATAGTTTAGTATTTTACAGTTCTTAATGGTTAATATTTACGGTTTCAAATTGTCTAAAATTTATGTTATAATGAGAAAAAATATGAAAACTTGGGTAGCCGATACCAAAAGTGGTTCCAACCGGTTCCAAAATTCAATGGATTAGTAAAAACGGTTCCGGTTCCAAAAACACATGATATAAATACTAAAATATATAGTTTAAGTAATAAGCATATCACCGAATGAACCAAAAAATCATGATCCCAAGGCGAATGCAGTGGCCGACTACTAATTTCATTTACGTGAATTATTTCTCGGGCATCGATTATTCTTTCATCAGACGACGAACAATAATTTTCGATCAATAGTTTCCTGACTGTGTATAGTTTCGTTTCCGGCACTGGTATCCTTTTCTAGTTATATTATATAACATATAGTTTCGTTTAAGCGATTAGCATGAATAGTTTACTGTCGGCATATAGTGTATTGTTATTTTTGAATAAAAATAAACTAAGTTGTTTTTTTTTTTTTTTTTTTGTTTTTTTTTTGTAAAATAGAAGTACTTTTTCGTTTTAGGTTAAAAATTAAAGTATAAAATTTTAGTTTAAAAATAAAAGTAGGAAGTATTTTAGGTTATACAAAATTTTCGATACAACAAATATCTATCGAATCACATTTTACTCGATTTTTTTTTTCTTATCAAGACACTCTAATTTTAAATCCTATGCGAAACGGTGTATTTTAAAATCCATTAATTTTCATATGTTTGTTAGATTTGTAATTGTGTCAAATTATTTGCCATGTAAATAATACCTAACAACATTTTAATGAAGCAAAAATAATATTATAAGTTAATTGCAGCTAAACCTAAAAAATCCTAACGATCATAACTTTTATACAATTAAATTGAGTTGGTTTTGTCGATAATAAACGGATGTAATATGTTGTATTTTATGATTGTTTAATCATATTAATATGATTAATTAACAAATAATTAGAGTAATTGCACACGTAATGTTCCAACGCACCATTAATATTCTACCATGTAGACATTCCAATTCGTAAATAATAAATTAAAAAACACGATTAGCCCAGAGCCAAAACTTTTATGACCAAACTATAGCCCTACTAAACACAACCAAAAGACATAGTGCATTACAAGAATTCATGAGAATTAAGATAATGAGAGCACAAAAGTAACGAATTTAACAAATAGAGTAAAAGAGTTTATTAGAGCTGCGATGAATAATTTATTTCATTGAACATCAAAATTTGTTGGCAATATTGAGAATTGAATTAAGGAAGCAAAAATTAAAAGAAAATTTTTTAGAGCATCTCCAATATTTATGTAATAACACCAAATTGAATGTTTGCATTAATGATGTCGTTGAACCAACACATCAACTACATACAATGTAAATCATGTAATGTAAATCATGTGTAGTAGATAATAACTAAGTAAATTAAGCTCCTCTGCTCAATGAATATTTTCTGACTCGTTTCATGAGCTTGCTCCACCTTCACCGAATTTACGTCCATATGATATATTTGATCTTCATTTGTCCACCCAAATGTGCAACTCATATCATGATTTATGACACCCAGAATTACTACAAAATCAACATCAAACTTAGGCAAATATTAGAAACAAATAGCAGCTCAATTCATTTTTTTTGACAGCCCATATCAGCAAATTTAAAAGACAATTTAAGGCATTTTTGGAGCCCAAAACCTGCGTTAACAGCAACCCAAAAATCAAATACTTTTAGCAGCACTACATGGTGAAAATCAACAATAAAAAGGAAAGCCCCATGAATGCATGGCAGTTGTAGGAAAGCCTCATGACATCTACTATCATTCTTCCAACCTGATGACCCAATTAAATAGAAGGAAAATAATAATTTTACTTTTGAACAACTAATATTTTATTGTTGTGAAGAATTTCGTTTATATCTTTATAAAGTTCCGTAATTACGCATATATCCTTGTAAATTTCAAATTACGTATATATCCTTGTAAACCTTAAAAACTCACTTATATACCCAAAAATTAGATTTTAATATCAATTAAACATTTTAAAAATTAAAAAACCTATTTTCAATTAAATTATACCTATTTTACTAAAATATCCTCCCTAAATCACACATGCTTCATGCTAAAACCAACTGATCACGACCCCTAGTCTTTGTTGCGGCTATGCTGATCGAATTCCAAAACTGCTAAAATCGATTTCGAATACCGCATGACGCTTGCTGCACGCTAAACCTACTGTTCACAACTCAATTTTGTTGCTGCTCATTCTTTGCGGATTTTCGAATTCCATGTCAATCGAATTCCAAACCTGCTAAAATCGATTTCGAAGATTTCTTGACGCTTGCTTCACACTAAACCTACTATTCACGACTCAATTTGTTGCTGCTCCTTCGTGGATTTTAGTACTTCGTAAATCACGAATTTGTCTAAACCAATTGTCCATGACCCAGTTATCTATGATTTATCAATGTGGTTGTTGTAATTTCTTATTCATCCTTGGAGCTTCATTGTTCTTAGATCGATCCTTATTGAATACAAAATCAACATCGTAGTTTCAAATGTCTATCCAACTATAGCATGCTACTTTTTTTTTAATTTGTTCTTCCTTTGGCAAACCCACATCCCTCCATACTATTCTCAGAATCTTGATGAGCCAAATCATACGTGGCATGCACCCCAACAAAAGAATAATAAACCAACATCACACCACTACATATAAAAAACCTCTTAAACGCACTTCCACCTAAAGACCCTATGAAAAACACATTCATCAAAATCGACAAAGCCGGCAACCATGGAACACGCGGCACCCCCAAACCTTTGGTACCCGCCGCTGTCCAACCGATATCATCCCACCGGTACCCGCCACCCACAACCCACCACCCACCGTGTACCCCACCCACCCTTTCCAATTCACACCACAAAGTATCGTTATTCCAATCAACGAACCAATAACCACAAATAAACATACCAAAAACTTGATCAAATCACGTGACACTACTAGAAATCTGGGTATTAGCGACAGAAAATTTCGTTGGAAATCCGTCGCTAATAGCCAACAGCGACAGATCAGCGACGGAAAAAGGTAGTCGAAAAAACCTTTGTCACTAACTGCTAGCGACGGAATTAGCGAGGGATTTACTGACAGAATAGCCACGGATTAGCTTGTCGCAAAATGATCCTGAATCCAGTGGGTTCTGTCGCAGTTCCGTCACTAATCCGTCGCTGATTATATGTAAATAAACATGTTTACCTATTTTAATCTCACCCCTAATATAATCAGGGATGGTCTATTAGGTGTTGAATCTATCGGTATTCCACAATCAAAATTCACAAATGAGATTTTAATTTATATTCCAAAACCACAATATTAACATTCAATTACTAAAATAAAAATTCAAATTCGATTTCAAAGTATCAAACCAAATCCAAAAAAACTAATAGAGCAAAAACACATAAGATGAACTACACTTGCAGCACTTTTACTTATTATATAATGAGATGGGACTGCAACCACTACAAGCATTGCAAATTAACTCCACTACCCATACAAGCATTCTGCAAACCTCAGGAACCTTTGACTCCTTTTCAATCTCTACAGTCTATTAAATCGATATAAAGCTCCCTGATATAATCTTCAAACATTCTGCAAACTTTAGTCCATTTGACTATTCTGCTGCAACGTATTTATTGAAAAACATAAAATGTTGTTAAAATGAGACTGAAATATACAAAATTTGGGGAATAAAGATGAGATCGATAGTCCATACCTGTTGTGTTGTACAAACGCCAGCTACCGTTATATGAACCAACAAGTACAACCTTCAAGAATCAATAAAAGATTCTTTTAGTATTTTTATTAAAATTTGAAAATAAAAAAAACATTTATGGCTCACAACCTAACCATTTGATGCATCCATTTCATGCAAATCATTCCAATCAATAGCTCATCTATAAGGAATGCTCAATATACAAACTTTTGCATATAAAGATCCACTAATGAAATATCTATCATCAAGAAAATTAAACTACATATAAGTCACTGTATCAACATCAATAACAGATTGAACCACTGTGGGCCTAAGGATTTACCATCCAGACTAAACTTAAACTTGCCATACATGAATAAGACGTTCTTCACCAGCACTAGCAAAATATTTACCATCCAGACTAAACTTAAACTTAATGGTCAAGATTGAACCACTGTGGGCCTAAGGATTTTACCAATGGGAGGTTTACTACGCGAAACAACATTACCATTGACACAATGGATCCATTGTCGGGGTTTTAGCTAGAATATGTTTATCAACGTTCTTATTTATAGTTGCCGATGACGCAATATCAACTGCGAATGAAGACAATTACTAAAATCCAGGTAATAAAATAAAGAGTCAACTCAACGAATGACTCAACTAATAAAATCAAGTATCATAACAATGGCTAACTTATGTACATACCTTCTAATACCAAGTCGACCAATTTCATATAACCACCAGGTTTGAGCAATTAATCAACAATTCAATCTTGCAATCCAGATATCTTTCTATGACAATAATTCATCGGCCATCCTACAACGCGTAAAACCAAAAAAAAAAATTGAATGTCTGTTATCTTTGTTTCTCATTTTAGTTATGTGGTTTTCATCACCAGAAAAAGTCAGAAATGGAAGAAGTAAATGAAGAAAACAAATGAATAAGCATATATACCTTGCCAAGACTATAAGTAAGGGCTGCACGAGCAATACCTACACCGACTATGATACCATAACACAAACACATTATCATCAATTCCTCATGTAAAATAAATTAACATTTATGTAGTATTTAAATGACCCACTGGAAGCATCGAGTATTCTGTGAGTCTCATCAAGAGGATTATTTGGCCCAAAAGACAAATCATGAATCACATGGGGGTGACATTCACATGGCTAGCTCCTTCAAAGATCTGAACAAATCAATACAAGTTAAATTATACATAATATGTGTATTTGTTATAAAGTAGACAATTAAATGTCATGTTTTATTTATTTACCATCTGTGCAACAAAAATGCTCAAACCATGGACTGAAATATGGAAGTTTCCAGCAACTCTTTGAACGTCCAACACCCCATAAACCTAATTCGATTAAAGAGAATATTAGTTCCTTAATATTATGTGCAAGATTTCTATTATATGTTTCTTTGCATCAATAAATGTTAGAAAATTTTAAAAAATATACCCGACGTCCTTCTCCATTTAAGTTTTGGACAAATTCAGTGTTGCTTTAGCAACACTCGATGCATCAACAGTTGTACGTTTTGGTTTTCCTGCCCGATGGTGGTCACCAAAGTTCAAACATGATGATTGATAAGAACCGAAAAGAAATTATAATTTACAAAAACAAAAAGAGAAACTCATTGGGGGTTTTGAATTCGATATCACTAGATCTTCTTTCAAGGGAATCAACATTATTGAAGAACACTTTGACACTTGATTTTCAGGGGGATGCGAAAACAGATTTCAGACTAGGTTTAGGTTGGGACACGTATTCAGAAACCCTAGATTGCAGTTTGGACTCACCTTTTAGTAAGATAGACACACAGGAAGAAGTTAAACATGGGAAACTGTACCTTAGTTAGAAGCCCTCGTTGATTTCGTGAGGGTGTGACCGCGGCATCAATGACGAGGCAACGAGTGTTGTGGTCGTCGATTTGCGGAATGGGGGAGTAGTAGCCTAGACCGTTAGGGTGATCGGTGGAGTAGATCGCCGGTGGTAGAGTAGATCGT
The DNA here is from genome assembly GCA_023525715.1 of Cichorium intybus. Lineage (NCBI taxonomy): Eukaryota > Viridiplantae > Streptophyta > Magnoliopsida > Asterales > Asteraceae > Cichorium > Cichorium intybus. The sequence goes on along the minus strand of CM042017.1, from coordinate 64,252,423 downwards.
AGACCAAAATCGCCTGTGGAGTGGGAGTATGAGACTTGAGCCAGTGTTAATCGAAAACGGGAACATGTATCGTGAGAGGGAAAGGGGAAATAAAGGGAAAGGGCGCCTATATAGGAACCCTAACAATGGAGAGAAAGAGAGTAGTGACCGCACGATTAGGAGGGAAGACATGGTGAATGAAATTAGTGGGAGGGAAATAAAAAAGATGAATGAAATAATTGGGAGGGAAATAAAAAATTAGCGACCAATTATACCGAGAGATTAGCGAGAGATTGGATCTGTCTCTAAATCCGTCTTTAATTCCTCTCTAATCCCTCGCTAAACGGTTACAATTTCAGCATTTTACAAACTGATAACTTCTGTCGCTAATCCCTAGCAAATTCGTCGCTGATTAGCTAGGGATTTGTTTCGTCGCTGATACCTTAGTTTCTAGTAGTGTGAAGACGTCGTCTCCTTCACATAATACCGTCTAACAAACAACGCAACCGCCATGAGCATGAAGATAAACAAATTGCTAAATGACAACACACTTGACAAAACATCTAAACTTGTAAAAAGCGCCACGATACAACTAATTGTTGTAACTAATAGCGTCGCGTAAACCGGAGTTCCGGTTTTCGGATGGACTAACGCAAACCACGGCGGGATCATATGCGCACGCGCTATTTGAGTTGTGCATCGCTCTTGGGTGCTATTATACATAAACTCAAAGATGATTATGAAAATAATGATTACGGAACTGATCATTGAAAGTATCATGTTTGAAAATGATGTTAATTTGGTTCCTCTCATTGCGACCATATTGGCGATAGAATAAGATTATGACTGCAATTGGGTCTAGGAGATTGAAACCTTCTGGAAATGAATCGATTCAGATTCTGAGAATATCTGGATTGGAACTAAACATGCTTGCGAAGTATGATGAGAATGATCGAGGAGGAGTTTCCTAGGCTTGTTTGCTGAATCGCCAGTAGGATCTTGGCGGGTGAGGTTGTTGATTCATGGTGTCGGCAGCGGTGATGGAGGAGGAGTGGGGGTTGAGAGGAGCATGGAGGTTTATGTGTGCGTTATCGAGATTGGATTGGGACTCAGGGAGCGGTTGGTTCGGGATTCCCATCGGTCTTTTCGCACCGCCATAGCGATAATGTATCTACTTCTACGGTGATTGGTGGATCCATGGATTCATGATAACGATAAATGGGTATATGCTCCGATAGCACACCTAAACATGTTATATTTTGGGTGCTATTATACATACATCCTATTTACATCTTACATAAAAGTCAAACTATTTTTCAACAAATTAATCAAAAGAATTTGACTTTAAATAGATGTGTGTATCAAGTAAAAATGAGGTGTTTATTTATTATATCTATTATATTAAAAATATTAGACATATGTTTTCATATATTTGCAAGTAACGTTTTACATGTAATGACATATTACATCTTAACTTTTCCTAATGATATAGTATATATAAATTTTGTAAATTTAAATTTTAAGGCACATATATTTATTATATTTAGTTAAACATATTACACAATAATTTTTAATTTTGTATGTTTATTATAAATTTTGTAAAATAATTTTAGATTTTTAGGAAAATCAAAATAATTAGTTGTTTGTCATACGTATATGGTTATTTTTTAAGTATTAGTTTCGGCCCCTCCAATTATAATGCCTGTGTTCCGCCCTAGGGTTTACCGTGTGTGTTTTTGTGTTTGTGTGTGTATTTTAAGTTTGCAGATACAGTAAACATACACACAGAAAAACACTTAAACACAATAATTACCGAATATAGCAATGTACTTTAAATTTAGTTTCAGTTTAAATCTTGTTTTTTTTTCTAAATTCTAATATATTAATGTAGTTTAAGTTTTATCTGTTTGTGTATATGCATTTTACTTGCATGTTTATGTGTGTGTGTGTGTTTTAAGTTTGCAGATATGTATTAAATACCCATGTGAAGGAGTTTGACTGCAACTAACCCCATGTGGGGATGCACCCGGGTTATATACTCATGTGGTGGGAGGTCTGGAGTTCGACTCCAACTAACCCCATGTGGGGGATTTTCCCTGGGCGGCAAATAAACAGGTGGAGGGGAAAGGCTTTACACCATAGGTAATCGCAAACCGCCCTGGGTGTAAGGCTGAGTACCCTCAAGGTGTTAAAATTGCCGTTTCAAAAAAAAAAGATAGGTATTAAATCATTACCAAGAAAAACCGCATGTCCCTAAAACTGCGTTTTGGATAGTTTCATAGTTCTAAAAAGACACCAATAATTGCAATATATATCAAATCAAATACAGTGCCCATATTGGTAGCAAAGTATGAGTATGATGCTATAATGGGTATAAAAATAAAGTATATTGCATTTAATGCGTTAATACCTTGGAATAAATTGTGGTTTCAAACTCTGGTTTCTCATTCCGGAACTTCTCACTTTGCGCTAAACACGTTTCAGCTTCTGTTATTAGGGGGTGTTTGGGATTGCGTATTTTCTGGGCTTATCTGCTTATCACGTTGCTAACTGGTGAAAAGCAAAATAAGAGTGTTTGGATTAAGACATTGAAAAATTGCTTATGGCGGTGGGGAGCAGCAAATAAGGCGATTTTGAAGAAGTTAGTTTGCTCCGACTTATCCGAAACTCCGATAAAGGCTGTTAAGGAAAATGACGTTAATGCCCATAAACCTAATACACATTTATATCTTCAAAGCTGCTGTGCCTGTGATCATTCATGCGTTAAAAGATATGTGATTCCGATCTTCTCCCTAATCCTTGCAAAGATTTCCGTCAACCAATTTGCTGATAGTTGTACCGCAAATTGACAAAGATATTCGAAGTTTCCAATCGTATTTTACAAGTCGATCATCAAATTGTGTAAGTCGATCATCAAATTGCTTGAACATCCTAATTATGGATTTGAAAGTTACTAGATTGTTTTACTCTATGTTGCTTCAAGTAAAGGCGAAGCCTTATCGTCATATATCCACCTAAACCACCACTAATGGATTGTTTTCATTCATGCTGGCATTGTCTCTGTTGTTTCAAATAAGGGTGTTTAATCTAATTAAAATGGGTTTTTTTGTGATTTTTCATGATTAAATGTAAAACACACCAATACATATTCATTAATTTGTTTACTGTAATATTAGTCTTTCATTTACTCTTAGTCCTCACAATCACAAACATTTCAAAGTTAAAATACTCTCAACCCCATTAACGGACTCTTCTATACTATAGATAAGACACTTATATTAGACAGAAGCAATGGCTTCATAGATTACCACTACAAAAAGAAGTCGTTTGAGTTTACTTTTGAATTTCAAAATCTTGAAAATGGTTAAGTAGGTGCATATAGATAGAACGTGTTGATGGATAAATTAAAATTTGTTAACAAACATGGGTAGGGACCGAAAACCATATGGGAAACCATCTCTAGGGTTTATAGCTTCAGAAACCATATATATGTATATATATTCAAATTAAACCCGTCTCTAGGGTTTTGTTTTTCTTCATATCGTGGTCTAACCTGAATTCCAGATATTGCCATGTCTGTCCCTGTGGAAGAACAAGAAACTTCGACGATACTAAAATCACAGAAGAAGAAGAACACAACGATATCCACTCTCAGCCGGTGCCAGATCCTGTATTTTCAGAAAACCCACACCCTGGCTTGAAGAGACGCGATTCCTTAGATATTGAGGCTGCTAAATTTCGTGGCGATGACCATAATGCCACCGAGGTCCGTAGTTTTGTGTGTTCTTTGATTTTGACACTTATTGTGATGCTTTGAGTTCCATCTCGATCTAAATTTTTGAAATGATATTGTTTGAAGAGTTGGAGAGTGATACTCAAACTAGCTTTTCAAAGCTTAGGGGTCGTTTATGGCGACGTTGGGACGTCACCGTTGTATGTTTTTTCAAGCACCTTCCCCAATGGCATTAAACACGAAGACGACATACTAGGTGTTTTGTCGATCATCTTCTACACGATCACGTTAATAACCGTTATTAAGTACGTCATGATCGTCTTACGTGCGAATGATAACGGCGATGGTACGCATCCTTTCCCTTGTTAGTGCTTATTTATTTGAATTTAGGATAATAGATTTTTTGTGGAACTTTGTAAATCAAACCCGTGAAATGTATTTGATGTGTTTTGAAGAAACTTGGTAAAATCATTATCAAATATTCAGTGTTGTGTGTGCTTGTGTAACATGCAGGGGGTACTTTTGCATTGTACTCGAAACTTTGTCGATATGCGAAGGTGGGTCTAATCCCAACTGAGCAAGCGGAGGACCGGGAGGTATCAAATTTCCAACTTGAATTGCCAAACAAGACAAACAAAATAGCTTCAACGATCAAGAAAAATATGGAAAGTCGGAAGTTTGTCAAGTTCTCCCTTCTTTTCACTGCCATGCTTGGAACCTCCATGGTTATTGGCGATGGCATCCTCACACCGTCCATCTCTGGTGTCTGCTTTTACCTTTTCTCCATATATATTTAGCATCAAACCAAATAACGGATAACGAACTAGGTTAATTAATTGGATCGGGTCTCAGTTAACCCAAATAATCTAAGGGCCCGTTTTATAAACATCTCTAATTTGCACACACCTAAACCAAGTGATTTATTAATTTTTAATGTATGGTTGTTTGATTTATTTTACAGTTTTATCGGCGATATCTGGGCTTAAAAAAGCAACAAATACGATGACCGAAGGTAAAATTTCTTTGGCTTTGCTTAATAGATAAAAATTTACCAAGTTTGATTTTTTTACTTGTAAACATAACTAACTACGATGATTCAAAGTAATTAATAACTCTCAATAGTTTATATTTTGGATACCTTATAGGGTAGGAGTATATAGCGTGAGAACCTACTTTAATAAAGTAACTAACTTCTGAGATTTGTTACGATATGTTATCTTAAATATAAAAATTTATAAGTCCAATGAGTAGTTTTTCGGGAAAACTTTAAATACCTTAAAAAATGTTATATTTGCACTTTTCCTTTTGATGTCAAGTCATCTTCTAGTTCTTTTTATTGCAATATTTTTGGTACATTTTGTCAATGCATTGTGATTTGTGTAAGGAGTATGTTAAAGAGTCTTTGATCAAACAAGTGTTTTTTGGAAAAATATTTATTAAATAGGTATACTTTTAAAAATATTTACGAAACAAGTAGATAATTTTACAAAAATATTTGAGCTTTGTACCTTTGTATAGTCCTTTTAAAAAGTATTTGCCAATTCATGATAGTTTCTAATCTGTTACCAAAACATATTATTTTTGTTTTTTAGTGAGTTTAAATTTTTCTTTTCAATATCTAACTTTAATAATATTTATATTTTATTCTACGTACGTTAGACATATAACCTTTTTATTTAATTTTAATAATATTTATATTTTATTCTACGTTAGACATATAAACCTTTTTATTTCAATACAAAATAGCATTCTATTAGTTTGCATTTCATATAAACTTTTTTATTTTCATTTTGTAGAAAAGCTATATTTAAGTAGCATTCTACATGGATGCAACTACTTTACTGATTGCAAAGAACCAGATTATTTCCATAGCTTATTGTGTTTTTAATAAAAAAAAAATTACTAACCAATTAATAAGTAGATCATATAGCAAAAAATTATGATTTATTTTTTTATAAAATCACAGTTTCCGTATAACTTATATGATGTATAAAAACAGACCAGTGCATTTTTAATGCATAAAGTACAAGTTGTTGCACCTTAAATGACATGCATTTGCATTACTTTTTGTTTCAAATGCTGCAATTTTCTATAAATATGCTTTTCTAATGATTATTTTTATCTATTGCCCGTCTCCGATCCAATACTAAGAGCTATAACTATTATTTCTAACGGAAAGTTAATTATTTTTAACTTTAAGTGTCTGATTAATTAATTTTCATTTTGAAAATCGTAGTAATCATTTGAAAAACTATACCTAGACTTAATTTAGGTTAAATAAAATCGTTAGAATTTACTCGAATGAAATTAGTATCAAACCGAAGTTTTATAATAATTTTGGATAAATGTAAATAAAATGAAGCAATTAAATATACTCTCTGGACTAAAATACCCGAGTTATCATTAATTTGAATTAGTAAATAATTTAGAGGTTGAAAATTGTAAAAAACCAAAACAACACCTATTTAGTAAAATATTTTTAAAATTATACCTATTTAATAAATATTTTTCTAAAAAACACAATTTTTTCGCAACATTTTTTGTATCCAGTACTTAATTTGATATATTAAAAAACCATGGTTTTTTTTAATATTATTAAGTACGCCAATTAAGCACGTCGTGAGTGCATGAGAATTGCATAGCGACAAACAAAGTTTCTCAAACGTCAAAACTGGATATTTCGTCGGTAGAAAAACTCATGTTTTTTGGAATTCTTGGGAATGGTATGATGCAGGGAGGATCGTTGCAGTATCAGTAGTAATTTTGATAACGTTGTTTATGGTTCAGAGGTTTGGAACCGACAAAGTTGGATATACCTTCGCCCCTATCATTTGTGTCTGGTTCTCCCTCAATATTGGAGTCGGTGTTTACAATTTCGTCAAGTTCGACCCTTCTGTCGCCAAAGACATAAACCCTAAATACATCATCAATTACTTCAAACGAAACAAAAAGGACGCCTGGATTTCTCTTGGAGGCACCGTCCTCGCCATCACAGGTATACTTCCGATATAATAACTGGTTTCGATTTTGTAACAGTTTCTGACACACTAATTCAATTTTACAAGGAACCGAGGCCATGTTTGCTGATGTTGGACACTTTACGGTCAAATCGATACAAATAAGCATGTGTTGTGTGGTTTATCCGGCCCTGATCACAGCGTATAGCGGACAGGCGTCGTGGCTAAGAAAGCACCCCGATGAAGTGGCGGATACGTTCTATAACTCGGTTCCCAAGAAGTTATACTGGGTGGTGTTTGTAGCAGTTGTTTTGGCTGCAATTATAGCAAGTCAGGCGATGATATCCGGGACTTTCTCGATCATTAAACAGTCGCTTTCACTCGGATGCTTTCCTCGTGTTCAAATCGTGCATACTTCTACAAAGTATGAAGGACAAGTTTTCATACCGGAATTGAACTATCTTCTTATGATCTGTTGTGTTCTTGTTACAATTACATTCGGGACTTCCGAAAAGCTCAGCCATGCTTACGGTAAGAATTCCTTACGTTTCATAAAAACGTTATCATGCATGATTTCTAACAAGTTTTTTTGCAAAAGTGAGGTTGTTTTCCGTTTTGTTTTGCAAAAATATGGTCATTTTATTAACCTTTGTAGAAATGGAGTTTTGACCCCACAAAATTACCAAAATTGTGTAATAAATTTACGATAAAATCGATATAGTTTCAATAATAGCCTTTTAATTCATCTAATGTTATTATAGTTATGTTTTAATAGTTATACATTTTAGTTTACACATTTAATATTATAGATATGATATTGTTAATTTAAAATCTATATATTGATAAACTTTATATATAATTTTTAAAAGTTATATCGTCACTGAAATATACTAAAATATATCTTATCATATATCATATCTTAATTCTTTTTATATTTTATTAAACCTATAACGTCTAACTTTGAAAGTCAATTTTAAATCTATTAAAATTATTTTTTTTTACGATATCAACGACATTTGGTCTTAAAAAAACTCACACATTAAATTTCATTTTATGCTAGTGTTTATATAGCACCACAATGTGTGCATAGCTACAAGATTGGTTTATATATATTTTTCTATCACTAAAATTGATTTACTATTCTAAAAATAACACTTTATAATGACAACATTGGTTTTTTGTAATATTTGATATAAATAACCATTATTATTTATTTTAAAGTTTAGATATCATATGTTATATATATATATATATATATATATATATATATATATATATATATATATATATATATATATATATATATATATATATATACTAGCGGCGTACCCGCGCGATGCGGCAGGTGACGATAGTTCGTTTCGACAATTAGTTTTCGAGCAGCGATTAATTTCATTTACGTGAATAGTTTCAGACAGCGATTAGTTTCGTTTCATCAGATGTTGAATAATGAGTTTCGATCAATAATTTTTTGTCGGTGTATAGTTTCTTTTCAACAATTTGTTTCTTTCTACAATGAGTTCGTATAATGCTATTAGGGTTGTTTCAATTAATTTAATCAATCACAACGATTGACGTAAAAACTTTAAACTGGTGTCTTGGCATAGTTGCTTGAGAACCGTCATGTCCATTTTGTATGCACTCATGCTTTTAGTCTTTTAGACATGTCCACGTGATATCCACATACTTTTAGGCATAGCCTTTGCCATCACTTTGTTTAGAGCTCCCATAATTAATAAAATAAAAGCATAAATAATATAATAAAGACCTACCAAGCTTAATATAGCAACGGGTGTTTGTTTTTGAACCAAATGGGTTTAATATTACGACTTGATTGGTTTATGACTTAATATGTCTTTTATCTATACATCAAGTAAAATTATTATAGAATTTCATTATAAAATTTCTTTCACAGAAAAAACCATCGTATCATTCAAAAGATACATTATTTAAGAACTTTTTGTTTTTTAGTTTAAAGTAATGAGCTTTTGTTGAAATTTTTTAATAGAAGATGGGTTTCAAATTAGTAAAACATATATTTTATGAAAAAATATCATTTTTAAGTATACTGGTACTATGGTAGTATGTAGAATTAATCAAATATACAATATCCATCTTTAACAGTAATATACCACTAAGACAGCTTGCATATATCTTTTTCATGTACATGTTTGCTTAAAAGCTTATGGTGACAAACCTGTCCACGAACCTATTTCATGTGTTTTGAGAAAACAAAAAAGTGAGAACCAAATATACACCATCAGAATCGGTAATCAAAACCCATTTGAATGAGAAATTGATAATACCAAAGTATGAAGAATAAACATTTGAATGTTTTTATGACATGTTCCAGAAGAATTTGAAATTTTCGATATAGCTCCTCGAGTAATATAACCTTAATAAGACCAAATTATTATAATTTAATGATTATCCATTATTACATATAATATGTATATATTTATTAAGACAAAAAAAATGCAAAATAACAGATTTGCAAGGAAACAAAATATCAGTATCGTCCATACACTTTTTAATATTTCTAGAATATGAAATCATGTTTGTTTAAAATAATATACAAATCATGTACATGAATATACACATCTGATTGCACACATAAATATCAATAAATATTTAAAATTTTCGAGCATTAACTCACACACATACACATATTCACGTCACAAAAGAAATTTGGGTTAAAACATTGCTTTTACACATCAGAAACATAAACACAAGCAGCTTTATCAAAAGAGCATAAGATCTAGAAAACTACGAACATCAGATTCAAAATACAAGTATGAACAAAAGATGAAGAAAAATAACAATGGCAGATGGAATTTTACTGGGATTAAAAAATCAGTAAACAAAAAAGGAAAACCTGATTACAAGTTCATGAATCTTGGACTTCAAAAATCGGAAAAAATGGCTCATTGTGGTTTGCTAGGCTTTTCTAAAAATGATGGCAGCCAGGGTTTAAAGATCTGGAACAGCCGCAACCGAGGTTTTTATAGATCGCAATCGTCAATACTATATCCGATCTGAAGAAGTGGTCGACGATGCTAATTGTTGCTGATGGTGACTTGGGGTTTCAAAAAAATGTGGCTTCAGATCTGAAAGATGAATACAAACTTCAACACAGCAAACTACATGTAAATGCATATTTACAAAGTAGGTAATAAGAATAAGCAAACTACTTGAGAATTTGAAACATATATTGATGTCAATCCAGATAATCACTGTTACAAAAAAGAAAGAAACTTGAAGATCTCGCCAGATTTTTACACATATACACACGAATCTATAACACACATAATGATCTACGACACAAAAACACACAGATCTGCAGTATACACAAATAGATCTCTGAAATATCTCACCATATCGGCATTCGGTGGTGGTGAGGGAAGAGAGAAAGACACTCATATTGGTTATGGTTATTTTAAGAGGAGATGAAACAGAAGCTTCTGATGCACGGTAGCTTTTCGGTAGAGAAGACAGATCAATGCGTTAGTAATACTTCTGTTTGATCCAGGTATGGAAATGTAAAAGAGGTCGCAGCCGATAATAGATACAGCGGTGGTGTTTAATCGTGGTGACAACCATGGTTGCTGATGGTGAAGGGAAGGGGTAGCGTTGTTTGGCAGAGAAGCAACTTCTGTGGGATAGTAGTTTAGATCCAAGAAAACATCCATAACTGTCAAAAAATTTGACGAACCAAGAAAGCATCAACATCTATTGTGCTTGTATATAGAACAAATCAAAACTAAAACAATTATAATAGTTAACATATACGACTTTTAGAAAGACAGAGAGAGAAACCGAGTTTACTTGTGAAGTTCGTGGTGAGTCATGGTGTTTGGATCTAGAAGCGATACTCTGGTTCGTAAATGGAGTCAGGATATGGCGATTTAGAATGGTGATGGTGGATTATATAGAGCCAGAGATAACAGAGTGGCGATCCGTGTCTTACCGTTTTGTTGAGCCATTGGATTGCTGAATAAGAGAATGGATGGTGAGATCATACGTTCAAAGAAACATCTCATCCAAGTGATATGCAAATCCATCGACCGCCATATAAATTCATTCAAATTCAAATTAAATTAGCAATGCCGCCCAAAAATATGAGTGCATTGAATACTTGTGCCTCTTAATTTTAAGACATTTGTGCATAAAATACTTGTACATATTATATATGTATTATAGTATACTAGCGGCATACCCGCGCGATGCGGCGGCGGCGATTAGTTTGTTGCGATGAATAATATTTTAGCGGCTATTAGTTCGTTTTGACTAATAGTTGACAGCAACAAATACCTTATTTTGGTATGTAGTTTTGGGTTAAAGATAAGATTGACACAATGCGGTGGAAGTAGGGAAGGGGTAGATTAGTTTCTTTTGGCAGATAATTTTTTTGTTCGCAACATGCAATATTTCAAAGAACACAAAATTTATCGGACACCATTTACCTAGCTATGTACCCGCCCGATGCGGCGGTGGCGGATAGCTCGTTTCAGCGATTAATTTAATTTTGGCAAGTAGGAAATAGTTTTCTTTCGGTAAATAATATCCATTTGACAATTAATGTTTTCTTGTTTTTCATATTACAAAGAACACAAAATGGATCCAGATAATGGTTATTTTTAGATATTATAAAAAAGATATAATAAACAAATTAACTAAAGAAAGTAAAATATTTTAATACCAAATAATTTAAGAATGTTTGGTTTGTTTTCAATTTAGCATATCAATGTTTTCTTTCCACGAATAATCTATTTTCCATATTTCTTTTTTAAAAACATGTAATATTCCAATAAACTCGTAACACATAACATATCGACAAATAGTTTGTAATTTTAAATTCTATTATCATTTTGTTAATTCTTGATTACTATATATTACATAGCCTTCATTAATGCTTTTTAATTTTGTTTTACTAATGGTGGTTAAAGTCGTGATAGTGATTGTTGAAAAAGAGAGAAAAAAAAAAGAAGACACAAAGATGAAAATTGTTAGAAAAGTTTAGGCGGGAGTTTTTCAAATTTGTTTAAAAACATTCGAAATTTTCTAAACATTTCAATTATTTCAAAGAAATTCAAATGTTTTCAAAAACTTCAAAATTTTGGAAAAAAAATGAACGATACCAACTCACAAACATAACTGGTCAGGTGATATCTATTCTAGAAATAAATGAACAATTCCAAAATTGAACAGTCATTTAATTTCTTCAATCCTTTTGTCTTGTTAAAATATTTCATATAGAACACTATCATCTAAAACATAGAACACAATAGTACTATAATTGACAAAATAAAAACTAAAATTGTAAAGCAATACGACCGTTTAAAAAGATAAAGGTTTACTACCAGGTATAAAAAGTTCCAATTCACAACTTAAAATTCAAGAAGAAATATGAAATTACTTTAACTCGAAAACACAATTTCACAAAACCTGTCAAAAAAGAAGTGAAAATGAACATCCAGAAATAACAGCACACACCACACACACACATTACAGCAGCACCAATATAAACGTTGGTCATATTCATTCACACGTACACAAACACACCGTTGAAAATGCATATTACTACTTAGCCAATGTATAACATTTGGTGATTATGCTTTAGCATTTCTATTTCGATCATCTTAAATATGATAGAATATAGCTAGAATCTCATACATAAGGTATGACATATGAAAAGTAAAAAGAATTAGCCCTATATTTTAAAGAAAATCTTTAAATCGAAGCAGGTGTCAATCACGGCTCTAAGCCGTGTTGAATAAGATGCAGGCGATGGTGGCGAGTGCTGTAAATGGATGTACAATCGTAAATAACCACAGAGGTGGAAGGCAGAGTAGCGTCAACAAAGGATACTGGCCGGAGAGGCGGTCTCTGCGTTTTCTATAAAGTTTATCAAGGTTTTTGTTTTACCCAATCAGCCCCATCAGTTGTTTAGATCGAGGCTTTCATCGTCGAATTCGTTGTGGCCGATGTTGGCGATGACCATGGTGGCTGTTGGCGAGAGAGTTGTGGTAACTTAAGCAGCGATACTTGCGGTGGCCGAAGACGTCGACCATGGTGGCTGATGAAGGCGACTATCATTATGGCTGATGGGGGCGGTTATGTTGTTTACAGAAGCAGAAGCTGTAACAAAGGGTGTTTGTTTAATGATGAGAGAAAACATTAAAAGTTGAATTCAGATGAGGCGAGGTGTGGGAAGAGAATGGGATTTCAAATTTTAAAGCCATAACTCCTCAATCATGGTAAATGGATAGTGGTGTTGGTGGCGGAGAAACCTAGCGATTGATAGAAAGGAAGAGATTTTAGGGTTTAGAAACGCTAATGGAAACACCAAAGGATCTATATAGGATTTCTAGTGGAGCAGAGGCCGTTGGATCATTGCAAGACATCAACGGCCAATAGAGCGATCCGCCTGCTCATAGAAAGGTATCAGCTCTTTCACTGCCAAAAGACATTTATTCAAAATTTTGAAAGAACCGCCTAATTCTTTATTGCATTCAAGTCTTGTACCTCTTAAAATATTAAGACATCTATGCATTGATCGTTTGTACATATTATATATGCATTATAGTATACTAGGTGCGAACCCGCGCGATGCTACGGCGGCAAATAATTTGTTTCGGTGAAGTGTTTGCACTTGACGAATAGTTTTTCGGGTATTGCTTCCTTTCGACCAATAGTTTACTTCCATCGTGTATCATTTCTTTACTACACGAAAAAAGAGTCACGTGTCTAGTTTTTTAGTATATGTGAACATTAATTTTCAAGCAACTAAATGGTTAATTCAATTGAATTGTCGATCGGCAAACAAAGAATCATTCTTTTATAATTTTATTTTGGTGGACATGCATTAGTTTTATTTTTTCGAATAATTTTTTAGGGGGGGTAATTCTCAAGCACTCGTGCAATGCGGCGACGACTTTACAAACACAACTTTACCAAAAAAGAATTGAAGGCCAATGTATCTAAGATTGTTGCAAGTCTGAATCAATATGTTTGAGAGTGTATCAAATTTGGCATTTCTTATCGGCATGCGCCTCTTAATTTTTCTAACTTCAAGAATGTTCCAATAAAATATCCAGTCACAAGTGGAGAAGGTGAATGGCGCTATAGATGGTGAAGCTGATATAAGTTGGCTGAATTCAAAACCTTAAATATAGGGGAGGTATCAAGATTCAGTGAAAGTAAAATTTAATAGATATGTGAACCGTCAGATAAACAGGAATAGAGATGAATGTGAAGAAAGTGTACCTAGTATTTCGATAGATCTCTAACACACTAATTTCTTTTATAATCGATCAAATAAAAATCGTTCATAGGGAATATATGGAAAGGAAGTATGATGACGGATTTGGGTACCTGAAAAATAAAAAATATGTTTAAAAATTATTGGATTTGGACCCTCTCCAAAAGCTCAAAACGTTGCTCTGTATTTTGTAATTTTAATAAAACAAAAATGACAGGAAAGGTCAAAACTTACACAAGATCGCCTCCAATAAGAAGAAGGTCCCCGCTGGGCAATTTGGTTAAACAACTATAATTAAACGATAAGCATTGATTTAAGGAGAAAAAAAGGATATTATAAAAATTTGAAACAAACTTGTAATTTCTGGTTGAGTCAGAGCAACACGGGCCTCCATGAAATCTTGAGAAATAAGAAATAGATAATCTGGATTTTTCACATTATCAATTGTAGCCCGTAGGATAGTTTTCTAAAGGCTTCCTTTTTGCCTGCAAGATCAATTCATACATGACCAATTTGAATTCTAAAAGTCGATAATAACATAATATACATAAAAAACTAATTACTGCACTGTAGATTTCTTTAAGATTAGGAAGCTGCCTTAGACTTATGACTTATAGGGAAACCAAACATTGCAACAAAACGGAACAAACAAATGAAATATGAACACAATACGATCATTAATTACTAAAATGCCATTGTCAATACCTGTTTAAAATATTTTGCCACTGTCTTAGCCTCAGATGAATGGTTTTCTGACCACGTCCCATGATAATTTGGTGATTTATAAACTGATGTAGGCAATGGATATGGATGACTTGCAGCAATGAGAATACAATGCCTTTGATGATTTTGGCTTCCATGTACCGAAGTAAACATCTGTTCATCATAAATATCATGACTCAAAAGTCAAAAGTCAAAAGGCAAATTAACCACAGTGCATACACGCGTGTAATTGTATCCGGTTATTTTTTTTCTTTTTTATTAATGCATAATTCCATTGTAACATAGGCATAATAATTTGTGAGTTGTGTATTAAAATTTGTACAGTCTTAAAAATTAAGTGTAATTTATATATGGTTTATAGTATAGTATAGATAGGTGCGTACCCGCGCGATGCGGCGGTATCAAATAATTCGTTTAAGTGAATATTTTGCGAATGTCAATTTCAGTTTGAAAAATACTTTTCGGACAACGTTTAGTTTTCTTTCGGTGAATAATTTCATTTTGAAATATAGGCAGTAGTAAAACATTTTTAAGAATGGTTTCCTTTAGCTTTTAGGATTTTGAGTTTTCTGTTCTGGGTTTTCTATTTTGATTATGAGTTAGGGGTTTGGAAGTTACGGTTGGACAGTTAGGTTTTATGGTTTATTGTTTAAGTTTTAAAGGTTTAAGGTTGGGATTTAGTTTTTGGGGTTTTGGTATTTGTTCTATTTAATGGTAATACATAAACTAATTACAATCATGTATAATGACAAATCAATTTTAAATATGAAATAAAAAACATTGAGCAAAGAATCTAATACTTTAAATCTACTAATACAATCACGTATAATGACAAATCAATTTCAAATATGAAACAAAAAACATTATGCAAAATATTAGGAAATGCTATAATTTTATTTGTTCATGAGTTTCTAATTTAATTGTTTATTTATCAACAATTAATGTTGCCTAATAGATACAAAATATAGTATATTGCACGATTAATAAAAATGATTAAAGATTACATTTAAAAACAATAAGCACATGAAACGAAATTGAGTTAATGGTTAAGAAATATATGGGTGAATTCTTGTGATGGTTCTGTTTAGAGAAAAGGCATGATACACAAAAGTCATCGGCACCACCAAAAATATAAACTAAAATTAATATAATCAAAAGCGGATGTATTGTCTTTTCAGCATTTCCAGCATGCTTCATGCTGATTATTAGAAAATCCCCATACACCATTTATAAACGTTTATGGTTCATTTAAGACCGTAAATTTGTATACAATACTTTGTGTCGAGCTTCAGTTGGAAGCAATTTTATTTTATAAAAGCCTAAAAGGTCTACAATTGTTTGCATCCGTCAGATATTCCATTATTACCAAAGGTGCATTTGTGCCGAGTCTCTCTTAAAAGTACTTTTCACATGCTGTCCATAACAAACACATAACTTAAAGTACTATTCTCATTTTAATATATAGAAATGGAAATAGGATGCTATAACAGACACATAGCTTAAAGTATATTTCTCCTATATTTTGCTTCAAACAGACAATAAATCCATGTGTTCTCCAAACCCATTAAATATCCACTATAATCAGATTGAGTTATTTTGTCACTTTTAACCTTGTATTTAGCTCCCAATCTCGTAAAATCCATCAAAAGGAATAACATGGCCCATCTTTAAGTCTTTCTGTCACAAAAACCATCATGACTCACAAAATTTAAATATACGAACATTTCGTTTTGTCTTTTAACTGCACTTGCATCTTGCAATTGTTTTACCAAAGTCAATACACCGAGAACATATAAAAATTAAACACAATGAGATAATATATGCAGAACGTCAATAAGGCGCAGTAAATCAAAAGGCTTAGTAATGAAAAGTCAATTTTGTAGAATATTTGGATGACAATCAAGAATCCTCCGGCGTAAACATGTATAAAATTAGATATTCTTTAGTACACCAACGATTCTCTTTTTGTTTTATGCTGAGCTTTCCAAGGCCATTGTCACTTTTACTTCTAACCAAACTTCAAATCCTGAACATACAAGAACTTCAAAAGAGTTGTAATCCTGAAGAGCTTTTAGATCTGGTATGAACCTCTTTTCACCTAACAGTCGAAGCCCACATTCCCAAGTTAGCAATTACCTTGTAATATTTATCCCATCCCAATCTATTTTCAACTCGATTAGAAAAAGTTAAAAAATAAATATTGCAACCAGAACTTGGAAACCAGTTTTTTAAACTACGGTAATAGAAAAACAATAAGTTGCATACCGCACACGGAAAACCATAAAATGCAACCAGAGCACGAAAAATTATATAAAATTACATATTACAACCAAAAAATGAAAAACCATATATTTGTCACCACCGAGCTTTTTCATTTGAAACCATCTTCACCATAGCGGTGACTCTAACCCGAAAACCAAAACGTCATTGCATTTAAACTGAAACATAAAGAAAATAAAATATTAAATAAATATGAGTCATTTCCCCTGTAAATCGAAACAATCATACCACTGGTGCAGATGAGGCTTAAACCTGCAATTAAGAATGAACAGGGGTAAAAGATAGAGATTGAAGCAAGGGAAAATAGGTTGGCGGGCTATTTAAAGATTTTGAAAAAAAATAATGCATACCAAGAATCGAGGAAGATGAAGCAGCCTAGTGTTGGTTTACATGAAGCAGAATCAGCGGTGAGGGATGAGTGTGCCGGTGCAGTCGTGATGATGGCGGCTAGTATCTTCATCGTAAGCGTATTTTACAAAATTGATAGCTTGTTTTTCTCGACCTATAGCTTGTGGAGGGTTGTCAGTTTGGCTGTGAATGTGATGAGCGTTGGTGATGGTGTGGGATTTTAATGGCTAGGTGTTTCATGCCATCGGTAAATAGATATGATAAATGAGTTACAGGTAGAACAAAGAAGGGAAATCACTCCATCGCACTGCCCCACCAACCCACCAAAACCATAAATATCATACAAACATGGATCTAAAACGTAAACAACATACAAACATTCGGATCTGTATGAAGACTGTAAGTACAAAGGTAGGGATTTACCAATGACTGTGAGTGGCGGTAGTGTCTATTTGGTAGCGGTAGTCTGTTTGACTTTACAGACGATTGGGAGAGGGATTTCAAAAATCACAGATTCAGAGTAGATGAAAATTTAGAGAGAGAGAGAGAGAGTTTAGAACGAATTTAGAGGGAGGGGGAGAGTCTTAAAGCTGGTCATGAGAGTACGCGATCCGCATGAAAGTTGTTACAACCCTTCGATTCAGCAGAGCATCGACGGGTAATATTAGAAGCACACATATCCATACAAGTCCACCGAATTTTTCACCTTTTCAATTACTCTTTTCAATTTTGAATCAGCCGCCCAATTCTTTTAAAAGTTTTGTACATTTTAGGCGGGGATTGTTTGTGCATCTATGTGTTGTACTATCTTAAAAATTAAGATCTTAACGCTTAAATGACTTGTAATTTATATATGGTTTATAGTATAGATATATATATATATATACACACACGATTATTTTAAAATAAAAACAACCAACAACAAAAAGACAAAAGAACATAACTATAAAAATATGAAGTACCATCGTTTCAAAAAAATATGAAGTACCATAAATAATAATAATAATAATAATAATAATTAAAAAAATCATCAAAATGATTTCTTTGAAAAGAAAATCAAAACATAGTGTTTATAAGGAAAAGTTTGTTAGGAATAACAAAACAAGTTAGGCACTTTCGAAAAACGATAAACGATTCCGGTAAAACACGCGGAAATAAAATGGAGAATAACGGCAAACCAAGAAAAACTGTAAAATCGAAACACAATATTTAACGTGGTTCGGTCACGGGATCACGACCTACGTCCACGGGCGAACGAGAGAGATGGTTTTATTAACACCAAGAAAACACTACAATCATACAAGGCTAAACTGCACTTGTAGTCTGACTACTCACAAGAAAATATCACTCGCACTTTTGGCTGCCAAACTGGACTCTGCACAAAAGGCTATCTCACAAATATCTATCTATGTGTTTCTTGTGTTTGTGTGTTTTGTATTGTGTTGTTGTGCATTTCTCTCAACAAAAACACCTCATATTTATACACAAAAAATGTAGTGTGAATTGAGACGTATGAATTCAAAAAAAAGAAGCTGGCATGCTTGTCTCCTTCTTCTTCCTCCCTTTGTTGACTAAAAAAGGCCTCCATTCTTTAACAATCTCCCACTTGGAGGCTTGAACAACTTTCTCTGTCGTCCAATTCAGCAACAATCTTCCAATCTCTCTCGCTCCTGCCATCCCTCCCTTTCAAACTTCTGGAAGGCCAGTTGAAGTCATACAGAACTTCAACTTGTCTGTGGTAACCACCTTGGTGAACATATCTGCTGGATTCTTCGTTCCAAGGATTTTCTTCAGATTTAGAATTTCATCATTGATTAACTCTCGAATGAAATGGTACCTCATCTGAATGTGTTTCGTTCTACTATGAAACACCGGATTCTTTGCCAGGTGAACTGCACTCTGGTTGTCACAATGCAGTACACAATCCTCCTGTTGCATTCCAAGTTCTGATAGAAAGTTCTTCAACCATATAAGCTCCTTGGCTGCTTCTGCAATAGCCATGTACTCTGCTTCTGTGGTTGAAAGAGCAACACTCTTCTGTAACCTGGACATCCAACTGATTGTCGTACCTCCGATTGTGAACACATAACCTGTTGTGCTCTTACCCGAATCCACACATCCACCCAAATCTGCATCGGCAAACCCTTCTAAGATTACCCCCTTTCTCCTGAAACATAGGGCAATCTCAGCTGTTCCTTTCAAGTAGCGTAACAGCCACTTTACTCCTTCCCAATGCTCTTTTCCTGGATTTGACATGAACCTGCTAACAACTCCCACTGCATGAGCAATATCTGGTCTTGTGCATACCATTGCATACATCAAACTACCAACTGCAGATGCATAAGGAACTTTAGCCATTTGTTCTCTGTCTTCTTCCGTCTTTAGGGATTACTTCTTTGAGAGTTTTAACTGACTTCCCAAAGGTGTACTTCTGGCCTTGGCATCTGCCATGCTGAACTTTTCTAAAACTTTCTTGATGTACTTTGTTTGCGAAAGTTTTAATGTACCGGTAACTCTGTTCCTGGCTATGCTCATGCCCAATATCTGCTTAGCAGCCCCTAGGTCCTTCATCTCGAACTCTCTGGACAACTGCTTCTTAAGCTTGTTGATCTCCTGCATGTCGGATCCAGCTATCAACATGTCATCAACATACAATAACAGGATGATGTAAGAGGAGCTGAATTTCTTCAAGTAACAGCAGTGATCCATCTCACATCTGCGATACCCACTCCTTTGAATGAAGCTATCAAACTTCAAGTACCACTGTCTTGGAGCCTGCTTCAATCCATACAGACTTTTCTTCAGTTTACACACCAGATTTTCCTTATCGACTGTAGGAAAACCTTCTGGTTGTACCATGTAGATGTCTTCTTCCAGGTCGCCATGGAGAAAAGCTGTTTTCACATCTAGTTGTTCTAGATGGAGATCTTCAGAGGCTACAATACCCAAGACCATTCTGATTGTAGTCATCTTCACAACTGGAGAGAAGATCTCATTATAATCGACCCCTCTTTTCTGTTGGAACCCCTTGACCACTAATCGTGCCTTGTATCTTTTACTGCCATCGATCTCATCCTTTACCCGGAACACCCACTTGTTCTGCAGTGCTTTCTTCCCTGCTGGGAGCTTGACTAAGGACCAAGTATGGTTCTTGTCAAGTGAGCTCAATTCGTCTTCCATAGTGTAACACCACAACACTTTTGTGAAAGTATTAAAATATTAATCATAGTGTATTTATGATTTAACATGGTGTTATAAGTATTAGAAAGTAATACTAGAAGAGAAAAGGGTAAATTGGTCATTTTACCACAAAAGGGTATTTTGGTCATTTGACCATGTGAAGGACCAATTCTGAAAATATTGTTGGTTGTGGCAAAAATGTAAGAAATGAAAGTTTTATTGTAATAAAACTTGATTTTGTGGTCAAAGTTCAAGAAAATGAACTTTAGGACCAAAATTGTAAAATTTTGTGGTATAAATAAGAGAGAGTTGACTCTCTCTTTGACCATCCATTTGTGCAGCAACGGGAGAAGAGAATTGAGAGAGATTTCTGGAAATTCTTGAAGCTTGAAGCATGGAATTGGAATCCTAACTTGGAATTAGTGATTCCTAAGTTAAATAAGGTTAGTGTTTGAATTCTAACCTAAGTTCTTGAGTGTTCTTGATGAAATGAACTTGATGACTGAAATTTCAGTCAAGAATTATGTGTTATAATAGCTTAATGCTTCCAATAAGTCATGCTAATAAGGACTTAACTTAAGAAAATGGAAGTAGGTTGCTATTTTTGATGATTTTGAAGTTTTGGGGTTTTGGGATTAAGAACCCTAATTCTTCATTTTGATTGATTTAGTTGTTTTGAATGGTTGAAAACCTTGTTTTAAGATAAGGTTTTAGCCTAGAAACAAACCCCAAACGATTAAGTAGAGTCATAAGGACTTAATGGGTGAAAAATGGGGTTTTATAGCATAAAAATCGTGTTTCTGGTCTGTTCAGCAGAGATAGGGTCCCGATCTCTAAGAGATAGGGTCGCGATCCATAGGGTCCCGATCTATAAGAGATAGGGTCGCGATCTCTGCCCAGTAGCAAAAATCAGCTCCCCTGTTAAGCAATTTCCAAGTTTGATTTTTGATGCTAGGCTTATCCGATTGACCTGAAATTTTAAACATAGGTCTAATATGATGCGAAACTTCGGGGAAAATTGTCGGAATACGTATACGACCTCCCGAAAGTACTGTAGCAAAATACGCGTATTTTGGGAAATTGTATAATTTGTAAAAAGATGATAAATGGAAAGTTTATCATCTAGGGATGGTTTATAGTTGCATTTTATTGGACTCTCATGTATTAGAGTCAATTGAAATGATTATTAACCTATTATCATTTAATATGAAATGGATAAATAGGTATGGGACAAAATGGTTGTGGTGCACGCAAAGGCAAGAGACAACCGGGATTTCAATGCAACTAATATCCAGGTGAGTAATCTCACTGATATCATATGTGATATATGATGATTGAATTGTTACAGGTTGAAACGGCTTCGAGGGACGAAAATGACAAGTGTAAAATATATGTAAAAGACAATACCTGATAAGCCGTGAGTCATTGCGATGACAAGAACGGAGCTGTGAGTCAATACATATATATATACACTATGATACGACAATACCAGATAAGCCGTGAGTCTGATAAAGACAAGAACGGAGCTGTGAGTCAATGACATGACAATACCAGATAAGCCGTGAGTCTATTATAGACAAGAACGGAGCTGTGAGTCAGTCGATATTATTGGTACGACAATACCAGATAAGCCGTGAGTCTATAATAGACAAGAACGGAGCTGTGAGTCAAACCTTTATTGACAAGACCGGAACCAGCCGTGAGTCAATAAAACTTATATAGACAAGACCGGAACCAGCCGTGAGTCTAGGCAACAGCGGGATTTTCCTGTGAGCCATATATTTACTTATATAGACAAGACCGGAACCAGCCGTGAGTCTAGGCAACAGCGGGATTTTCCTGTGAGCCATATATTTTAGGCAACAGCGGGATTTTCTCGTGAGCCACATATTTCAGGCAACAGCGGGCTTACCCGTGAGCCATACTTTAACAGACCGTTAATAGATGGTGCGGCCACTTGTGGCTATGATTTGGATGCTATATCCAACTGGTGCGGCCTATATGGCTATGATATGATTATACAGGAATGGTGCGGCCTTATGGCTATGATTCCGGGTCGTCGAACCCAAACCGGTGAGGCCTGAAGGCTATGATTTATATGCTGAAATGCTTGGGTACGGCTTGTATAGCCTTGACAAATGATATGACTTATATAGTCATGATATATGGTATAGTCTGGTATGACTAAGAAAGATGGGACAGAAATGATACAGAACTGATTTGAATGGTATGCAAATAACAGAGTAGATTATGATAAGGTGATTTGATAATCACATGATGTCACGATTCGGCCGGTAAGGCTATACGGTAGAAGATGAAATTCTCAGATACATACGGTTAGCCAGTAAGGCTAGTAGTCTGGATTCGATATCCAGACAGTTATATGAATGTATTTCTAATACTTGTTATTTGCAGATACGATTACTCACTGAGCATTATAGCTCACGATATTTGTTACTGTCCCTGCAGGTTAGCATGAAACTGATAGGGGACAAGATTGAGTCCGTAACTTTGAAGTGGGACTCATAGATGCTGTCAGTAGCAGCCCGGCTTTGAAGGAGATATGGTATTATATATTCTCCTTGATACACTTGTACCCGATTTTATTAAAATATACCCCTTTGTTATGATTTTATATATTAAAACATCGGTTTTAAATGAAAAAAAATTTCAGGGGTGTTTTGTTTTAAAAGTCGGGTGTTACAAGTTGGTATCAGAGCCGAGGTTTAAGTGAACTAGGTGTCTATAGAGTAGATTCCTGGACTTAAACCCTGAGATAGTAGACATGATGCATAGTTAGGTGCATATAGTTGTTATTGTACATATATGACCTAACTGTTGCTAACTTCTGACGTATAAGAAGTATGAACTGTAAAACTCCTTGGGAGACATTTAGGGCGCGAAGCTCTAGGAAATGGACCAACCCTTCTCAAGACTCCGTGGTACGTGGAGCAAAAAGGGGACGAAAAGCAGAAAAATCCACATGACAAGCAGTAGTAGCTGTAGTGGTCATAAAAAGAAATCGATTGCTCACCCTGGTTGATATTCAAGGTGAAAGAACAGTAGTTGAGGCTACAAGAAAAGCAGAAATATTAGTGGACTTCTCAGAAGAAGTTAAAACGAATTAGGTCTAACCTTAAAGGGAATGGACCAGAACGAAAAGATGATGTGATATAAGAAGTGCAAGAAAAGCACTTAGAACGTTTGTAGAGTTGAGACTCTACCATTGACATGTTGAAATTGCAGAAAATAGGAGCATATTGCTCGAGTTTGTCGTATGGGACGGAAGTGGTTCCAGCGTGGAACTATAGATCACTTCCTTATGAAATACTCACATGCTAAATGTGGAGTAACGGGTGATGAACCCAGGAAAGAAAGAAGAAACGAATGGTCGAAAAGGACCAGTGGTACCTTGAACATTCCAACAGATTTTGGAAGAAGCTTGTGAGGAGACTGATATGATCTCCTATGTAATTGTCTTGAATATAACTCGTGAATGTTATATTTGATCCATGAAGCTATGCTTGGGATCGATGACTTGATGTCTTGTGGGAATATTTCATCAACGATTTTGGATGAAATTTTAAAAGCAGCTATAGCAGATAGCAAGTATGTTCTAGATATTGAACACCTGGAAGGTAGTTTGCCTAGGATTTACGGGACCATTTTCCCTATAAATCTGAAGCCGATGACTACCAGCGAATCTGAAGCAATTATGCTTATGAATTGGTTAGCAATTAATTATGCTAACATGAATTGTAGAAATAAGAACAGTATGGTTCTTAAAACAGAAATGGAATGGATGGAAATCCATGGTAAATGACCGTGGTCGAGAATACCGGTTATTTTCTTTTCTTAAACTCGGAAGAGAGTTAGTAAAAGAATGATGCTGAAATTGGCATACGTGGTATTGGCCAAGTTAGATAAAGCAGTGCTAGTAATGTACTACTTTAAATATATTCTCGGATGTTTCTTTTGAAAAGAACTTCCAGGATTTCTGCCAGAAAGGCGAGAAAAGTGTATGAAAACTGATTTTGGGAGTCGTTTTGGTATACGAGCTCTATATTGATTTGCATCTGTAGAGATGGCATGGTTGGAAAACAACCAGAAGAAATTTTTGTATTGGGGTCTAGTATGACCGTATGTGTCATCGAATGGAGCCCTACCTTGTTTAAAAAGAAGAAAGACAAGTTGATGCATATGTGCATTGACTACTGAGAATCTGATATTCTCGAAACCAGATCGAAAATGAGGTACACTTGTACCAGATATTAGAGTTAATTCACTGAGTTAAGTGATTTGTAAAATTCTCCAAGTATGAAATTTGGCAAGAAGAAGGTTTATATTCTTTGGCATGTTAATAAAGCCAGAGATGATAAAGTATATCCAGTGGAAAGGATACTGTGATAAAATGGGAACCGCCTTGGAATCTAACTGAAATTAGTAGTTTCCTTGGATTGACGGGTTAATTTAGGAGAGTTGTAGAAAACTGTTCCTTGATTGCTGTTCAGATGATTAAGGTTGACTAAGAAAAGTGAAAAGTCTAAGTGGTAGAAAGACCACATGTATCTTGTAAAAGGTTTGGAATAAACCTTGTGTGAAACTCCGGTGTTAGCGTTGATTCTAAGTGGATAAATTGGATTATAGAAATGCATCCAGATTCGATCGTAGATGCAAGATGTTGCAGTAGCAACTATGATTTTGGTATTGAAGCTTTGGAGACACTATGTATATGGTGTAAAGCTTGTTGTTTTTACGGATCATAAGAGTTGAAATACCTAGTTGATCAAAAAGAAGCTAAATATGAGATAATAAAAGATAGATGGGTTACTTAAAGATTTCGGTTATGGAATCTTGTACCATCTCAGAAAGGCGGATGTGGCTATAGATGCCTTGAATTGAAAAGAGTAACCTTTGAAGGTTACATTCACATGTATGAGTGTGGTAAATTGATTACCTGAGTTGATTCGGGTAGCACAGGGAGAAGTGTGCAAGATTGAAAACGTGAAAAATGGATGAATTACTGGATATTAGCAGGAGCTAATTGGAAAATCACAGTGATTTAAAACCCTTGGTGGTTGTGAATGTGGATTCCAAAGTAATTGGAACAAAAAAAAAATCATCTTGGAAAGATGTATTTTGTACTAGATATGCAGTATACCTGGGGCAATACCAGACTGGATAGGTTGATAAACCTATGTATTGGTGGCCGGGACAGAAGAAAAATATTGAAAGATATATGAAAAGTATTTGACTTGTACGTAAAGTAAAGTCAAACCGTTAGAAGCTTGTGAAGAAATTTACCCGTGATTGGTCCCAGAGAAGAAATGGGACAACATTGTGATAGACTTTGCAGTAAAGTCTCTGCATGTAGTACATATTGATGAATAAAGTGACCAAAAGATGCGGAATTTAGAAGATGTGCTTGTATATTGCACCAAAGATCTTAGTAGAAGATGAGAAGATTGTCTATCTCTGATAGACATTGCAAGAAATAACAGTCTACTTGCTATTAGTTTGATGACTCGCATGAAGCATGGTATGGGATACCGTGATATCCTTTAATTTTTGAATTGAAGATGTAGTAAAGCCGTTGGCTAGATCTTAGTTTGTTATACAAACTGAAGAAAATACCTAACGGGTATGGATGAATTTGAAGATTGGTTAAGAATGGTAAAAGTGATGTGTGGATCACTGAGTAAAACCTTTGAAATTCCAAGTAAAGGAATGTGGTAGTACAAAAACTAATCCTTTGGAAAGGTAAAAAAAATTGTTTGGGACGAGAAATTATGTAATGATAATTCCCAACAAATCCCTCATCATGAGATGAAGATAGACAAGTATATATGGTGTCCGGGACAACCGGAGGAATGGTATGTGAATGGTGATATAATCACGAGATAAGAAGACTAAAATGGTTAAGTGCTTAGGCAGTACCATAGAGATTCCGGCATGATGTGGAAGACCAAAAGCGAATCGAGGGAGACATGCCCTCAACTCCTTGTATGATTTCGGGGACGAAATCTTTTGAAGGAGGGGAGAATTTGTAACACCACAACACTTTTGTGAAAGTATTAAAATATTAATCATAGTGTATTTATGATTTAACATGGTGTTATACGTATTAGAAAGTAATACTAGAAGAGAAAAGGGTAAATTGGTCATTTTACCACAAAAGGGTATTTTGGTCATTTGACCATGTGAAGGACCAATTCTGAAAATATTGTTGGTTGTGGCAAAAATGTAAGAAATGAAAGTTTTATTGTAATAAAACTTGATTTTGTGGTCAAAGTTCAAGAAAATGAACTTTAGGACCAAAATTGTAAAATTTTGTGGTATAAATAAGAGAGAGTTGACTCTCTCTTTGACCATCCATTTGTGCAGCAACGGGAGAAGAGAATTGAGAGAGATTTCTGGAAATTTTTGAAGCTTGAAGCATGGAATTGGAATCCTAACTTGGAATTAGTGATTCCTAAGTTAAATAAGGTTAGTGTTTGAATTCTAACCTAAGTTCTTGAGTGTTCTTGATGAAATGAACTTGATGACTGAAATTTCAGTCAAGAATTATGTGTTATAATAGCTTAATGCTTCCAATAAGTCATGCTAATAAGGACTTAACTTAAGAAAATGGAAGTAGGTTGCTATTTTTGATGATTTTGAAGTTTTGGGGTTTTGGGATTAAGAACCCTAATTCTTCATTTTGATTGATTTAGTTGTTTTGAATGGTTGAAAACCTTGTTTTAAGATAAGGTTTTAGCCTAGAAACAAACCCCAAACGATTAAGTAGAGTCATAAGGACTTAATGGGTGAAAAATGGGGATTTATAGCATAAAAATCGTGTTTCTGGTCTGTTCAGCAGAGATAGGGTCCCGATCTCTAAGAGATAGGGTCGCGATCCATAGGGTCCCGATCTATAAGAGATAGGGTCGCGATCTCTGCCCAGTAGCAAAAATCAGCTCCCCTGTTAAGCAATTTCCAAGTTTGATTTTTGATGCTAGGCTTATCCGATTGACCTGAAATTTTAAACATAGGTCTAATATGATGCGAAACTTCGGGGAAAATTGTCGGAATACGTATACGACCCCCCGAAAGTACTGTAGCAAAATACGCGTATTTTGGGAAATTGTATAATTTGTAAAAAGATGATAAATGGAAAGTTTATCATCTAGGGATGGTTTATAGTTGCATTTTATTGGACTCTCATGTATTAGAGTCAATTGAAATGATTATTAACCTATTATCATTTAATATGAAATGGATAAATAGGTATGGGACAAAATGGTTGTGGTGCACGCAAAGGCAAGAGACAACCGGGATTTCAATGCAACTAATATCCAGGTGAGTAATCTCACTGATATCATATGTGATATATGATGATTGAATTGTTACAGGTTGAAACGGCTTCGAGGGACGAAAATGACAAGTGTAAAATATATGTAAAAGACAATACCAGATAAGCCGTGAGTCATTGCGATGACAAGAACGGAGCTGTGAGTCAATACATATATATATACACTATGATACGACAATACCAGATAAGCCGTGAGTCTGATAAAGACAAGAACGGAGCTGTGAGTCAATGACATGACAATACCAGATAAGCCGTGAGTCTATTATAGACAAGAACGGAGCTGTGAGTCAGTCGATATTATTGGTACGACAATACCAGATAAGCCGTGAGTCTATAATAGACAAGAACGGAGCTGTGAGTCAAACCTTTATTGACAAGACCGGAACCAGCCGTGAGTCAATAAAACTTATATAGACAAGACCGGAACCAGCCGTGAGTCTAGGCAACAGCGGGATTTTCCTGTGAGCCATATATTTACTTATATAGACAAGACCGGAACCAGCCGTGAGTCTAGGCAACAGCGGGATTTTCCTGTGAGCCATATATTTTAGGCAACAACGGGATTTTCTCGTGAGCCACATATTTCAGGCAACAGCGGGCTTACCCGTGAGCCATACTTTAACAGACCGTTAATAGATGGTGCGGCCACTTGTGGCTATGATTTGGATGCTATATCCAACTGGTGCGGCCTATATGGCTATGATATGATTATACAGGAATGGTGCGGCCTTATGGCTATGATTCCGGGTCGTCGAACCCAAACCGGTGAGGCCTGAAGGCTATGATTTATATGCTGAAATGCTTGGGTACGGCTTGTATAGCCTTGACAAATGATATGACTTATATAGTCATGATATATGGTATAGTCTGGTATGACTAAGAAAGATGGGACAGAAATGATACAGAACTGATTTGAATGGTATGCAAATAACAGAGTAGATTATGATAAGGTGATTTGATAATCACATGATGTCACGATTCGGCCGGTAAGGCTATACGGTAGAAGATGAAATTCTCAGATACATACGGTTAGCCAGTAAGGCTAGTAGTCTGGATTCGATATCCAGACAGTTATATGAATGTATTTCTAATACTTGTTATTTGCAGATACGATTACTCACTGAGCATTATAGCTCACGATATTTGTTACTATCCCTGCAGGTTAGCATGAAACTGATAGGGGACAAGATTGAGTCCGTAACTTTGAAGTGGGACTCATAGATGCTGTCAGTAGCAGCCCGGCTTTGAAGGAGATATGGTATTATATATTCCCCTTGATACACTTGTACCCGATTTTATTAAAATATACCCCTTTGTTATGATTTTATATATTAAAACATCGGTTTTAAATGAAAAAAATTTCCAGGGGTGTTTTGTTTTAAAAGCCGGGTGTTACACATATCCTTCTTCCACTGTATGGAATCTTTCATCCTTAAGGCCTCTGGATAAGACTCAGGTTCACCATTCTCTGTCAGCAATAAGTAATTTGCTGAAGGAGAATACATGACTGGAGGTCTTCGTACTCTAGTGGATCTACGAACAGTAGGAGTTGAGGTCTCTGCATCATCTGCAACCCCGTCTTCAGAACTACTGTCATCTGTGCTCCCACTATCTCCATATACATCAGAGCTCCCACTGCTTCCTGAACTTTCACCTATCTCTGGAGTACTGATAGGTTTCACAACGTCATCTTCAGAGATCTCTTCAAACTCAACTTGATTTTCTGCTTTCTCTGGTTGTTTGTTTCTGCCTGAGCTCTCTGCAAGTTCATCTTTATATAGGACGTTCTCGTTGAACACCACATCCCGGCTTCTGATAACCCTTTTATTTTGGTTATCCCAGAAGCGGTACCCCATGTCGTCCAACCCATAGCCTATAAAAGTGCATTTCCTTGCTTTTGCCTCTAGCTTGTCTCTCTCCGAGTCTTTAACTTTGACATAAGAGACACAACCGAAAACTTTCAAGTGTTTGAGTGTAATCTCATGACCTTGCCATTCCTCTTCTGGAATCTTGAACCCTATGGGGACTGAGGGTCCTCTGTTGATTAAATACGCAGCTGTGTTGACCGCATCTGCCCAGAACATCTTAGGTAAACCTACATGCAGTCTCATGCTCTTAGCCCTTTCGTTCAATATACGGTTCATCCTCTCAGCTACTCCATTTTGCTGGGGTGTCTCTGGAACCGTCTTCTGCATTCTGATTCCATGGTCAGCTAAGTAATCAACAAATTCTTTACTACTGTATTCGCCCCCATTGTCTGATCTGAAACACTTGATC
Source organism: Cichorium intybus (assembly GCA_023525715.1). NCBI lineage: Eukaryota > Viridiplantae > Streptophyta > Magnoliopsida > Asterales > Asteraceae > Cichorium > Cichorium intybus. Next base: position 64,222,334 of record CM042017.1, on the reverse strand, counting down.
TTCAAGTCTGTTTCATTTTCCACAGTAGCTTTCCATTTCTTGAAAGTGCTGAAAACTTCAGACTTATGCTTCAAGAAATAAACCCAAACCTTCCTTGTGCAATCGTCTATGAACGTGACATAGTATCGGGATCCTCCCACTGAAGAAACTGAAGTGGGACCGTAGACATCTGAATGAACTAGCTCCAGCTTCACAGACTTAGGCTGATGACCCACCTTCTTGAAAGTGACTTTCTTCTGTTTGCCAAGAACACATGGCTCACAGAAATCGACATTCACAGTCTTTAGCTCTGGTATTCTTCCTTTGGAGGCTAGCATCTTCATTCCCTTCTCACTCATATGCCCAAGTCTTTGGTGCCATAGAGTGGATGCCCCAACTTCTTCAACAGCGTGTGCTTCGGCATCAGAAACTTCCACCATATAAAGTGTACCTCGCTTCTGTCCTCTAGCAACAACTAAATTCCCCTTTGTCACCTTCCACTGATGATCACCAAATGTAACATGGTGACCTTCATCATCAAGCTGCCCCACGGATATTAACATCCTCTTCAAGTCAGGAATGAACTTGACATTCTTCAAAGTCCAATCTGTTCCTAAAGTTGTCTTGAGGACTACATCCCCAACACCTGTAATATCCAGGCTCTTGTTGTCTGCTAGTCTGACCTTTCCTTTGTACTGCCGGAAATTCTGCATTACATCTTTGGAATGACTAGCATGGAACGACGCACCAGAATCCATGATCCAGGATTCTGTTGAGTTTTCAACACAGCAAATGAGGGCATCATCTTCAGAATCTACTGCCATATTGACTTCCTTCTTGCCTTTGTCTGTCGAAGGCTTTGGGCACTGATTTCTGAAATGACCATTCTCTTTGCAGTTCCAACAGGTAACATCAGTCCTGTTTTTCTGACCACCTCTCTTTCTCGACTTCGATCTTCCTCTACCGCCTCCTCCTTTGTTGGGCCTTCTTCGTCTGTCTTCTGTGCTTAGGAGACTACTGGAAGATTCTCTGGCACTCCGTCTTCGCACATCCTCTCCAAGGATTAAGTCGCGAATACCTTCGAATGACAACTTAGCACCTCCGGCTGAACTGCTAACTGCTGTTACTGTACCGGACCAACTCTCAGGCAACGAAGATAATAACAGCAACGCCTGTACTTCGTCTTCGAATCCAATATCAACAGATATCAATCTTGATATTATTGAGTTGAATTCATTCACATGGTCTGTCACCGAGCCGCCTTCTTTCATCTTCAGATTCACCAACTGCCGAATCAAGAAAACCTTATTTGCCGCTGAAGGTTTTTCGTACATATTAGACAGCGCATTTATGAGATTGTAGGTTGTCTTCACACTGACAATATTGTATGCTACATTTTTTGCCAATGATAACCTTATAACTCCAAGTGCCTGCCGATCTAATAAGTCCCATTCTTCCTGCGCCATCGCTTCAGGTTTTGTTCCGAACAGTGGTAGATGTAATTTTTTCTGATAGAGATAATCTTCGATTTGTATTCTCCAAAATCCGAAATCGTGACCTTCGAATTTTTCGATCCTAACTTTCCCATCTTCAGCCATAGCTCGAAAAATAATATTTTATAAGGCCAATCGAAACCTCGTTTCTGATGTGGAAGATCAGACTAAGCTGCAACCACAGAGCATACGCGAGATACGACTTCCTTTAAACCCGGAGCTCTGATACCAGTTTGTTAGGAATAACAAAACAAGTTAGGCACTTCCGAAAAACGATAAACGATTCCGGTAAAACACGCGGAAATAAAATGGAGAATAACGGCAAACCAAGAAAAACTGTAAAATCGAAACACAATATTTAACGTGGTTCGGTCACGGGATCACGACCTACGTCCACGGGCGAACGAGAGAGATGGTTTTATTAACACCAAGAAAACACTACAATCATACAAGGCTAAACTGCACTTGTAGTCTGACTACTCACAAGAAAATATCACTCGCACTTTTGGCTGCCAAACTGGACTCTGCACAAAAGGCTATCTCACAAATATCTATCTATGTGTTTCTTGTGTTTGTGTGTTTTGTATTGTGTTGTTGTGCATTTCTCTCAACAAAAACACCTCATATTTATACACAAAAAATGTAGTGTGAATTGAGACGTATGAATTCAAAAAAAAAGAAGCTGGCATGCTTGTCTCCTTCTTCTTCCTCCCTTTGTTGACTAAGAGAAACCTCATTCTTCTTCCTACATTTGTTGACTAAAAAAGGCCTCCATTCTTTAACAAAGTTTGTTTATCATAGAATGATGGTATGATAACGAGTTATATAACCTTTTTAGGGTTTTGAAAATGTTAATGGTTTTAATATAAAAACTTAATAGCTTTTCATATAAATAACTGAAATATTGTTGTTTTTTTCTTTATATAATAAAATTTAATATTGACATTGACTCAAAAGTATTAAAATGATCTTTTTAAACATATATATTGTTAAAAGTTATACATAAATTTCTATCACATTTATAAGTATTACATATAAAATATAACATAAAAGTTATAAATAGAAAGGATATGGTTATATAATTTAGATAAATTAGAGGTTATTATTAAAAGTTTAAAGAGGTCATGACTATAAATATTTCTAACGTTTGGTAACTTAGGTGGGGTCATAACCCCATTTTTACAAATGAAATACAAGCAGCCCTATTTTTGCAAAGTAAATAGAAAACAACACCATTTTTACAAAAACCGCGTTTCATAAAAAACTTGTTTAACTTGGACTTTTGTTTTCTAATCAATGAAGATATTGCTGTTATATTCGCCGAGACTCTAACATCATCGTTTGTGGTGGTAATTATGCTTGTCATATGGAATACAAACATACTTCTAGTGCTCTTATATGTGGTCGTGATCAGCTCCACGGAATACGTTTACTTAAGCTCGGTTCTCTTCAAATTCTGTCAAGGTGGATACTTGCCATTCTTGTTTGTGGTCATGCTAATGTTCATAATGTGCACTTGGAACTATGTTTACTGGGCGAAATACAATTATGAGATCAATAATAAGGTCTCACAAGAGGTCATAAGAGACATGATTATAGATACAAACATCAATCACATGCGAGGAGTCGCAATCTTCTACTCTGAGCTCGCCCATGGGATTCCCCCAATATTTAAACACTATGTTGATATTTTACCTGCCTTACATTCGGTTATTGTGTTTGTTTCAATCAAGTCATTGCCAATAAGTAAGGTGCCACCAGAAGAAAGATTTTTGTTTCGTAGAGTGAAGCCAAATGAGTTGTATGTGTTTCGGTGTGTGGTAAGGTACGGGTACGCGGACGTGCACAACGAAAAGGAGTCTTTTGGGAATATTCTAATGGAAAGATTAAAAGATTCCATTGAATCTGATTATGGTGTTTCTGATGAACAACAAGGTGGTATAATGGAAGAGGATGTGGGTACACTAGACAGGGGTTCACAAGCTGGAGTCGTGCATTTAGTGGGCGAGCACGAGATCATTTCAAGGAGAGAGTCTTCGATTGTGAAGAGGTTTTTGATTGATTACGCTTATGATTTTATGAAAAAGAACCTGCGACAAAGTTACAACGTGTTTGAAATTCCTCATAAACGGATGTTGAAGGTTGGAATGACTTATGAGCTTTAACGGTGATGAACAAGCCCCACATGTCGATGAAGGTCCAAGTTTAATAAATTATTTTGAGAGATAACGTGCATTAATTGAAACTAGTGGTGTATCCGTGTAATGCGATGGTGGTGAATAGTTTGTTTTGACAATTAGTTTTTCGGTAGAAAATTAATGAATTCGTTTTTGTGGATAGTTTTCTTTCAACGAATAGTCTATTTTAGAAAAATACCATAATCCAAAAACCACGCAATGCATTGACAAACCTTTTTTGAAACTAATATAACACTGGATTATATTTTGAGTGTATTTAAGTTTATCTGGTTATTATAATATTTAAATTTATCTGGTTATTAATTTTTTGATACTTTTCTATGATATAAATGAAAATCATGTTTTGTTTGGACACATTAGAATTTAGAGGTGCAGACGATTTTCACATGTGCTTTAATTAGTTCGGCATTCAGTTAAAAAATCTCTCTGATATAAATTAAAAGTCGGTTTCTGGTAATTAGTTTTTTAAGGCGACAAATAGTTTCTTTAGAGTTTACATGATTAATGCATTTTGATTGGGTTCTCATGGGTCGCATAGAGTGAGGAAGTTTAAAAACCATTACTTTTATTAATGTATAACAGAAGTTTATCAAAAATTAGTTTGAGACTTAAATTTTAAATATACATATCAATTGTGAGATTATGTTTTTACGGGAAAAGCTACTTATTAAGCATATTAGACAAACACCATGAGTGAAAATGTTGCAAAGCATGTCACATATTAGTGGTTGGAATACTTGCTTCTGGTATATTTAATTTATAAATATTATTCGTTTTAATCAACCCCTTATTATGAATATCTTTTACATATACACGCATTCAAATATTTGTCACTATATTTGTGACAGACTTAATTTGTCACTAAATATAGTCATTAGTAATTGAAAATCGTCACCATCTTATACGTTTAGTGACCAAATATTTGGTCACTAATTAGTTATTGTCAGATACCAAGAAAAAGTGGTCACTAATAATTTGTTTTTAGTTACCAAAAAAAACCTTATTGGTTAGAGACCCAAACATGGTCACCAAAAAACATCGTCACTAATCAATTCAACTTGATGTGACTAAGATCAATAAACCATAAAACAAAATACTATATAACATTGTAAATTTGTAATATTTTGTGTTTACATTGACTAATTGTCCAACATTTGACCTTGACTTGGACTTTGACTTTTTTTTATCTTATTAAGCCATTGTACTCTGAAATATCTACACCAAATTATAGCAGTGAAAGATTATTGGTTTTTGGATGACATAACTATAATTAGATAGTTTCTTTAAGTACGACATAATAGCAAGAAATTGAAGTAGAATGCTATAATACATAGATAAATGCAAGTACGTTGCTATTTATTACATTTAACCCATCTCACAATACAATACATTCACAAACTCTGCAGATAACATTAAATCAAAAGCCAGAGTTGTATGATTTTCTTACTAAAATAATAGTTCAATTGTAAATAAAACCACAAATTTGTCAAATTTTAATTTTGCAACTTATTACTTTTCATTGTATTTATTTGAATAACAACCAAATAAGAGAAGCACAATCACATATAGGCAACAAACAGCACCACACGTATATAAACAGTAACTAGAAACATACTTTTTTATAGTATTTTATGTTCATATAATAACGAAAAAAATTAACAAGACAGTTAGTTTCCCAAATGATCACAGTTTCACCGGTAGATAAACAGTAACTAGAAACATACTTTTTTATAATAAGAAAAAGATTTAAAAATTTTACCTTAAGAGCACGACAAACATGATCCATCTCTGCATTAAAATAATATTTCTCTTTCACTGTAACAAGTTCCAGTAAGAACAAGTACAACAATAGATCCACGACCTTCATGACTAAGTGCATGATCTTTATGCAAGTATTCACCTTTACTATAATGAGTTACATTTGAAGTCCACTCACGATCTTTCGATCAGAAAAGATGAATCCTCTAGAAACTTCCGGTATCCAGCAAGCATCTGGTCAAGCAAATAAGGTTGCTCACAAGTGCTTAATATATACTTATCACCTTTCTTAATTGGAACCCAAAGTTGAGCCAAAATGCCTGATCCAGATTGTTGGTTTTAAAGCTTCAAACCTCACCCCAAGCCAAAGCTCTCGTGTATAATAAAAATAAACTTGTACATGAGGAGGAAAGTAACTTTAAAATATGAAAAGAAAAGGTGTTCTGGAGTTGCAGAAAGAAAGCTCATTATTGTCATATTAAAGAAGGCCTATATATAGCCTGAATTACAATACGTGGGAACAAGGAAAAGCAACAAATATGAAATAACTATTCTAGTCCTAAAAGGCAGGTAACTCTTATGACTTTTCCATATTCAATGTTCACATCATTGTGAACCAGTCAAATTCTCTACCCACTCTTTATTTGTTCTAGCTCTAAATAAAACAAACTAAAAAAATACTTATTTAATTTAGCCATGCATGTGATTATCATTTAAACCAATTAATCCAACACAGATGAACCTTTGAACAAAGAAAATGTTTTCAGCATTTTTTCAGCAAGTGTTCGACCAACTAGCGACCTATAGATGATTCCGGATACGTTTTCTTGAATGTTTTTCTGTTGACATGAATTGCCATTTTCATCAGATGGATTGACAGGTAAGGTGAGTTGGGTATCTGTGGTGGGAAAAAGGCTACTCTTTCTCCAGTAATTTCGCCATCAGAAGGGAGAAAAGTAGATTTGACTTGTTTTGTGAAGTTTGTGTAATCGTATGGTGCATAACCAGCCGATAGGGCAAAAGATGCTAACATCTGATCGGCTGTTGAAGGACTTGTACACCCGCCATCATAAGTATCAAAGTTCATTTGAGGTCTAGGAGAAGCCCAGAAACTAATCCGTTTATCTTTAGATAGCATGGAATCTGATGCACTTGGATTCTATCAGCCATTAAATTTGGTATTAGACACTTTGATTTGTGAGTGGGGGGATTTGAATAAACGAATTATAGTTATTTTTCTATATTTTTTATATTTATGAATTAAAAAACTTGAGTATATTTTTTAATTATAATTTTTATGATAATAAAATATAGATTAAAAAAAATAATTATTAAAATGGCTAAACTTTTTCATGTAAATTCAATGACCAAATTTTATTGTCAAAGTGTTATTAAGTAGCTTTTAGGAAGTCTAATAACGAAAAATACTAAGTTTCCACTGTTTTTGGTCACTAATTCTCTAATATAGTGACCACCTTTTTTGTCACCAGTATTTATAATAACAATTGAAAAAAGGTATTTTTATTTTATTTTACGGTTCAGTGTAGTCTAAAAACAAAAATACTTAATGACCACTGTTTTTGGTCACTAATTCTCCAATATATTGACCACCTTTTTGTTACTAAGCTGTTAATTTGGTGACCATCATTTTTAGTCACTAATATTTGAAATAACATTTGAAAATAATATTTTTATTTTATTTTACGGTTTAATGAAGTTTAAAAAAGGAAAATACTTAGTGACCACTGTTTTTGGTCACTAATTCTCCCATATAGTGACCACATTTTTTGTCACTAAGCTTTTAATGTGGTGACCAATATTTTTAGATATTTGTGATAATATTTGAAAAAAAATAATTTTATTCTATTTACGATTAGTGACCGGGTTAGTGACGACCATCGTAGTATTAGTCACTAAATTTGTAACATTACCAAAATCCAGTGACCACTTAATATATGGTGAGTAAATAATGCTTTTAGTAACCAAAATTCTGGTTGTCACTAAAACGTGGTCACTAAGAAAGACTTTTCTTGTAGTGTAATAAGGCTTTCTCACACTCCTCGCCACACAAATGGAAACCACATGTATTATGGTGGCCTATATGGGCATTTGATAACTCGAAAGCATATAGGAAACATATTGGTTGGATGCCTCTTTTGGAATAACATTAGTAGAAAGGCCCATGTAATCTATAACTTTAGCATTAAAAGTCAGT